>JARHVA010000077.1:6462500-7662500 GCA_037957365.1 Torreya grandis
TTCTCGAACACGAGTAAAACTTAATGGACATCCAAACCATGTAATGATATTCTCCTAGAGAAACCTTGCAGGAGTATTGGTGGTACAATCCCTAGTTGGCATAGCTTCAACCTACTGAGTAAGATAATTAGTAGCAATGATAACATAGCACACATCGTTATGCCTCCTTGTTGGGTTGATGGGGCCAATAAAGTCAATAACCCATTTTTTAAAGGGTTCTTGTGACATGATAGGATGAAGGAGCATAACATACCTTCTATTTAGTTTTCCCATGCACTAACAAATGTTACACTAGCGTGTGTAAGCCTTAGCATCTTTAAACAATGTAGGCCACCATAAGCTAGCCAAAAGGACCTTTCATGCTATAGTTTCACCGATATAATGTCCTCCAGTGATATCCTCGTGAACTTCCCAAAGAACCTTAACACACTCATGTTGTATGATGCAATGACACAACACTTCATCCTGACCAAGCTTATAAAGATCACCCTTATAAGTTGGAATGGATCAGTATGAACAACCATCTACTTCTTTTTTTGAGTGCTGAGGTGAGCTTGTACGAAACCCGTATTCAAAAAAGTGGCGATATCTTCCAACTCCTCAGGGATGAACATGACTTGGAATAATTGCATGTCAATAAAATCATCTTCAATGATGCACGTTAGTTCACCAGAGTTAATGCATGATAGATGATTAGGGCCATAATTAGCCTTACCATATTTTACCATCACTAAAAACTATAACTTCTAAAACTTCTAGAACAACACAAATGACCAAAAAATGTGCCCATACAAAACTGATTTATTTACCAAGTATTTCAATGCCTCGTGGTCTGTGAAGAAAATAAATGGAGTGGCTAGCAAGTACTAATGGAACTTTTGAAGGGTGTAAACCATAGACAATGTTTCACACTTTGTAGTCATGCAGTTTTGTTCAACTGAATTAAGCTTTCTACTTGCAAAATAGATAGGGTGGTCTAGGTTGCCCTCATTAGGTTGAACAAGGATAACACTGACCACCATGCCAGAAGTATCAACATGGATGTGAAAAGGCTTCATCCAATCTAGAAACTAAAGAATATGAGTGATAATAAGCTTATCCTTGAGTGCAACAAACACTTGTTGGTGAGCATTTGTATAGACAAACTGACCATTTTGTTTTAATAATTTCTCTAGTGGTGCACCAATCTTAGCATACCCGGAAATGAACTTCCTATAATATTTAATGTGTCTTAAGAAGGTGCATACCTCTCATTGGGTGGTCAGCATTGGAAGGTAAAGTATGACAAAAATCTTGGTTGGATCCACCAAGAGTCCATCAGGTCATATGACATGACCAAGTAATGTGCCAATTGGGCTACACAATAAAGAATCAAACCTTGTGGTAAGAGATGACGACTTGATTGGAGAAAATGCATGTCTCACACATACATGACCAATGATTTGTAAGGTATCTAGTCCGTATTTACACAACAACATTGTAATAGAGTAGATATAATGTAAAGAAGAGTTGAAATATAATAACAAAGAGTAGTAAGAGGTTACAAAATGCAACTCCAAAAATTAACATCCTTTACCTTAAAATCCTATTAATTTATTATTAGATATTATATTATATACTGTACAAAAACATATAATATATAATATTTTATTATATAAAATATATTATATGTTATAAAAGTAACATGTTATAGAGGTTTGTACGTGGATTATCTCGAGCTTTTCAAGTCCATCCTCGAGCTATATGTTGACAAGTTAGAGGAGTGGATTGAAAAGTTAGGTGGGGATGGGGTACAACTAGCCTCTTATGTGGTAAAATTGTTGCTTTATGCAGATGACCTTATCTTAATGGCTAAAACGGAGCATGGTTTACAAGACCATTTGAGAGCTATATAATTATTTTGTCGCGAGGTGGGAATGCAGGTGAACATTAGTAAGACCAAAGTCATGATTTTTTCCTTAGGAAGAAAAAAGAGAATTAAATTTTGACTTTGATGGCAGCGCCTTGCAAGTGTTAAATGAATACAAGTACCTAGGCCTTGACTTCCACAATAATCTCAGTTGGGAGGCTTGTAGAGCTAAAAAGATACAAGGGGGGTGGAAAGCCTTATACATGCACTAAAACAGATGCATATCAGTTGAATTATGGGATTGGAAAACCAAGTTGACTCTTTTTGGGTTGCTTGTTATACCGGTAGTGTTATATGGTTGTGAAGTTTGGGGCAACAACAGATCAACGGTAAAATGGAGATAAATAGAAAGGTTACAAAAGCATTTAATCACAAGTAGTTTCAAAATAAAAGCCACGGTACTGTATGAGATCTGGCTATTAGGATACCTAAAGAAAGTGAAAAACATGGAAGGATGTCATTGGCCCAAAAATAGCTGTGAGGGAAAAGTTGAATAGAAGGAAGAACTCATGGATGAAGCAAAATGACAAATGGATGAGCAAATGGGACATTAACATGCAGGACTATTCTAACACCAATGCAAAAATCAAAAGATATGTGCAAAAAAAGTAGAAACAACCATGTGGCTAAAATAACTGGGATGTAAAAGAGAATACTATGTCAAGAGCTTTAATCACACATGTGACCATGAACAAAAGCACTATATAACATCAAAGATAAAGTGGAAAGCTAAAATGTTAATTGCCCAGCTGAGAACTAGTTCACACCATCTTAGATGCGAAACAAGGAGATGGAAAGCACCCAAGGAGGAATGTTCGGAGAGAGTTGTCAGTTTTACAAGTTCAGATTGGTGGAAACAGAATGGCATTTCATCATGGAATGTATAGCATATGAGGACATTATGAGTATTTACATTGATATCTGACAAGGTGAAACACTTGCAACTTTGTTTGAAGAGGAAAAGATAGCAAAAACAGCATACTACTTGACTATAATTCATAACAAAAGATTTAAGCTTAGTAAAGAAATCGAGGAAAGACAGAAGTCGCAGTATGGAGTAATTTATTTGGTACCTTGTCTGCTAGTTTCGCTCTTGGGTCCCATAAGTTGATTGGCCTCGTGGACGTTATTAAAAACTTTTATTTCAATTCAATTCAATTCAATTCAATCCCATGAAATACCATGCCATTGTCCTTTACCATAACCACTTAAAACACCTTGAAATATTTAATTTCTTTCATGACTTGTATGGCCTTGCCCTTTCCTAACACTTCACCATTGCTAAATACTCACTGTGAAATAAAGTATCTCCTCACCAGATAGCTCATTACCGTATGAAAGAATACATAACCGCATTTTCCACCATCACCTCTACCATATATATCATATTATTGTTGCTTGAAACAAATACTTTATCATTATCTCTCACTATCACCGCCCAACTCACCTTTAAATCTTTTGATTTTCATGTTATATATGTCCTTACCCTTCCCTAATACCTCACCATTGCTTCATCATACTCTGAAATAAAATATCTCCTATCTACAAAATATCATATTAATTTTTTGTAATACTTCCTACATAAAATATGAAATAGGATCAATGTTCTTAGATTTCAAACAACCACAAATTTATACTCTTTCAATTTAAAAATAAAAATTGTGCCATCCCAACTCCTAATTCTATAATGAAAAATTCCCATATAAGTAGAAAAATATTTGGAGAAAAATGAAAAAGTTAAGCGATATATAAATACTTTGAACGCTAAATCAACCGACTCCGCAAAGTCTATCAAAACACGGTTTGAACGCTAAATAAGAATGTGCTAGTAGTAATTGTGATACAGGTGCAATAGAAGGTTGTAGATGGGATGCCATACTATCAGGTAGATTAAATTTTATTCGGTTATTGTATTTTGGGGATTTAATTGCTTTATGTTTGTTGAATAGAGGAGATTTTTGAAATGATGTTATTTGGATGAAAAAATTCATTTTAGCGCATCGTTGTGTTTGGGGTTTGTATTTATTTTGATTTTGATTTACATTTGAACAAGAGAATTTGTTACAACATAATCATGTTAGTATTTTAGATGCTCTATGCGTAAAAATAAAGCCATTTAATTACTGATAGTAATTGTACTTAGGTTAGTAATTAAGATCTTTCTCAATGAGTATTTTGGTGGCGTGGTGAAAATTTATCTAGTGATGTTTGTAACACAATTTTTATAGATAAACTTTAGAATGAATGTCTTAACCAAAAAGTTGATATTTATTTTGGTTGTCTCATCGATAAGATGATCATAGTGGAGCAACCTAGTTTTATGTGGGACCCTTTTAAAAACGATATGCTTGGTATCTTAACCAATACAGTGTTGAGAGATGATTGTGTTATTGCCTTCTACATATAAAATGATAAATAGATTTGTGATTGTCTTTAATAAAGTGTTAGTTATTGTATGGTATCTGGACATTTAGTTTTAAAAAAATTCAAATTCAACAAGTTCAAAACTAATATCAAATTATTACCTAGTTAGGATTTTGATGAGGAGCATCAAGACATATACATTGTAAATACATTAAACTGTGCTTTAGAGGTCCTAGGAAGTTAATAAGCAAGTTAAAGTAGGATCTTCAGGTAAATATAAAAAAATACCCCGTCATCTACAAAACATCGACATAGGAAATCCGCGCTGCTTGCAGAATCACTAGACTGTCATGGTTTCGTCTATTAACACTTTCGAGGGTTTCAATTCACAGTGACACCATTATTTTTATCTATTTAGACCCTTGTATTTCTCAACTCTCTCTGTATTTTAACTATGTATAATTTTATAGGCTTCTGTCGCAGTCAAGCCCACTCTGGAGTGTCTGCGTATTGTCAACACTGAGACACACAGAAATAATTCAACTGAGGATACCATTAGTGCCCACATTGATATCTCCTCATCTCATTGAAGTTTTTATCTGTTTTTACCGACTGGGTGGTAATCTGGTTTGGCATTTGCAATGAAACCAACCCAACTGCTTGCACTCTGCATCTTCATTGGACTTGTGGAGGTTCACTCTGGTTTGTTTATACTGATAAAAGGTGTTGCGATTCATTGTTATTTAGATGAAGTCCAAATGATTACTCGGGGTTATTATTGGCTAAATTTAGCAGAATATAACGTTAGCCCAGAACCAGCCCTAATTTAGACCTACTTGTTGAGTACACAGTGTGGGTATTTTGATACTTCCTCATAGCATTTTGATATACACAGTATGCCTGTGTAGAAACATATGTAAAGCTCGTTCTCTCTCCTTATATATATATTCCTCTGCTACCTGTTCCTTGTGTTTTGTTTAGAGAGCAATATGCATCTCCATAAACAAACATTTCAAATGCTGTAGAATTTTTTGCCTTTTATAGGATCATTATGACCATGGCAGTCAAAAAAAAAAAAAAAAAAACCACTAAGGAAAAGAAAAAACACCTATATTTTTTTGGAAAGAGATTGACGTCTCTTTAATCTCTATTGACTTTTTTTTTTGGTTTTGGTTTATTTCTTTTATTTGATTTTTATTGGCTCATGCGAAGGATTATATATGAAATTATTTGTGGACTAAATGTTGATAAATATACATTTACAAAAATTGCTCTATATATGGGCACTACACTATATAGGCCCTATCTATCCATCTGGGAACATCAAGTATAATATCTCCGCCCCCGCCCATATATAGATTAGATGGGCAATGTTGACATCCTCTATATATAGATCTGGTTTGGGCGACAATGAGATATGAATAGCAACCCTATATATAGATAGGGCGACTCTCTATCTCCAAGCTAATGTTGACATCCATCCATGTGACAATGTTGACATCTCCTATATATATATAGAGGCAACGACCGATTACCAATAGCAACCTTATAAATAGATAGGGCGACCGCTCCTCCCCTATCTATCTATATGGCTATCCCAACATCTCCTTCTTCATAGCAAAGTTGACATCCCTTCTATATATATAAAGGTAACCTCATCTCTTATCTAGGTAATACAAGATTGACATCCTCATAGCATTGTTGACATCCCCATAGCAATGTTGACATCCACCCCCTCGTATCTATATGGCAATGTTGGCATCCATTGTTGACATCCTCTCTCCTCTCTCCCCTATCTATCTATCTATCAAGGCATGTATATATATATATATATACAAATGATTGAAGATAGAGTTTGGGGATTTAATGACAAGCCTAGCATTTAAATTTGTATTTGATTTTCGCATTGTGCGCTTCAAAAGAGCTCCAAAAATTGACGGCCGGGAAGCCTAAGTAGGGCTTCTCTACTCCAAAAATTTGTATTTGATTTTCGCATTGTGTTCGTCGATGGGTTGTCGGCACGACATGTCGTCTCTATTCTGATCATTAACATGTCGCCTGCACCCTCTATAGGACGAATCAAATGTCACAGGTTGCTCACGCCCAATGATATACACCTCTTGCCAGGGTTTTACTTCAGCCTCTACGCATGTGGGACTAAATTAATGTCCAACAAATAAATTCTCAAAGTGGCTTCAAACCGTGTTTTGATATACTTTGCACCTTTATCACAATTACTGTCGGCGAAAAGAGGAAGTAAACTACTTTGATAACTCTACAGCTAATCGCAGCCGTCGAATCGCTTCCACCGCCTTATTTTGATCGTCCGATTCAAAGGTATTCTAAAACCACCTATAAATACCTGACATCTCAGACTGCAATTATAGTAGTTTTATTCAAGATTTGTCTGCGGGTGTTTCTACGATTTGTAGCCCAGAGTCTCTATGCAGGAGCCCTCACTGGATTTTTTCTGCGGGTGGAGGGAGGAACGGATGCCGCTTTGTTAATGTTTACGTGTATTATATATATATATATATATATTTTGATAGATTGGTGATAAAATTTAGCTGTTATTTGTGAGATAATATTTTGGAAAACAGTTGCAGGAAAGAACGATTGTTTACTCGTATCGGAGAATTCCTTCCCTTTTGTTTAAGGGTTTTCAATTGGCAGGAATATATCCTGAAAAACCTCATACCCTAAATAGATAGAGATTTTAGTCACGCCCAGGAGACCAAAAGAATCTTGCAGATAGATAACTTTCACCAGGAGCTGTTAACGTGGATGCTAACGGCAATTCACCGTCGGGTTGAGCAAAATGGTCGATCAAAAGAAGCTGCTAACGGCAATTCACTATCGGGCTGAGCAGAAGAAGAATGGTACCTCAATTCACCATCGGCAAACCACCAACAGCAAATAAGTTTTGATAGTTTTGTCTTTTCTTATGATCAAAGAAGTTTTGATAGTTATTAGATAGATAGATATTTTGATAAAATGCCCACAAGATCAAAACAGTCTACAGATAGATGGGCTTCACCATCGGGCTGAACAAAAGAAGCCGTTAACCTTGATGGTACATCAATTCACCATCGGGCTGAGCAATAGGGTTGAGCAAAAGAAGCAAAGAAGCAGAGCAAAAGAAGCTACCGATAACCCCAATTCTCCATTGTGCTGAGCAAAATGGCCCCATTTCATTATATGGCTGAGCAAAAGAAGCCGCTGGCCCCAGTTCAACTTCGGGCTGAGTAACAGAAGCAACAGAAGCCGCTTGCCCCAATTCAACTTCGGGTTGAGCAAAAGAAGCAACAGAAGCCGCTTGCCCCAATTCAACTTCGGGTTGAGCAAAAGAAGCCACTAGCCCCAATTCAACATCAGCCAGAGCAAAAGAAGTTATGAAGAGGATTTCACGCAACAGTAGTGAGCTCAAGGTATTATTTATTAGTATAGAATGGTGTTGTTATAGTGCAGTATTATATCAATTTCTTTTTGGGGAAGAATGACTAGAATTAACAGACAGCACTATTTATTTTGTTTATGGCATAAAGGGGTTAATGGCACTGAAGGGTTTCGAATGGTCATTAATGGGATGCAAGTTAGTCTGTAAGTTTTAGCAGTGCATAAAAGGACTTCAAGCTAGGTCTCTACTCTTTCGGTGGATAGCTTGAGGTATTATTTATTTTTATGGAATTAGTTTTTTCCCCGGTTTATAGCATTTAAGGGCTTCAACATGGCTATTGGTGGGATGGAAGATGGTCTTTAAGTTTTAGTATCGTCATAATGTAATACCATTTTTGAGGAAGATTGACTTCAATTAACACCAATCTGATTAGCAGAAAGTAATATGAAATATTTATTGTTTTATGGCATGAAAGGGTTTATGGCACTGAAGAGCTTGACCATGATTGATGGTGCCATGGAGTGAAGCCTCTATTTGGGTTATAAGATCCATCAGGGCCTCTGAGTAAGCAACTTATGGCAATCTATTTTGTTGGTTTGCAATATTTTTTACATATTCTATACAAAGTGAAGGGTTAATGACAAGTTGAACAAATGATAGAAACAGCAAAAATGTTGGAGGTGTATTTTGGTTGAAAAATTGGAAGTTTATGGCATTGAAGAATTATTTGGGAGCTTCTAGAATTTTGCTTGGCTGCCTAACATACATTATAGCTATTTGAAACATTTGTTGTTTGGTTGTAATGTTATTTTTAGTTCAATGATTTTGGATTACACCAGCAAAAGGCCCTTTGAATTCTTTAACTTCTCTCAAGGGTTTTGATTGCAGGGAGTACTTTCGTGTTCACGATTTTGGAGTTTTATTTTTGGCCTGTAAGTCTATTCTTTAGTCTCTGACTCTCTGCAATTAAGCTGAGACCAGATTAAGATGGTATTACATGGAAGCACATCGTTTTGCAAATTTTATGGTCTGTCACCTGAAGGGAAGGTTGAGGTAATGTAGTGTTTTGTATGGTTGATGTTCTACAAGATTGAAATACTTTGTAGGTATTATTTTTTCTTGAGTTCTACTTAAGAAAAGGGAAATGAGAGTTTAAGCTGTAACAGTTCCTTTTCTTATGGTGGGGTTATGAAAACAAGCTATCGTTTCTTCAAGTCTGTGGCACTGCAAACTTGTGAGGAAGTAGAATTTTTCGGTTTAAAGCAATATTTTCAGAAGAAAATTTGAAGATTTCATTGTCGGGCTTTACAATCTCGTGCCAGCTGATGATGTTTCTATTGAAATAGTTGCTTGCCATGGACAACCCATTGTATGATTTATGTTTTGAGAGACTTTTATTGTATAGGTCCTATTCCCTGTTTAATCAAATAGGTCCTTTTATTGTATGGCTTTTTTTGTAGGTGGGGATCCTGGAGAATTGACTAGATGGTTAAACAGTATTGACATCTAGGAGTTGTTAATTACATGTTACTTTCAACTGTCGCCAAATATATAAAAGTTATGATTCTTTGATGCAGAAGTGATTTTTGTGCTCATGCTAGAACTTTGTTGTCCGCTGATTCGGATGTTTTCTAAATTGAAGAACTTTGTATTGCCAAGGTGCATGTTGAATTGGGTGTTTCTTGCAAAGTGAAGAAATGTATAATTCAAACAACAAAAATGGTGGACAGACGTGTATTTCAATAAAGAAAATGAAGAATATTTTATTATGTTTTTTACGACAAGTTTGCAGGCAAGGGAAAGTGTTGATACACAGATTTGGATTTTAGCTTTCAGCTGAAACAAAGCACCGTCCGAGTTTGAGAGTAGGATGTCAATTTCACACCTTTCTAAGCTGAATTTAGTGTGATTAGCCAGCACAAAAATAAAATCCCAAAGAAGTGAGTATTATGTTTTTTATTTATAGCTAAAACAGTGAATTTTCTACGGACACAACTACAAAGTGGAATTTTGGATGAAGTAATTATCGGAGTACCATCGGGTAATAAAGAACTTGTGGAAATTAATTTCCAATGACAAAGAAGAGTTTTTTATTTAATTTTAATTTTGATTGTCTTTCTGATCATTAGTGTGCTAAGAGTATTCAACTTGTATGTGACCCTGACCCTAGGTTACCACAAGGAAGTAACAGGGCAGTGCGGAATAAGTGGTACAATATTTCATCAACTAAAGTAACAGTGTCTAAAGTGGTAGCATATTTCTCCCCTTATGCTTGTAGTAATCTATACGATGATGCTGTTTATGAAAAAAAATAATTATTTGGGGGTATAGTAGAAATTTCTTTATTGGGTGATTGAAGTATTTGATTGGTGCAGCAACTTTCACAGGTCTGAGGTACTGCTTTATGAACGGAGAGTAGGAAAGTGACACGGAAATTCTGGTTTAATGAGCATAGCTATTATCTTTACAAACTTTTAAGGGCTTGGATATTTATTTTATTGATTCAAATATGCGAGGTAGCAGATCAGTATTTGAACAACTTAATTACAGTTGTACTTATGATTTTATAAGGATGCTGGAGAGAACACAATATATTAAAGTCGGGTGGGGAGTGAGCATAATTTTTTATTATCTTTGTAGGGAAAAATTGGTTTCTTTTTCTTGCTTTTACAGTTTTTCAATATATATATATATAATATTTATTGTAGTTTTGACACACGTATTTGTCGTGTGTCATTTAAAGAAATACATCTTTGTGGCCTGTGCAGTATATTTACAAATTGTAGATTGCTGTTATTGGTAAGGCTTCCAGAATGATTTCTCCATTATATGTGCTGTTCTCTATCGTCCGTGTTGTTCTGATACTAAGTATATAGAATATATTGTGTTTAAGGGTGTTTGTACAGGGTTGTAAGTATGGGATTTAACACCTGCAATTTTATTGCCCAAGGATTTTTTCTATCTTTTTTCCTTTGTTTTTTCTAATTTTGAATGGTACTTCTTTGATATTAGTATTTACAAGTGGCAAATCATTATGCAAGTTTTACTGTGCTTAAAGGAGGAATGTAGAGGCAACAGATATCTTTTTGTCTGCCTCACTTTTATATGGATTTCTTTGATGGCCGTATTGGATGAGTCATTTGAAGATCTATCAGATCCTTTTAGTGAGTGTGGTTTGTAAGTTGGAAAATAGTTAGGGTAACAATTATATTGGTTCATTAAAGGTCTTTAACATTATCATTGATGGCCATAATGGATGAATCAGTTGTTCCAGTAAAGATGCACTGGTTCCTAAGTAGGCAATGTAGAAAATGCAGTTTTGTTGGATTACAATATTTATGCTTTTGGATTACAATATTTATGCTTTTGGCTGCTTGTGAATTATTTGGGGAAGTGGTGATCTTTTGTTATGGACTAGCTTGGTGGTATTTTCACGAGCAGTTTGAAAGATTTTCTGTTTGGCTGCATGATACCTTTCGAGGTCACAGCTATAATACAAATGGAGTCTTGTTCCAGGGAGCCTTCCTTTGGTTTTCACCAGCAGAATGGCCTGTATGATTAATGATTATGTAGGCATTTTTGGAGGCAGGTCGCCTATAGAAAATCAGATGTTGGGGAGTCAAAAAGATGGCGAAACATTATGAAGCATCAGCGTATGGGCTTTGTTAATCAAGTGTGGGACAAAAAATGATATCAAAAAGTGACCATATTTTGGAATTTGAAGTTGAGCAGGGTGAAATCTCTGACTGTGATTTTGGTTAATTCATTCAATTTTGTGAGTTGAAGATTTTCTCTTTATGCAAGAAGCTATTCTCTACTCCCTTGTTACTAATTGATTAATAGGATTTACATTTACATTGAGAAATGATAGTCAGAAACAAGAAAAATAGGGGTTTAAAGTGTATTTCTTGGGAGGCAGCAAAAGGAAAATTAATGATCTATTGGTTTCTTCTTTAGGCTAAGCAAGCAAAGTGAGAGTGTTGCATGGTCAAAGTATTGGAGTAGGATATTAAATGCTCATTTTCTGATCCGAATATATTTACATTTTTTTGTGATTTTGTTTTTGATTTACTTAAATGCAAAATGGTCGATCACAAGAAGCTGCTAATGGCAATTCACCATTGGGCTGAGCAAAATGGTCGATCACAAGAAGTTGCTGACGGCAATTCACCATCGGGCTGAGCAAAAGAAGAAAGGTACCTCAATTCACCATCGGCAAACCACCCACAGTAAATAACCATTTGACATGAGCTTTGTTTTTTCTTAATAACAAAATGAGGCTGATTCTACATGGGCTTTGATCTCCCCACCTCTTCGCTCCCTCTCTTTTTTGCTTTTTAGAATTAACGTCTTTTTTCTCTAAGAAGTTGATAGTCCTTAGATAGATATTTTAATAAATGCCCACAAGATCAAAACAGTCTACAGATAGATAGATTTCAACATTGGGCTGAACAAAAGAAGCCGCTAACCTTGATCGTACATCAATTCACCATCGCCCAGAGCAAAAGGGTTGAGCAAAAGAAGCTATTAACCTCGATTCTAAAGCTGCTAACTTCAATTCGCCATTCCGCTGAGCAGAAGAAGCCACTAACCTCAATTCATCATCTGTTTGAGCAAAAGAAGCTGAGCAAAAAGAAGCTACCGATAACCCCAATTCTCCATCGTGCTGAGCAAAGTGACCCCAGTTCACCATATGGCTGAGCAAAAAACGCCACTGGCCCCAATTCAACTTTGGGCTGAGCAACAGAAGCCACTGGCCCCAATTCAACTTCGGGCTGAGCAACAGAAGCCGCTAGCCCCAATTCAACTTCATGCTGAATAAAAGAAGCCGCTAGTCCCAATTCAACATCAGGAAGAGCAAAAGAAGTTATGAAGAGGACTTCAAGCCAACATTAGTGAGTTCAAGGTATTATTTGTTATTATAGCAATGGCATTGATATAGTGCAGTATTATATCAATTTGTATTTTTTTGGGAAGAATGACAAGAATTAACAGACAGCAATATTTGATTTTGTTTATGGCATAAAGGGGTTAATGGCACTCAAGGGATTCAAATAGTCATTAATGGTTGGTCTGTATGTTTTAGCAGTGCATGAAAGGACTTCAAGCCAGAACTCTACTCTTTCGGTGGAGAGAGCGTAAGGTGTTATTTGTTATTCATGGAATTAGTTTTTTCCCCTGTTTATAGCATTTAAGGCCTTCAACATGGCTATTGGTGGAATGGAAGATGGTCTTTAAGTTTAAGTATTCTATCATTAACTATACCATTTTTTGAGGAAGATTGACTTCAATTAACACCAATCTGATTAGCAAAAAGTAATATGGAATATGTATTGTTTTAAACTTTTATGAAATGAAAGGGTTTATGGCATTGAAAGTTTAATCATGAAAATTGATGGTGCCATGGAGTGAAGCCTATATTTGGGTTATAAGATCTATCAAGTCCTCTAAGTAAGCAACTTATGGCAATCTATTTTGTTGGCTTGCACTATTTCTTGCATATTCTATCCTAAGTGAAGGGTTTAATGACAAGTTGAGATGGAAGTTGGTCTGTAAGTTTTAGCAGTGCGTCATTATGTAATACCATTTTTGAGGAAGATTGATTCCAATCGACACCAATCTGATTTACAATTTACATTTTCATTGATGGCGTGACAGGGTGAAGGGTTTTTGGCTAACATCCATTGGTTCCTCGAGTAAGCAACTTATAAAAATGGTTTTTGTTGGCTTACAGTATGTTTTGCTGAATTTATGCAAAGTGAAGGGTATGGTTTAGTACAAGTTGAGAATTATTGGGGAGCTTCTAAATTTTGTTTGGCTGTCTAACATATATTGTAGCTGTTCGAAATATTTGTTGTTTGGTTGTAATGCCATTTTTTGTTCAATGATTTTGGATTCCACCAGCAAAAGGCCCTCTGAATTCTTTAACTTCTCTTAAGGGTTTTGATTTCAAGGAGTACTTTTGTGTTCAAGTTTTAGGAGTTTTATTTTTGGCCTGTAAGTTTATTCTTCAGCATCTGCAATTAAGCTGAGACTGGATTAAGACGATATTACATGGAAGCACATTGTTTTGCAAATTTTATGGTCTGTCCCCTGAAGGGAAGGTTGAGGTAACATTGTGTTTTGTATGGTTGCTGTTCTACAAGATTGAATTACTTTTTAGGTTTTTTTTTAACTTAAAATCTACCTAAGCAAAGGGAAATAGGAGTTTAAGCTGTAACAGTTCCTTTTCTTATGGCGGTGTTATGAAAACAAACTATCGTTTCTTGAAGTGTGTGGCACTGTAAACTTGTGGGGAAGTAGAATTTTTTTGGTTTAAAGCAAAATTTTTAGAAGAAATTTTGAAGATTTCATTGTCGGGCTTTACAATCTTGTGCCAGCTAATGATATTTCTATTGAAATAGTTGCTTGCCATGGACAGCCCATTGTATGACTTATGTTTTGAGAGACTTTTATTGTATAGGTCCTATTCCCTGTTTAATCAAATAAGTCTTTTTATTGTATGGCATTTTTTGTAGGTGGGGACCCTGGGGAATGCTCATATTGGAGGCCGTGGAATCGATAAGATGGTAAAACAGTATTGACATCCAGGCTTTGTTAATTACATGTTACCTTCAATTGTCACCAAATAATTAAAGTTACGATACTCATGATGTAGAATTTATTCTTGTGCTCATGCTGGAACGTTGTTGTGGGCTGATTTGGATGTTTTTGTAAATTGAATAACTTTGTATTTGCCAAGGTGCGCGTTGAATTGGGTGTTTCTTGCAACGTGAATAACTGTGTAACTCAAACAACAAAAATGGTGGTCATGTGTATTTCAATAAAGAAAATGAAGAATCTTTTATTATATTTTTTACGACAAGTTCGCAGGCAAGGGAAAAGTGTTCGATACACAGATTTGGAGTTAGCTTTCAGCTGAAACAAAGCACAGTCCGAGTTTGTGAGTAGGATGTCAATTTCTCACCTTTCTAAGCTGAATTTAGCATGATTAGCCATCACAAAATTTAAATCACAAATTAGTGAGTATCTTGTCTTTTATTTAGTTAAAACAGTGAATTTTCTATGCGCACAACTACAAAGTGGAATTTTAGATGAAGGGCTCGACTATTAGCGATTCTAATCATCCTAGTACCATTGGGTAATAAGGAATTTGTGAAAATTAATTTCCAATTACAAATAAGAGTTTTTATTTAATTTTAATTTCGATCGTCTTTCTGAACATTAGTGTGCTAAGAGCATTCAACTTGTATGTGACCCTGAGCCTAGGTTACCACAAGGAAGTAACAGTGCAGTGTCGAATAAGTGGTACAATATTTCTTCAACTAAAGAAACAGTGTCTATTAAGTGGTAGCATATTTCTCCCCTTATGCTTGTGGTAATCTATTGATGACTCTGTTTAAAAAAAAAAAAAAAAAGTATTTGCGGGTATAGTAGAAATTTCTTTATTGGGTGATTGAAGTATTTGATGGGTGCAACAAATTTCACAGGTTTGTGGTACTGCTTTATGAACGGAGAGTAGTAAAGTGACATGGCAATTCTGGTTTAATGAGCATAGCTATCATGCTTACAAACTCTTAAGGGCTTGGATATTTATTTTATTGATTCAAATATATGAAGTAGCAGATCGGTATTTGAACAACTTAATTAAAGTTGTAATTATACTTTTAAGGATGTTGGGGAGCGAGCACAATATATTAAAGTAGGATGGGGAGTGAGCATAATTTTTTATTATCTCTGTAGCGGAAAATTGGTTTCTTTTTCTTGCTTTTGCAGTTTTTCAGTATGTATATATAAGATGTATGGTAGTTTTGACACAGGGATTTGTCATGTGTGTCATTTACAGAAATACATCTTTGTGGCCCGTGCAGTATATTTACAAATTGTAGATTGCTGTTATTGGTAAGGCTTCTAGAGTGATTTATCCATTATATGTGTTGTTCCCTATCGTCCGTGTTGTTTTGATAATAAGTATATAGAATATATTGTGTTTAAGGATGTTTTTACAGGGTTGTAAGTTTGATATTTAACACCTGCAATTTTATTGGCCAAGGATTTTTTCTCTTTTTTCCTTTGTTTTTTCTGATTTTGAATATTATTTCTTTGATATTAGTATTTATGAGTGGCAAATCATTACGCAAGTTTTACTGTGCTTAAAGGAATGTTGAGGCACTGAATATTTTCTTTTTGTCTGCCTCACTTTTATATTGATTTCTTTGATGGCCGTATTGGATGAATCATTTGAAGATCCATTGGATCCTCTTAGTAAATGTGGTTTGTAAGTTGCAAAATAGTTAGAGTAACAATTATATTCGCTGATTAAAGGTCTTTAACATTATCATTGATGGTCATAATTGATGGATCAGTTGTTCCAGCTAAAGATCCACTGGTTCCTAAGTAGGCAATGCAGAAAATGCAATTTTGTTGGATTAGTGTTTATGCATTTGTAACCATGTGAAGGGCTATGTCTGTTTTCGCTGCTTGTGAATTATTTGGGGAAGTGGTATCTTTTGTTATGGACTAGCTTGGTATTTTCATGAGCAGTTTGAAATATTTTCTGTCTGGTTGGATGATACCTTTTGAGGTCACAGTGTATAATACAAATGGAGTCTTGTTCTAGAGAGCCTTCCTCTGGTTTCCACCAGTAGAATGGTCTGTATGATTAATGATTACCTATAGGAAATCAGATGTCGGATAGTCAAAAAAATGGCGAAATATTATGAAGTATCAGCATATGGGCTTTGTTAATCAAGTGTGGGACAAAAATTGATATCGAAAAGCGACCATATTTTGGAATTTGAAGTTGAGCAGGTTGAAATCTATGACTACGATTTTGGTTAATTCGTTCAATTTTGTGAGTTGAAGAACTTTGGTTTATGCAAGAAGCTATTCTCTACTCCCTTGTTATTAATTCATTAATAGGATTTACATTTGCATTGATAAAATGATAGTCAGAAACAAGAAAAATAGGGGTTTAAAGTGTATTTCTTGTGAGGCAGCAAAAGAAAAATTATTGATCTATTGGTTTCTTCTTTAGGCCAAGCAAGAAAAGAGAGTGTTGCATGGTCAAAGTAGTGGAGTAGCGATGTTAAATGCTCTATTTTCAATCTGAGTATATTTATATTTTTTTTGTTCTTTTGTGTGATTTTGTCTTCGATTTACTTAAAAACTTGAAAACTATGTATTTTCTCCTCCCAGATAGGGAAAGATCGAAGTTGATGATAAAGTGGAATTCGATGGATCATCGGTCTGGTAAAACTATTTGACTTAAGAGGATTTATGGAAATTAATCTGCCAATTGCATAAAGTGGGCTTTAATTGATTTAATGATTTACCGCTGAAGGGAAGGTTGAGGTATTGCTTCGTCTTGTAGTGTGGATGCTCTACAAGATTCTTCTACTTTGTGGAACATAACAGAAGGGCAAGTAATGGAAACACCCTTACAAGGGTTAGAAAATTAGAAAACTAAGTTGTAACAAGTTTTTTCTTGTGGCAGGGTTACGTAAACAAGCTGTAGTTTCTTGCACAGTTTGTAGCACTGAAAATTTGTGGGGAGGTATAAATGTTTCGTTTAAAGCTTTGATACTTCCAGAATCAATTTTGAAGATTTTATTGTTTCTTGCACTGTTTGTAGCACTGCAAATTTATGGAGAGGTATAAATGTTTTGTTTAAAGCTTTGATATTTTCAGAATCAATTTTGAAGATTTTATTGTTTGGCTGTTGGCTGTACAACCTTTTGCCAGCAAATGATGTTTCTACGCAAATTGCTGCTTCCCATGGACAGCACATGGACAGCACACTGTACAGCTTTTAAGTATTTATAGTATGCCATAGTAATTTTATCATTTATGTATACTTGTTTTAATAAGGAAGGTAGAATATGATTATGTAGGAAATTTTGGAGGTGGGGAGCCTAGAGCAGCTGAAAGCAGAGGGTGTAGAATCAACAAGATGGTAAAACAGTATAGACACTGGATTTGTTAATTACATATTATCTTCAATTGTCACCAAATACAGAGAAGTAACGATACTTATGATGCAGAATTGATCTGCTAGGCCTATATTAGAGCTTTGTTTTGGGCTAATTCGTCTGTTTTGGTGATTTAAAGAATTCTGTATCACCAAGTTGTCTGGTTTATGCAGTAAGCTATTCTCTACTACCTGGTCATTAATTGATTAGAATTTACATTTCGATCGAGCAAATGATAGAAATAAGAAAAATGGTAGTCTGTTTTTTAATACAAAAATGAAAAATCTTTTCTTTTCTTTTTAATGACAAGATCACAGGCAAGGGGGATCATTCTATACCGTACATGGATTTGGAGTTTGCAGCCAGCAATTAAAAAAGCCCTGTCCAAGTTTTCGAGCAGGCTGTCAATTTCTCTCTGTTTTTTAATCTAAATATAGTGTGTTTCACAAACGAAAAAATTAGATGGATTTGGAGTTAGCAGCACTGTCCAAGTTTGTGAGGAGGATGTCAATTTCTGTCTTTTTTTCGTTTCATCAAATATAGTGTGATTAGTGAAGAAAAAATTAGATCCTAAATTAGAGAGTATTTTTAATTTGATGGATTTTGAGTTAGCTTCCAGCGATAAAACAGAGCACTGTCCAAGTTTGCGAGCAGGGTGTTAATTTCCATCTTTTTTTTGTTTGATCTGAATATAGTGTAATTAATGAAGAAAAAACTAGATTTTAAATTAGAGAGTATTTTCTATTGGTGAAGAGCATAGGGTATTATTTAGTTTGATGAAATTCATGTTTTCCCCTTACAAGACTAGTCAAATGTTTTTTTGGGAAGATTAACTGGAGTTAACAGACCACTGATTGTTGAAACAAAATATTGAATATTTATTTGTTTAATGGCACTAAAGGGTTGATGGCATTTAAGGGCTTCAACATGGTTATCGATGGGATGCAAGTTGGTTTGTAAGTTTTAGCAGTTCATCATTATGTAATATCATTTTTGAGGAAGATAAGATTCCAATTAACACCAAGCTTGTTTTTCAAACTTAAAAAGATACATATTTGCTAAATGGAATGAAAAGGTTTATGACACGAAGGAGCTTGAACATGATCATTGACTCCACTGTGGAGTGTACCAATTTTTTGGGTTAAGATCTATGGGTTCTTCCAAGTTCTTTACTGTATACCTTTTCTGATTATGTAGGTGTTTTTGGAGGTGGGAACCTGAAGCCAGCTGAAATTAGAGGCTGTGAAATTATCAAGACGGTAAAATAGTATCAACTTCTAGGCTTTGTTATTTACACTTTGTGATCGATTGTCACCAGATATACAAGAATAATGGTATTTATTATTTATGATGTGGAAGTAATCTGATAGCCCCATGCTAGAGCTTTGTTTTGCACTAATTCGTCTGTTTTGGTGAATTGAAGAACTTGGCATGAACAAGGCACATTTGGTTTATGCATTAAGCTATTCTCTATTGCCTAGTGATTAATTAATTATTGCAATTTACGTTTCCTATGAACAAATGATAGAAACAGGAAGAATGTTGGAGGTGTATTTTAATGAAAAAAATGGAAGTTTATGGCATTGAAAAGCTTGAACTTGATCATTGATGGTGTGACAGGGTGAAAGGGTTTTTGGCTAAGATCCATCGGTTCCTCTTGAGTAAGCAACTTATAAAAATGGTGTTCGTTGGCTTCAGTATGTTTTGCTGAATTTATGCGAAGTGTATGGTTTAGTTAGCACAAGTTGAGAATTATTGGGGAGCTTCTAAACTTTTGTTTAGCTGCCTAACATGTATTGTAGTTGTTTGAAACATTTGTTGTTTGGCTGCAATGTCATTTTTAGTTTAATGATTTTGGACTCCACCAGCGAAAGGCCCTTTGAATTCTTTAAGTTCTTTCAAGGGTCTCTGAATTCTTTAACTTCTTTCAAGGGTTTTGATTGCAGGTAGTACTTTTGTATTCAAGTTTTAGGAGTTTTATTTTTGCCCTGTACGTTTATTATTTAGTCCCTGCAGGTTTTTATTAAGCTGAGACCAGATTAAGACAATATTACATGGAAGCACATCGTTTTGCAATTTTAATTGTCTGTCACAAGGAGGGTTGAGGTAACGATGTGTTTTGTATGGTTGATGTTTTACAAGATTGAACTACATTGTAGGTATTAATTTTTCTGGGATTCTACTTAAGCAAAGGAAAATGAGAGTTTACGCTGTAACACTTCCTTTTCTTACGGCAGGGTTATGAAAACAAGCAATAGTTTCTTCAAGTTTGTGGCACTGCAAATTTGTGGGGAAGTATAATTTTTTTTGTTTAAAGCGATATTTTCAGAAGAAGTTCTGAAGATCTCATTGTTGGGCTTTACAATCTTGTGCACCGATAATGTTTATATTGAACTAGTTGCTTGCCATGGACAGCCCATTGTAGGACTTACGTTTTGAGATACTTTTATTGTATAGGTCCTATTCCCTGTTTAATAAGTATGGCATTTTTTGGAGGTGGGGATCCTAGAGAATACTCAAATCGGAGGCTGTGGAATCGACAAGATAGTAAAAGAGTATTGACATTTAGGTGTTGTTAATTACATGTTACCTTCAATTGTCACCAAATATATAAAAGCTATGATGCTTTGATGCATAAGTGATTCTTGTGCTCGTGCTAGAACTTTGTTGTGTGCTGATTTAGATGTTTTCTGTAAATTGAAGAAATTTGTATCGCCAAGGTGCACGTTGATTCTGGTGTCTTTTGCAAAGTGGAGAACTTTTTATCTCAAACAACAAAAATGGTGGTCAGATGTGTATTTCAATAAAGAAAACGAAGAATCTTTTAATTATATTTTGTACGCTGAGTTAGCTGGCAAGGGAAAAAGTTTGATACACAGATTTGGAGTTAACTTTCAGCGGAAACAAAGCACCGTCTGAGTTTGTGAGTAGGATGTTATTTTCTCACCTTTCTCAGCTGAATTTAGTGTGAATGGGCAACACACAATTTAAATCCCAAATTAATGAGTATTTTGTCTTTGATTTAGTTTAATCAGTGAATTTTGTACGCACACAACTACAAAGTTGAAATTTAGATGAAGGGCTTGACTATTCTCAATTCTAATCATCGTAATACCATCGGATAATAAAGAATTTGTGAAAATTAATTTCCAATTACAAATAAGAGTTTTTATTTAATTTTAATTTTGATTGTCTTTTTGAACATTAGTGTGCTAAGAGCATTCAACTTGTATGTGACCTATCCTAGGTTGCCACAAGGAAGTAACAGTGCAGTGTGGAATAAGTGGTATAATATTTCTTCAACTGAAGTCAACTGAAGTAGTGTGCATTAAGTGGTAGCATATTTCTCCTCTTATGCTTGTAGTATTCTATACAATGATGTTGTTTATGAAAAAAATGAGTTTATTTGGGGGTATAATAGAATTTCTTTATTAGGTGATTGAAGTATTTGATTGGTGCAACAACTTTCACAGGTTTGAGGTACTGCTTTATGAACGGAGAATAGTAAAGTGACATGTCAATTCTGGTTTTAATGAGCATAGCTATTATGCTTACAAAGATTTAAGGGCTTGGATATCTATTTTATTGATTAAAATATACGAAGTAGCAGAGCAGTATTTGAACAACTTAATTCCAATTGTACTTATGCTTTTAAGGATGCTGGGAAGTGAACACAATATATTAAAGTAGGGTGGGGGGTGAGCATAATTTTTTATTATCTCTGTAGGGGAAAATTGGTTTCTTTTTTTGGCTTTTGCAGTTTTTCAATATATATATATATATATATAAGATGTACGGCAGTTTTGACTCATGTATTTGTCATTTGTGTCATTTACAGAAATACATCTTTGTGGCCCGTCTAGTATATTAGAAATTGTAGATTGATGTTATTGGTAAGGCTTCTAGAATGATTTCTCAATTATATGTGCTGTTTTCCTGTTCTGATACTAAGTATATAGAATATATAAGGGTGTTTTTACAGGGTTGAGAGTTTGGGCTTTAACAATTGCGATTTTATTGGCCGATGATTTTTTCTCTCTTGTTTTTCCTTTGGTTTTTCTGATTTTGAATTTAACTTCTTTGATATTAGTATTTCAGTGGTGGCAAATCGTTACGTAAGTTTGCACTGTGCTTAAATGAAGGTTGAGGCAACGGATTTTTTTTTTTTCCGCTGTCTCACTGTTATATGGATTTGTTTGATGGCCCTATTAGATGAATCATTTGAAGATACATCGGTTCCTATTAGTAAGTGTGGTTTGTAATTTGAAAAATAGTTAGGGTAACGTTTATATTGGTTCATTAAAAGTCTTCAACATTATCATTGATGGCCATAGTGGATGAATTGTTTTTTCTGATTAAGATGCACTGGTTCCTAAGTAGGCCATTTAGAAAATGCAATTTTGTTGGATTATAATATTTATGCATTTGTAAACATGTGAAGCGCTGCGTGAGTGTTGGCTGCTTGTGAATTATTTGGGGAAGTGGTGATCTTTTTTTATGGACTTGCTTGGTGGTATTTTCATGAGGAGTTTGAAAGTTTCTTTGTTTGGCTGCATGATACCTTTCGAGGTCACAGTGCATAATACAAATTGAGTCTTGTTCGAGAGAGCCTTCCTTTGGTTTCCACCAGCAGAATGGCCTGTATGATTAATGATTATGTAGGCATTTTGATAGGTAGGGAGCCTATAGGCAATCAGATGTCGGGGAGTTAAAAGGATGGCGAAACAGTATGAAGCATCATCATATGCGGTTTGTTAATCAAGTGTGGGACAAAAAATGATATCAAAAAGCGACTATATTTTGGAATTAAAAGTTAAGCAGGTTGAAATCTGACTGATTTTAGTTAATTCTTTCAATTTTGTGAGTTGAAGAACTGCGGTTTTTGCAAGAAGCTATATTGTGCTCCCTTGTTATTAATTGGCCATATTGGATGAATCATTTGAAGATCCATCTGTTCATCTAAGTGTGGTTTCTAAGTTGAAAAATAGTTAGGGTAACAATTATATTGGTTCATTAAAGGTCTTTAATATTATCATTGATGGCCATAATGGATGAATAGGTTTTTCCGGTTAAGATGCACTGGTTCCTAAGTAGGCAATTTAGAATATGCAATTTGTTGGTTTATAATACTTATGCATTTGTAACCATGTGAAGGGCTGCGTCTGTTTTCGCTGCTTGTGAATTTTTTGGGGAAGTGGTGATCTTTTGTTATGGACTAGCTTGGTGGTATTTTCACGAGCAGTTTGAAAGATTCTCTGTTTCGCTACATGATACCTCTCAAGGTCACAGTGCATGATACAAATTGAGTCTTATTCAAGAGAGCCTTCCTTTGGTTTCCACCAGCAGAAATGCCTGTATGATTAATGATTATGTAGGCATTTTGATAGGTAACGAGCTTATAGGAAATCACATGCCGTGGAGTTAAAAAGATGACAAAACAGTATGAAGTATCAGCATATGTGCTTTGTTAATCAAGTGGGACAAAAAATGATATCAAAAAGCAACCATATTTTGGAATTCGAAGTTAAGCAGGTTGAAATCTGTGACTACGATTTTGGTTAATTCTTTCAATTTTGTGAGTTGAAGAACTTTGGTTTTTGCAAGAAGCTATATTGTGCTCTTTTTTTATTAATTGATTAATAGGATTTACATTTGCATTGTGAAAATGATGGTCAGAAACAAGAAAAATAGGGGTTTAAAGTGTATTTCTTGGGAGGCAGCAAAAGGAAACCTAACGATCTATTGGTTTCTTCTTTAGGTGAAGCAAGCAAAGGGGAGTGTTGAATGGTCAAATTATTGGAGTAGGGTGTTAAATGCTCAATTATCATTTTGAATATGTTTTTCAGTTCAACAATTTTGGATTAGAGCATAAAAAGGCCCTTTGAGTTATTAACAACCTCCTTGAAGGGTTTGGATTGGAGGGAGTAATTTCTATTAAATTTTTAGAGTTTTATTATAGGCTTGCAAGTTTTTGATTTAGTCCCTGCAACTACGCAGAGACCAGATGAATATGATATTATGTGGCAACACATAATTTATAAATCTAATTGTCATACAGCTGAAGGGAAGGTTGAGGTAATGCTTCATCTTGTAATGTGGATGTTCTGCAAGATTCTTCGTACTTCATGGAACATAACAGAAGGGAAAGTAATGGAAACACCCTTACAAGGGTTAGGAAATTAAGTTGTAACAATTTTTTTCTTATGGCAGGGTTACGTAAACAAGCTAAAGTTTTTGGCACGGTGTGTAGCGCAGAAAAGTTGTGGGGAAGTATAAATGTTTTGTTTAAAGCTTTGATATTTTCAGAAGCAATATTGAAGATTTTATTGTTTGGCTTTACAACCTCTTGCCAGCAGATGATGCTTGTACTCCAATGGCTGCTTCCCATGGACAACACATTGTAATGCATTTAAGTATTTACAGTAAGTTCTAGTGGATTTACATATACTTATTTTAACAAGGAAGGCAAAATATGATTATGTAGGAAATTTTGGAGGTGGGGAGACTGAAGCAGCTGAAACCAGAGGATGTAGAATCAACAAGATGGTAAAATAGTATACACACTAGTCAAATGTTTTTTTGGTGGTAAAACAGTAGAATGTTTTTTTGGTGAAGCAAGCAAAGGGAGAGTGTTTCATGGAGTAAGATGTTAAATGCTCAATTTTCAATCTAAATATTTTTATATTTTTTTGGTTCTTTTGTGTGATTTTGTCTATGATTTACTTGACAACTATGTATTTTTTCCTCTGAGATAGGGAAAATTCGAAGTTGATGATAAAGTGGAATTTGATGGATCATTGGTCTGGTAAAACTATCTGACTTCAGAGTATTTATTGAAAGCAATTTGCCAATTGAATAGAGTGTGCTTTAATTGATTTCCTTTTTTGATTTATTTATCTTTGTAAACATTAGTGCTCTGAGAGCATTTAACTTGTATGCAACCAGAGGGTAAATATGGTATGCCACTTCAGAAACAATGTGGATTAAGTGGTACAATTTTTATTCCCTTTCGCTCGCTGCAGTAATACAATTAGTCCGTGTCTATGTTGGCTGAGAACAGATTATGATGGTGTTATGTGGCTACAAAATGTTCTGTAGCTTTGGTGGTGTCTCAGCTAAAGGGAAGCTTGAGGCAACGTTTATATTGTTGCTTTGTGTGTTTTACAATGTTATGAAGAAGACGTCAATCTAGATCTCTATATTCTCTCGATGGAGAGCTTAGAGTATTATTTATTTTTATGGATTTAGTTATTTCACAGTATAAGATAATGTCAATTTTTTTTGGAAGATTTATTTGAATTAACGGACTGCCAATTGTTGAAACATAATTCATTTTTTTATTTTGTTTTATGGCATTTAATGATTTAAGGGTTTAGAGCATTTAAGCAGTTAAACATGGCTATTGATGGGATGGAAGTTGGTCTGTAAGTTTTAATAGTGCGTCATTCTATAATACCATTTTTGAGGAAGATTGACTCCAATTAACACCAATTTGATTTACAAAAAATAATATGTAATATGTATTTGTTATATGGCATGAAATATAATGGCTTTTAAGAGTTTGAACATGATAATTGATGACGCTATGGAGTCGAGCACTCATTTGGGTTATAAGATCCATCAGGTCCTTTGAGTAAGCAACTTACGGCAATCAATTTTGTTGGCATGCAATATTTCTCACTGATTCTTTTCACAAAGTGGAGGGCTTTATGACAAGTTGAGGATTATTTGGAAAGTCGTAACATATGTAGAGGCTGCCAAAAAAAAATTGCATCTGTTTGATGGATTTGTTGTTGGTTGTATGATCCTTTTTCAGTTCATCAATTTTGGAGTAGAGCCGAAAAATGCCCTTTGAGTTATTTATCATCGACTTCTTTCAAGGGTTTTGATTGGAGGGAGTAATCTCTATTAAATTTTTATTAGTTTTATTATAAGCTTGTAAGTTTTGATTTAGTCCCTGCAACTTGGCAAAGACCAGAGGAATTTGATATTATGTGGCAGTACATATTTTATAAATTTAATGGTCTTATCGCTGAAGGGAAGGTTGAGGTAACGCTTTGTCTTGTAATGTGGATGAGACCAAATGAATCAGATATTATGTGGCAATACATATTTTATAAATTTAATGGTCTTACCGTTGAAGGGAAGGTTGAGGTAACGCTTTGTCTTGTAATGTGGATATTCTGCAAAATTCTTCTACTTTGTGAAACATCCTTATAAGGGTTAGAAAATTAAGTTGTAACAATTTTTTCTTATGGCAGGGTTATGTAAACACTATAGTTTAAAGCTTTGATATTTTCAGAAGCAATTTTGAAGATTTTACTGTTTTGCTTCACAACCTCTTGCCAGGAGATGACATTTCTACTCAAATGGTTGCTTCCCATGGACAACCCATTGTAATGCTTTTAAGTATTTATAGTATGCCTTAGTGGTTTTACGTATACTTATTTTCATAAGGAATGTAGAATATGATTATGTAGGAAATTTTGGAGGTCGGGAGCCTGGAGTAGCTGAAATCAGAGGATGTAGAATCAACGAGATGGTAAAACAGTATACAAAGAGGCTTTGTTAATTACATGTTACCTTCAATTGTCACCAAATATGGAGAAGTAATGATACTTCTGATGCAGAAGTGATTTGCTGGGCCCATATTAGAGCTTTATTTTGGGCTAATTTGTCTTGTTTTGGTGAATTGAAGAATTTTGTATCACCAAGTTGTGTCTAGTTTATGCAATAATAAGCTATTCTCTACCACCCGGTGATTAATTGATTAGAATTTACATTTCGATTGAAGAAATGATATAAACAACAAAAATGGTAGTTAGAGGTGGCTTTTAATGCAAAAAATGTAGAATCTTTTCTTTTCTTTTTAATGGCAAGTTCACTGGCAAGGGGGATCATCGTATGCATATTTGTTTAATGGCATGAAAGGGTTTTATGACATGGAAGGGCTTGAACACAATCATTGATGCATTGCATAGTGTACCACTTTTTTGGGTTAAGATCTATGGGTTCTTTTGAGTAAGGAACTAATGGCAATGATTTTTGTAGGCTTTACAATATTTTTTGTGGATTTTATTTAAAGTGAAGGGTATGGTTTTATGACAAGTTGAGAATTATTATTGGGAAAGTGGCCAACAGGTATTGTATCTGCTTGAAAGATTTGTTGTTTGGTTGTATAATGTTTTTTCAGTTTAATGAGTTTGTATTCCACCCTTAAAATCCCTCTTTGAATTGCTTATTATCATGGCCTTTCAAGTGTTTTAACTGTAGGGGGTACATTTCTATTGAAGTTTTACTTTAGGCGTCCAGGGTTTGGACTGTAGGGGGTACATTTCTTTTGAAGTTTTACTCTAGGCCTGTAAGTTTTTGCTTTAGTCCATGCGATAAGTCTGAGACTAGATGAATGCGATATTATGTGGTTATTCATTCAATAAATTTTATGGTAAATCAGTTGAAGGGAAGGTTGAACTAACATTGCATCTTGTATGTTGGATGTTCTGCAAGATTGTTCTACTTAAGTTGTAAACTTGTAGGTATTAATTTTTATTGAATGCTACATAAAGAAAGGGCAAGTAATGGAAACACTTTTATGAGGGTTTAAGTTGTAATAATCTCCTTTCTTATGGTCATCTTGTGTAAACAAGCTATAGTTTTTTGTGGAGTGGTGGCACTGCAAGTTTGCGAGGAAATGGAATTGTTTTTGTCTTAAGCATTGATATTTTTAGAAGTAATTTTGAAGGTCTCATTGGTAGGCTTTCTCTTGCCAGCTGAAGAAATTTCATTAGAAATGTCTGCTTGCCATGGACAGGGCATTATAGGACTTCATTTTTAAGAGTTCTTTACGGCATAGCTTTTTTGATTATGTAGGCATTTCTTTACTGTATAGCTTTTTTGGAGGTGGGATCCTAAAGCCAGCTCAAATAAGACGCTGTGAAATTATCAAGACAGTAAAACAGTGTCAACATCTAGGCTTTTTTAATTACACTTCATCATCGATTTTCACCAAACATACAAGAATATTGGTATTTATTATTTATGATGCAAAAGTGATCTGATAGGCCCATGCTAGAGCTATGTTTTGCGCTAATTCATTTGTTTTGGTGAATTGAAGAACTTTGCATCATCAAGACACATTTGGTTTATGCATTAAGCTATTCTCTATTGCGTAATGATTAGTTAATTATTACAATTTACATTTCCATGAACAAATGATAGAAACATCAAAAATGTTGGTGGTGTATTTTAATGAAAAAGATGGAAGTTTATGGCATTGAAGAGCTTGAACATGATCATTGATGGCGTGACAGGGTGAAGTGTTTTTGGCCAAGATCCATTGGTTCCTCTTGAGTAAGCAACTTAACAAAATGGTTTTTGTTGGCTTATGGTATGTTTTTTTTGAATTTATGTGAAGTGAAGGGTATGGTTTAGTACGAGTTGAGAATTATTGTGGAGCTTTTAAAATTTTGTTTGGCTGCCCAACATATATTGTCACTGTTTGAAACATTTATTGTTTGGCTGTAATGTCATTTTTAGTTCAATGATTTTGGATTCCACCAGCAAAAGGCCCTCTGAATTCTTTAACTTCTCTCAAGGGTTTTGATTGCAGAGAGTACTTTTGTATTCAAGTTTTAGGAGTTTTATTTTGGCTTGTAAGTTTATTCTTTAGTCCCTGTAATTAAACTGAGACCAGATTAAGACGATGTTACAGGGAATCACATCTTTTTGCAAATTTTATGGTCTATCCCTTGAAGGGGAGGTTGAGCCAACATTGTGTTTTGTATGGTTGATGTTCTACAAGATTGAACTACTTTGTAGGTATTATTTTTTCTTGAATTCTACTTAAGGGAAATGAGAGTTTAAGTTGTAACACTTCCCTTTCTTTTGGCAGGGTTATGAAAACAAGCTATAGTTTCTTTAAGTGTGTGGCACTGCAAATTTGTGGGGAAGTAGACTTTTTTTGCTTAAAGCGATATTTTCAGAAGAAATTTTGAAGATCTCTTTGTTGGGCTTGGCAATCTTGTGCCAGTTGATGATGTTTCTATTGAAATAGTTGCTTGCCATGGACAGCGCATGGTAGGATTTACGTTTTGAGAGACTTCTGTTGGATAGGTCCTATTCCCTGATTGATAAGTATGGCAGTTTTTTGAGGTGGGGAGCCTGGGGAATACTCAAATCGGAGGCCGCGGAATCGTTAAGATGGTAAAACAGTATTGACATCTAGGCTTTGTTAATTAGATGTTACCTTCAATTGTCACCAAATATATAAAAGTTAATGATACTAATGATGCAGAAGTGATTCTTGTGCTCATTCTAGAACTTTGTTGTGGGCTGATTCGGATGTTTTTGTAAATTGAAGAACTTTGTATCGCCAAGGTGCGTGTTGATTTTGCTATTTCTTGCAAAGTGAAGAACTTTGTATCTCAAACAAAAAGAATGGTGGTCAGATGTGAATTTCAATAAAGCAAATGAAGAATCTTTTATTATATATTTTTATGCCAAGTTAAGTGTTCGATACACAGATTTGGAGTTAGATTTTCGCTGAAACAAAGCAGCTTCCAAGTTTGTGAGTAGGATGTCAATTTCTCACCTTTCGCAGCTGAATTTAGTGTGATCAGCCAACACAAAATTGAAATCCTAAATTAGTGAGTATTTTTTCTTTGATTTAGTTAATACAGTGAATTTTCTACGCGCACAACTACAAAGTGGAATTTTGGATGAAGGGCTGGACTATTTTTTATTCTAATCATCATATTACCACTGGTGATAAATAATTTGTGAAAATTAATTTCCGATTACAAATAAGAGCTTTTATTTAATTTTAATTTTGATTTTGATTGTCTTTCTGAACATTAGGGTGCTAAGAGCATTCAACTTGTATGTGACCCTTATCCTAGGTCACCACAAGGAAGTAACAGTGCAGTGTGGAATATGTGGTACAATATTTCTTCAATTGAAGTAACTATCTATTAAGTCGTAGCATATTTCTCCCCTTATGCTTGTAGTATTCTATACGATGATGTTGTTTATGAAAAAAATGAGTTTATTTGGGGGTATGGTAGATATTTCTTTATATGGTGATTGAAGTACTTTATTGGTGCAACAACTTTCACAGGTGTGAGGTACTGGTTTATGAATGGAGAATAGTAAATTGAAATGGCAATTTTGGTTTAACGAGCATAGCTAATGTTCTTACAAAATTCTAAAGGCTTGGATCTTTATTTTATTGATTCAAATATACGAAGTAGGAAATCAGTATTTAAATGACTTAATTACAGTTGTACTTATGCTTTTAAGGATGTTGGGGGTGAGCACAATATATTAAAGTAGGGTAGGGAGTGAGCATAAATTTTTACCATCTCTGTAGTGGAAAATTGGTTTCTTTTTCTTACTTTTGCAGTTTTTCAATATATATATATAAGGTGTAGGGTAGTTTTGACACACGTATTTGTCATGTGTCATTTACAGAAATACATCTTTGTGGCCCGTGCAGTATATTTACAAATTGTAGATTGATGTTATTGGTAAGGCTTCTAGGATGATCTCTCCATTATACGTGTTGTTCCCTATCATCCCTGTTGTTATGGTACTAAGTATATAGAATATATTGTTTTTAAGGGTGTTTTTGCAGGGTTGTAAGATTGGGCTTTAACATCCTTGGCCAATTTTATTGGCCAAGGATTTTTTTTCTCTCTTTTGTCCTTTGGTTTTTTTGATTTTGAATATTACTTTTTTGATATTATTATTTTAGGGGTGGCAAATCGTTATGCAAGTTTGCATTGTGCTTAAAGGAATGTCGAGGCAACGACTATTTTCTTTTTCGCTGCCTCACGTTTATATGGATTTCTTAGATGGCCATTTTGGATGAATCATTTGAAGATCCATCGGTTTTTGTTAGTATGGTTTGTAAAATAGTAAGGGTAACAATTATATTGGTTCATTAAAGGTCTCTAACATTATCATTGATGGCCATTATGGATGAATCAGTTTTTCGTGTTAAAATGCACTGGTTCCTAAGTAGGCAATGTAGAAAATGCAATTTTGTTGGATTACAATACTTATGCATTTGTAACCATGTGAAGGGTTGTGACTCTTTTGGCTGCTTGTGAATTATTTGGGGAAGTGGTGATCTTTTGTTATGGACTCGCTTGCTGGTATTTTCACGAGTAGTTTGAAATTTTTTCTATTTGGCTGCATGATACCTTTCAAGGTCACAGTTTATAATACAAATTGAGTCTTGTTCAAGAGAGCCTTCCTTTGGTTTCAACAAGAAAAATGGCCTGTATGATTAATGATTATGTAGGCATTTGTGGAGGCAGGGATCCTATGTGAAATCAGATGTCAGGGATCAAAAAGATGGCGAAATATTATGAAGTATCAGCATATGCGCTTTGTTGATCAAGTGTGGGACAAAAAATGATACTGAAAAGCGACCATATTTTGGAATTCGAAGTTAAGCAGGTTGAAATCTATGAATAACATTTTGGTTAATTCATTCAATTTTGTGAGTTGAACTTTGATTTATGCAAGAAGCTATTCTCTCTCCTCGTTATTATTTGATTAATAGGATTTACATTTGCATTGAGAAAATGATAGTCAGAAACGAGAAAAATAGGGGTTTAAACTTAATAGTGTATTTATTGGGAGGCAGCACAGGGAAATTAACGATTTATTGGTTTTCTTTTTAGGTGAAGCAAGCAAAGGGAGAGTGTTGCATGGTTGAAGTATTGGAGTAGGATGTTAAATGCTCAATTTTCAATCAGAATATTTTTATATTTTTTTGTTCTTTTGTGTGATTGTCTTTGATTTAGTTAAAAACTTAAAAGCAATGAATTTTCTCCTCGCAAATATGGAAATATTGAAGTTGAGAAAATGGATTTCGATGGATCATCAGTTTGGTAAAACTATCTGACTTCAGAGTGTATGGAAAGCAATTTGTCAATTGCATATAAGGGGCTTTAATTTTTTCCTTTTTTTGACTTATTTATCTTTGTAGACATTAGTGCTCCGAGAGCATTTAACTTGTATGTACCCAAAGAGTAATATGGTATGCCACTTAAGTAACAATGTGGATTAAGTGGTACAATATTTATTCCCTTTTGCTCGTGGTAGTCTTACAATTAGTCCCTGCGTCGATGTTGGTTGAGAACAGATCAAGATGGAATTATGTGGGTACAAAATGTTCTACAACTTTGGTGGTGTCTATACTGGGCCTTTTTTAAATAATTGTGTCAATAGGCCTAGAATCTAGGTTCTTAATTGAAATAAAGTGGCTAGGTTTATTAATAAGTTTGTCAATTTAGATATTCAGGCTTGTTTAATGAATGTGTAGTTTTTAGAGACAACTTTGTTTATTATAGTCTAGTGAATTTTTATTTATTTATTTTTTAAGGTGTCTATGGTTATTGATTTAGCCCTGTTTTTTTATAGGTGTTTGTGGTTATTGTTTTAGCCCCTTGTTTGTGGTTGTCTAGTGAGGATTATTATTATTATTATTATTATTATTATTATTATTATTATTATTATTATTATTATTATTATTATTATTATTATTATTATTACTGTGTTATTGTTTTAGCCCTATTTTTTAGGTGTTTTTGGTTATTGTTTTAACTGTCAGTAAAATGAAGTCAAAAAATGTTAAATATTCTCATGTGTGGACGCGTTATCGGGAGAGTTCGAAGTCTTGGATTTTTTTTTTTTTTTGTTTTCATATTGTGGGGAGGGAATATAAAAATAAACACTGTTGAAACCATTGAGCTTCAAGATATGCGCCTAATCTGCTAAAGCTGAGGGTTGCTTCCAATGATAGTGAAGGTTGCTTATGCTGATTGCGATTAAGTGGCAACAGTTAATGACATAGGCTACAAATGAAGACATTATTTTTCATGTTTTCGTGTGGTGTGCGGAAAATAAAGTGTACTATAACCAGTGTTTTCCCTTGCTGTGAAGTATTTGAAGAAGCTCATATTTTGAATACAAGAAGAGATTTAGTGTAGATGAAGTTTAGTATGGATGGTTTGCTAGATAGTTTGGAAGTTTGTGAATTCAGGTCTTTGGGGAGGAGGAATTTGGAATATGGGAATTCAGCGTGGGAGCTACACCTCTACAAGGGTTACGAGGTAGCTTGTGGAGCTCTCAAGAACTATTTTCAAGTAGAAGCTTTTATACAATATAGTTCCCTATCCCCATGTCAGCATTAAGGAAGGAAATGGTTTCAAGATATGCGCCAAATCCGCTAAAGCCGAGGGTAACTTCCAATGATAGTGACAGTTGCCTATGCTGATTGCGATTAAGTAGCAACAATCAATGACATAGGCTACAAATGAAGACATTATTTTTCATGTTTTTGTATGGTGTGCTAAAAATAAAGTGTACTATAACCAGTGTTTTCCCCTGCTGTGAAGTATTTGAAGAAGCTCATATTCTGAAGATAGGAAGAGATTTAGTGTAGATGAAGTTTAGTATGGATGGTTTGCTAAATAGTTTGGATGTTTGTGAATTCATGAGTTTGGGGAGGTGGAATTTGGAATACGGGAATTCAGCTTGAGAGCTACACCTTTATGAGGGTTAGGAGGTAGCTTGTGGAGCTCTACTTGGTCCAAGAACTATTTTCAAATAGAATATACTTCTCTATCCCCATGTCTGCACTAAAGGAGGAATGTTAGATTATTTAGATTAGTATCTCATCTATATTGAGTGGATTGGTTGTAAGAGATAGAATAGGAATCCTTATATACAAGAGATCCTCTTCTTTACGTATTGTTTATTGAATAATTCAACATCAAGGGATTATTTTGTGTTACACTGAAGCCATAATCTTAGAATGTTTTCCTTTCTTATGGCAGGGTTGTGTAAACAAGCTATAAGTTGTAACAATTTCCTTCTTATGGTAGGGTTGTGTAAACAAGCTATAAGTTGCAACAATTTCTTTCTTATGGCAGGGTGTGTAAACAAGCAGGGAGTTGATGAATTTGGATCAGTTTAATACACAAAATAATTCGTTACCATTCAATAATATTGCTTACAAATATATAGGCATATAATCTCCTTGTAATAAGGAGTTGTGCTTTATTTCCAAATCCCGTAAAGCTTGCAACAAACACTATTACTGAGAGTTTGTTAGAATTAACTCTCCACAAATACAATGTAGACACTAACACACACTTAGGAATATTTTTAACATAAGTTGTAAAAATTTCCTTTCTTGTGGTAGGGTTGTGTAAACAAGCTATAATTTTTTATAGTGTGGCAGTACTGCAAATTTGTAAGTAAATAGAAATGTTTTGTCTAAAGCATTTATATTTTCAGAAGAAATTTTGAAGGATTTGTTGTTAGGCTTTACAATCTCTTGCTAGCTGATGACATTTCAATAGGAATAGCTGCTTGCCATTCACAAGCCATTTTAGGACTTCAGTTTTGAGAGATTTTAACCGCATGCCCTAGGGGTTTTACATATACCTTATTAATATTTAATTATGTAGGCATTTTTGGAGTCACCAAATCTATAAAAAATATGGTATTTATTATTTTTGATGCAGAAGTGCTCGGATGGGCCCATGTTATAGCTTTGTTTTAGGTAATTCATCTGTTTTGGTGAATTGAAGAACTTTGCATCACCAAGGCACATTGAGTTTATGCAGTAACCTTATCTCTATTTCCAAATGATTAATTTATTATTAGAATTTACATTTCTGTTGAACAAATGATATAAACATAAAAAATATTGGTCAGAGGTGTATTTTAATGGGAAGTTTATGGCATTGAAGGGCTTGAACATGATCATTGATAGCGTGACAGGGTGAAAGGTTTATGGTTAAGATCCATTGGTTTCTCAAGTAAGCAATTTATTGAAATCATTTTTGTCAGCTTACAGTATATTGGCTCAATTTATCTAAAGTGAAGTGTATGGTTTTAGAACAAGTTGAGTATTATTCAGGATGTTCTAAAATAATGTTAGGCTGCCTAAGAGATATTGTAGCCATTTGAAACATTTATTGTTTTGCTGTTACTTCATTTTTTAGTTCAACAATTTTGGATTCCACTAGCAAAAAGTCCTCTGAATTCTTTATTAATGCCTTTCAAGGGTTATGATTGTAGGGAGTAATTTCCTATTCAAGTTCTAAGAGTTTTGTTTTAGGCTTCTAAGTTTATTATTAGAATTTACATTTTTATTGAACAAATGATATAAACATAAAAAATGTTGGTCAGAGGTGTATTTTAATGGGAAGTTTATGGCATTGAAGAGCTTGAATATGATCATTGATAGCGCAACAGGGTGAAAGGTTTATGGTTAAGATCCATCGGTTCCTCAAGTAAGCAATTTATTGAAATCATTTTTGTCAGCTTACAGTATATTGGCTCAATTTATGTAAAGTGAAGTGTATGGTTTTAGCACAAGTTTATTATTATTCGGGATGTTCTAAAATTATGTTAGTCTGCCTAAGAGATATTGTAGCCATTTGAAACGTTTATAATTTGGCTGTTATTTCATTTTTTAGTTTAACAATTTTGGATTCCACCAGCAAAAAGTCCTCTGAACTCTTTATTAATGCCTTTCAAGGGTTTTGATTGTAGGGAGTAATTTCCTATTCAGGTTTTAAGAGTTTTGTTTTAGGCTTGTAAGTTTATTCTTTAGTCCCTGCAATTACGCTGAGACCAATTTAGGATGATATTACTTGGCAACACATTGTTTTGCAAATTTTACAGTTTGTCCGCTGAAGGAAAGGTTGAGGTAACATTGTGTTTTGTATGGTTGATGTTCTGCAAGATTTAACTAAATACATTGTAGGTATGAATTTTTCTTGAATACTACTTAAGCAAAGGGAAAGTAGCGGACTCAGTCCCTTATATGAAGGTTTAAGCTGGAACACTTTCCTTTTTTTTGGCAGGGTTATGAAAAACAGGCTATGTTTTCTATTAAGCGTGTGATACTGCAAATTTGTGGGGCAGTAGAAGGGTTTTGTTTAAAGTGATATTTTAATAATAATTATTGAAGATCTCATTGTTTGGCTTTACAATATCTTGTCCACTGATGTTTCTATTTAAATCGCTGCTTGCCATGGACAACCCATTTTGTACGACTTGAGTTTTGAGAGACTACTGTTGTATGCTCAAATTGGAGGCCGTGAAATTGACATGTTGGTAAAACAGTATCAACATCTAGGCTTTTTTAATTACATGTTACCTTCAACTGCCACGAAATGTATAGAAGTGACGATACTTGTGATGCAGAAGTGATTCTTGGACCCATGCTAGAACTTTGTTCTGTGCTGATTTCGCTGTTTTTGTAAATCGAAGAACTTTTTATCACTCAGGGGCATTGATTCTGGTGTATTTTTCAAATTAATTAACTTTGCATCTCAAACACCAAAAATGGTGGTCAGATGTGTATTTCAATTTAAAAAATGAAGATTTTTTTATTATATTTTTTATGCCAAGTTCGCAGGCAAGGGAAAGTGTTCCATACATAGATTTGGATTTAGCTTCCAGCTGTGAAACGAAACACTGTCTGAGTTTGTGAGTAAGATGTCAATTTCTCACCTTTCTTAGCTGAATTTAGTGTGATTAGCCAACACAAAATTTAGATCCTAAATTAGTGAGTATTTTGTCTTTGAATGAGTTAAAACAGTGAATTTTCTGTACACAACTGCAAAATGGAATTTTGGATGAAGGGCTGGACTATTTTCGATTGGGTGATAAAGAATTTGTGAAGTGTAATTTTTCAATTACAAATAAGAGCTTTTATTTAATTTTAAATTTGATCGTCTTCCTGAACATTAGTGTGCTAAGAGAATTCAACTTGCATGTGACCTTGATCTTAGTTTATGACAAGTAACAGTGTGGAATAAGCGGTAAAATTTTCCTCCCTTTGAATTAAGTGTCTATTAAGTGATCGCACATTTCTCCCCTTATGCTTGTAGTAATATATACAATGATGTTGTGTATGAAAAAAATGAGTTTATTTGTGGGGATAGTAGAAATTGCTTGATTGGGTGATCGGAATATTTGATTGGTCTAGCTGCAACTTTCACAGGTCTGAGGTACTGTGTTCTGAACCAAGAACAGTTAAGTGGCATGGCAATTCTTGTTTACTAGCATAGCTATTATGCTTAAATTTTTTTAAGGGATCAGATCTCTATTATGCTTACCTCGTGAAGGGCTGCCTCTGTTTCCGCCGGTTGTGAATTATTTGGGGAGTGGTAAACTTTTGTTATGGACTCCCTTGGTGGTATTTTCATTTGCATTTTGAATGTTTTTCTGTTTGGCTACATGATACCTTTTGAGGTCACAGTCTCTAATCCAAAAGGAGTCTTGCTGCATAGAGCCTTCTTTAGGTTTCCTTCAACAGAACGCCTTGTATGATTAATGATAATGTAGGCATTTTTGGAGGCAGGAAGCCTATCGGAAATCGGAGGTTGGCAAGACAAAAAGATGGCGAAACATTATCAAGTATCAGCATATGCGCTTTTTTAATCAAGTGTCGGACAAAAAAATAATATAAAAAATCGAACATATTTTGGAATTTGAAGTTAAGCAGGTTGAAATCTGACTATGATTTCGGTTTAATATCTTCATTTTTGCGAGTTGAAGAACTTTGGTTTATGCAATAAGCTATTCTCTACTCCCTTACTATTAATTGATTAATAGGGTTTACAGTTGTGATGAACACATGATAGTCACAAAAAACAGGTTGAAATCTGAGACTATGATTTGGTTAATTTGTTCAATTTTGTGAGTTGAAGAACTTAGGTTTATGCAATAAACTATTCTATACTTCCTTATTATTAATTGATTAATAGGATTTATATTCGCAATGAGAAAATGTTAGTCAGAAACAAGAAAAACAGCGGTCTAATGTTTATCTACATTTAATTTTTTTTTTGTGGAGTACGATTTTGGGAGGCAGCAAAGGGAAAAATAATTACCCATTGGTTTCTTTTTTAGGTGAAGAAAGTAAGCGAAGGGAGACTGTTTCATGGTGAATATATTGGAGTAGGATGTTAAAAGCTCAATTTTCAATCTGATTTTTATAATTTTTATTCGTTCTTTCTGTGATCTTGCGTTTGATTTAATTAAAAACTAAAAGCAATGAATTTTCTACTCACAGATGGGGAAAAATTGAAGTTGATGATAAAAAGAAATTCGTTGGATCATCAGTCTGGTAAAATTATCCAACTTTAGAGGATTTATGGAAAGGAATTTGCCAATTCAATACAAGGGGGCTTTAATTTATTTCTTATTTTGATTTATTTATCTTTGTAGATATTGACACATAGGTAACGATGTGGATTATGTGCTATGATATTTGTTCCCTTTCACTTGTGGCAGTGATATAATTAGTCCTGCATCTATCTTGACCGAGAACAGAGTAAGATGGTAGCATGTGGCTACAAAATGTAATGCAACTTTAGTGGTGTCTCAGCGAACATTTATATTATTGCTTTGTGTGTTTTACGATGTTATGAAGAGAACTTCAAGCTAGATCTCTATATTTGTTTGGTGGAGAGCTTAGTATATTAGTTATTATTTATTTCCCAGTACAAGATTATGTCAATGTTTTTTTGGGAAGATTGACTCAAATTAATATACCACTGTCAATTGTTGAAGCATAATTTATTGAATATTTATTTTGTTTCATGGCTTTTAAGGGTTTATAGCATTAAGGACTTGAACATGGCTTATTGATGGGATGGAAGTTGGTATGTAAGTTTTAGCATTGCATTGTTATGTAATAACATTTTTGAGGAAGATTGACTCTAATTAATACCAAATTATTAGTAAAAAATAAATATGAAACATGTATTTGTTTAATTCCATGAAATGGTTTATGGCTTTTAAGAGTTTGAACATGACAATTGATGGCACTGTGGAGTGAAGCACCCATTTGGGTTATAAGATCCTTCAGGGCCTCTGAGTAAGGAACTTATGGCAATCAATTTTGTTGGCTTGCAATATTTCTTGTTGATTCTATCCAAAGTCGAGGGTTGTGACAAGTTGAGAGTTATTTGGAAAGTCGTAACATATTTGGTTAGGCTGCCCAAAATCTATTGCATCTGTTTGAAGGATTTGTTTTTTGGTTGTTTGAGTAGAGTGTCAATTTTTGTCTTCTTTTTTTTCCGATCTGAATAGTGTGATTAGTGAAGAAAAAAATTAGATGGATTTGGAGTCGGCATCCAGTTATAAAACAAAGCTATGTTTAAGTTTGTGAGCAGGATGTCAATTTCTCTCTCTTGTCATTTGTATATGATCGAGTTAAAAAATAATGAATTTTCTCTGCATGTAATTATTGATGACAAATAATAATAAATATGGAATAATTTTATGCCATAAAGGAATCAATTGCATGGAATGTCTTCAAATGGTCATAAATGGGATTCAAGTTGGTCTGTAAGTTTTAGCAGAGTGCACGAGCAAAAGAATGATATAGACAAATTGCTATAAAGAGGACTTAAACCCAGATCTCTGCGTTTTCGGTGGAGAGCTTGGTATTTTAAAAAAGTACAAGATTATGTCCATGTTTTTTTTGGAAAGATTGACTCAATTTAACAAACCGCTGATTGTTGAAATATAATATTGAATCTTTTATTTTATTTTTAAGAATTAAAGGGTTTATGGCATTTTAAGGGCTTCAAAATGTCATAAATGGATGAAAGTCGGTCTGTAAGTTTTAGCAGGGCCCTGTTAAGAAGAGGACTTCAAGCCAAATCTTTGCTCTGTCGGTGGAGAGCTCATTGAATTATTTATTTGTATTCCCTATGCTTACGTCAAATGTTTAATAGGGAAGATTAACTTGAGTTAACAGACTGCTGATTGTTGAAACATAATATTGAATATTTTTTTTTATGGAACTAAGGGTTTATGAATTTTAAGGGCTTCAATATGGTTATGGATGGGATGTCATTTAATCTGTAAGTTTTAGTAGTGCATAATTGTGTAACATCCTTTTTGAGGAAGTTAGACTCCAATTAACAACATGCTGATTTTCTAAACACGAAAAGAAATATATATTTGTTTAATGGCATGAAATGGTTTATGACTTTGAAGAGCTTGAATTTGATCATTGATGGCACTGTGGGGCGAATCACTTTTTTTGAGTTAAGATCCATAGGCTCTTTTGAGTAAGCAACTTATGGCAATCAATTTTTGTAGGCTTACAATATTTTTTTTTGGATTTTATTGAAAGTGAAGGGTAGGGTTTTATGACAAGTTGAGAGCTATTATGAGAAAATTGGCTTAAAATGTATTGTATTTGTTTGAAAGATTTATTGATTGGATGTATAATCCCGTTTCAGTTCAATAAGTTTGGACTACACCCTTGAAATTCCCTTTCTTTTCTTTATTATCAACTCCTTTCAAGGGTTTTGATGTAGGGCGTACATTTCTATTAAAGTTTTATTTTAGGCCTCTAAGTTTTTGCTTTAGTTCTAGTAATTAGGCGACCCGATTAACATGATATTATGTGGCAGCACATCGATCAGAAATTTTTTGTAGTAAATCATTTGAAGGGAAGGTTTCAGGTAACGTTGTCTTTTATGTTGGATGTTCCACAAGGTTGGTCTTCTTAATTTGTAACCGTTATTTTTTTTGAATGGTAGATAAAGAGAGGGCAAGTAATGGAAACCCTCTTCTGAGGGTTTAAATTGTAACATTTTCCTTTCTTATGGCAGGGTTGTGTAAACAAACTATAGTTTTTTTGTAGGGTGGTGGCACTACAAATTTGTGCGGAAGTAGAAATGTTTTATCTAAATCATTGATATTTTCAAAATCAATTTTGAAGGTCTCATTTTGAGGCTTTACAATCTCTTGCCAACTGTTGACGTTTCAATAGAAATGTATGCTTGCCATGCACAAGGCATTCTAGGACTAAAGTTTTGACAGTATTTTTATTGTATTCCCTCTAGGTTTTACATATACCTTTTTTAATTATGTAGGCATTTTTGGAGGTTGGATCCTGAAGCCAGCTGAAATCAGAGGGGTTGGAATCAGCAAGATGGTAAAACAGTATCATCATCTAGGCTTTGTTGATTGCACTTTGCCATTAGTTGTCACCATACATATACAAATTACAATATTTATTATTTATGATACATAAGTGATCTGATGGGCCCATGCACATTGAGATTTTGTTTTGGTGAATTGAAGAACTTGGCGTCAGCGAGGCACATTTAGTTTATACAATAAGTTATTCTGTATTATCTAATGATTAATTAATTATTAGAATTTTTACATTTCTATTGAACAAATCATAGAAACAATAAAAATGTTTGTTAGAGGTAATGGAAGTTCGTGGCATTGAAGAGATTGAGCTTGATCATTGATGGCGTGACAGGGTGAAGGGTTATTGGTTAAGATCTATTGGTTCCTCTTGAGTACGCAAGTTATGGAAATCATTTTTGTTGGCTTATAGTGTATTTTGCTGAATTTATGTACATTGTAAAGTGAAGTGTATGGTTTTAGTTCAAGTTGGGGAGGTTATAAATTAATGTTAGGCTGCCTAACAAATATTGTAGTTGTTTAAAACATTTGGAGTTTCCCTGTAATGTCATATTTTTCAGGTCAATGATTTTGCATTCCACCAGGAAAAGGTCCTTTGAATTCTTTATTAACTCCTTTCAAGGGTGTTCTCATTGTAGGGAGTACTTTCCTATTCAAGTTTTAAGAGTTTTATTTTAGGCCTGTAAGTTTATTCTTTAGTCCCTGCAATACGCTGAGACCAGATTGTGATGATATTACATGGCATCACATCATTTTGTAAATTTTATGGTATGTCAACTGAAGGGAAGATTGAGGTAACGTTATGTTTTTGTATGGTTGATGATCTACAAGACTGAACTACTTACTCTGTAGGTATTAATTTTTCTTGAATGGTACATAAAGGGGATAGAATGAAAACCCTCTTATGAGGGTTTAAGTTGGAACAATCTCCTTTCTTATGACAGGGTTGTGTAAACAAGCTATTGTTTTTTTGTGTAGTGCGTGACACTACAAATTTGTGGTGAAGTAGAAATGTTGTCTAAAGCATTGATGATTTCAGAATCAATTTTGAAGTTCTCATTGTTAGGCTTTACAATCTCTTGGCAGCTGATGATGTTACAATAGAAATGGCTGCTTGCCATGGATAGTCCATTGTAGGACTTCAGTTCTAGGATTTTTTTATTGTATGCCCTAGGGGTTTTACATATTTATTTTTTAACTATTTATTGTATGCTCTAGGTGGGACCCTGAAGCCAACTTAAATCAAAAGCTGTGGAATCATCAAGAAGGTTAAACATTATCAACACCTAGACTTTGTTAATTGCACGTTATCTTCAATTCACACCAAAAATATGAAAGTTACGATACTAGTGATGCAGAAAGTTATTCCTGGGCCCATGCTAGGGCTTTACCAGTAAGGTGCATATAGTTAATGTGATAAGCCATCAAAACAACAAAATTGGTGGTCAAAAGTGTATTTCAAAAAAAAAAGCGATTTTTTAAAAATATTTTTCATTCCAAATTTGCAGGGAAGGGAAAGTGTTCCATACACGGGTTTGGAGTTAGCTTCCAGCATAAGCAAAGCATACAATCAGAGTTTTTGAGTAGGATGTTAATTTCTCTCTTTTCTAAGCTGAATTTAGTGTGATTAGCTAAAAAAAAAATTAGATACTAAATTAGTTACTATTATGTCGTTGATTTAGTTAAGACGATGAATTTTCTCGAGACACAACTGCAAAGTGGAATTTTGGATGAAGGGCTAGGCTATTTTTTATTCTAATCACAGTTTGGTGCCATTGGATGATAAGGAATTTGTGGAAATTAATTTTCCAATTAGAAATTAGGGTTTTTTTTTAAAATTTTGATTGTCTTTGTGAACATTAGTGTGCTAAGAGTATTCAACTTGTGTCACCTTCACCCTAGGTTAGGACAAGGAAGTAACTATGGAATAAGTGATACAATATTCCTTCCCTTTAAGTAATAGTGCCTATTAATTGGGAGGAAAAAATTCCCCTGTATTTTGTACAATTAGGCTATTTATGATAAAAATGAGTTTATTTTGGGTGAGTAGGCATTGCTTTTTTGGGCGATTGAAGTATTTGATTGGTCTAGCTGCAGTTTGTAGAGGTCTGGGGCGCTGTGTTGTGAACCAAGAACAACAAAGTGGCATGGTAGTTCTGGTTTAACAACCATAGCTATTATGCTTACAAACTTTAATGGTTATTTTTGACATTAGTATTTGTCATATTTTTGTCATTTACAAAAATACTTCTTTGTGCCCTGTGCGGTATATTTACAAGTTGTAGATTGTTGTTATTGCTAAGGCTTTTAGAAGGATTTCTCCATTATCTATGTTATTCTATTGTCCATGTTGTTCTGATTCTAAGTTCATAGAGTATAATGTTTTTAAGGGTGTTATTGCAGGGTTGTGAGTTTGGGCTTTAAAACCTGCAATTTTATTGGCTTAGGTTTTTTTTCCATCTCTTTTTTCCTTTGGTTTTTTGATTGTGAATACTACTGTTTGGTATTAGACTTTAGTATTTTAGCAGCAGTAAATCATTTTGCAAGTTTAGACTCTGCATAAAGGAAAGTTGAGGTATGATTATTTTCTCTCTGACTACCTCATTGTCTTAGGCATTTTTTTTATGGCCATATTTGATGAATCATTTGAAGATCCATTGGTTCCTTTTAAGTAAACCTGGCTTGTAAGTTGAGAAGTAGGTAGGGTAACAATTATAATGGTTTATGGTATTTAAGGTCTTCAACATTTATCATTGATGGCATAATGGATGAATAAGTGTTTTCGATTAAGATGAACCAATTCCAAGTAGGCACTTTAGAACATGCAGATTTGTTGGATAACAATATCTATGAAAATATAACCATGTGAAGGGTTGCATCTGTTTTGGCGGGTTGTGAGTTATTCAGGGAAGTGGTTAAGTGTTATCATGGGCTCACTTGTTGGTATTTTCATGAGCAGTTTGAAAGATTTTCTGTTTGGCTGCATGCTACTTTTCCACGGAGTCTTCTTCTAGAATGGCCTGTGAATTCTTTGTTGTTGTCCGCTTTGATGATTTTCACTATAGGAAGCAATTTTCTATTGAATTCTTAAGGGATGTCTATTGCAAGCGTTAAGTTTATTCTTTAGTTCCTGTATTTATGTTGGCTGAAAATAGAGTGGTATCTTAAAAGATTTTTTTTTATGGAAGCATATCAGTTTTGCAAATTTGACTATCAATTTTAGGGGAGGTGGAGTTAATGTTTGTACTGTGGCTTTGTGTGTTTTGCATGTGGAATGATGTGTGAGATTGATTTTTTTTGTTAGCATGTATTTTCCTTAATTGAAGAGAAGGCAAATAATGGAAACATTTGCTTGTGGGGGGTTTAAGTTGTTACACATTCCTTTTTTGATGGCCGCGTTCTGTAAATAGGCAATCATTATTTTGCAGTGTGCTTTTCAAAATTAGTATAGAAATCAACATTTTGTTAAAAGCTTTGAATTATTAAAAGTGATTTGGAACATCTCATTGTTTGGTTTACCATCCATTGCTAGACGACATTTCATTTCAAATGGCCCTGGACATAAGGGCAAAGCCCACCATTAATTCTTTACCATTTATTTTTTTGGGGATTTTCAACAAACATCTAAACTGGCATGATACACACACCTGTATTTTAATGTGAAGTATGATAATGTAGGCACTTTTGAAGGCAGATAGTCTATAGGAAATCATTGGTCAGAGGATTGGAAGATGTGAAACATTGTGCTTTGTGAATCAAGTGAGGGACCAAAAATAATTTCAAAAAGAGACCATATTTTGGATTTAGAAGTAAGCAGGTTGAAATCTGTTGGGTGTATATTTTGTCATCAACTCACTGATGACAAAATGGGTATATCAACCACAATATAAGGAGATTTATGCCACAAAAAGTGTAGGTTTACCACATCTTAATGAAATAAATCTCTCATCTCATCAAGGGGAGGTTCCCTATGATCACTTATATGTTATATATGTATATATAAGTAAGCAGAAAATAATACCCAGGGTAGTATAACACCATTCATCTCTCTTTTTTCAAAGATGATGTCCAAAAAATAAAAGAGAGAAGTCCTGATCAATGGCTGAAAGTATTCCTCTTCTTTTAGGAATGGTATTCAGCGCAGAGCAAAAAATCTTTTGAAGAAGTAACAAAGTCCACAAGAAAACCCATGAAAGCACAAAGTCTTCTTTTGCCTCCGTCACTGATTCGAAACACACGTAACAGTAAAGTGAAACAAAGCCCAAAGTCTTCGCCTAAAACTATAATGAATAAAAGGGTTATCATGATAAAAGCAGCTCAAAGTCTTTCTTTAATCCTTTAGAAACGTCTTTAGATAATTTCAATACACACACTTTGCTTATTAAATTGAACATATGAAAGATTATCAGGAAAAAAAAACATAAGAACTATTTCTTAAGTAACACAAATTACTCTAACACAAAGTCTGAAATAACCTTGTTTCTCATTCATTCGATAAAATATGATTTACAAGTTGAGCACAAAGTCTCAAAAAGTGTCTCAATTTCAGAAAAAATTTTGCTCTCAATTATTCAGAGATATTTACATAAGAGGTTCCCTCTATATATAGGGAGAAACCTTCAAAATTGAAAAAAGATTAAAATATTGAAAACTTAGTCAAAGATGAGTCAGCTTTGACTTTGGGATATTTTCTAGATTTTTCACATGTAATTACATATTACAAAAATACATATGCAAATGTCTTAAGTCAATTACAAAGTGCATTTTGAATAAAGCATCGAAGATCAGCTTCAATCTTGATTTCTAGTCTTCTTCATTTCATGGTTGGGATTGCTTGATTTAGTTCTTTCTATGAACTCGGTCATATCCACGTGCCCAATATCTATATCCTTAATGTCATCAACATTAGAAGCAACTGAGGTGATTAGAAAAATACCTTGATACTTATACTTCATTGTCTTCAACTTCTTAAAAAAAATTAAGTGATATGGAAGAACTTTGGTTGAAAAGACATCGATGAAGAGGGATCCTTTAGAGAAATTGCAATAAGAATCATGATTGTGCAATCAGGAAAAAAATTAGCAATCTAGAAAAACTGCACATTTGATGGTCACGATTAGGGAAATGCGCTTGAAAGGGATGAGGCGTGAGTAGGTCAAAAAGCAAAAGGGAAGCGGGCTCGAAAAATAGGAAAATGAAAAAATTTCAAAGATAGTAAAAATGAGGGGAAGGTATGCATGGGCGGCAAAGATTGTCGCCCTTGCATAGAGAAGTAAAAAGAGAAAAAATATGCAATTGTGGCAAAATTTTCTACTTTTGCATATTTGTTGGAAAATATGCAATGGCAGCAAAATTTGCCACTTTTGTATATTTGCTGAAAAATATGCAATGGCGAAAAAATTTACCACTTTTGCATATTTGCTGAAAAACAACACTAACTCTTTGAAATTTATCAAAATTTGGACATTCTGATCACATTAAAATTACAATGAATTTCACGTTTGCTGGGAAATCATAACTAAGAAAGGTCGCAAACTTTTCAAAGATGTTAGTCGACAAAACGCGAGATCAAGAGAAACTTGCCTCGAAAGATGAATCTAGAGATAAAAATATGAAAATGACAAGTTTCGTGGGGGTTGTTCCAAAAATGAGCGTAACTGATTTTGAGAACAAAAAAATCTATGACAATGAAGAAATTCGGTTATGAAAGAAGCTATTCTATATTTCATTATTAATAATGAATGGAATTTCCATTTGCATTTGCATTGATAAATTGTAGTTAAAAATGATAAAAAGTGGTTTAAAGTGCATCTATATGTAGTTTTTTGGTTTATTATTTGCAATTTGATTTTGGGAGGTAGTAAGGGGAAGGAAAAACTAAAAACTGGAAAATGCCAAATTTCAAATTTTAAATCTTGGTTTATATATATCTCAAAATAGTTGTAAGCAATAATTTTTCATGTATGGGGAAAAGATTGAAAGCTATTTGCCAATTCAATATAAGGGGGTTTTAATTAATTTATTATTTTTATTTATAAAGGTACAATATTTTTTCCCTTCCATTCGTGACAGTCAGATTTAACTTGTGTGTTTTTGATTTATTTAAGATGGTATAATATCATCACATGATGATTCATTCGAAATGGCTGCTTGACTTGGGCTAATGATTCTTCAATGAAAATTGTTGCATGCCATGCGCTAATGATTCCTCAGAGAAAATGGTTGTTTGCCATGGGTTAATGATTCCTTAATGAAAATTGTTGCTTGCCATGGATAGCCCACTCCAGGTTGACATATTTTTTTGATATATATTAGAAATTATGTTTGATGTGGTGTAAAAATTTAGATACGTAATTCAATTGTTAGATCAACATTCATTAACAAAGAAAGAAGAAAATAATTAAAAAGCCTTGCTCCCTATGGCCAGTGGTAAATATGATCTATGAACTATGTTTTTGAAGAAAAAGCTTATGCCATGGGCCAATCCCATTGTCTCCACCTCATAATAACTATGAGATCATCCCAAGGATGATGTAAACATTAACGAGTCACAAATTGATCATATACCTTGTGTTGGGTGAATATTTTGTCGGCCAGCTAACTGGTGACCAAAATAGTTCCTATCACCACAACATAGGGAGATCAGTCGGCCAAATGTGTAGGTTTACTGCATCAGCAGGGGACAAATCTCTCCTCTTATCAAGGGAAGGTTCCCTATAGATATGCAGGAGATGCAAGAGGCTATATATATATATATATATATATATATATTCAGAAAGTAAGACACAGGGGGTAGGACAAACCATCCATCTCTCTTCTTTCAAAAATGATGCTGACAAATAGAGGAAAAATACTGGGTGATGGAGAAGGTGCTAGCAAATGAAGTGCTGGCCCTCAGAAGACAAATGGCACAAGGGATGTCATTTACTCTTTCGTATAGAGATACACCAAGAAAGACATTCCCTAATCAGGCATATCAAGGCAATGCTGTAAGGGGTCAAGGGCAGCGAAATCATCTTTCTCCCCTACAGAGGATCCTGGCCATTGAAGCACCTCCAGCCAACTCAGCAGTTGGATATTTGGAAATAGAGCATGATTTCTCTTTTCAACTTGAGTTTAATCAAGAAAATGACGCTGACCTCTTCAGGGAGAATTAAAAAGAGTCAGCGGGCGAATCTCACATTGGTTTCCTGAGTTACCAGGATGAACCTAGAAGTAAAAGTGAAGCAGCCGAGGGATCATGCGCAGTGTTCACTGGGTGCCAGAATCAGTCAGCTCAACAAGCTGATAAGGGAGAAATAGAGGAGCGACCTCAGCCTGCAATTTCGATTGCTAAGAGCGGGACCACTCTGCCTATCCAGCCGAAGGACCCAGTGATTGCTGAGAAAGTAAGTATCCCAAACATCTCTGCACTTTTTACTTCAACTTCGCAGATCAGTCCTCCCACCCCTCACATAAACCAAAAAGAACTCCCATCCCTTGTGCCTAGTCCAATCCAGCTATTTGACATAATTGATCATGTCAAATGTGTCAAGACCCAAACGGCGGCCCCTGCAGCCTAAATTTTGTTTGAATCTTCAGGTAGAGATGAAATAACAGAAGAATCGGTGGAGTGCAGCATAAGTGCAGAAGAACCCTCCCTTCCAAATGAAGATGAATCTGAGATATCTGAGGGGGACAATCAAGACATGTGCTGAACTGAGTTATCAGAGCAGCAAATTATGGTACTAGACCGTGCTGTTGCCCATCAAAATCAGGAAAAAGAACTCTTTGCCAGGAGAGCAAAGATTCATGGTTCTCGAACTAGAAAGCAAGTCTTGCCAAGGGGTAGCAAGAGAAGAAAACCAAGAGGAAGGCACAAATAAGTGGTTTTCTAGTGGAGAGTTCCATTTGCCTGTCATCGTTTATGGGGACAAAATGGTTTCCTACTGGTTTATCAGGATGGCACACTATTTTCACTGTCTCGCAGTGGGCAGCATCTGAAGTGCTTCAAATCTTGAGGCATCAGATAAGATCATCTGTACATATGTATATTTGTATAGTCTTTAGTTCTATTTTGTGCTTTTTGTTTTCATTTTTTGGAACCTTTCTTTTTGGGTCGCATGACTCCGTGGCCCAATGGCACGCTTCTAAGGCACTGGAGATTCTGGATTCTACTCCCTTCAATCGATTTTTGCAATAGAAGGAAGTTCCCCAACTGGAGCCAGCTGTTGTCCCCGAAAAATGCCACTCATTTTTGGAACAACATATGAACTATTTTGGTCCTACATATCAAAATTCTCTCTTCCCCTTTCAAAATTTGTTCTGAGCTTTCAAATTCCTCATTTTAAAGCTTTTTCCATAAAGGGGATTCACAGGTTCAACAGGGTAAAAAAGCTTCTACAGGCAAGTTCAGTCAAAAGAACAAGCTTCTAACACTCAGTCATTTCTAGGATTGGTTCAGCGCCTCAATTTAATCAAAAGGATTTTAATCGGCAAATGATAAAGGACTTAGGCTTGAACCATTGAACTTTGAACCACTTTGGTTCAAACGTTCAATGGGTTCAACGACCAAGTTGGTTCAACGCGCTTGGTGCAAAAGAACAAAAGGCTTAGCCAAATAACGAAGAATGAATCGTTGAACCAAAGTTGGTTCAATTGATTGGTTCAATTGAAAGGTTCAAGGGGCTTCAACGGATGAACCATTGAACCGTTGAACCAAAAGGTTCAACAGGTTCAAGGTTCAACCAAAGCTTAGAAAGATAAAGGAAGCAGTGTTCGAGCGAGACACAGAATATGCCAATGAACCGATTGAACTTTGAACCAAAAGAGTTCAAAGTTCAATGGTTCAACATAACTCAAAAACTCAAAAGCGGCCTCAGTCAAAGGAAAAGCGGCACACAAGTGGTTCAACGGATGGTTCAACCAAGGAGCGTGAAAGTGATTGAACCAGGAAGCGATAAAACAAAGAGACATAATGAACCAATGAATCGATGAACTTTCAGTGGTTCAACAGGTTCAAAGTTCAACATGGTTCAAGCAACAATCAACCAATGACGTCCCCGCAGACGTCAAATTTAAGGTAAGGGAATATCCGTTGAAATTCAAATAAAGCACAGAACTCAAAGGAAGAACCAAGCGACTAGCTGGAAAGATAGCTTGATAGCTCAAATTGCAGCAGGAAGAGACAAAGCTGGAAAATCCCGACTGAAGAGAAAAGCCCGCGGAAAAGCGCCTGATGGAAAAAGATAAGTGCAGCGAATGTGACAAGTGTTTGCGTCTGTGTTCCCCTTTTGGAGTTGCTCGGGCAAAACATGTCGTGGACTCCATTTTTTGTAAGTTTCTAATGAGTTTCATAATAGCAAAACTTGCCACTTGTCAAAGACACATAACCCCCCCTAAAAGACTTAGGCAAGAAGGGCTATAAAGAGCAAAGAAGTGCTTACGCAGTGAAGAGAGGAGCGAGACCAAAGGATCAAAAATATCTTCGAAAGAGTTATTTTCAGTAGGTGAAACAGTGGATCGAGTAGACTTCTGAACGCACCAAACTAAGGATGCGGCCTGTTTTCTTCCATAAAGTAAAGACAAATACGCAAAGGACCAGACAGTCCATATTAAGGAGAAGACATATGGGATAAAATAGTTAAGACAACCGCCCTATTTTTAACGCAGTCCTTTGACAAACCTAAAAATGCATTCAAGGTGTTGAATGCACAGTATGGGCCGTTCCTTGAAAAAAAAACACCCAAGTCTTTCTTGGAGCTCTATATATTGTAATCTTTCATTTGTTGTAAAAGAGACTTCTCATTTTTACAAGAATGAAACTCTGCCCATTTTGAAAGAAGAAGATTGAGACTTTGAGATCAGGTTGTAATTTCATTTTCCTTGTTATTTGAATGAGAAAGCAGGTTTTTTCAGACTTTGTTTTGTTCTGACTTGTGTCATCTGAAGGTGTCCTTATTCATTTAATTTGGTGCACAAAATTAGTAAAGGTAACAAAGAAGTGTCCTGAAACCAACTGTGGGAAGACTTTGTGCTTTCACAATTGATTTCAGTCTGTGTTTTCCTTTCCTTTTTGTGTTGAGGATTTTGGGGTGACTTTGTGCCCCCATTATCCTTTGTGTTATACTCTTTGGGCAGTCGAGGTGGAGACTTTGCGCTACATTTTAGGCTGTTGGTTACCCTGTTACCGGTTACTTGCTACCAGAAAGATCCCTGTTGCCTGCAAGAATAAACACTTCTGAAAGAAGAGAAGTGCCTTCTGTCGCTTCACCAAGATTTCTACTATCCAGGAAGGGATTTGGCTCTTGGTTGAAAGTTGCTTCTGAGAGAAGAGAAGCACCTTCCCCATCACCCGATATTTCTCCTCTATTTGTCAGCATCATCTTTGAAAGAAGAGAGATGGATGGTTTGTCCTACCCCCTGTGTCTTACTTTCTGCATATATATATATATATATATATATATATATATATATATATATATATATATATATATAGCCTCCTGCATCTCCTGCATATCTATAGGGAACCTCCCCTTGATGAGAGGAGAGATTTGTCCCCTGCTGATGTAGTAAACCTGCACATCTGGCCGATTGATCTCCCTATGCTGTGGTGATAGGAACTATTTTGGTCACCAGTTAGCTGGTCGACAAAATATTCACCCAATACCTTGATTCACAAACTAAACACTTTAGTTGGTTCTTTTGGTTGGACATGAAAGGTTGGAGAAAAGGGCAATTTTAAAAAAAACTAGAGTCGGGTAGGAAAAAAGAAGCGCTCTCCTTTTTTTGGTTCTTATGGAGTTGGATGCTTCATAACTTCAAGAGTCATGAGATTTTCTTATTGTCTCCCCCTCATAATAACTATGAGATCATCCCAAGGATGATGTAAACATTAACAAATCACAAATCGATCATATACGCTGATTCACAAAGTAAAACACTAGTTGTTTCTTCTAGTTGGATATGAAAAGTTGGAGAAAATGGCAATCTTTCTTAAAACTAGAGTCGGGTGGAAAAAAAGGAGAGCTCTCCTCTTTTTGGTTCTTATGGACATAACTTCAAGAGCCCCTAGAATGGGGATTCCAACCCAACTCCTTTTGGGAGGAGTTGCTCTTTGGAGAGCATGATATGATGAAAATTGTTCCCTGTGTTAATGGGAGAAACTATTGTCGATTGTTGGTCGACATGATAAAATCAAATAATCTATTAGGGAGGCCTAATAGACAGTTGCTGACCTTGTAGTGAATGTCATTGGTTTGAGTTTGTTTGTTTCCAAATAATCTATCAGGGAGGTCCAATAGACAGTGGTTGACCTTGTGGTGAATGTCAGTTGTTCGAGGATGTTTGTCTCCATCCAACACTTGATCCTATTGTCAACATTATTATATATGAATATATATAAGAATTATATGTCGAGTTTCATTAGACTCGATGGTTTGATCTAGGATTTATCATTCATGCACGTTAATAAGATGTTTTCATTGCTTTCATAGCACCTTAAGATGGCATAGCCTTGAACGACGAGGTTAGAAGAGTAAAGGGATTATAGTGGATGCCTAGACACCTAGAGATGAAGAAGGGTGTGGTAAGTGAAAAAATGTTTTGGGGAGTGGAAATTGAGCACAGATTTGGAGATTCTTAAATAGGTTAACAATTTTAACTGCTGCTGAATCCATGGCATATAAGGGACAACATGGTGAACTGCAACATCTTAATAGACAAAGGAAGAGAAGCAAAAATGATTCCCATGGTAGCGGTGAGCGAAATAAGATTAATGTAAACCAGTAAAATGAAGTTGTAGGAGAGCAATCTAAGTGTTGTGTTGCTAGGCAAAGTAGTAGAATGCCCCACCCTAAATGGTTAGTCCAATAGTTAAAAGAATCGAATAATTTATGCTCTAAAATGAGTAGTAAATGGCACATAGAATCCCTTGTGAATCAACAAGGACCAACTTTCAAAGCTAAATATTCTTGGGTGACTGATAATGAAGTACTATTGTGAGGGAAAGGTGTAAATAACCCCTAGCAAGAATTGAAATGGAATATGAAACTGTAAGCTCCCAAGTAATGAGGGAATTGCAGGGCTCTCTCCTAACGAAGGATAATAGGTTTTATGATTGTGTACCTATTGAAAAATGAGCCTATGACTTATAGGCAATGGTTTGGTTAAGGGAACCACTAAAGTCGCTGTGATAATGAGTATGCATAGGGAAATTCAATTATCATTGCCTATGGACCCAAACTTGGGTGATCTATCCATGATCAAGGTGAAGCTCAGAAAAACTAAGTAGAGGTCAGAACTAACTAATGTTGAAAAAGCAACAAATGGGTCATGGTTAGGGGTGAAATGCCACTTGAACCCAAAGCTAGCTAGTTTTCTTTGAAATGCGTTAAGGCACAATGGTTGATTGGATCGTCTAAGGGTTAAGGACTATTTTTGTGCAGGTTGTGTGAATGGTCCCAAATGGAGGCAAACTCTGAATACTAGATATGATCCCTTAAATAAAATGGATAAGGGTTTGCGAGTGGAACGATGGGGAGGTAAGCTTCATCCTCGAGAGGGAAATAATTCAAATCAGTAGCTAAGGTCCCTAAATGACTGTTCAATGATGAAGTAGGAGTACAAAGACATCTAGAAGATTGGCCTAAAAGCAACGATCTTTAAAAGAGTGCGTAATAATTCACTACTCAAGCATTCTTGCATCGAAGATGGTCAAGACTAATCGATTTGTCAAAGTTGTGAGATGTCAAAATACATTGGTAGGGAAGTGTTCTGCGTTTGAGGGAAGCAACTGCATGAGCACTTGTAGACGAAGCAAAAGTGAGAATGTCAACTTGAGTAACACAAACACTAGTGAGAATCCAATGCCCCAAAAACCTAAGGATTCTTTTGTAAGGTTTGTCCATGGAGATCATATTGAAAGGAAGAGTCGATGGACAATAGGTTAATATTCCTCTATTACCCCGTATTAGTCTCGAGGGATGGAGTAGGCTAGGTTAGCCAAAAGATAGTTATTGGTTCAAGGTCAAAAGGTTACCCTTTTTTGGGGTAAGAAGGGGTAGAGAAAATACCCCTAGCTAATGTTCAAATACTAGCATTATGTCATCGAGCATGTTTCAAGACAATGTTGAAGTAAACCACATCATGCTCCTACAAAAATCTTAAACAATGTTATAATAAATGGGTTGGTAGAGAATACCTAAAGGTGTGAGACAACTCTCTCTAAGGAACTCAACAAAATAACTTTCACTTTGGGAAAAGGGATACCTCCTTGCAACAAAGGAGGTCATTTTTATGCATAGTGACTGGGCCATGCAATAAGGAATCAAGCCTTGTGATAAGAGATGGTGGCCTGATTGGAGAAAATACATGTCTCACGCATACATGACCATTGATTTTCAAGGTATATAGTCGGTATTTATACCACAATATTATAATAAAGTAGATATAACATAAAAAAGAGTTAAAGTATAATAGTGAAGAGTAGTAAGAGGTTATAAAGTGCAACTCCAAAAATTAATGTCCTTTACCTTAAAACCCTATTAATTTATGATTATATATTATATTAAATATTATACACAAATATATAATATTTTATCATATAAAATATAAATATATTATATATTATAAAAGTAAAATGTTATAGAGATTTGTACATGTATTATCCTTAGCTTCTTCAAGTCCATCCTCTGGAATACCCTGCCATTATCCTTTACCATCACCACTTAGAGCACCTTGAAATATTTCATCACTTTCATGACTTGTATGGCCTTGCCCTTTCCCAATGCTTTGCCATTGCTAAATACTCGCTATAAAATAGAGCATCTCCTCCCCATATAGCTCGTTATCATATGAAAGAATACACAACCACATTTTCCACCATCAACTCGACCACGTATATTACATTATTGTTGCTTGAAACAAATACTTTGTCATTACCTCTTATTATCACCACCCAACTCACCTTCAAATCTTTTACGACTTTTATGTTATGTATGTCCTTACCCTTCCCCACTACTTCGCCATTGCTTCCTCTCACTATGAAATAAAATATCTCTTCTTCACAAAATATCATATTAATATTTTATAATCTCACTATGAAATAAAATATATCCTGACCACAATATGCCCAGATACAACTTTATTCATTGAGAAGTGGTTGGAGAAAAAAGTGCAGAACTTCATAAATCATGTCAATGCTATAGTGTACAAAAACCTCATAAAACTTGAGACTAAGAAAGAGTATAAGGCATAACTATTGGGACCACTCTGAGGAGAACATCAAGTCAAAATAATTGAATACAAAGAGCAAGGGAAGAAATTGCAAGCAACACTGGAAGATGCAACAACCTATTTTGCCTACTCTCTCAATTGGTCCCTATAGACTCAAGATAAGAAGAATGAGATGGAGGAGATGGAAGAATAACTAAGTGTTGCATCTACTAGATTTTGATCGCAACATATTCCCTGCAAAGCAAAAAGAGATCAAATGATATACCTACAAGGAAAAATAGGGTCAACACTTGTAAATCTACGAGGACACGAAGGACTATGGTACTTATATAAGCACCTAGATGGAGATAATGGAAGTTCGAATCAAATAATATGAAACAAATTTACAATCTTAGAGAACTTTATAGCTCCAAATGACATAGTGATGGTGACCAAAGAGAATGTCGTTATCAATAATCACATCATGGAAGCCAAGAAACTCATCATGACATGGGATCATATGGAAAATATCTACCCATAGAGGGTGGATCCACCTCATAGGTACACAACATTGACTGAAAACATTTTTGTTAAGTTAGGTGGATTGGTTTTGGTACATGTCAATACTTTAGAGTTGGCTTGAGAACAAGAATAAGATAAAAAGGTCAGGCAAAGACTGACAATATTCTCAATTAGCTAAGGACTAGACCACAGTTATTGCAGAGCCATTACCTTTATGGCAACAACACAATATTTCTCTAGGTTGATGAAACAAAGGCTTCTACCAACTAGGCCACATGATAAAAAATCAAACCTTGCGATAAGATATGATGACCTGATTGGAGAAAATGCATGTCTCACACATACATGACCAGTGATTTGTAAGGTATCTAGTTAGTATTTACACAACAACATTGTAATATAGTAGATATAATGTAAACAAGAGTTGAAATATAATAATGAAGAGTAATAAGAGGTTACATAATGTAACTCCAAAAATTAACATCCTTTACCTTAAAACCCTATGAATTTATTATTAGAAATTATATTATATAATGTACAAAAATATATAATATATAATATTTTATTATATAAAATATATCATATGTTATAAAAGTAACATGTTATAGAGGTTTGTACGTGGATTATCTCAAGCTTTTCTCCCTGGGCTATATATTGACAAGTTAGAGGAGTAGATTGAAAATTTAGGTGGGGACTGGGTACAATTGGCCTCTTATGTGGTAAAATTGTTGCTTTATGCGGATGACCTTATCTTAATGGCTAAAATGGAGCATGGTTTACAAGAACATTTGAGAGCTCTATAATTATTTTGTCGAGAGGTGGGAATGCAGGTGAACATTAGTAAGACCAAAGTCATGATTTGTTCCTTAGGAAGAAAAAAGAGACAATTAAATTTTGAGTTTGAAGGTGACTCCTTGCAAGTGGTAAATGAATACAAGTACTTGGGCCTTGACTTCCACAATAATCTCAGTTGGGAGGCTTGTAGAGCTAAAAGGATACAAGGGGGGTGGAAAGCCTTATACATGCTCCAAAACAGATGCAGATCAATTGAATTATGGGATTGGAAAACCAAGTTGACTCTTTTTGGGTTGCTTGTTATACTGGTAGTGTTATATGGTTGTGAAGTTTGGGGCAACAACACATCAACAATAAAATGGAGACAAATAGAAGGGTTATAAAAGCATTTAATCATAATTAGTTTCAAAATAAAAGCCACGGTACTGTATGAGATCATGCTAGATGAGGCTGGGACCTTTTCAATGGAAGCAACGGCCTTGATCTGGCTATTAGGATACCTGAAGAAAGTGAAAAACATGGACTGTCCTAACACCAATGTGAAAATCAAAAGATATGTGTGAAAAAAGTCAAAATAACCATGTGGATAAAATAATTGGGACGTAAAAGAGAATACTATGTCAAGAACTTTAATCACACATGTGACCATGAACAAAAACACTATATAGGAGCAAAGATAAAGTGGAAAGCTAAAATATTATTTGCCCAGCTGAGAACTAGTTCACACCATCTTAGATGCAAAATAGGGAGATGAAAAGCACCTGTAGAGTAAAATTTTTACTCTACGTTGCACTTAAATTTTTCATCGAGCACTGCAGTTTTGGTTCCAGCAATACCTTGGTCGTAGCAATAGAGTTGGAGCAGGGCGCAGGTTCATCCTCCGTCAAGTGTTGAAATACAGTGAAGGCTGCCAAGTGGCGTCGTTCGAGCATGGGCCTTTCTTTCTCTTTTGTTTCTTTGTCCCAATTTTGCGTTAAGTGTTGAGTTTGCGTAGATGCCACTGAGTGTCACCTTCCGAAGCATAAAGCCAACCAACTGGCGTCCTTCGAGGCCCTTTTGTAACTTTCTAAAGAACCACGGAGCGTGTCACGTATCCAGTAGTCGTTAGGCGGAACACACCACATGTCAGCATCCGAATCTCATAGAGGCACCCGTGTTTCATTTTACCCTTTGGCAAAGACTTTCAACGGACCAAGCAGCATAAAAAGCGAAAAGCGCCAGGTGGAAATTGCGAAGACCCTGAATTCCCCTTTTAAGAAGCAGCAGAATTCACCACGTGTTGACTACCGAGAGACTTAGTTTCAACGCCTAGGTCCGGCGCTCTCCTTCAATGCATAAAGGCATCATTTCATTTTGCTTAAATGTTGAAGTGCAGTGGAGGCTGCCAAGTGTCACTCTCTGAGTCTCTCTCTACTCCATCCCTAGCAGAAGTGGAAGGCGCCACGCACCCCTAGACGAAGAAGCGAAAGATGCCACGTATCTTCCTAGAAGCAACAAAGGCTGCCATGTGCCAATTTCTGAGAGACCATCTGAGTTTCATTGCTGAATAAAGGTTGTGGTGGGCCCTGGGTGTTACTTCAAAGTCCGCAGAAGCTGCCAGGTGTCGCCATCCATAAAAGTTTGATATGAGTCTCGAATAAAAATACAACACAGCCAAAGAAGGGAGGGAGCCACGTGTCTTTGATGGATTCGGCGAAAAGTGCCAATTGTCATTTTTTGATGCCTAAAGGATTTTTAGAAAATTGACTAAGTGTCTTCTCCCATTTTAAACGTAAGGGAGTGTTCCGTGTATCTGTTGTCGCAAAGCAAAATGGAGGGAAAATTGGCTGGAATTAATTCAAGTAGATGGAACAGTTCATCTGGTATATTTTTGGAGCCCCCCCACAGCATTGAAAGTGCCATCTGTTTTGTCTCCTGGGAGTGAAGGACGAAGTGGAATTACGCGAGAAGGAAAGCAATGCAAGGAGACACCCGAAGCTATATAAGAAGATTTTGTAAAAATGAAGAGGAGGGGAATTTCTCATAGTTTAGACTTCTTGTAATTTTGACCAGTAATATCATTTGCTCTTGTCTTAATTTTCTTAAGTTGTAAAGTTGAGGTAATCGTGCATGTTTCTGTGCCTTTTATGTGGCTAAATGAATTAATGAAATTTAAGCTCCATGCCTTGGTTGGTGTTATTTGTGTCGTTTGTAAATTGGTCTATTCTATAGATTTTCTAGTGTTGTGATTGGAAATGTTATTTGCTTTTGTCCCATTTTTTGGAGTCTGAAGTTCTACATAACTATGCGTGACTTCTATGCCTCTTATGTGAGTAAAGGATTCTATCAAGAAGATTGAACACTATGCCTTTGTTGACAATTCCTGTATTTCAACAAAAGACTCCCTTGTGTTGAGCCTCTGTTTCTGTTATTCCAATCTTTTACATTGATCATGCACTTGTCTGCTCTTAAATGTAATAGAATCATATAATAGTCTCACTGTGCTCAGGTTAGGATTAGGATTACACTCAGGTGCATTGCCATAGTTAAGTTTCAATTCCTGCATTTTGCGTTTCTGTTTAGTCTCCTATCCCTTTTCCCCAACACCTATAAAACAGAAGAGCCCAGCTTCTTTAAAACCTGGAGGTTGTTTCAAGCCGCATTGTCCCACAGCTTGAAACTTCCCATTGTTTATTGGCTAAGACCTAGCGCAATTTTACGCCATCAACAGCACCCAAGGAGGAATGGTCGGAGAGAGTTTGTCAATTTTGCAAGTTCGGATTGGTGGAAATGGAATGACATTTCATCATGGAATGTATAGCATATGAGGACATTCAGAGTAGTTACATTGATATCCTACAAGGTGAAACACTTAACAACTTTGTTTGAAGAGGAAAATATATAAAAAACAACAGACTACTTGACTAGAATTCATAACAAAAGATTAAGCTTAGCAAAGAAATCGAGGAAAGACAGAAGTCGCAGTATGGAGCAATATATTTGGTACCTTGTCGGCTGGTTTTGCTCTTGGGTCCCATAGGTTGATTGGCCTCGTGGACGTTATTAAAAACTTTCATTTCAATTCAATCCCATGAAATACCATGCCATTGTCCTTTACCATAACCACATTGAACACCTTGAAATATTTAATTGCTTTTATGACTTGTATGGCCTTGCCCTTTCCTAACACGTCGTCATTGCTAAATACTCACTGTGAAATAAAGTATGTCCTCACAAGATAGCTCATTACCGTATGAAAGAATACATAAGTGAATTTTCCATCATCACCTCTACCATATATATTATATTATTGTTACTTGAAACAAATACTTTGTCATTATCTCTCACTATCATCACCCAACTCACCTTCAAATCTTTTACGAATTTCATGTTATATATGTCCTTAATACTTCGTACATAAAATATGAAATAAGATCAATGTTCATAGATTTTAAACAATCACAAATTTATAATATTTCAATTTATAAAACCCTACTTTAAAAAAATAAAAATAAAAATTGTGCCATCTCAAGTGCTAATTCTATAAAGAAATATATTTGGGGAAAAATGAAAAAGTCTATCAAAACACGGTTTGAACGCTAAATCAACCGACTCCACAAAGTCGGCGAAACGAGGAAGTAAACTCCACCGCCTTATTTTGATCGTCCGATTCAAAGGTATTCTAAAGCCACCTATAAATACCTGACATCTCTGACTGCAATTATAGTAGTTTTATTCAAGATTTGTCTGCAGGTGTTTCTACGGTTTGTAGGCCAGAGGCTCTATGCAGGAGCCCTCACTGGATTTTTTCTGCGGGTGGAGGGAGGAACGGATGCCGCTTTGTTAATGTTTTCGTGTATTATATATATATATATATATATTTTCATAGATTGGTGATAAAATTTATCTGTTATTTGTGAGATAATATTTTGGAAAACTGTTGCAGGAAAGAACGATTGTTTACTCGTATCGAAGAATTCCTTCCCTTTTGTTTAAGGGTTTTCAATTGGCAGAAATATATCCTGAAAAACCTCATACCCTAAATAGATGGTGATTTTAGTCACGCCCAGGAGACCAAAACAATCTTGCTGATAGATATCTAACTTTCACCAGGAGCTGTTAACGTGGATGCTAACGGCAATTCACCGTCGGGTTGAATAAAATGGTAGATCAAAAGAAGCTGCTAACGGCAATTCACCATCGGGCTGAGCAGAAGAAGAATAGTACCTCAATTCACCATCGGCAAACCACCAACAGCAAATAAGTTTTGATAGTTTTGTCTTTTCTTATTATCAAAGAAGTTTTGATAGTTATTAGATAGATATTTTAATAAAATGCCAACAAGATCAAAACAGTCTGCAGATAGATGGGCTTCACCATCGGGCTGAACAAAAGAAGCCGTTAACCTTGATGGTACATCAATTCACCATCGGGCTGAGCAATAGGGTTGAGCAAAAGAAGCAAAGAAGCTGAGCAAAAGAAACTACCGATAACCCCAATTCTCCATTGTGCTGAGCAAAATGGCGCCATTTCATCATATGACTGAGCAAAAGAAGCCGCTGGCCCCAGTTCAACTTCGGACTGAGTAACAGAAGCAACAGAAGCCGCTTGCCCCAATTCAACTTCGGGTTGAGCAAAAGAAGCCACTAGCCCCAATTCAACATCAGGCAGAGCAAAAGAAGTTATGAAGAAGATTTCACGCAACAGTAGTGAGCTCCAGGTATTATTTACTATTATAAAATGGTGTTGTTATAGTGCAGTATTATATCAATTGTTTTTGGGGAAGAATGACTAGAATTAACAGACAGCACTATTTATTTTGTTTATGGCATAAGGGGGTTAATGGCACTGAAGGGTTTCGAATGGTCATTAATGGGATGCAAGTTGGTCTGTAAGTTTTAGCAGTGCATGAAAGGACTTCAAGCTAGGTCTCTACTCTTTCGGTGGATAGCTTGAGGTATTATTTATTTTTATGGAATTAGTTTTTTCCCCGGTTTATAGCATTTAAGGGCTTTAACATGGCTATTGGTGGGATGGAAGATGGTCTTTAAGTTTTAGTATCGTCATAATGTAATACCATTTTTGAGGAAGATTGACTTCAATTAACACCAATCTGATTAGCAGAAAGTAATATAAATATTTATTGTTTTATGGCATGAAAGGGTTTATGGCACTGAAGAGCTTGAACATGATTGATGGTGCCATGGAGTGAAACCTCTATTTGTGTTATAAAATCCATCAGGTCCTCTGAGTAAGCAACTTATGGCAACCTATTTTGTTGGTTTGCAATATTTCTTGCGTATTCTATCCAAAGTCAAGGGTTGATGACAAGTTGAACAAATGATAGAAACAGCAAAAATGTTGGAGGTGTATTTTAGTTGAAAAATTGGAAGTTTATGGCATTGAAGAGCTTGAACATGATAATTGATGGCGTGACAGGGTGAAGGTTTTTTTGGGTAAAATCCATCGGTTCCTCTTGAGTAAGCAACTTATAAAAATGGTTTTTGTTGGCTTACAGTATGTTTTGCTGAATTTATGCAAAGTGAAGGGTATGGTTTAGTACAAGTTGAGAATTATTGGGGAGCTTCTAAAATTTTGTTTGGCTGTCTAACATATATTGTAGCTGTTTGAAATATTTGTTGTTTGGTTGTAATGCCATTTTTAGTTCAATGATTTTGGATTCCACCAGCAAAAGGCCCTCTGAATTCTTTAACTTCTTTCAAGGGTTTTGATTGCAGGGAGTACTTTCGTGTTAACGATTTTGGAGTTTTATTTTTGGCCTATAAGTCTATTCTTTAGTCTCTGACTCTCTGTAATTAAGCTGAGACCAGATTAAGATGATATTACATGGAAGCACATCGTTTTGCAAATTTTATGGTCTGTCACCTGAAGGGAAGGTTGAGGTAATGTAGTGTTTTGTATGGTTGATGTTCTACAAGATTGAAATACTTTGTAGGTATTATTTTTTTTTGAATTCTACTCAAGGGAAATGAGAGTTTAAGTTGTAACAGTTCCTTTTCTTATGGTGGGGTTATGAAAACAAGCTATCGTTTCTTCAAGTCTGTGGCACTGCAAACTTGTGAGGAAGTAGAATTTTTTGGTTTAAAGCAATATTTTCAGAAGAAAATTTGAAGATTTCATTGTCGGGCTTTACAATCTCGTGCCAGCTGATGACGTTTCTATTGAAATAGTTGCTTGCCATGGACAACCCATTGTATGATTTATGTTTTGAGAGACTTTTATTGTATAGGTCCTATTCCCTGTTTAATCAAATAGGTCCTTTTATTGTATGGCATTTTTTGTAGGTGGGGATCCTGGAGAATTGACAAGATGGTAAAAAGGTATTGACATCTAGGAGTTGTTAATTACATGTTACCTTCAACTGTCGCCAAATATATAAAAGTTATGATTCTTTGATGCAGAAGTGATTTTTGTGCTCATGCTAGAACTTTGTTGTCCGCTGATTCGGATGTTTTCTAAATTGAAGAACTTTGTATTGCCAAGGTGCGTGTTGAATTGGGTGTTTCTTGCGAAGTGAAGAAATGTATAACTCAAAGAACAAAAATGGTGGCCAGATGTGTATTTCAATATAAAGAAAATGAAGAATATTTTATTATGTTTTTTACGACAAGTTTGCAGGCAAGGGAAACTGTTGATACACAGATTTGGATTTTAGCTTTCAGCTGAAACAAAGCACCGTCCGAGTTTGAGAGTAGGATGTCAATTTCACACCTTTCTAAGCTGAATTTAGTGTGATTAGCCAGCACAAAATTAAAATCCCAAAGTAGTGAGTATTTTGTTTTTTATTTATAGTTAAAACCGTGAATTTTCTACGGACACAACTACAAAGTGGAATTTTGGATGAAGTAATTATCGTAGTACCATTGGGTAATAAAAAATTTGTGAAAATTAATTTCCAATTACAAAGAAGAGTTTTTTATTTAATTTTAATTTTGATTGTCTTTCTGATCATTAGTGTGCTAAGAGTATTCAACTTGTATGTGACCCTGACCCTAGGTTACCACAAGGAAGTAACAGTGCAGTACGGAATAAGTGGTACAATATTTCTTCAACTAAAGTAACAGTGTCTATAAAGTGGTAGCATATTTCTCCCCTTATGCTTGTAGTAATCTATACGATGATGCTGTTTATGAAAAAAGAAAATTATTTGGGGGTATAGTAGAAATTTCTTTATTGGGTGATTGAAGTATTTGATTGGTGCAGCAACTTTCAAAGGTTTGAGGTACTGCTTTATGAACGGAGAGTAGGAAAGTGCCATGGAAATTCTGGTTTAATGAGCATGGCTATTATGCTTACAAACTTTTAAGGGCTTGGATATTTATTTTATTGACAAAAATATACGAAGTAGCAGATCAGTATTTGAACAACTTAATTACAGTTGTACTTACGATTTTATGAGGATGCTAGGGAGCGAACACAATATGTTAAAGTAGGGTGGGGAGTGGGCATAATTTTTTATTATCTTTGTAGCGGAAAATTGGTTTCTTTTTCTTGCTTTTGCAGTTTATATATATATATATATATATATATATATATATATATATATATATATATATATATATATATATAAGATATATTGTAGTTTTGACACACGTATTTGTCATGTGTCATTTACAGAAATGCATCTTTGTGGCCTGTGCAGTATATTTACAAATTGTAGATTGTTGTTATTGGTAAGGCTTCCAGAATGATTTCTCCATTATATGTGCTGTTCTCTATCGTCCGTGTTGTTCTGATACTAAGTATATAGAATATATTGTGGTTAAGGGTGTTTTTACAGGGTTGTAAGTTTGGGATTTAACACCAGAAATTTTATTGGCCAAGGATTTTTTCTATCATTTTTCCTTTGTTTTTTCTGATTTTGAATAGTACTTCTTTGATATTAGTATTTACAAGTGGCAAATCATTATGCAAGTTTTACTGTGCTTAAAGGAGGAATGTAGAGGCAACGGATATTTTCTTTTTGTCTGCCTCACTTTTATATGGATTTCTTTGATGGCCGTATTGGATGAGTCATTTGAAGATCCATCAGATCCTCTTAGTGAGTGTGGTTTGTAAGTTTGAAAATAGTTACGGTAACAATTCTATTGGTTCATTAAATGTCTATAACATTATCATTGATGGCCATAATGGATGAATCAGTTGTTCCAGTAAAGATAGATTGGTTCCTAAGTAGGAAATGTAGAAAATGCAGTTTTGTTGGATTACAATATTTATGCTTTTGGCTGCTTGTGAATTATTTGGGGAAGTGGTTATCTTTTGTTATATTTATTGTTTTATGGCATGAAAGGGTTTATGGCACTGAAGAGCTTGAACATGATTGATGGTGCCATGGAGTGAAACCTCTATTTGTGTTATAAAATCCATCAGGTCCTCTGAGTAAGCAACTTATGGCAACCTATTTTGTTGGTTTGCAATATTTCTTGCGTATTCTATCCAAAGTCAAGGGTTGATGACAAGTTGAACAAATGATAGAAACAACAAAAATGTTGGAGGTGTATTTTAGTTGAAAAATTGGAAGTTTATGGCATTGAAGAGCTTGAACATGATAATTGATGGCGTGACAGGGTGAAGGTTTTTTTGGGTAAAATCCATCGGTTCCTCTTGAGTAAGCAACTTATAAAAATGGTTTTTGTTGGCTTACAGTATGTTTTGCTAAATTTATGCAAAGTGAAGGGTATGGTTTAGTACAAGTTGAGAATTATTGGGGAGCTTCTAAAATTTTGTTTGGCTGTCTAACATATATTGTAGCTGTTTGAAATATTTGTTGTTTGGTTGTAATGCCATTTTTAGTTCAATGATTTTGGATTCCACCAACAAAAGGCCCTCTGAATTCTTTAACTTCTTTCAAGGGTTTTGATTGCAGGGAGTACTTTCGTGTTAACGATTTTGGAGTTTTATTTTTGGCCTATAAGTCTATTCTTTAGTCTCTGACTCTCTGTAATTACGCTGAGACCGGATTAAGACGATATTACATGGAAGCACATCGTTTTGCAAATTTTATGGTCTGTCACCTGAAGGGAAGGTTGAGGTAACGTTGTGTTTTGTATGGTTGCTGTTCTACAAGATTGAATTTCTTTTTAGGTATTTTTTTCTTAAATTCTACCTAAGCAAAGGGAAATAGGAGTTTAAGTTGTAACAGTTCCTTTTCTTATGGTGGTGTTATGAAAAAAAGCTATCGTTTCTTGAAGTGTGTGGCACTGCAAACTTGTGGGGAAGTAGAATTTTTTTTGTTTAAAGCAAAATTTTCAGAAGAAATTTTGAAGATTTCATTGTCGGGCTTTACAATCTTGTGCCAGCTGATGATATTTCTATTGAAATAGTTGCTTGCCATGGACAGCCCATTGTATGACTTATGTTTTGAGAGACTTTTATTGTATAGGTCCTATTCCCTGTTTAATCAAATAGGTCTTATATTGTATGGCATTTTTTGTAGTTGGGGATCCTGGGGAATACTCCTATTGGAGGCCGTGGAATCAACAAGATGGTAAAACAGTATTGACATCCAGGCTTTGTTAATTAGATGTTACCTTCAATTGTCACCAAATAATTAAAGTTACGATACTCATGATGTAGAAGTTATTCTTGTGCTCATGCTAGAACTTTATTGTGGGCTGATTTGGATGTTTTTGTAAATTGAATAACTTTGTATCTGCCAAGGTGCGCGTTGAATTGGTTGTTTCTTGCAACGTGAAGAACTGTGTAACTCAAAAACAACAAAAATTGTGGTCATGTGTATTTCAATAAAGAAAATGAAGAATCTTTTATTGTATTTTTTACAAGTAGTTTGCAGGGAAGGGAAAAGTGTTCGATACACAGATTTGGAGTTAGCTTTCAGCTGAAACAAAGCACAGTTTGTGAGTAGGATGTCAATTTCTCACCTTTCTAAGCTGAATTTAGCGTGATTAGCCATCACAAAGTTTAAATCACAAATTAGTGAGTATCTTGTCTTTTATTTAGTTAAAACAGTGAATTTTCTATGCGCAGAACTACAAAGTGGAATTTTAGATGAAGGGCTCAACTATTAGCGATTCTAATCATCCTAGTACCATTGGGTGATAAAGAATTTGTGAAAATTAATTTCCAATTACAAATAAGAGTTTTTATTTAATTTTAATTTTGATCGTCTTTCTGAACATTAGTGTGCTAAGAGCATTCAACTTGTATGTGACCCTGACCCTAGGTTACCACAAGGAAGTAACAGTGCAGTGTGGAATAAGTGGTACAATATTTCTTCAACTAAAGTAACAGTGTCTATTAAGTGGTAGCATATTTCTCCCCTCATGCTTGTAGTAATCTATTGATGACTCTATGAAAAAAAAAAAAAATTATTTGCGGGTAAAGTAGAAATTTCTTTATTGGGTGATTGAAGTATTTGATGGGTGCAACAAATTTCACAGGGCTGTGGTACTGCTTTATGAACGGAGAATAGTAAAGTGACATGGCAATTCTAGTTTAATGAGCATAGCTATCATGCTTACAAACTCTTAAGGGCTTGGATATTTATTTTATTGATTCAAATATACGAAGTAGCAGATCAGTATTTGAACAACTTAATTACAGTTGTACTTATACTTTTAAGGATGTTGGAGAGTGAGCACAATATATTAAAGTAGGATGGGGAGTGGGCATAATTTTATATTATCTCTGTAGCGGAAAATTGGTTTCTTTTTCTTGCTTTTGCAGTTTTTCAATATGTATATATAAGATGTATGGGAGTTTTGACACAGGTATTTGTCATGTGTGTCATTTACAGAAATACATCTTTGTGGCCCGTGCAGTATATTTACAAATTATAGATTGCTGTTATTGGTAAGGCTTCTAGAGTGATTTATCCATTATATGTGTTGTTCCCTATCGTCCGTGTTTTTTTGATAATAAGTATATAGAATATAGTGTTTAAGGATGTTTTTACAGGGTTGTAAGTTTGATATTTAACACCTCCAATTTTATTGGCCAAGGATTTTTTCTCTTTTTTCCTTTGTTTTTTCTGATTTTGAATATTACTTCTTTGATATTAGTATTTATGAGTGGCAAATCATTACGCAAGTTTTACTGTGCTTAAAGGAATGTTGAAGCACTGAATATTTTTTTTTTGTCTTGCCTCACTTTTATATGGATTTCTTTGATGGCCGTATTGGATGAATCATTTGAAGATTGATTGGATCCTCTTAGTAAATGTGGTTTGTAAGTTGCAAAATAGTTAGAGTAACAATTATATTGGCTGATTAAAGGTCTTTAACATTACAATTGATGGTCATAATTGATGGATCAGTTGTTCCAGCTAAAGATCCATTGGGTCCTAAGTAGGCAATGCAGAAAATGCAATTTTGTTGGATTAGAATGTTTATGCATTTGTAACCATGTGAAGGGCTATGTCTGTTTTCGCTGCTTGTGAATTATTTGGGGAAGTGGTATCTTTTGTTATGGACTAGCTTGGTATTTTCATGAGCAGTTTGAAAGATTTTCTGTCTGGCTGCATGATACCTTTCGAGGTCACAGTCTATAATACAAATGGAGTCTTGTTCCAGAGAGCCTTCCTTTGTTTTCCACCAACAGAATGGTCTATATGATTAATGATTACTTATAGGAAATTAGATGTCGGATAATTAAAAAAATGGCAAAATATTATGAAGTATCAGCATATGTGCTTTGTTAATCAAGTGTGGGACAAAAATTGATATCAAAAAGCGACCATATTTTGGAATTTGAAGTTAAGCAGGTTGAAATCTATGACTAACTACGATTTTGGGCAAGAATCTATTCTCTACTCCCTTGTTATTAATTGATTAATAGGATTTACATTTGCATTGATAAAATGATAGAAACAAGAAAAATAGGGGTTTAAAGTGTATTTCTTAGGAGGCAGCAAAAGGAAAATTACTGATCTATTGGTTTCTTCTTTAGGCCAAGCAAGCAAAGAGAGTGTTGCATGGTCAAAGTAGTGGAGTAGGGATGTTAAATGCTCAATTTTCAATCTGAGTATATTTATATATTTTTTGTTCTTTTGTGTGATTTTGGCTTCAATTTACTTAAAAACTTGAAAACTATGTATTTTATCCTCCCAGATAGGGAAAGATCAAAGTTGATGATAAAGTGGAATTTGATGGATCATCGGTCTGGTAAAACTATTTAACTTAAGAGGATTTATGGAAATTAATCTGCCAATTGCATAAAGTGGGCTTTAATCGATTTAATGATTTACAGCTGAAGGGAAGGTTGAGGTATTGCTTCGTCTTGTAATGTGGATGCTCTACAAGATTCTTCTACTTTGTGGAACATAACAGAAGGGCAAGTAATGGAAACACCCTTACAAGGGTTAGAAAATTAGAAAATTAAGTTGTGACAAGTTTTTTCTTGTGGCGGGGTTACGTAAACAAGCTATAGTTTCTTGCACGGTTTGTAGCACTGAAAATTTGTGGGGAGGTATAAATGTTTTGTTTAAAGCTTTGATACTTTCAGAATCAATTTTGAAGATTTTATTGTTTCTTGCACTGTTTGTAGCGCTGCAAATTTGTGGAGAGGTATAAATGTTTTGTTTAAAACTTTGATATTTTCAAAATCAATTTTCAAGATTTTATTGTTTGGCTGTACAACCTTTTGCCAGCAGATGATGTTTCTACGCAAATAGCTGCTTCCCATGGATAGCACACTGTACAGCTTTTAAGTATTTATAGTATGCCATAGTAATTTTATCATTTATGTATACATGTTTTAATAAGGAAGGTATAATATGATTATGTAGGAAATTTTGGAGGTGGGGAGCCTAGAGCAGTTGAAACCAGAGGGTGTAGAATCAACAAGATGGTAAAACAGTATACACACCGGATTTGTTAATTACATATTATTTTCAATTGTCACCAAATACAGAGAAGTAACAATACTTATGATGCAGAAGTGATCCGCTGGGCCCATATTAGAGCGTTGTTTTGGGCTAATTCGTCTGTTTTGGTGATTTAAAGAATTTTGTATCACCAAGTTGTCTGGTTTATGTAGTAAGCTATTCTCTACTACCTGGTCATTAATTGATTAGAATTTACATTTCGATTGAGCAAATGATAGATATAAGAAAAATGGTAGTCTAGTTTTTAATACAAAAAATGAAAAATCTTTTCTTTTCTTTTTAATGACAAGATCATAGGGAAAGGGGATCATTCTATACCGTACATGGATTTGGAGTTTGCATCCAGCAATTAAAAAAGCCCTGGCCAAGTTTTCGAGCAGGTTGTCAATTTCTCTCTGTTTTTTAATTTGAATATAGTGTGATTCGCAAACGAAAAAATTAGATGGATTTGGAGTTAGCAGCACTGTCCAAGTTTGTGAGCAAGATGTCAATTTCTGTATTTTTTTCGTTTCATCAAATATAGTGTGATTAGTGAAGAAAAAATTAGATCTTAAATTAGAGAGTATTTTCAATTTGATGGATTTTGAGTTGGCTTCCAGCTATAAAACAAAGCACTGTCCAAGCTTGCGAGCAGCGTGTTAATTTCCATCTTTTTTTCGTTTGATCTGAATATAGTGTGATTAATGAAGAAGAAACTAGATTTTAAATTAGAGAGTATTTTCTATTGGTGGAGAGCATAGGGTATTATTTAGTTTGATGAAATTCATATTTTCCCCTTACAAGACTAGTCAAATATTTTTTTGGGAAGATTAACTGATTGTTGAAACAAAATATTGAATATTTATTTGTTTAATGGCACTAAAGGGTTGATGGCATTTAAGGGCTTCAACATGGTTATCGATGGGATGCAAGTTGGTTTGTAAATTTTAGCAGTTCATTATTATGTAATATCATTTTTGAGGAAGATAAGATTCCTATTAACACCAAGCTTGTATTTCAAACTTAAAAAGATACATATTTGTTAAATGGAATGAAAAGGTTTATGACACGAAGGAGCTTGAACATGATCATTGACTCCACTGTCGAGTGTACCAATTTTTTGGGTTAAGATCTATGGGTTCTTCCGAATTCTTTATTGTATACCTTTTTTGATTATGTAGGTGTTTTTGGAGGTGGGATCTTGAAGCCAGCTGAAATTAGACGCTGTGAAATTATCAAGACGGTAAAACAGTATCATCTTCTAGGCTTTGTTATTTACACTTTGTCATCGATTGTCACAAGATATACAAGAATTGCAATTTACGTTTCCTATGAACAAATGTTAGAAACAGCAAGAATGTTGGATGTGTATTTTAATGAAAAAAATGGAAGTTTATGGCATTGAAAAGCTTGAACTTGAACATTGATGGTGTGACAGGGTGAAAGGGTTTTTGGCTAAGATCCATCGGTTCCTCTTGAGTAAGCAACTTATAAAAATGGTATTTGTTGGCTTCAGTATGTTTTGCTGAATTTATGCGAAGTGAAGGGTATGGTTTAGTTAGTACAAGTTGAGAATTATTGGGGAGCTTCTAAACTTTTATTTAGCTGCCTAACATGTATTGTAGATGTTTGAAACATTTGTTGTTTGGCTGCAATGTCATTTTTAGTTTAATGATTTTGGACTCCACCAATAAAAGGCCCTCTGAATTCTTTAAGTTCTTTCAAGGGTCTCTGAATTCTTTAACTTCTTTCAAGGGTTTTGATTGCAGGGAGTACTTTTGTATTCAAGTTTTAGGAGTTTTATTTTTGCCCTGTATGTTTATTCTTTAGTCCTTGCAGGGTTTTATTAAGCTGAGACCAGATTAAGACAATATTACATGGAAGCACATCGTTTTGCAATTTTATTGTCTGTCACAAGGAGGGTTGAGGTAACGATGTGTTTTGTATGGTTGATGTTTTACAAGATTGAACTACTTTTTAGGTATTAATTTTTCTGGAATTCTACTTAAGGAAAGGGAAATGAGAGTTTACGTTGTAACACTTCCTTTTCTTATGGCAGGGTTATGAAAACAAGCAATAGTTTCTTCAAGTTTGTGGCACTGCAAATTTGTGAGGAAGTAGAATTTTTTTGTTTAAATCAATATTTTCAGAAGAAGTTTTGAAGATCTCATTGTTGGGCTTTACAATCTTGTGCATCGATAATGTTTCTATTGAGCTAGTTGCTTGCCATGGACAGCCCATTGTAGGACTTACGTTTTGAGATACTTTTATTGTATAGGTCCTATTCCTTGTTTAATAAGTCCGGCATTTTTTGGAGGTGGGGATCCTGGAGAATACTCAAATCGGAGGATGTGGAATCGACAAGATAGTAAAAGAGTATTGACATCTAGGTGTTGTTAAGTACATGTTACCTTAAATTGTCACCAAATATATAAAAGCTACGATGCTTTGATGCATAAGTGATTCTTGTGCTCGTGCTAGAACTTTGTTGTGCATTGATTCCGAGGTTTTTTGTAAATTGAAGAAATTTGTATAGCCAAGGTGCGCGTTGATTCTGGTGTTTTTTGCAAAGTGGAGAGCTTTTTATCTCAAACAACAAAAATGGTGGTCAAATGTTTTTTTCAATAAAGAAAATGAAGAATCTTTTATTATATTTTGTATGCTGAGTTAGCTGGCAAGGGAAAAAGTTTGATACACAGATTTGGAGTTAACTTTCAGCTGAAACAAAGCACCGTCCGAGTTTGTGAGTAGGATGTTATTTTCTCACCTTTCTCAGCGGAATTTAGTGTGAATGGGCAACACGCAATTTAAATCCCAAATTAATGAGTATTTTGTCTTTGATTTAGTTTAATCAGTGAATTTTGTACGCACACAACTACAAAGTTGAAATTTAGATGAAGGGCTTGACTATTCTTGATTCTAATCATCGTAATAGCATCGGATAATAAGGAATTTGTGAAAATTAATTTTCAATTACAAATAAGAGTTTTTATTTAATTTTAATTTTGATTGTCTTTCTGAACATTAGTGTGCTAAGAGCATTCAACTTGTATGTGACCTATTCTAGGTTGCCACAAGGAAGTAACAGTGCAGTGTGGAATAAGTGGCATAATATTTCTTCAACTGGAGTAGTGTGCATTAAGTGGTAGCATATTTCTCCCCTTATGCTTGTAGTATTCTATACGATGATGCTGTTTATGAGAAAAATGAGTTTATTTGGGGGTATAATAGAATTTCTTTATTGGGTGATTGAAGTATTTGATTGGTGCAGCAACTTTCACAGGGTTGAGGTACCGCTTTATGAACGGAGAATAGTAAAGTGGCATGTCAATTCCGGTTTAATGAGAATAGTTATTATGCTTACAAAGATTTAAGGGCTTGGATATTTATTTTATTGATTAAAATATACGAAGTAGCAGATCAGTATTTGAACAACTTAATTACAATTATACTTATGCTTTTAAGGATGTTGGGAAGTGAGCACAATATATTAAAGTAGGGTGAGGGGTGAGCATAATTTTGTTATTATCTCTGTAGGGGATAATTCATAATTGGTTTCTTTTTCTTGCTTTTGCAGTTTTTCAATATATATATGTAAGATGTGCGGTAGTTTTGACACATGTATTTGTCATTTGTGTCATTTACAGAGATACATCTTTGTGGCCCGTGCAGTATATTAGAAATTGTAGATTGCCGTTATTGGTAAGGCTTCTAGAATGATTTCTCAACTATATGTGGTGTTCCCCATTCAGATACTAAGAATTTAGAATATATAAGGGTGTTTTTACAGGGTTGTAAGTTTGGGCTTTAACAATTGCGATTTTATTGGTCGAGGATTTTCTCTCTCTTGTTTTTCCTTTGTTTTTTTTGATTTTGAAGTTAACTTCTTTGATATTAGTATTTCAGTGCTGGAAAATCGTTACGTAAGTTTGGACTGTGCTTAAAGGAAGGTTGAGGCAAAGATTTTTATTTTTTTTTGGGCTGCCTCACTGTTATATGGATTTCTTTGATGGCCGTATTGGATGAATCATTTGAGGATCCATCGGTTCCTCTTAGTAAGTGTGGTTCGTAAGTTGAAAAATAGTTAGGGTAACGTTTATATTGGTTCATTAAAGGTCTTCAACATTATCATTGATGGCCATAGTGGATGAATCATTTTTTCCGATTAAGATTGACTGGTTCCTAAGTAGGCCATTTAGAAAATGCAATTTTGTTGGATTATAATATTTATGCATTTGTAACCATGTGAAGGTCTGCGTCAGTTTTGGTTGCTTGTGAATTATTTGGGAAAGTGGTGATCTTTTGTTATGGACTTGCTTGGTGGTATTTTCACGAGCAGTTTGAAAGATTCTCTATTTGGCTGCATGATACCTTTCGAGGTCACAGTCCATAATACAAATTGAGTCTTGTTCGAGAGAGCCTTCCTTTGGTTTCCACCAACAAATTGGCCTATATGATTAATGATTATGTAGGCATTTTGATAGGTAGGGAGCCTATAGGCAATTAGATGTCGGGGAGGTAAAAAGATGGTGAAACAGTATGAAGTATCAGAGTATGCGGTTTGTTAATCAAGTGTGGGACAAAAAATGATATCAAAAAGCAACTATATTTTGGAATTAGAAGTTAAGCAGGGTGAAATCTATGTATGATTTTAGTTAAATCTTTCAATTTTGTGAGTTGAAGAATTGCGGTTTTTGCAAGAAGCTATATTGTGCTCCCTTGATATTAATCGGCCATATTGGATGAATCATTTGAAGATCCATCTGTTCATCTAAGTTTGGTTTCTAAGTTGAAAAATAGTTAGGGTAACAATTATATTGGTTCATTATAGGTCTTTAATATTATCATTGATGGCCATAATGGATGAATAGGTTTTTTCGATTAAGATGCACTGGTTCCTCAGTAGGCAATTTAGAATATGCAATTTTGTTGGTTTATAATATTTATGCATTTGTAACCATGTGAAGGGCTGCGTCTATTTTGGCTGCTTGTGAATTATTTGGGGAAGTGGTGATCTTTTGTTATGGACTAGCTTGGTGGTATTTTCACGAGTAGTTTGAAAGATTCTCTGTTTGGCTGCATGATACCTTTCGAGGTCACAGTCCATAATACAAATTGAGTCTTATTCGAGAGAGCCTTCCTTTGGTTTCCACCAGCAGAATGCCCTGTATGATTAATGATTATGTAGGCATTTTAGTACGCAAGGAGCTTATAGATAATCAGATGCCGTGGAGTTAAAAAGATGGCAAAACAGTATGAAGTATCAGCGTATGCGCTTTGTTAATCGAGTGTGGGACAAAAAATGATATCAAAAAGCGACCATATTTTGGAATTTGAAGTTAAGCAGGTTGAAATCAGTGACTACGATTTTGGTTAATTCTTTCAATTTTGTGAGTTGAAGAACTTCGGTTTTTGCAAGAAGCTATATTGTGCTCCCTTTTTATTAATTGATTAATAGGATTTACATTTGCATTGAGAAAATGATGGTCAGAAACAAGAAAAATAGGGGTTTAAAGTGTATTTCTTGGGAGGCAGCAAAAGGCAACCTAACATTAGTGCTTTGAGAGCATTTAACTTGTATGCAACCAGAGGGTAAATATGGTATGCCACTTCATAAACAATGTGGATTAAGTGGTACAATATTATTCCCTTTCGCTTGCTGCAATAATACAATTAGTCCATGTGTCTATGTTGGCTGAGAACAAATTATGATGGTGTTATGTGGCTACAAAATGTTCTGTAGCTTTGGTGGTGGCTCAGCTAAAGGGAAGCTTGAGGCAACGTTTATATTGTTGCTTTGTGTGTTTTACAATGTTATGAAGAAGACGCCAATCTAGATCTCTATATTCTCTCGATGGAGAGCTTAGAGTATTATTTATTTTTATGGATTTAGTTATTTCCCAGTATATAAGATAATGTCAATTTTTTTTGGAAGATTTATTCAAATTAACGGATTGCCAATTGTTGAAACATAATTCATTTTTTTATTTTGTTTTATGGCATTTAATGATTTAAGGGTTTAGAGCATTTAAGCAGTTAAACATGGCTATTGATGGGATGGAAGTTGGTCTGTAAGTTTTAGGAGTACGTCATACTATAATACCATTTTTTAGGAAGATTGACTCCAATTAACACCAATCTGATTTACAAAAAATAATATGTAATATGTATTTGTTTTATGGCATGAAATATAATGGCTTTTAAGAGTTTGAACATGATAATTGATGACGATGTGGAGTTGAGCACTCATTTGGGTTATAAGATCTATGAGGTCTCTGAGTAAGCAACTTACGGCAATCAATTTTGTTGGCATGCAATATTTCTTACTGATTCTTTCCACAAAGTGGAGGGCTTTATGACAAGTTGAGGATTATTTGGAAAGTTGTAACATATGTAGAGTGATGAATGCCTACCTCCTTTGATACCAAATGATGCCTACAGCCTAGCCAAACACTTAAAATAATTCTTGCAGAGTACTTGTATCCGCTACAATTAAAGTTTAAAACAGACTTCTGTGTCCTCATCTTGTAATAAATGTGACAGTAATATGTGATATCACTGCATCCCATATATCCAACTAATGGGGATCCCAACGTGACTTGGATACTAAGGAACTTCCAGTAGATGAGGAAATTTTGTTTTATCCTGCCGATAAGACAACAAAAACTTATATAGCCGACACGTTCTCATTCCTTTTATGCCCAAGACTTTATGAAATTTTCCAAATAGACTCGAGTCTATACGAGAAGGTCTCAGACCATCATAGATAATGTCTCAGACCATCGAACATGTTTTCAATTCTATTACAAACTTAGAGTCCTTATTGATGAAAACAGTTTCTTTACAACACTTATCAAGAGCACAGGCAATGTCCGTGTCCCTCGAATTCCTCAAGTCTCTCCTCTTCAACAAGAGTGCATCAACAAGCCTCAACTCCACTATTTCTTCTATGCTGTAGTCGCTATGTTGTACTAATCAATTACTATTATTCCCCCAGGACCCACAAAGAAATGAAGCCAAATCATCTTTCTCCCGATCATCAAGTTGTATCCAACGTATGCCTTTCTTGTATGCAAAATAACATAGGTTTTGCGGCCGACAAATCTCAAGTATATGACTCTATCAAAGTTAACCTTAGTCAAGATGATGGGTGGATCATTATTTTTGAGACTGGCCGCAGCTTTCTCAAACACAGGCACAAGCCGCTTACAATGCCCACACCAAGGAGCATAGAATTCGACTAGAATGAACGGATACTTAGATGGCGTCTGTGTGAAATTAGTGGCATCCAGTGTCAATACCGATGACACTCCCTATTCTTCTGCCATTGCTCTCCATGAGAACTCTCAGAATCATCTGGTATAGTTTGTAAACGGACATCAACAGAGCTCGTCTCCTCCTTATTAACGCCTCTCTTCATTTGGATGGAACTGGAGTCGTGTTTCCCATTGATTTCCCTTCACGTTTCCATCAACGAGCTCATGAATGACAACGGGACTATGGTTACACCCATGCCTGTTTACTTTTCCAACATACGTAAGCCGATTCTTTTCCTCGACTCGACTTTGCCAACATGCGTGAGCCGCCTATTCTTTTCCCCCAGCTCGGTTGGGCTCAGATCTCACTGACGAGTATCAAACAAAAAGGGACATATTTTGAATTCCTGCTCTTCAGAAGAGCGATGTACAAAAACTTCTCAAAAAATAAAAATAGGCAGCGTCCTTTTATGAATGTTGGTAAGCCAGACAATGACAATGATATAGCGAGTAGTCTATTAGATCCTCTTCACCGATGCCATGATGACTAGAAAACAAACTAACTCAGGATAATATAGGTGCGTTGGAGATCACAACAGATAATCCTAATAAAGACAATGTCATTTAAACACACAGAAGCATTAACTGTAGGATTCATAGACACAAATGATCATATTATAAACAACTTCTGTTAACATTGATTAAGCAGATTACAACAAACACTAAACATATTTCAGATGCACAGAGAGTTGCAGTGCGCAGACAGTTAAATTATCAAACAGATTTCCATGATTGTTCTGAGGCCCATACCTAACACTTATACTCAGTCACTCATTTGTACTCATGCTCCGGTGCTCATGGCTGCCATTAAAGGTTTAACACTCTCCTTCACGCATTTAGAAAGCATCCAATTCATTTTCTTCAGATTATTAAATCGAAACACTAAGATTACAGCCAAGAATGCATCATCATTTAGAGGCCTGGAGGCCCATTATTCATTCTCTCCTCTATATTTCTCTCATCCGATTCCTGCATTTTTCTCTTGTTGTAGATCTGCGTTTTTACATACTGCTGCTCATTCTTCCTCTCTCCTTGCTGAGAGGCTTTCCTTCTGTGTCTCCTTCTACGTACTTCTCCTTCTCTTTAATTAATTTTCACTTTTTAATTGGATTTGTCTTTTTTTGGCTATATTTTTGTTTTTAAAAACCTCCTTCAAACCTCCACGCCCAACTTGGGCTTAGGCAAACAAAATACAGTTTTTAATTTTCCAGCATATTCTAATATCCCCTCATTTCCTCAACAGCTCCACATTTACCTTTTTACTTTTACTTTTTACATTTTCTCCTTAATTTTTAACATTTTAGAGGAAAATACAATAATTTGAAATTCGTTGCAGATGCTCCTGCATCATAGAGGCTGCCCAAAATCTTTTGCATCTGTTCGATGGATTTGTTGTTGGTTGTATGATCCTTTTTCAGTTCATCAATTTTGGAGTAGAGCCAAAAAATTCCCTTTGAGTTAATTTATCATCGACTTCTTTCAAGGGTTTTGATTGGAGGGAGTACTCTCTATTAAATTTTTATGAGTTTTATTATAGGCTTGTAAGTTTTGATTTAGTCCCTGCAACTTGGCAAAGACCAGATGAATTTGATATTATGTGGCAGTACATATTTTATAAATTTAATGGTCTTACCGCTGAAGGGAAGGTTGAGGTAACACTTTGTCTTGTAATGCGGATATTCTGCAAGATTCTTCTACTTTGTGAAACATCCTTACAAGTGTTAGAAAACTAAGTTGTAACAATTTTTTCTTATGGCAGGGTTATGTAAAAACTATAGTTTTTTGCACGGAGTGTAGCGTTGTGAATTTGTTGGGAGGTATAAATGTTTTGTTTAAAGCTTTGATATTTTCAGAAGCAATTTTGAAGATTTTATTGTTTGGCTTCACAACCTCTTGCCAGGAGATGACGTTTCTACTCAAATGGTTGCTTCCCATGGACAACCCATTGTAATGCTTTTAAGTATTTATAGTATGCCTTAGAGGTTTTACGTATACTTATTTTAATAAGGAAGGTAGAATATGATTATGTAGGAAATTGAGGTCGGGAGCCTGGAGCAGCTGAAATTAGAGGATGTAGAATCAACGAGATGGTAAAACAGTATACAAAGAGGCTTTGTTAATTACATGTTACCTTCAATTGTCACCAAATATGGAGAAGTAATGATACCTCTGATGCAGAAGTGATCTGCTGGGCCCATATTAGAGCTTTGTTTTGGGCTAATTTGTCTTGTTTTGGTGAATTAGAATTTTGTATCACCAAGTTGTGTCTAGTTTATGCAATAATAAGCTATTCTCTACCACCCAGTGATTAATTGATTATAATTTACATTTCGATTGAAGAAATGTATAAACAACAAAAATGGTAGTTAGAGGTGGCTTTTAATGCAAAAATTGTAGAATCTTTTTTTTTTCTTTTTAACGGCAAGTTCACTGGCAAGGGGGATCATCGTATGCATATTTGTTTAATGGCATGAAAGGGTTTTATGACATGGAAGAGCTCGAGCATAGTCATTGATGGCATTGCAGATTGTACCACTTTTTTGGGTTAAGATCTATGGGTTCTTCTGAGTAAGGAACTAATGGCAAATATTTTTGTAGGCTTTACAATATTTTTTGTGGATTTTACCTAAAGTGAAGGGTATGGTTTTATGACAAGTTGAGAATTATTATTGGGAAAGTGGCCGACATGCATTGTATCTGCTTGCAAGATTTGTTGTTTGGTTGTATAATCCTTTTTCAGTTTAATGGGTTTGTATTCCACCCTTAAAATCCCCCTTTGAATTGCTTATTATCAGCGCCTTTCAAGGGTTTTGACTATAGGGGGAACATTTCTTTTGAAGTTTTACTTTAGGCGTCCAGGGTTTGGACTGTAGGGGGTACATTTCTTTTGAAGTTTTACTCTAGGCCTGTAAGTTTTTGCTTTAGTCTATGCAATAATTCGGAGACTAGATGAACGCGATATTATGTGGTTATTCATTGTTCTACAAATTTTATGGTAAATCAGCTGAAGGGAAGGTTGAAATAACATTACATCTTGTATGTTGGATGTTCTGCAAGATTGTTCTACTTAAGTTGTAAACTTGTGGGTATTAATTTTTCTTGAATGGTACATAAAGAAAGGGCAAGTAATGGAAACACTTTTATGAGGGTTTAAGTTGTAACAATCTCCTTTCTTATGGTCGTCTTGTGTAAACAAGCTATAATTTTTTGTGGAGTGGTGGCACTTCAAGTTTGCGAGGAAATGGAATTGTTTTTGTCTTAAGCATTGATATTTTTAGAAGTAATTTTGAAGGTGTCATTGGTAGGCTTTCTCTTGCCAGCTGAGGAAATTTCATTAGAAATGTATGCTTGCCATGGACAGGGCATTTTAGGACTTCATTTTTGAGAGTTCTTTACTGCATAGCTTTTTTGATTATGTAGGCATTTCTTTATTGTATAGCTTTTTTGAAGGTGGGATCCTAAAGCCAACTGAAATAAGACGCTGTGAAATTATCAAGACAGTAAAACAGTGTCAACATTTAGGCTTTGTTAATCACACTTTGCCATCAATTTTCACCAAACATACAAGAATATTGGTATTTATTATTTATGATGCAAAAGTGACCTGATAGGCCCATGCTAGAATATTGGTATTTATTATTTATGATGCAAAAGTGACCTGATAGGCCCATGCTAGAGCTATGTTTTGCGCTAATTCCTCTGTTTTGGTGAATTGAAGAACTTTGCATCATCAAGACACATTTGGTTTATGCATTAAGCTATTCTCTATTGCGTAATGATTAGTTAATTATTACAATTTACACTTCCATGAACAAATGATGGAAACATCAAAAATGTTGGTGGTGTATTTTAATGAAAAAAATGGAAGTTTATGGCATTGAAGAGCTTGAACATGATCATTGATGGCGTGACAGGTTGAAGTGTTTTTGGCCAAGATCCATTGGTTCCTTTTGAGTAAGCAACTTAACAAAATGGTTTTTGTTGGCTTATGGTATGTTTTTTTTCTGAATTTATGTGAAGGGTATGGTTTAGTATGAGTTGAGAATTATTGGGGAGCTTTTAAAATTTTGTTTGGCTGCCTAACATATATTTTAGCTCTTTGAAACATTTGTTGTTTGGCTGTAATGTCATTTTTAGTTCAATGATTTTGGATTCCACCAGCAAAAGGCCCTCTGAATTCTTTAACTTCTCTCAAGGGTTTTGATTGCAGGGAGTACTTTTGTATTCAAGTTTTAGGAGTTTTATTTTTGGCCTATAAGTTTATTCTTTAGTCCTTGCAATTAAACTGAGACCAGATTAAGACGATATTACAGGGAAGCACATCTTTTTGCAAATTTTATTGTGTCACTTGAAGGGGAGGTTGAGGCAACATTGTGTTTTGTATGGTTGATGTTCTACAAGATTGAACTACTTTGTAGGTATTATTTTTTCTTGAATTCTACTTAAGGGAAATGAGAGTTTAAGCTGTAACACTTACCTTTCTTTTGGCAGGCTTGTGAAAACAAGCTATAGTTTCTTTAAGTGTGTGGCACTGCAAATTTGTGGGGAAGTAGACTTTTTTTGCTTAAAGTGATATTCTCAGAAGAAATTTTGAAGATCTCTTTGTTGGGCTTGACAATCTTGTGCTAGTTGATGATGTTTCTATTGAAATAGTTGCTTGCCATGGACAGCCCATGGTAGGATTTATGTTTTGAGATACTTCTGTTGGATAGGTCCTATTCCCTGTTTGATAAGTATGGCAGTTTTTTGAGGTGGGGAGCCTGGGGAATACTCAAATCGGAGGCCACGAAATCGTTTAAGATGGTAAAACAGTATTGACATCTAGGCTTTGTTAATTAGACGTTACCTTCAATTGTCACCAAATATATAAAATTTAATGATACTAATGATGCAGAAGCGATTCTTGTGTTCATTCTAGAACTTTGTTGTGGGCTGATTCAGATGTTTTTGTAAATTGAAGAACTTTGTATCGCCAAGGTGCGTGTTGATTCCGCTATTTCTTGCAAAGTGAAGAACTTTGTATCTCAAACAACAAGAATGGTGGTCAGATGTGAATTTCAATAAAGCAAATGAAGAATCTTTTATTATATTTTTTTATGCCAAGTTAAGTGTTCGATACAAAGATTTGGAGTTAGATTTTCGCTGAAACAAAGCAGCTTCCAAGTTTGTGAGTAGGATGTCAATTTCTCACCTTTCGCAGCTGAATTTAGTGTGATTAGCCAACACGAAATTGAAATCCTAAATTAGTGAGTATTTTGTCTTTGATTTAGTTAATACAGTGAATTTTCTACGCGCATAACTACAAAGTGGAATTTTGGATGAAGGGCTGGACTATTTTTGATTCTAATCATCGTATTACCACTGGTGATAAATAATTTGTGAAAATTAATTTCCGATTACAAATAAGAGCTTTTATTTAATTTTAATTTTGATTTTGGTTGTCTTTCTGAACATTAGTGTCCTAAGAGCATTCAACTTGTATGTGACCCTTATCCTAGGTTACCACAAGGAAGTAACAATGCAGTGTGGAATAAGTGTTACAATATTTCTTCCCTTATGCTTGTAGTATTTTATACGATGATGCTGTTTATGAAAAAAATGAGTTTGTTTTGGGGTATAGTAGATATTTCTTTATATGGTGATTGAAGTACTTTATTGGTGCAACAACTTTCACAAGTCCGAGGTATTGGTTTAAGAATAGAGAATAGTAAATTGAAATGGCAATTCTAGTTTAACGAGTATAGCTAATGTTCTTACAAAATTTTAAAGGCTTGGATATTTATTTTATTGATTCAAATATACGAAGTAGCAAATCAGTATTTGAATGACTTAATTACAGTTGTACTTATGCTTTTAAGGATGTTGGGGAGCGAGCACAATATATTAAAGTAGGGTAGGGAGTGAGCATAAATTTTTACCATCTCTGTAGTGGAAAATTGGTTTCTTTTTCTTACTTTTGCAGTTTTTCAAAATATATATATATATATATATATATATATATATATATATATTGTGTACGGTAGTTTTGACACACGTATTTGTCATGTGTCATTTACAGAAATACATCTTTGTGGCCCGTGCAATATATTTACAAATTGTAGATTGCTGTTATTGGTAAGGCTTCTAGTATGATCTCTCCATTATACGTGTTGTTCCCTATCATCCCTGTTGTTATGGTACTAAGTATATAGAATATATTGTGTTTAAGGGTGTTTTTGCAGGGTTGTAAGCTTGGGCTTTAACATCTGCAATTTTATTGGCCAAGGATATATTTTCTCTCTCTTTTCCTTTGGTTTTTCTGATTTTGAATATTACTTCTTTGATATTATTATTTTAGGGGTGGCAAATCGTTATGCAAGTTTGGACTGTGCTTAAAGGAATGTCGAGGCAACGAATATTTTCTTTTTGGCTGCGTCACATTTATATGGATTTCTTAGATGGCCATTTTGGATGAATCATTTGAAGATCCATCGGTTCCTCTTACTAAGTGTGGTTTGTAAAATAGTGAGGGTAACAATTATATTGGTTCATTAAAGGTCTTTAACATTATCATTGATGGGCATAATGGATGAATCAGTGTTTCGTGTTAAGATGCACTGGGTCCTAAGTAGGCAATGTAGAAAATGCAATTTTGTTGGATTACAATATTTATGCATTTGTAACCATGTGAAGGGTTGTGACTGTTTTGGCTGCTTGTGAATTATTTGGGGAAGTGGTGATCTTTTGTTACGGACTCGCTTGCTAGTATTTTCACTAGTTTTAATTTTTTTTTATTTGGCTGCATGATACCTTTCGAGGTCACAATTTATAATACAAATTGAGTCTTGTTCGAGAGAGCCTTCCTTTGGTTTCAACAAGAAAAATGGCCTATATGATTAATGATTATGTAGGCATTTGTGGAGGCAGGGATCCTATGTGAAATCAGATGTCAGGGAGTCAAAAAGATGACGAAATATTATGAAGTATCAGCATATGCACTTTGTTAATCAAGTGTGGGACAAAAAATGATACTGAAAAGCGACCATATTTTGGAATTCGAAGTTAAGCAGGTTGAAATCTATGAATAACATTTTGGTTAATTCATTCAATTTTGTGAGCTGAACTTTGGTTTATGCAAGAAGCTATTCTCTCTCCTCCCTTGTTATTATTTGATTAATAGGATCTATATTTGCATTGAGAAAATGATAGTCAGAAACGAGAAAAATAGGGGTTTAAACTTTATAGCGTATTTCATGGGAGGCAGCAGAAGGAAAATTAACGATTTATTGGTTTTCTTTTTAGGTGAAACAAGCAAAGGGAGAGTGTTGCATGGTCGAAGTATTGGAGTAGGATGTTAAATTCTCAATTTTCAATCAAAATATATTTATATTTATTTGTTCTTTTGTGTGATTGTCTTTGATTTAGTTAAAAACTTGAAAGCAATGAATTTTCTCCTTGCAAATATGGAAATATTGAAGTTGAGAAAATGGAATTCGATGGATCATTAGTTTGGTAAAACTATCTGACTTCAGAGTGTTTGGAAAGCAATTTGTCAATTGCATATAAGGGGCTTTAATTTTTTTCTTTTTTTGACTTATTTATCTTTGTAGTCATTAGTGTTCCGAGAGCATTTTACTTGTATATACCCAGAGAGTAATATGGTATGCCACTTAAGTAACAATGTGGATTAAGTGGTACAATATTTATTCCCTTTTGCTCATGGTAGTCTTCCAATTAGTCCTTGCATCGATGTTAGTTGAGAACAAATCAAGATGGAATTATGTGGCTACAAAATGTTCTACAACTTTGGTGGTGTCTATACTGGGCCTTTTTTAAATAATTGTGTCAATAGGCCTAGAATCTAGGTTCTTAATTGAAATAAAGTGGCTATGTTTATTAATAAGTTTGTCAATTTAGATATTCAGGGTTGTTTAATGAATGTGTAGGTTTTAGAGACAACTTTGTTTATTATAGTCTAGTGAGTTTTTATTTATTTATTTTTTAATTTGTCTATGGTTATTGATTTAGCTCTGTTGTTTAATAGGTGTTTGTGGTTATTGTTTTAGCCCCTTGTTTGTGGTTGTCTAGTGATTATTATTATTATTATTATTATTATTATTATTATTATTATTATTATTATTATTATTATTATTATTATTATTATTATTATTAGTCTGTTATTGTTTTAGCCCTATTGTTTTAGGTGTTTTTGGTTATTGTTTTAATCGTCAGTAAAATGAAGTCAATTTTTTTTAAATATTCTCATGTGTGGACGCATTATCGGGAGAGTTCAAAGCCCTGAATTTTTTGTTTTTTTTTGTTTTCATATTGTGGGGAGGGAATATAAAAATAAACACTGTTGGAACCATTGAGCTTCAAGATATGCACCTAATCCACTAAAGCTGAGGGTAGCTTCCAATGATAGTGACGGTTGCCTATGTTGATTGCGATTAAGTGGCAACAGTCAATGACATAGGCTACAAATGAAGACATTATTTTTCATGTTTTTGTGTGGTGTGCGAAAAATAAAGTGTACTATAACTAGTGTTTTCCCCTGCTGTGAAGTATTTGAAGAAGCTCATATTTTGAATACAGGGAGAGATTTAGTGTAGATGAAGTTTAGTATGGATGGTTTGCTAGATAGTTTGGAAGTTTGTGAATTCAAGAGTTTGGGGTGGTGGAATTTGGAATATGGGAATTCAGCTTGGGAGCTACACCTCTACAAGGGTTACGAGGTAGCTTGTGGAGCTCTACTTTGTCCAAGAACTACTTTCAAATAGAAGCTTTTATACAATATAGTTCCCTATCCCCATGTCATCACTAAGGGAGGAAATGGTTTCAAGATATGCACCAAATCCGCTAAAGCAGAGGGTAGCTTCCATTGATAGTTACGATTGCCTATGCTGATTGCGATTAAGTGGCAACAGTCAATGACACAGGTTACAAATGAAGACATTATTTTTCATGTTTTTGTGTGGTGTGCTAAAAATAAAGTGTACTATAACCAGTGTTTTCCCCTGTTGTGAAGAATTTGAAGAAGCTCATATTTTGAAGATAGGAAGAGATTTAGTTTAGATGAAGTTTAGTATGGATGGTTTGCTAAATAGTTTGGAAGTTTGTGAATTCATGAGTTCGGGGAGGTGGAATTTAGAATACGGGAATTCAGCTTGAGAGCTACACCTTTATGAGGGTTAGGAGGTAGCTTGTGGAGCTCTACTTGGTCCAATAACTATTTTCAAATAGAAGCATTTATATAATATACTTCTCTATCCCCATGTTTGCACTAAAGGAGGAATGTTAGATTATTTAGATTAGTATCTCATCTATATTGAGTGGATTGGTTGTAAGAGATAGAATAGGAATCCTTATATACAAGAGATCCTCTTCTTTACGTATTGTTTATTGAATAATTCAACATCAAGGGATTATTTTGTGTTACATTGAAGCCATATTCTTAGAATGTTTTCTTTTCTTATGGCAGGGTTGTGTAAACAAGCTATAAGTTGTAACAATTTCCTTCTTATTGTAGGGTTGTGTAAACAAGCTATAAGTTGCAACAATTTCCTTCTTATGGCAGGGTGTGTAAACAAGTAGGAAGTTGATGAATTTGGATCAGTTTAATACACAAAATAATTCCCATTCAATAATATTGTTTACAAATATATAGGCATATAATCTCCTTGTAATAAGGAGTTGTGCTTTATTTCCAAATCCCATAAAGCTTGCAACAAACACTATTACCGAGAGTTTGTTAAAATAACTCTCCACAAATACAATGTAGACACTAACACACACTTAGGAATATTTTTAACATAAGTTGTAAAAATTTCCTTTCTTGTGGTAGGGTTGTGTAAACAAGCTATAATTATTTATAGTGTGGCAGTACTGCAAATTTGTAAGTAAATAGAAATGTTTTGTCTAAAGCATTTATATTTTCAGATGACATTTCAATAGGAATGGCTGCTTGCCATTCACAAGCCATTTTAGGACTTCAGTTTTGAGAGATTTTAACTGCATGCCCTAGGGGTTTTACATATACCTTATTAATATTTAATTATGTAGGCATTTTTGGAGTCACCAAATCTATAAAAAATATGATATTTATTATTTTTGATGCAGAAGTGCTCGGATGGGCCCATGTTATAGCTTTGTTTTAGGTAATTCATTTGTTTTGGTGAATTGAAGAAGTTTGCATCACCAAGGCACATTGAGTTTATGCAGTAACCTTATCTCTATTGCCAAATGATTAATTTATTATTAGAATTTACATTTCTGTTGAACAAATGATATAAACATAAAAAATGTTGGTCAGAGGTGTATTTTAATGGGAAGCTTATGGCATTGAAGGGATTGAACATGATCATTGATAGCGTGACAGGGTGAAAGGTTTATGGTTAATATCCATCAGTTCCTCAAGTAAGCAATTTATTGAAATCATCTTTGTCAGCTTATAGTATATTGGCTCAATTTATCTAAAGTGAAGTTTATGGTTTTAAAACAACTTGAGTATTATTCTGGATGTTCTAAAATTATGTTACGCTGCCTAAGAGATATTGTAGCCATTTGAAACATTTATTGTTTCATTGTTACTTCATTTTTAAGTTCAACAATTTTGGATTCCACCAGCAAAAAGTCCTCTGAATTCTCTATTAATGCCTTTCAAGGGTTATGATTGTAGGGTGTAATTTCCTTTTCAAGTTCTAAGAGTTTTGTTTTAGGCTTGTAAGTTTATTATTAGAATTTACATTTCTATTGAGCAAATGATATAAACATAAAAAATGTTGGTCAGAGGTGTATTTTAATGGGAAGTTTATGGCATTGAAGAGCTTGAACATGATCATTGATAGCGTAACAGGGTGAACGGTTTATGGTTAAGATCCATCGGTTCCTCAAGTAAGCAATTTATTGAAATCATTTTTGTCCGCATACAGTATATTGGCTCAATTTATGTAAAGCAAAGTGTATGGTTTTATTTATGTAAAGTGAAGTGTATGGTTTTAGCACATGTTGATTATTATTCGGGATGTTCTAAAATTATGTTAGTCTACCTAAAAGATATTGTAGCCATTTGAAACATTTATTTTTTCGCTGTTATTTCATTTTTTAGTTCAACAATTTTGGATTCCACCAGCAAAAAGACCTCTGAACTCTTTATCAATGCCTTTCAAGGGTTTTGATTGTAGGGAGTAATTTCCTATTCAAGTTCTAAGAGTTTTGTTTTAGGCTTGTAAGTTTATTCTTTAGTCCCTGCAATTACGCTGAGACCAATTTAGGATGATATTACATCGCAGCACATTGTTTTGCAAATTTTACAGTTTATCAGCTGAAGGAAAGGTTGAGGTAACATTGTGTTTTGTATGGTTGATGTTCTACAAGATTGAACTAAATACATTGTAGGTATGAATTTTTCTTGAATACTACTTAAGCAAAGGGACTCAGTCCCTTATATGGTGGTTTACGATGGAACACTTCCCTTTTTTTTGGCAGGGTTATGAAAACAAGCTATGTTTTCTATTAAGCGTGTGATACTGCAAATTTGTGTGTGATACTGCAAATTTGTGGGTAAGTAGAAGGGTTTTGTTTAAAGTGATATTTTAATAATAATTATTGAAGATCTCATTGTTTGGCTTTACAATCTCTTGTCCATTGAGGTTTCTATTTAAATCGCTGCTTGCCATGGACAACCCATTGTACGACTTGAGTTTTGAGAGACTACTGTTGTATGCTCAAATTGGAGGCCGTGAAATTGACATGTTGGTAAAATAGTATCAACATCTAGGCTTTTTTAATTACATGTTACCTTCAACTGCCACGAAATGTATAGAAGTGACGATACTTATGATGCAGAAGTGATTCCTGGACCCATGCTAGAACTTTGTTCTGCGCTGATTTGGATGTTTTTTAAATTGAAGAACTTTTTATCACTCAGGTGCATTGATTCTGGTGTATTTTTCAAATTAATTAACTTTGCATCTCGAACACCAAAAAGGATGGTCAGATGTGTATTTCAATTAAAAAAATTGAAGAAATTTTTATTATATTTTTTATGCCAAGTTCGCAGGCAAGGGAAAGTGTTCCATACACAGATTTGGATTTAGCTTCCAGCTGTGAAACGAAACACCATCCGAGTTTGTGAGTAAGATGTCAATTTCTCACCTTTCTTAGCTGAATTTAGTGTGATTAGCCAACACAAAATTTAGATCCTAAATTAGTGAGCATTTTGTCTTTGATTGAGTTAAGACGGTGAATTTTCTGTACACAATTTAAAATGGAATTTTGGATGAAGGGCTGGACTATTTTCGATTGGGTGATAAAGAATTTGTGAAGTGTAATTTTTCAATTACAAATAAGAGCTTTCATTTAATTTTAAATTTGATCATCTTCCTGAACATTAATGTGCTTAGAGAATTCAACTTGCATGTGGCCCTGATCTTAGTTTATGACAAGTAACAGTGTGGAATAAGCAATAAAATTTTCCTCCCTTTGAGTTAAATGTCTATTAAGTGATCGCATATTTCTCCCCTTATGCTTGTAGTAATATATACAATGATGCTGTGTGTGAAAAAAATGAGTTTATTTGTGGGGATAGTAGAAATTGCTTGATTGGGTGATTGAAATATTTGATTGGTCTAGCTGCAACTTTCACAGGTCTGAGGTACTGTGTTATGATCCAAGAACAGTGAAGTGGCATGGCAATTCTGGTTTACTAGCATAGCTATTATGCTTAAATTTTTTTAAGGGATCAGATCTCTATTATGCCTACCCCGTGAAGGGCTGCCTCTGTTTTCGCCGGTTGTGAATTACTTGGGGAGTGGTAAACTTTTGTTATGGACTCCCTTGGTGGTATTTTCATTTGCATTTTGAATGTTTTTCTGTTTTGCTACATGATACCTTTTGAGGTCACAGTCTCTAATAGAAAAGGAGTCTTGTTGCATAGAGCCTTCTTTAGGTTTCCTTCAGCAGAATGGCCTGGATGATTAATGATAATGTAGGCATTTTTGAAGGCAGGGAGCCTATAGGAAATCGGAGGTTGACAAGACAAAAAGATGGCGAAATATTATCAAGTATCAGCATATGCGCTGTTTTAATCAAGTGTCAGACAAAAAAATAATATAAAAAATTGAACATATTTTGGACTTTGAAGTTAAGCAGGTTGAAATATGACTATGATTTTGGTTTAATATCTTCATTTTTGCGAGTTGAAGAACTTTGGTTTATGCAATAAGCTATTCTCTACTCCCTTATTATTAATTGATTAATAAGATTTACAGTTGTGATGAGCACATGATAGTCAGAAAAAGCAGGGTGAAATCTGTGACTATGATTTTGGTTAATTTGTTCAATTTTGTGAGTTGAAGAACTTCTGTTCATGCAATAAACTATTATCTACTCCCTTATTATTAATTGATTAATAGGATTTATATTTGCAATGAGAAAATGTTAGTCAGAAACAAGAAAAACATGGGTCTAAAGTTTATCTACATTTTTTTTTTCTTTTTGGAGTTTGATTTTGGGAGGCAGCAAAGGGAAAAATAATTATCCATTAGTTTCTTTTTTAGGTGAAGAAAGTAAGCGAAGGGAGAGTGTTTCATGGTGAATGTATTGGAGTAGGATGTTAAAAGCTCAATTTTCAATCTGATTTTTATAATTTTTATTCGTTCTGTCTGTGATCTTGTCTTTGATTTAATTAAAAACTAAAAGAAATGAATTTTCTACTCATAGATAGGGAAAAATTGAAGCTGATGATAAAAAGAAATTCATTGGATCATTAGTCTAGTAATATTATCCAACTTTAGAGGATTTATGGAAAGGAATTTGCCAATTCAATCCAAGGGGGCTTTAATTTATTTCTTATTTTGATTTATTTATCTTTGTAGATATTGACACATAGGTAACGATGTGGATTATGTGGTATGATATTTATTCCCTTTCACTTGTGGCAGCGATATAATTAGTCCCACATCTATCTTGACCGAGAACAGACTAAGATGGTAGCATGTGGCTACAAAATGTAATGCAACTTTAGTGGTGTCTCAGCTAACATTTATATTATTGCTTTGTGTGTTTTACAATGTTATGAAGAGAACTTCAAGCTAGATCTCTATATTTGTTTGGTGGAGAGCTTAGTATATTACTTATTATTTATTTCCCAGTACAAGATTATGTCAATGTTTTTTTGGGAAGATTGACTCAAATTAATATACTACTGTCAATTGTTGAAGCATAATTTATTGAATATTTATTTTGTTTCATGGCTTTTAAGGGTTTATAGCATTAAGGACTTGAACATGGCTTATTGATGGGATGGAAGTTGGTCTGTAAGTTTTAGCATTGCATTGTTATGTAATAACATTTTTGAGGAAGATTGACTCTAATTAATACCAAATTATTAGTAAAAAATAAATATGAAACATGTATTTGTTTAATTCCATGAAATGGTTTATGGCTTTTAAGAGTTTGAACATGACAATTGATGGCACTGTGGAGTGAAGCACCCATTTGGGTTATAAGATCCTTCAGGTCCTCTGAGTAAGGAACTTATGGCAATCAATTTTGTTGGCTTGCAATATTTTTTGTTGATTCTATCCAAAGTCAAGGGTTGTGACAAGTTGAGAGTTATTTGGAAAGTCGTAACATATTTGGTTAGGCTGCCCAAAATCTATTGCATCTGTTTGAAGGATTTGTTTTTTGGTTGTTTGAGTAGAGTGTCAATTTCTGTCTTTTTTTTTTTTTTGATCTGAATATAGTGTGATTAGTGAAGAAAAAAATTAGATGGAACTGGAGTCGGCATCCAGCTATAAAACAAAGCTATGTTTAAGTTTGTGAGCAGGATGTCAATTTCTCTCTCTTTTCATTTGTATATGATCGAGTTAAAAAATAATGAATTTTCTCTACATGTAATGATTGATGACAAATAATAACAAATATGGAATAATTTTTTGCCATAAAGGAATCTATTGCATGGAATGTCTTCAAATGGTCATAAATGGGATTTAAGTTGGTCTATAAGTTTTAGTAGAGTGCACGAGCAAAAGAATGATATAGACAAATTGCCATAAAGAGGACTTAAACCTAGATCTCTGCTCTTTTAGTGGAGAGCTTGGTATTTTAAAAAAGCACAAGATTATGTCCATGTTTTTTTGGGAAGATTGACTCAATTTAACAAACTGTTGATTGTTGAAATATAATATTGAATGTTTTATTTGTGTTTTAAGAACTAAAGGGTTTATGACATTTTAGGGCTTCAAAAAGGTCATAAATGGATGAAAGTTGGTATGTAAGTTTTAGCAGGGTTCACAAGCAAAAGAATGTTATAAACAAAATGTTAAGAAGAGGACTTCAAGCCAAATCTTTGCTCTGTCAGTGGAGAGCTCATTGAATTATTTATTTTTAAGAAATTCATGTTTTCCTTGTACTTATGTCAAATGTTTGTTAGGGAAGATTAACTTGAGTTAACAGATGCTGATGATGATGTCTTCAAAAGGAGCATCGATGATGATTTATTCATCTTTGACATTCATGATAGCCTCTTGGGCAACTGCAGATTGGATCTTCTGCGCCTCACTCACCTCCTACAGAACAGGGTCCTCCTCGAGAAGGGATGAAGTGGAAGGCGGATGGTTAAAACTATGTGGAAGAGGAGGTAGTCCTTGAGCTAGAATCAAATTATTCTCCTCTTTCCATTTGGCCAGCACTTCATCTATATCAAGGGTGGCCTGATAGCTCTCTTGGAGGTGTGTAGATGGGGTGTGTTTTGACATGTCCATCACACATTCGCTGAGGAATCTCACTCTAGATTCTAACTCTACAATTCTCCTGGCTATATTTTCTTGGAAGAGCCTTTTCTGGAGGTCACAAACATCATCATGAGAAGGAGCAGCCTCGACTTCTTCAAGGTTTTGAGCAAAACCTTTTTCCTCCTCTTCCTTCCTACCCCATGATTCCATTGTTTCCTTCCAGCTCATGACCTTGGGATTGGAATTTTTTCCTTGGGAAGAACCAACAACTTTGTCTTCCTCAAGGTCCCGAGCTGGTTCATGATTTTTCTTCTTCCAACTTGGAATTTGGAGATCATGTTGAAAGACTTGAGGAAGTTGGGGAAGATTTGGGAGGGTCTGCTCCTGTACAGGAAGAGCTACCTGAAGAGAGGCGTGCTAGAAAGCTAGGCGCATGGAATTAAGATCAAGATCAATTGATGCATTGGATGAGCTAGAATGAGCAAGTGCCATCTGATAGAAAGGATTTGGTGCACAAGAGGGGGCTTTCTTTAGGATAGGAGGGGGCGCGCAAAGCTAACTGCGTTGCATGAATGGATTATTCCATTTTGTTACTTCCTCCATGGATTGCAAGGCCTAAGCTTGCCTGAACAAACACTCCTCTTTATACATCAGCTCATGCTGATATCCATATTGCTCATCCAGTCTGTCAATCTTCATTACCTACTTCTCAAACTCCAAGGCCACTTCCCTTATGGTTGTAAGACAACTAGGAGAGCTGCTTGAGGGGATTGCATGAATACTCTGAGCTTGATCAAAACCATACAAAGGAAAACAAGGCCCATGATTTTGGACGATGGAATTATACATACAAAAATGTGATTTTTTGATGGCACCAAAACTGCTTAACCAACTGATTCAACTTGGATTCACCATTGGTGTTGATGAAAAAGCCTCTAAAGGCTAGTTGGTTGAAGAACACACCAAAAAATTTCAACTCTTTGAATAAAACTTGTCCTAGTTGGTCCCATCGGGCGTGCCAAAAATTGTTGACGCAGTAGATTGCACCCTGGACATGAAGTCGAGCTCCTGCCTTCCACACGCAACAATGGAATCTCCCCTCTTTCCTGTGGGCCTGACAAAACTGGGCGGAGAGTCTCTAGATAAGGGCTAGCTCCATTTGATGTATCTTTTAGGTCATGGATTTCTTACTGCTAACAAATAAATGAAAAAAAGGGGGTTGAAAAGAGATAAGGATGTTGAAAACAAAACCTAAACCTAAACTAAAAGGTGATACACCAAAAAAGTTGATACACTCAACCCGAACATACACTTTTCACCAAAAATAAGTTGTCATACACTTCATCTAATATGAAAAACTCTTCTGTATTAGTGAGTCAGGGGTCCATAGAGATACAGGGAGGAAAAACTATCAAAGGTGTTCTGAGACACACTTTGGTAGCCTATTCACATGCGCCTATATTCCTACTGTAGACACTTTTGGTAGCCTATAGAAGAAGAAACTTCACAATGCACTAGACATGTTGGAATCGTTATGTGAAAAGCATAAAATAAAATGACTTAATGCAAAAAAAAACATAGACATGCGTGAGTGCAAGTTCAAATGGAGGTAAAAATTGCTAAGTCTTGATTCAAGGTAAAATCTGGCAGAGTTCTGCCTTATAAACCCAGAGATTTTTGCGCAGAGCTTTGCCTTACGGGCTAAGAGATCTCTTCTCAAAATGAGAAGTTTACAATATATAGAAAGAGGAGAAGAAGTAAAGGCTCCCCTTTGGAAAAGACTTTTGGCGCCCTTTGACAAGCTGACCCATGTGCATTGAGAGCATCGAGAAGAGGAAGCCACTTGATAGATAATGTTGTGTCGACTCCTGCTTTGACTTTGGCGTTCAAACATTAATGTGAAAGCATGGCCGTGCCTCTTTTCTACAAACAGAGTGCTTCCTTCAGATATTCATGCGATTTGTCTGCTTATAAATGCGAAGTGGAGAAAATAGGCCACGCCACACAAAGGATATGGAAGATATCCTCCCAAGTTATAATTCAATAATTATGATGCATGAAAATCATTTACTATAAATAAACATAATAGGGAGTCTTTTCACTGTTCATGCCTCTTGATGACCACTTGGCAGTCACTATTCCAACCGCTAGAGTAACTCCTTCCTCTTTGCCCCCTGGACTATTTTGTTTGTTTCTACATTTGGCTCTTTTGTCTCTTTTCTGGTTCCTTAGCCCTCGAGGGCTATCTTCTCGGCCTTGCTGGCTCCTTGGGCTCTTCCATTAGCAGGTCGTTGGGTCTTTTAGCTCTTTGGGCCCTTTTCTAGTTGGCACTCAAGTATTTAAAAATCAAACGACTATTTCCATGTCATAAAATTGACGTTCGCGGGCCCGTCACTGCTTGAAAACCAATGGCTAGTTCATCGTGCTTGATTTTGACGTCTTCGGGGATGTCACCATCCTTGGCAATTCCTTCGGTTCTTTTCTCTTCAGTCGGGCTTTTGTCTCGATCAATTTTCTCGCGGATAAAATGTTCGCAAGAATTGTCTAGCTCGCTTCTTCAAAGTTTTTTCTCGGGTTCTTCCCCGCAGCCTCTTTCGAATTTCTTCAGACTTTTTGTTCGAAGGAATTCCTTCGGACAAAAGTCTGAAAGAAACCATCTTATGCCTTTTGCCTTGGTATTTTACTTCGGCGGGATTTTTTTCCGCATAATTTTTTCAGACAAAATGTCTGAAGGAATTCCTTCGGACATTTTGTTCGAAGAAATTCTCTTCTTTTGCCTTGTAAAAATTTTCAAAGAAAACATAACTTTTTGGCTTTCTCCCTGACCCCTTTGCAAATGTTCCTTGCCCTTCGCAAGGGCATTTAGAATGGTCCATTTTGTGCCTAAGTGGGAACATGTCTCTTCCTGCAGAGTTCGTAGAAAACTTCTTTGCATAGTTCGTAGAAACACTTGCAAAGTCCATAGAAAACCCGCAGAGTCTATAGAAACACCTGCAGAGTCCGTAGAAATGCCTGCAGAGTCTGTAGAAACACCTACAGACTCTGTAGAAATGCCTGCAGAGTCTGTAGAAACACCTGCAAAGTCTGTAGAAATGCCTACAAAGTCCGTAAAAACACGTGCAGAGTCTGTAGAAATGCGTGCAGAGTCCATAGAAACTCCAAGACTTTTGCAAAATCAAAAAATGAACTGGCTCAGAACAACAGGGAAAGAAGGTGACCGATTTGCCCTGTTGGACCAAAAATGGTCAACAGTTAATTTGTTCAATTTTGTGAGTTGAAGAACTTCGGTTTATGAAATAAACTATTCTCTACTCCCTTATTATTAATTGATTAATAGGATTTATATTTGCAATGATAAAATGTTAGTCAGAAACAAGAAAAACAAGTGTCTAAAGTTTATCTACATTTTTTTTTTTTTTTTTGGAGTTTGATTTTGGGAGGCAACAAAGGGAAAAATAATTACCCATTGGTTTATTTTTTAGGTGAAGAAAGTAAGCAAAGGGAGAGTGTTTCATGGTGAATGTATTAGAGTAGGATGTTAAAAGCTCAATTTTCAATCTGATTTTTATAATTTTTATTCGTTCTTTCTGTGATCTTGTCTTTGATTTAATTAAAAACTAAAAGCAATGAATTTTCTACTCACAGATAGGGAAAAATTGAAGTTGATGATAAAAATAAATTCGTTGGATCATCAGTCTGGTAAAATTATCCAACTTTAGAGGATTTATGGAAAGGAATTTGCCAATTCAATACAAGCGGGCTTTAATTTATTTCTTATTTTGATTTATTTATCTTTGTAGATATTGACACATAGGTAACGATGTGGATTATGTGGTATGATATTTATTCCCTTTCACTTGTGGTAGCCATATAATTAGTCCCACATCTATCTTGACCGAGAACAGAGTAAGTTGGTAACATGTGGCTACAAAATGTAATGCAACTTTGGTGGTGTCTCAGCTAACATTTATATTATTGCTTTGTGTGTTTTACAATGTTATGAAGAGGACTTCAAGCTAGATCTCTATATTTGTTTGGTGGAGAGCTTAGTATATTACATATTATTTATTTCCCAGTACAAGATTATGTCAATGTTTTTTTGGGAAGATTGACTCAAATTAATATACTACTGTCAATTCTTGAAGCATAATTTATTGAATATTTATTTTGTTTCATGGCTTTTAAGGGTTTATAGTATTAAGGACTTGAACATGGCTTATTGATGGGATGGAAGTTAGTCTATAAGTTTTAGCATTGCATTGTTATGTATTAACATTTTTGAGGAAGATTGACTCTAATTAATACCAAAAGTTATTTGTAAAAAATAAATATGAAACATGTATTTGTTTAATTCCATGAAAGGGTTTATGGCTTTTAAGAGTTTGAACATGATAATTGATGGCACTGTGGAGTGAAGCACCCATTTGGGTTATAAGATCCTTCAAGTCCTCTGAGTAAGGAACTTATGGCAATCAATTTTGTTGGCTTGCAATATTTCTTGCTGATTCTATCCAAAGTCGAGGGTTGTGACAAGTTGAGAGTTATTTGGAAAGTCGTAACATATTTTGTTAGGCTGCCCAAAATTTATTACATCAGTTTGAAGGATTTGTTTTTTGGTTGTTTGAGTAGAGTGTCAATTTTTGTCTTTTTTTTTTATCTGAATATAGTATGATTAGTGAAGAAAAAAATTAGATGGATTTGGAGTCGGCATCCAGTTATAAAACAAAGTTATGTTTAATTTTGTGAGTAGGATGTCAATTTCTCTCTCTCTCTCTTTTTTTAACTAAAAGGGGTAAAAAAATTTATTCAAAAGAAACAGCAAACAAGAAGATTACATCGCTTTTTCCTGGTCCACCAAAAGACCCAGCTTCTGAGAGAAATCCAAAAGCAATAACCTATGATCAAGAATTTTCCACTGAGGCCCCTGCTCAGAGGCCCATTTAGCCACGCAGTCAGCAATTCCATTCCATTCTCGAGGGATATGTTTGAAAATAACAGAATCTAAAGAAGTACTTAGATGGAGACCCTATTGTACAACCATCGCCAGCTGCCAATCAACACTATCAAAATTATGATTATTTAACAGATTAATCACTACTTGGGAATCTGATTCACAAATAACTCTATACCAGCCTTGTTGGCAACACTGATGCATCGCTTGCAAGATAGCCATCACTTCCATGAGATTATTAGATTACCAGCCCTTATACACAGAAAAAATAAATTAGACATTCCCAGAGCTGTCACGCCCCACGCCTCCAATGCCTACTTTCCCTGGGTTTCCTCTCGAAGAGCCATCAGTGTTAACTTTGATTGTACCAGCCGGCGGGGGGGTCCATCGTCCAATCCTATCCACCAGTCTCGGCAACTATCTGGATTTTTTCGTTGGGCGCGTGTGAGGCGCGATACAAGGGTCGGCCAAGGGCGCACCAACAACACTAGAAAAAATCGCAGTGTTTTCCATCCCCAAGTCATCAATTCTACATCCTTTCGCAAAGAGAGTCTCTTACAATGCATTTTGGATTCTCTCCCAAAGGGTGCTGAGCACCATCTGAGTCCCCCAAAAAATCCACCTATTCCTTTATATCCAGATGTTCCACAGAATAAATGAGGGGGCAGCCAGCCAAGCAGTCTGTAGAATTGACGCTTTAGATGGAGGATGACCCAGCCGGCTCCAGAAGTCTGCGAGCGAAGTTGCGTGCCAGCCGGGGCGGCCCCACGCCCTCCACCAAAGATGCCAAATTTGCTTAGCAAAGGGGCAGTGAAAGAAGAGAGGCGGTCCTGTTTCCTCATTGCTACAGCATAAGACACATTTGGACGGCCCCTGAAAGCCACGCTTACACAAGTTATTCCAGGTAAGACACCTGTTATACAATAACATCCACAAAAAGAAATTACATTTGGGCCATGTAAAACAATTCCAGATTCTCTTCCCCCACAAGAAGTTTGCTTCTCCAAACAATTGCTTAGTCAGGGCAAGATATCCAGCCGAAACCGAATAACTCCCCATAGAAGCACCTCCCCACGCAAGAACATCATGTCCTTGTAAGAAGCTACAAATTCTTGAAGCTAAGATCCGAGAAAGTTCCAATCGATCCTCCTAGGAGCCACTTGGCGGCCAATCCAAAGAATTTTTCCATCTATAACCAGTAGTTGTGCCCAGATTATACTCTTCCTTGTAATGAGCAATCGTAGTCCAACCAACAGCTTGGAGGGTGTCACACAAAGATTGCAAATGCGGATGGGAGGCCAAGAGGCAGGAAATCCATCCCATGAGTTTTTTGAGAAGAGGGCATTCGCTCCGCTATTGCAAATCCAGAAGAGGCTGCTTTTCACCAGGTGAGCTCCCAATTTGAGAGTATTCCATATCATGGAACCCCCTCTCTCAAGAGGCAGCCTAGGGATGTCTGAAGGTGCCACCCCCAAAAAATACTTAAATGCCAAGATGCAGGCCCAGAGTTGGGATTGATTGGAGCACCATCTCCAATAAAGTTTAGCAGCAAGAGCTTGGATAGCCAGGATGGCCAAACGCAATCCAAGTACCCCGTCTTTCTTTGGCCGGCAAATAGTATCCCACTTGATCAAACTCCATTTGATGTTTTGTAAGTTACCACTCCAAAGGAATTGGTGAGAGAGGGCGTCAAACTCCTTGAGGAAGTACATGGGGGTAGCCTGCACCATGCAACGGTAGATTGGAAGGAACTGAATAACCGATTGCAGGAGTGTGACTCTACCTGCAGTAGAAAGCCATCTGTGTGTCCAGTGATTAACCTTTTCCTTGAGTCTATCCAGCACATTCTGCCAAAATAGTCTTGGCTGCCTACCAACCATGATGGGAATCCCCAAATAAGTAACCGAGAGATCCTGAATTTGAAATCTCAAGATAGCCGAAATCCTCCACTGTATAAGCACAGGTGTGTTGAAGAAGAAGATAAAGGATTTGTGGTCATTAATTTTCTGCCCAGTCGCATCTAGATATATGTCAAGGGTGCCTCAAAAGGCTCTTGCCTCCCTAATGCGCGCTCTCCCTACCAGGATAGTATCATTCACAAACTGGAGGTGAGATGTAGTTAGTCCATTCCCCCACTACCACCCCTGCATAATGTTCTGAGACACCTGGAACCTGATAAGTCGTCCAAGCCCCTCAGCCAGTATGATAAATAAATAAGGAGAGAGTGGATCTCCTTGGCGCAGGCCTCTTGAAGCACTAAAAAGCTCAGTGGGTTGTCCATTGATAAGGATCAAATAAGAAGGCATGGTAACACAGCTTAGCACCCATTGGACCCAAACCGAATCAAAACCAAAGCGCAGCATAATTTTTTGCAAGAATCTCCAGCGGGCCCTATCATAGGCCTTAGCTAAGTCAAGCTTGATAAAGATTGCTCGTCCCTGAGAGGTGCTCATGGAGTGAATAGCTTTTGAGGCAATAGCCACCTCATCCAAAATTTGTTTTCCAACAGCAAAGCCCCCTTGTTCCTTTGAAATAATCCAGGGGAGGCATCCTTTAAAACACTTTGCAATAAGCTTGGTGATGATTTTGTAAACCACGTCGCACAGCGCAATAGGCCTAAAATGGTCCAGCTGATTCGCCTTATCTCTCTTTAGAATTAGGACCAGAAAAGTTGCATTTAGAGCCTTGAGCATATCTTTGTTGGAGAAGGATTCCTGCACCACGTCCAAGAGGTCTTGTTTGATAATATCCCAGAAGTCTTGAAAGAATTCAACTGGGAAGCCATCAGGCCCTGGAGCTTTACCTCTTTTTCATACTAAAAACCACTCCTTCCACTTCATCCCTACTAATAGGCCGCATTAGAGACTCATTCATTCCCAAAGTCACTAATGAGGGGATGCACAATAGGACTGTATTTTCAGCCAACTCTGGTGGAGGCAGGTCATCAAAAAAAAGGGCGGAATAAAACCGAACAGCTTCTCTAGATATATCTTGAGAAGTATTCAGTCGTATCCCATTCGGGCAAACCAGAGAGGAGATAAAGTTTGTGTTTCGCCTTGCCTGCACTGACTTATGAAAAAAAGTGGTGTTCTTGTCCCCCTCTTGGAGCTAGTCTATGCGTGCCTTCTGCTTCCAAAAAATCTCTTCGTGAAGCTCCCACTCAGCTAAAACATTGGCTGCTTGAGATTCAGCCTGGTGGAGTTCTTCAGAGAAGCCCAAGTCTCTTATCTGCCTGGTCACCACATCCAAGCGGTCTTGAGCCCTTTTCCTCATTGTGTGGAGATTACCAAAACTATTTATATTCCAATATTTTAGCTTCCTCTTAACATATTGAAGTTTTTTGGCGAAGGTGAACATAGCGGTGCCATAGTTGGGTCCTCCCTGTCGCCACCACTACGCCATCAAGTCATGAAGGAAGGCCTCGCGTAGCCACATGAGCTGGAACTTAAACGGAGGCTTCTTTGGTCCCGAGATGTGGCTAGTAGAGAGCTTAATCGGCCAGTGGTCAGATCCTCTCCAATCAAGAATTTTTGAAGCCAAGGAAGTGGAGATAGATCACCAAAAAGAAGAGACAAGGAATCTATCAAGGCGCTCTGAGATACCAACATCACCAATCTACCTGTTGCTCCAAGTGAAAATCTCGTTGAGCGGTTTAACATCTGAAAGGCGCAGGAGGTCAATATTTTGCCTAAAGATCTCTTAAGAGGGCCCCAATCGGGCCAGCCCGCCCCTCTTCTCCTCCAGGTTGAGAATTGCATTAAAATCCCCAATCAAAATCCAAGGCAAAAACGGGTAGCAGCTCCTGACATATCTGATATGGTTCCAAAGTTTCAGCTATCCAGGAAGATCCACAGGGGAATAAACATTAGTAACCAGAATGAGCTCCCTAGATTCCATAGAGGAAGCGGTCATTGAGAGGGTTGAACTGCCAGATAGCCAGTGAAGAGGCATGATTCTCTCAGGATTCCAGCATATGGCCAGCCCCCCTGAGGACCCCAATGCACCCACACATTGGCTCTGACTGGAATACCATATGTTCGGCCTACAAGAAAACCAAGAGTCCACTGAAAGTTTAGTCTCCTGGATACAGGGGATATCAGGAGAATGTTCAATCACTAATTTATGCATAGCTTTTTCTCTGGGGATACTATGCAGTCCCCTTACATTCCATGATAAGACAATCATTGAGTCAAGTGGGGGAAATGCTCACCCAAGGTCTTAACAAACTCCGACTCTACTAATAAATCCCCTGTGAGCTTAATTTTGTCTTGATCCTTCCTTCGGCCAGCTCGTGTAGGAGCAGAAACCAACGCTTTCTTGAAGGGTCTTTGCATGAGACCAAGGGCTGAAGAGGATCCTTTTTCTTTCCTAGTTGCTTCCACCTCCTTTGCCAGGTCCGCCCATCGAACCTCCTTATCACATGGGGCTGGTCAAACTGTAAGGGCATCCTCCTGCGGTCCATGAGATATCTCCTGGGTCGGCTGAGGCTCCATTTCTTATGAGCCATCTCTGAAAGCAATGCGTTCAGTGACCTCTGTATTCTCTCACTGAAGCATTTATGGGATTCCATCCTCAATAGCCATACTGTCCAGAACTTCAAAATGATTGAAACCTATCTCAACCTACTTGTCAAAATTTGGCCATTTCTGCCCATGGCTCTTCGTACGACGTCGAGCTGGAAAGAATCCATCCTTGTCAGGACCCCTGTGCCCTGTTAAACCTTGGTCTGTACTTTTGGGGTTAAGATGATTTTTCCCTTTCATAACACTGTCTGGATAGGTCCTAGTCATCCCATTGTTGGCCAGTTGGCCCTTTCCTTTGTCTCCATTGGCCATCTGGGGCCCAAACGGCTCCTCAGGTGAATCATTGTCTCTTGCCACCTGAGGGCACTGGCGGTGCAAATGTCCATACACATGGCATATGCGACAATGAAAGGGAATAGCCTCGTAATCTATTTGTTGAATCCAAGAGGAGGTGCCCATACAAATTTCCAGAGAGTCTGGCAGAGGATTATTCAAATTAACGTCAACACAAATACGGGCATACGAAATTACCTTTTTGTCCAACATTTGATGCGCTATGGTTGTCAGTGTTCTAAGCATAGCGGCTATCCGGCGAAGGATATCCTCTCCCCAAAATTCTAAGGGAAGTCTCGGCAAACGGACCCAAACCGGGATGCCGGCTGGAAGATCTTTCGGAGAATTAAACCTTGCATGCCAGGGTTTAAGGGAAAGACCATTGCGATCGTAGAAGTAAGGGCCTGCTTCAAAAATCTTATTCTGATCAGAAATAGAGGAAAAATTCACCATAAAATAATTGTTTCCAGCCAGCATAATATCAAAGTCCCCCTCAATCTGCCATGTCTGTCGGATCCAGGCTTCCAGGGCCGAAACCGAAATATGGATACCCAAGAATTTGCAGATAAGAGCATGGGAAGATAAGTATTCCACCTCGTCCTTCATTGCCTCCTGGGAAATGACCAAAACAAGTCGCTCCATACTTCGCTGCAAGCATCCATTAATCTTCCTAAGCTTTGAAGTCTCATCGACGTACACCGTTTCAGTTTCCTTTACACTCCCACCAAGCAAAGGCCGATCCTCCCTGGGGGCTTCCATTCGGCCGTTTGGTCGTAGGCCATTGCTCGCGGCCATCCCTCCTTTCAACCCCTCCCCCTTTTCGTACATCTACTATTTCAAAAAACACAAAGCTTGTAATTTCCTATGACGTATCCATTTCTCTCTCTTTTCATTTGTATATGATCGAGTCAAAAAAAATGAATTTTCTCTGCATGCAATGTTTGATGACAAATAATAATAAATATGGAATAGTTTTATGCCATAAAGGAATATATTGCATGGAATGTCTTCAAATGGTCATAAATGGGATTCAAGTTGGTCTGTAAGTTTTAGCAGAGTGCACAAGCAAAATAATGATATAGAGAAATTGCTATAAAGAGGACTTAAAGCCAGATCTCTGCTCTTTCGGTGGAGAGCTTGGTATTTTAAAAAAGTACAAGATTATGTCCATTTTTTTTGTGAAGATTGACTCAATTTAACAAACTACTGATTGTTGAAATATAATATTGAATGTTTTATTTGTTTTTTAAGAATTAAAGGGTTTATGGCATTTTAGGGGCTTCAAAAGGTCATAAATTGATGAAAGTCGGTCTGCAAGTTTTAGCAGGGTCCACAAGCAAAATAATGTTATAGACAAAATGTTAAGAAGAGGACTTCAAGCCAGATCTCTGCTCTGTCGGTGGAGAGCTCATTTAATTATTTATTTGTAAGAAATTCATGTTTTCCTTATACTTACGTCAAATGTTTGTTAGGGAAGATTAACTTGAGTTAACAGACCGCTGATTGTTGAAACATAATATTGAACATTTTTTTTTTATGGAACTAAGGGTTTATGAATTTTAAGGGCTTCAATATGGTTATGGATGGGATGCCATTTAATATGTAAGTTTTAGTAGTGCATAATTGTGCAATATCCTTTTTGAGGTAGTTAGACTCCAATTAACAACACGTTGATTTTCTAAACATGAAAAGAAATATATATTTGTTTAATGGCATGAAATGGTTTATGACTTTGAAGAGCTTGAATTTGATCATTGATGATCATTGATGGCACTGCGGAGTGAAGCACCTTTTTTGATTTAAGATCCATAGGCTCTTCTGAGTAAGCAACTTATGGCAATCAATTTTTGTAGGCTTACAATATTTTTTTGTGGATTTTATTGAAAGTGAAGGGTAGGGTTTTATGACAAGTTGAGAGCTATTATTAGGAAAGTGGCTTAAAAGGTATTGTATATGTTTGAAAGATTTATTGAGTGGATGTATACTCCCTTTTCAGTTCAATAAGTTTGGACTACACCCTTGAAATTCCCTTTCTTTTCCTTATTATCAACTCCTTTCAAGGGTTTTTATGTAGGGCGTACATTTCTATTAAAGTTTTATTTTAGGCCTCTAAGTTTTTGCTTTAGTTCCAGTAATTAGGCGACCTGATTAACATGATATTATGTGGCAGCACATCGATTTGAAAATTTTATAGTATATCATTTGAAGGGAAGGTTTCAGGTAACGTTGTGTCTTTTATGTTGGATGTTCCGCAAGGTTGGTCTTCTTAATTTGTAACTGTTATTTTTTTGAATGGTAGATAAAGAAAGGGCAAGCAATGGAAACCCTCTTTTGAGGGTTTAAATTGTAACACTTTCCTTTCTTATGGCAGGGTTGTGTAAACAAACTATAGTTTTTATGTAGGGTGGTGGCACTGCAAATTTGTGGGGAAGTAGAAATGTTTTACCTAAATCATTGATATTTTTAGAATCAATTTTGAAGGTCTCATTTTGAGGCTTCACAATCTCTTGCCAGCTGTTGACGTTTCAATAGAAATGTCCGCTTGCCATGCACAGGCCATTTCAGGACTAAAGTTTTGAGAGTATTTTTATTGTATTCCCTCTGGGTTTTACATATACATTTTTTAATTATATAGGCATTTTTGGAGGTTGGATCCTAAAGCCAGCTGAAATCAAAGGGGTTGGAATCAACAAGATGGTAAAACAGTATCAACATCTAGGCTTTGTTGATTGCACTTTGCCATTAGTTGTCACCATACATATATAAATTATGATATTTATTATTTATGATACACAAGTGATTTGATGGGCCCATGCACATTGAGATTTTTTTTTGGTGAATTGAAGAACTTGGCATCAACAAGGCACATTTAGTTTATACAATAAGCTATTCTGTATTGTCTAATTATTAATTAAGTATTAGAATTTTTACATTTCTATTGAACAAATCATAGAAACAATAAAAATGTTTGTTAGAGGTAATGGAAGTTCATGGCATTGAAGAGATTGAGCTTGATCATTGATGGCGTGACAGGGTGAAGGGTTATTGGTTAAGATCTATTGGTTCCTCTTGAGTAAGCAAGTTATGGAAATCATTTTTGTTGGCTTACAATATATTTTGCTGAATTTATGTACATTGTAAAGTGAAGGGTATGGTTTTAGTTCAAGTTGGGGATGTTATAAATTAATGTTAGGCTGCCTAACAAATATTGTAGTTGTTTGAAACATTTGGAGTTTCCCTGTAATGTCATTTTTCAGCTCAAAGATTTTGCATTCCACCAGGAAAAGGTCCTTTGAATTATTTATTAACTCCTTTCAAGGGTGTTATCATTGTAGGGAGTACTTTCCTTTTCAAGTTTTAAGAGTTTAATGTTAGGCTTGTAAGTTTATTCTTTAGTCCCTGCAATAAGTTGAGACCAGATTGTGATGATATTACACAACATCACATCATTTTGCAAATTTTATGGTCTGTTAGCTGAAGGAAAGATTGAAGTAACTGTTAGGTTGTGGAGCTAAAAACTTCACCAAGATGCAAACAGGAGAAGTTATGGAGGATGCAGAGTTGCAGAGTCAGTTGCAGGGCAACCGGCGTCGATCTGATCAATCGACGTCGGTCAGATAGCAGCAAAGAACCAACCGGCGTCGGTCACCAGTCGGCCGACATCGGTCATGGAGGAGCCGACGTCGGCAAGCTGTGCGAGAACAGACAGTTTGTATGTTGATCCTAGAGAGTCTATTTTTGGAATGTTTGTTTGCATGTCAAAGGCTAGTTGTAGTCTTGAGTTGCGCGTCTAATTATTGTAATTATGATAGTCTAATTATTGTAAGCATGAGATCTATATATGGACTCATGGGTTCTATTGTAAACTTGTAGTTAGTGAGTAGGAGAGCAATAAGCTCCTTCAGAGAGAAGAGAGCAATGGTGCGTTCCTCCTAGTGCCACAGTACCAAGGTGGGTACTGGTTTGGAGAATCAGCAGGGTTCTTCGTATGTATATGATCTTGGTCAGCATGTGTGCATGACTTTCTATAGGAGATCTACAATGGTGAGTAAGGTCTAGTGATTTGCAGGTAGCAGCAGAGAGCAGGAGATCTACTTGGAGTACGATTGTGTACTTAGTGTACTGGCAGCGTGTTACTGACTGGTTGGAGAGGTGAACATCAATTTTGTATTGGAGTTGATTGTTGGGACCAAGAGAGAGAAGGAAGAAGGTCTTGAGCTATGGCGAGCCTTTGAGGTGGAAGAAGAAGTGGCATCTTCTTTATTGTATATTCTTCTGAGTAATTATTAATACAATTGTGTATTGTCTCTCAATTCTTGTGTTGTTTCATATTTCTAGTTACTTATTGATTCTGGTTAAATTTTGTGTTTAGTTGCTAATACAAGAAGTAATCATATGTGCTCTATTAGTAGAGCAAGATCCTGACTAAGTAGGCATCGGAGCATGTTTATTGTTCTAGGTTTCTGACAAGTGGTATCAGAGCCTTGGTTGTAGGTTCAAGAGCTGATACCATCAAGTGGTATCAGAGCTTTTGGTTGGGTTGACTAACAAGTGGTTTCAGATTTGGTAGTGTTTTTTATTACAGGTCACTCACAGGGGTTTCAGATTGAGTGGGAGTATAGCAATGGCAGAAGAAAGTAAGTTACGAATGGAGAAACTGAATAGCACGAATGGTCTGATTGATGGAAAGAAAGAGCAGGTAAAAAGAGATTGTTGGTCGGTAGAAGATCAACGCGTAGAAGCATATGTTATAGGTGATGTTGCACAGGATGTTCTGGATAAAGTAGAATCTTTGTTTATAGATTCTTTTGCCTCTTTCCATGCAGCCCAAAATAGAGCATCTTTTCATGGGTATGTCTTTGGAGACTTTGGAGAGATTTATTTAGGGGTTGGAGAGCCTTGTCAGATTATTGACAAAGGGGAAGTGAAGCTAAAATTACAGACGGATAACACACAGTGGTTGAAGGAAGTCATGCAGGTACCAGTCTTGGAGATGAGTCTAATTTCTTCAAGAAATTTAGGTGATGGGAGATGCATTGTAACTCTCACAACAGATACACTTGAATTAGATGGTGGTAAGAAAGTAGGTATCCTTTATCTATCTACATATATTGTTGATTCACCTTCTGTTGCAGAGATGTGGCTTCGTAGGCTTAGTCACATATGTAGAAGGAGAATGCAAGTTTTGAAGCGAAAGTCAGATGTCTTTGACAAGCTAAAGAACTGGAAAGCCTTGGTGTTCATGGAGGAGATGACGGACAGAGATCAGGTGAGGGAACTGAATTATTTTGAGCAGGGCTGTGTTGATTTGAACAGGATTTTGATCCATGGAGAGCTCGTGGGTAAAAAGTTATCACTCACAGGCGAACACAGGTACCGACGTTGGTCAGACAGTAACTGATGTCGACAGCAGGAAGACCGACATCGGTCATGAAGGAACCGACGTCGGTAGGAGGGACACCAGCGTCGGCCAGGGAAACGACGTCGGCAGCCAGGGTCAGTGCAGGGAACCGACATCGGTCGGGAGCAGACTGGGAGATGGTCGAGATTGGTCACTGCTACGGATGGTGGGCGGACAACAAGCTGTCAACAAGTCTCAAACTCTCATGTCGAGGTCAGAAAGGGTAAGTGAACCTCATATTCGTTGTTCACCTTCTTTATATTGCTTATTGATGGTCAAGAACTAGGAAGATGCAAAGAGGCAATGCAGATAGAATCCAGATACAGTGAGAGCTTGGCATGGATGAGGAGTGTGAGTCCTTGGAGAAGAACCAAACAGGTGTTTGTTGGTAGAGTTGTCAGCTTGAAGTAAGCACTGAGAGACGGAACAGATTTCAAAGTTAAAGAAGAGAGTGGATGGATACGTGAGACAGAAGGCCAAGGTATAGGTCTTGAGGAAGCTGCAGGACAGTTGTACAGGTTTGACAGGTGGATGACTAAGCATGGCTTCAGTCAATGTTAGTGTAACTATTGTGTTTATCTTACCAGTGGATAATGATTGCAACATTATTCTGTTACTGTGTGTGAATGGTATACTAGTTATAGGTTCAGAGATACAGGATTTTGCTGAGCTAAAGGTAAGGTTAGTTCAGAGGTGTGTCATGAAGAATTTGGAGCAGCAAAATTCTTTGGCATAAGAGACATGGAGATTTTATCTCCAGTGGGAGCTGATGTGAAGACGGTGTTGGCGGGGTTCATGATGCAAGATGCAGAATCAGAAAGCACACCAAGGGCTAGACAGTTCAAGCTTAGCTTGAAACAGGGTTCGAAATCACATGAGGTCTAGCGTAGACTTGAGTTTTTCCAAGCAGTGGGGGTTGTCAGAAAGTATGGAGCCAATTCAGGGAAGGAGTACTGGAGGGCAGTTCAGTGGGACTAGTAGCAGGTTAACATGTTATGCAGGGTCGAGGTCTTCACTACATGGATATGTAGGTTTGGATGTGGCAGGTTACTTGGATGACAGGTGTAGCATCACAGGATGTGTGGTGGTTAGTCTTCAGGGTTGATCTTGAAGAGGGATACAAGCCAGAGAATAATTTAGACGGTGTACAGGTACAGGTGCAGCTATTTATCTCCAAGTGAGAGATTGTTAGGTTGTGGAGCTAAAAGCTTCACCAAGATGCAAATAGGAGAAGTTACGGAGGATGTAGAGTTGCAGAGTCAGTTGCAGGGCAATCAGCATCGGTCTGATCAATCGACGTCGATCAGATAGCAGCAAAGAACCAATCGGCGTCAGTCACCAGTCGGTCGACATCGGTCATGGAGGAGCCGATGTCGGCAGCCTGTGCGAGAATAGGAAGTTTGCATGTTGATCCCGAAGAGTCTATTTTTGGACTGTTTGTTTGCATGTCAAAGGCTAGTTGTAGTCTTGAGTTGCGCGTCTAATTATTGTAATTATGATAGTCTAATTATTGTAAGCATGAGATCTATATATGGACTCATGGGTTGTATTGTAAACTTGTAGCTAGTGAGTAAGAGAGCAATAAGCTCCTTCAGAGAGAAGAGAGCAATGGTGCGTTCCTCCTAGTGCCACAGTACCAAGGTGGGTACTGGTTTGGAAAATCAGCAGGGTTCTTCGTATGTGTATGATCTTGGTCAGCATGTGTGCATGACTTTCTATAGGAGATCTATAATGGTGAGTAAGGTCTAGTGATTTGCAGGTAGCAGCAGAGAGCAGGAGATCTACTTGGAGTACGGTTGTGTACTTGGTGTACTGGCAGCGTGTTACTGACTGGTTGGAGAGGTGAACATCAATTCTGTATTGGATTTGATTGTTGGGACCAAGAGAGAGAGGGAAGGTCTTGAGCTATGGCAAGCCTTTGAGGTGGAAGAAGAAGTGGCATCTTCTTTATTGTATATTCTTTTGAGTAATTATTAATACAATTGTGTATTGTCTCTCAATTCCTGTGTTGTTTCATATTTCTAGTTACTTATTGATTCTGGTTAAATTTCGTGTTTAGTTGCTAATACAAGAAGTAATCATATGTGCTCTATTGGTAGAGCAAGATCTTGACTAAGTAGGCATCGGACCATGTTTATTGTTCTAGGTTCCTGACAGTAACGTTATGTTTTTGTATGGTTGATGATCTACAAGATTGAACTACTTACTCTGTAGGTATTAATTTTTCTTGAATGGTACATAAAGAAAGGGGATGGAATGAAAACCCTCTTATGAGGGTTTAAGTTGGAACAATCTCCTTTCTTATGGTAGGGTTGTGTAAACAAGCTATTATTTTTTTGTGTAGTGCGTGACACTAAAAATTTGTGGTGAAGTAGAAATGTTGTCTAAAGCATTGATGATTTCAGAAGCAAATTTGAAGTTCTAATTGTTAGGCTTTACAATCTCTTGGCAGCTGATGATGTTACAATAAAAATGGCTGCTTGCCATGGATAGTCCATTGTAGGACTTCAGTTCTGGGAAATTTTTATTGTATGCCCTGGGGGTTTTACATATTTCTTTTATAACTATTTATTGTATGCTCTAGGTGGGATCCTGAAGCCAGCTTAAATCAAACAGTATGGAATCATCAATAAGGTTAAACATTATCAACACCTAGACTTTGTTAATTGCACGTTATCTTCAATTCACACCAAAAATATAGAAGTTACGATACTAGTGATGCAAAAAGTTATTCCTGGGCCCATGTTAGGGCTTTATCGGTAAGGTGCATATAGTTAATGTGATAAGCCATTAAAACAACAAAATTGGTGGTCAAAAGTGTATTTAAAAACAAAAATGATTTTTTTTTAAATATTTTTCATTCCAAATTTGCAGGGAAGGGAAAGTGTTCCATACACGGGTTTGGAGTTAGCTTCCAGCATAAGCAAAGCATACCATCAGAGTTTTTGAGTAGGATGTTGTTTGTGAGTAGGATGTTAATTTCTCACTTTTTTGAGCTGAATTTTGTGTGATTAGCTTAAAAAAAAATTAGATACTAAATTAGTTACTATTATGTCATTGATTTAGTTAAAACAATGAATTTTCTTGAGACACGACTGCAAAGTGGAATTTTGGATGAAGGGCTGGGCTATTTTTGATTCTAATCACAGTCTGGTGCCATTGGATGATAAAGAATTTGTGGAAATTAATTATCCAATTAGAAATTAGGGTTTTTTTTTTTTTAAAAATTAATTTTGATTGTCTTTGTAAACATTAGTGTGCTAAGAGCATTCAACTTGTGTCACCTTCACCCTAGGTTACGACAAGGAAGTTACTATGGAATAAGTGATACAATATTCCTTCCCTAGAAGAAATAGTGCCTATTAACTAGGAGGAAAAAATTCCCATGTATTATGTACAATTAGGATGTTTATGATAAAAATGAGTTTATTTTGGGTGAGTAGGCATTGCTTATTTGGGCGATTGAAGTATTTGATTGGTCTAGCTGCAGTTTTTAGAGGTCTGGGGTGCTGTGTTGTGAACCAAGAACAACAAAGTGGCATGGTAGTTCTGGTTTAACAATCATAGCTATTATGCTTACAAATTTTAATGGTTGTTTTTGACATTAGTATTTGTCATATTTTTGTCATTTACAAAAATACTTCTTTGTGGCCTGTGCGGTATATTTATAAGTTGTAGATTGTTGTTATTGCTAAGTTTTTAGAAGGATTTCTCCATTATCTATGTTGTTCTATTGTCCATGTTGTTCTGATTCTATGTTCATAGAATATAATGTTTTTAAGAGTGTTATTTCAGGGTTGTGAGTTTGGGCTTTAAAACCTGCAATTTTATTGGCTTGGGTTTTTTTTCCATCACTTTTTTCCTTTGGTTTTCTGATTGTGAATACTACTATTTGGTATTAGACTTTAGTATTTTAGCAGTAGTAAATCATTTTGCAAGTTTAGACTCTGCATAAAGGAAAGTTGAGGTATGATTGTTTTCTCTCTGACTGCCTCATTGTCTTAGGCATTTTTTTTAAGGCCATATTTGATGAATCATTTGAAGATCCATTGGTTCCTTTTAAGTAAACCTGGCTTGTAAGTTGAGAAGTAGGTAGCGTAACAATTATAATGGTTTATGGTATTTAAGGTCTTCAACAATTATCATTGATGGCATAATGGATGAATAAGTGTTTTCGGTTAAGATGAACCAATTCCAAGTAGGCACTTTAGAACATGCAGATTTGTTGGATAACAATATTTATGAAAATTTAACCATGTGAAGGGTTGCATCTATTTTGGCGGGTTGTGAGTTATTCAGGGAAGTGGTTAAGTGTTATTATGGGCTCACTTGTTGGTATTTTCATGAGTAGTTTGAAAGATTTTCTCTTTGGCTGCGTGCTACTTTTCCAGGGAGTCTTCTTCTAGAATGGCCTGTGAATTCTTTGTTGTTGTCCGCTTTGATGATTTTCACTATAGGGAGCAGTTTTCTATTGAATTATTAAGGGATGTCTATTGTAGGCGTTAAGTTTATTCTTTAGTTCCTACATTTATGTTGGCTGAAAATAGAGTTGTATCTTAAAAGACTTTTTTTTTATGGAAGCATATCAGTTTTGCAAATTTGACTATCAATTTTAGGGGAGGTGGAGTTAATGTTTGTACTGTGGCTTTGTGTGTTTTGCGTGTGGAATGATGTGTGAGATTGATCTTCTTTGTTAGCATGTATTTTCCTTAATCGAAGAGAAGGCAAATAATGGAAACATTTGCATGTGGGGGGTTTAAGTTGTTACACATTCCTTTTTTGACGGCCGCATTCTGTAAATAGGCAATCGTTATTTTGCAGTGTGCTTTTTAAAATTAGTATATAAATCAACATTTTGTTAAAAGCTTGGAATTATTAAAAGTGATTTGGAACATCTCATTGTTTGGTTTACCATCCATTGCCAAATGACATTTTAGTTATGGCCCTGGACATAAGGGCAAAGCCCACCGTTAATTATTTACCATTTGTTCTTTTGGGGATTTTCAACACACAAACATCTAAACTGGCATGATACACATACATGTATTTTAATGTGGAGTATGATTATGTAGGCACTTTTGAAGGCAGATAGTCTAGAGGAAATCATTGGTCAGAGGATTGGAAGACATGAAACATTGTGCTTTGTGAATCAAGTGAGGGACCAAAAATAATTTCAGAAAGAGACCATATTTTGGATTTAGAAGTAAGCAGGTTGAAATCTATGACAATGAAGAACTTTGGTTATGAAATAAGTTATTCTATATTTCATTATTAATGATGAATGGAATTTGCATTTGCATTTGCATTGAGAAATTGTAGTTAAAAATGATAAAAAAAGTGGTTTAAAGTGCATCTATATGTAGTTTTTTGGTTTATTATTTGCAACTTGATTTTCGGAGGTAGTAAGGGGAAGGAAAAACTAAAAACTGGAAAATGCCAAATTTCAAATTTTAAATATTGGTTTGTGTGTGTGTGTGTGTGTGTGTGTGTGTGTGTGCGCGCGCGTGCGCGTGCGTGCGTGCATATTATCTCAAAATAGTTGTAAGCAATAATTTTTCACATATGGGGAAAAGATTGAAAGATACTTTCCAATTCGCTATAAGGGGCTTTTAATTAATTTATTATTTTTATTTATAAAGGTATAATTTTTTTCCCTTGCGTTCATGGTAGTCAGATTTAACTTGTGTGTTTTTTATTTATTTAAGATGGTATAATATCATCACATGATGATTCATTCCAAATGGATGCTTGACTTGGGCTAATGATTCCTCAATTAAAATTGTTGCATGCCATGGGCTGATGATTCCTCAGAGAAAATGGTTGCTTGCTATGGGTTAATGATTCCTCAATGAAAATTGTTGCTTGCCATGGATAGCCCAATCCAGGTTGACATATTTGTTTGATATATGTTAGAAATTATGTTTGATGTGGTGTAAAAATTTAGATACATAATTTAATTATTAGATCAACATTCATTAACAAAGAAAGAATAAAATAGTTAAAATGCCTTGCCCCCTATGGCCGGTGGTAAATATGATCTATGAACTATGTTTTTGAATAAAAAGCTTATGCCATGGGCCAATCCCTTTGTCTCCACCTCATAATAGCTATGAGATCATCCCAAGGATGATGTAAGCATTAACGAGTCACAAATTGATCATATACCTTGATTCACAAAGTAAACACATTGGTTGGTTCTTTTGGTTGGACATGAAAGGTTGGAGAAAAGGGCAATTTTAAAAAAAACTAGAGTCGGGTAGGAAAAAAGAAACGCTCTCCTTTTTTTGGTTCTTATGGAGTTAGATGCTTCATAACTTCAAGAGTCATGAGATTTTCTTATTGTCTCCCCCTCATAAGAACTATGAGATCATCCCAAGGATGATGTAAACATTAACGAATCACAAATCGATCATATACGCAGATTCGCAAAGAAAAACACTAGTTGTTTCTTCTGGCTGGATATGAAATGTTGGAGAAAATGGCAATCTTTCTTAAAACCAGAGTCGAGTGGAAAAAAAGGAGAGCTCTCCTTTTTTTGGTTCTTATGGACATAACTTCAAGAGCCCCTAGAATAGGGATTCCAACCCAACTTCTTTTGGGAGGAGTTATTCTTTGGAGAGCATGATATGATGAAAATTGTTCCTTGTGTTAATGCCATAAACTATTGTCTATTGTTGGTCAACATGATAAAATCAAATAATCTATCAGGGAGGCCTAATAGACAGTTGCTGACCTTGTAGTGAATGTCATTGGTTTGAGTTTGTTTGTTTCCAAATAATCTTTCAAGGAGGTCCAATAGACAGTGGTTGACCTTGTGGTGAATGTCACCAGTGTTGGGTGAATATTTTGTCAACCAGCTAACTGGTGAACAAAATAAGTCTCTTCAACCACATCATAGTGAGATTGGTCGACCAGATGTGCAGGTTTACTACATCAACAAGGGACAAATATCTCTTCTCATACAGGGGAGGTTCCCTATGAATATGTAGGAGCTATATATATATATATATATATATATATATATATATATATATATATATATATATATATATATATATATGTAGAAAATAACACTCAGGGGTAGGGTAAACCATATGTCTCTCTTTTTTTAGATATGATGCTCACAGATCAAAGGAGAAATCCTAGGTGATTGGTGAAGGTACTTCTCTTCTTTCAAAAGTAACATTCAGCTAAGAGCCAGATTCCTTCCTAGATAGTAGAAATCCTGGTGAAATGATAGAAGGCACTTCTCTTCTTTCAGAAGTGCTTGTTCTTGCAAACAACATGAATCTTTCAGGTAGAATAAGTAACTGGTAACAAAGTGCAGAGTAACCAACAATCTAAGATGTAGCACAAAGTCTCCACCTTGACTGCCCAATAGAGAGATACGAAGAACAATGGGGGCACAAAGTCGTTCCAAGGTCCTTTACACATAAATAAAAAATAAACACACACTGAAGACAACTATGACAGCACCAAGTCTGAAAGTAGTTGGCTTCAGAATACCTTCATGATTACTTTCACTAGTTTTGCTTGCCAAATTAAATAAACAAGAACACATTCAGAAGACAGACATAAGAACAATCTCCTACAAGTTATAACAGCACAAAGTCTGCAAACACTTGCTTTCTCATTCAAATAAAATGATATGAACAACAATCTGAGCTCAAAGTCTTAGTATTCGCCTTTCAATTTGGGCAGAGTTTTGCTTTTGGTAACGGGAAGATCTCTCTTCAAATGATACAAGAGATTACATTATATAGAGGCCAAGAGAGACTTTGCACTTTGTCCCATGGGGCAACCCATGTTGCGTAATTAATGCCTTGGATGCATTTTTGGTTCTGTCAGGGAGGGCCATGCATGGAATAGTGTGTTGCCTTAACTATGGCACGTCTATTCATCTAATATGTCTTTTCCTAGGTCTGGATCATCTGGTCTGCCCCCTCTGACGTCTACACAGCTGTCCATTTGTATTTACTCCAAAGGAGACCAACAGGGCGCGCCTTCAATGTTTGCAAGCTCAAATATCTACTTTGTAGACTGTTCCACCTATTGGAATAACTTCTATGCATATATTTTGGGGTTTTCCCTCTTTTTGCTTTTGTCCTTTCCAGCTTTGTCTTTTCCAGCTTTGTCTCTTCCTGAAATTTAAGCCCTCGGGCTATCTTTTCAGCCAATCGCTTGGTTCTTCCTTCAAGTTCCATGCTTTATTTGAATTTCAACAAATATTCCCTTACTTTAAATTTGACGTCTACGGGGCCGTTAATGGTCGCTAGCCGCTTGAACCATGTTGAACCTTAAACCTTTGAACCTGCTGAAAGTACATTGGTTCATTGGTTCATCGGTTCATTCTGCCTCTTTTGTTCCATCGCTTCTTGGTTCAATCGCTTTCCCGCTCTTTGGTTGAACCATCCATTGAACCACCTATTTGCTACTTCTTTCCTTGACTGAGGCCGCCTTTGAACCTTTGAACCCACGAACCATTGAACTTTGAACTATTTTGATTCAAGGTTCAATTGGTTCATTGGTTCATCCTTTGTCCGTCACTTCCTTGTTCTTTCTAAGCTCTTTGATCTTCATCGCACTGGTTGAACCTTTGAACCTGTGAACTCATTGAACCTTTTGGTTCAAGGTTCAACGATTCAATCAGTTCATTCTTTTTATTTGGCTAAGTCCTTTTGATCTTTTTGAACCAAATGCATTGAACCATTTGGTCGTTGAACCTGTTGAACCATTGAACCCATTGAACCTTTGAGCCAAAGTGGTTCAATGGTTCAACAGTTTAATGGTTCAAGCCTTCTTCTATTTGATAAGTGTTTTGAAGCCGTTGAACCTTGAAGCGGTTGAACTTTGAACCTTGACAAATGCGCTTAACTCTTGTTGATAACCTTGAACCAAGATGGTTCAAGGTTTAATGGTTCAATGTTCAATCCTTCCTTTGAAGCTTGTCGATGGACATTTTGGTTGAACCTTGTCGTTGAACCAACCTTGAAATTGCCTAATTGTTGAGAGCTTGCTTCTTTCCTGCAGAATCCGTAGAAATCAACCTGCAAAGCCTGTAGAACTTGGCTTGCAGAGTGCGTAGATTCAAGCCTGCAGAGTCCGTAGATTCAAGCCTATAGAGTCCGTAGATTTCTGAAAAGCTTGAAGAATGAAGAACTTGAATGCTCAGAACAATTCTTTAAAAGGGGAGAGAGGATTTTGGTCTGTTGAACCAAAATAATTCATAGGTTGTTCCCAGAAAGAGTGATATTTTTGGGGGACAACAAGCGGTTTAAGGATGTTTATCTCCGTCCAATACTTGATCCTATTGTCAACATTATTATATATGAATATATACAAGAAGTATATCTCGAGTGTCGTTAGACTCAATAGTTTGATGTAGGATTTATCATTCATGCATGTTAATAAGATGTTTTCATTGCTTTCATAGCACCTTAAGATGGCATAGCCTTGAACAACGAGGTTAAAAAAGTAAAGGGCTTATAGTGGATGCCTAGACACCTAGAGATGAAGAAGGGTGTGGTAAGTGAAAAAATGTTTTGGGGAGTGGAAATTGAGCACAGATTTGGAGATTCTTAAATAAGTTAACAAATTTAACTATTGTTGAATCCATGGCATATAAGGGACAACACGGTGAACTGCAACATCTTAGTAGCCAAAGGAAGAGAAGCAAAAATGATTCCCATGGTAGTGGTGAGCGAAATAAGATCAATGTAAACCAGTAAAATGAAGTTGTAGGAGAGCAATCTAAGTGTTGTGTTGCTAGGTGAAGTAGTAGAATGCCCCACCCTAGATGGTGAGTCCAATAGTTAAAAGAATCGAATAATTTATGCTCTAAAATGAGTAGTAAATGGCACGTAGAATCCCTTGTGAATCAACAAGGACCAACTTTCAAAGCTAAATATTCTTGGGTGACTGATAATGAAGTACTATTGTGAGGGAAAGGTGTAAATAACCCCTATCAAGAATTGAAATGGAATATGAAACTGGAAGCTCCCAAGTAATGAGGGAATTGCAGGGCTCTCTCCTAACGAAGGATAATAGGTTTTATGATTGTGTACCTATTGAAAAATGAGCCTATGACTTATAGGCAATGGTTTGGTTAAGGGAACCACTAAAGTTGCTGTGATAATGAGTATGCATAGGGAAATTCAATTATCATTGCCTATGAACCCAAACTTGGGTGATCTATCCATGATCAAGGTGAAGCTCAGAAAAACTAAGTAGAGGTCAGAACTAACTAATGTTGAAAAAGCAATGAATGAGTCATGGTTAGGGGTGAAATGCCACTCGAACCCAAAGCTATCTAGTTTTCTTTGAAATGTGTTAAGGTGCAATGGTTTATTGGATCATCTAAGGGTAAAGGACTTATTTTGTGCAGGTTGTATGAATGTTCCTAAATGGAGGTAAACTCTGATCAGTAGTTAAAGTCCCCAAATGACCGTTCAATGATGAATTAGGAGTACAAAGTCATCTAGAAGATTGGCCTAAAAGCAACGATCTTTAAAAGAGTCCGTAATAATTTACTACTCAAGCATTCTTGCATCGAAGATGGTCAAGACTAATCGATTTGTCGAAGTTGTGAGATGTCAAAATACATTGGTAGGGAAGTGTTATGCCTTTGAGGGAAGCAACTACACAAGCACTTGTAGACGAAGTAGAAATGAGAATGTCGACTTGAGTAACACAAACATTAGTGAGAATCCAATGCCCCAAAAACCTAAGGATTCTTTTGTAAGGTTTGTCCATGGAGATCAGATTGAAAGGAAGAGTCGATGGACAATAGGTTAATATTCCTCTATTACCCCTTATTAGTCTCGAGGGATGGAGTAGGCTAAGTTAGCCAAAATATAGTTATTGGTTCAAGGTCAAAAGGTTACCCTTTTTTGGGATAAGAAGGGGTAGAGAAAATACCCCTAGCTAATGTTCAAATACTAGCATTATGTCATCGAGCATGTTTCAAGACAATGTTGAAGTAAGCCACATCATGCTCCTACAAAAAGCTTAAACAATGTTATAATAAATGGGTTGGTAGAGAATACCTAAAGGTGTGAGACAACTCTCTCTAAGGAACTCAACAAAATAACTTTAACTTTGGGAAAAGGGATACCTCCTTGCAACAAAGGAGGTCATTTTTATGCATAGTGACTGGGCCATGTAATAAGGAATCAAGCCTTGCGATAAGAGATGATGGCCTGATTGGAGAAAATACATGTCTCACACATACATGACCATTGATTTTCAAGGTATATAGTTGGTATTTATACCACAATATTATAATAAAGTAGATATAACATAAAGAAGAGCTAAAGTATAATAGTGAAGAGTAGTAAGAGGTTATAAAGTGTAACTCCATAAATTAACATCCTTTACCTTAAAACCCTATTAATTTATGATTATATGTTATACACAAATATATAATATATAATATTTTATCATATAAAATATAAATATATTATATATTATAAAAGTAACATGTTATAGAGATTTGTACGTGTATTATCCTTAGCTTCTTCAAGTCCATCCTCTGGAATACCTTGCCATTATCCTTTACCATCACCACTTATAGTACCTTGAAATATTTCATCACTTTCATGACTTGTATGGCCTTGCCCTTTCCCAATGCTTTGCCATTGCTAAATAATCACTGTAAAATAGAGCATCTCCTTCCCATATAGCTCGTTATCATATGAAAGAATACACAACCACATTTTCCACCATCAGCTCGACCACATATATTACATTATTGTTGCTTGAAACAAATGCTTTGTCATTACCTCTCACTATCACCACCCAACTCACCTTCAAATCTTTTACGACTTTTATGTTATGTATGTCCTTACCCTTCCCCACTACTTTGCCATTGCTTCCTCTCACTGTGAAATAAAATATCTCTTATCCACAAAATATCATATTAATATTTTATAATCTCACTATGAAATAAAATATATCCTAACCACAATATGCCCAGATACAACTTTATTCATTGAGAAGTGGTTGGAGAAAATAATGCAGAACTTCATAAACCATGTCAATGCTATAGTGTACAAAAACCTCATAAAACTTGAGACTAAGAAAGAGTATAAGGCATAACTATTGGGACCACTCCGAGGAGAACATGAGGTCAAAATAGTTGAATACAAAGAGCAAGTGAAGAAATTGCAAGCAACACTGAAAGATGCAACAACCTATTTTGCCTACTCTCTTAATTGGTCCCTATAGACTCAATATAAGAAGAATGAGATGGAAAAATAACTAAATGTTGCATTTATTAGCTTTCGATCACAACATATTCCCTCCAAATCAAAAAGAGATCAAATGATATACCTACAAGGAAAAATAGGGTCAACACTTGTCAATCTATGAGGACACGAAGGATTATGGTACTTATATAAGCACCTAGATGGAGATAATGGAAGTTTGAATCAAATAATATGAAACAAATTTACAATCTTAGAGAACTTTATAGCTCCAAATGACATAGTGATGGCAACCAAAGAGAATGTCGTTATCAATAATCACATCATGAAAGCCAAGAAACTCATCATGACATGGGATCATATGGAAAATATCTACCCATAGAGGATGGATCCACCTCCTAGGTACACAACATTGACTGAAAACATTTTTTTTAAGTTAGGTGGATTGGTTTTGGTACATGTCAATACTTCAGAGTTGGCTTGAGAACAAGAGTAAGATAAAAAGGTTAGGCAAAGACTGATAATATTCTCAATTAGCTAAGGACTAGACCAAAGTTACCGCAGAGCCATTACCTTTATGGCAACACCACAATATTTCTCTAGGTTGACGAAACAAAGGCTTTTACCAACTGGGCCACATGATAAAAAATAAAACCTTGCGGTAAGATATGATGACCTGATTGGAGAAAATGCATGTCTCACACATACATGACCAGTGATTTGTAAGGTATCTAGTCAGTATTTACACAACAACATTGTAATATAGTAGATATATGTAAAGAAGAGTTGAAATATAATAATGAAGAGTAATAAGAGTGATCTAAAACTCAGAAGTTCTGGTTGACGAATATTGCAATAGCATAGAAATAACACAATAACAATGAATTCTCTGAGAAGAGACATCATATTACTTACAGATCGCAATACAAATATAGGCTTATCTCTAGGAAGAGATGTCTGCCTTCCCTTTTCGGGTTACACTGCATTTATACATATTTTGAAAACATCGGGAGATTGAGTGGCTCGAGGAATTAACGGTGACCTTTTAAGAATGAGTGGCTCGAGAGAAATGACAGAATTAAAATAGTATAACGCTCGAGGACATAATGGCTCGAGGAAATAACTATCACCGACAATGTGACTTCCAAGAATGAAAATAATACAAGATTCAAGGAATTAACTGTCACTTGAATGGTCACCCAAATGGTTGCTCGAATCATTTCTACCACCCGAGTAGTTGCCCAAAGTGTTGCCCAGATCACTCATCCCTCCTTGAAAAGCAATGGTCCACATTGCGTCAATATTCCCCATCAGATGGGGTAGTTGTGTCTTGATTTGATTCATGGTGAGCCACTCACCTTGGTGGCTAAGCTGGCCTCTTCTGACAACTCGATACAACAGAATAAAGAATCCTCTTGTTGTCTTCATCCAAGTATCCACAATCTGATCCTCTTCTATTGGAGCAAAACTCTATGGGTCAAGCTCATCAATGTCTAGTTGTTCTACCACAACTGAAGTGTCCAATAGAGGTGGGTGATATGGTTTGAGGAGCTCCACATTGAATATTGGATGCAGGCCAAGGTAGGCTGGTAGGTTCAACTCAAAAGCATTTTCTGCAAATTTTTTGGTGATGGTGTATGGACCATATCACAGAGGATGAATCTTTCTTTGTGGGCCTACAAGTCGTTCCCTCTGAAGCCGTAACCAAACCTTATCACCGACAGCAAAATGGTGTGCAATCCTATGTTTGTCATGGCGTAGCTTATACTTCTGATTCATCTTCTCCAAGATGTCATGAACTTGTTGCTGGATATGTTGCATTTGTTCAATAAACTTTGTCACTTTTGCTGCCTCAAAGCTTCCATGAGGTGTGTATTCCATGGTGGAGAATGGAATAGCTATATCAATTGGTGCCATGGGTTGGAACCCAAAACATACTTGGAATGGACTGTGCTTGGTCAAGCTGTGCAGCGCCCGATTGTATCCGTGTTGGATGAATGGAAGTCCCTCATCCCATGCGCGTGGATGTTTGGAGTGATACATCTGAATCATGTGAACAATCAAGCGGTTTACCAGCTCAATTTGACCATCAGTCTGTGGATGGAAGGCTGTGGACTTCATCAGCTTAGTATCCATCATCTTCCATAGAGTGGACCAGAAGATGCTTAGGAACCTGCTATCTTGATCTGAGACAATGGACTTGGGGAGACCAAAATGGAGCCATACATGACTAAAATATAGTTGAGCAGTTTCCTCCGCAGACATATTTTTCTTACAAGAAAGCACGATAGCCATTTTTGAAAAATGATCAACTACCACAAAAATACAGTCCTTGCCATGTTTGGAAGTGGGCAAACCTAAGAGAAAATCCATTGAGACAGATTCCCAAGGCCTGGTTGGTTCTGGCAATGGCGTGTACAATTCTTGCTTCTCATTTGTTGGCTTGGTAATTGCACATGGGGTGTAAGATTTGAGATATATTTCCACATCTTTCTGCATATGGGGCCAGTAGAAGTGTTTTTGAAGAACTACCAATGTTTTTTTGATACCAAAGTGGCCAGCTATCCTACTGAAGTGTGCTTCCCATATCATCTTTTGTTGCTATGCAATAGGAACACAGATGTGCCCCATATGGTAGAGGACATTATCTTGCAAATAGAAGTCAAAAATATGTTCACCTTTTTGGAGCGCTTGATATGTGTCAGCAAAGGTAGGATCTGCTTCATACAGAGCACCCCAAGTGGCAGTCTCATGTCCGCACAGGTCAAGCACTGTTGTGAGTGCAGTAATTGGTGGGTGGCTTAGGCAATCTGTAGTTGTATTTGAGCTCCCCTTTTTGTGTTTGATTATCAGGTGGAATTGCTAAAGATATGTGGCCCAATTTTGGTGCCTCTCATTTCATAGTTTGCTTTGCATCTGGATGAATTCCAATGGTCTGTGGTCAGTGTGGATGACTGTCTCTTTCCCCAGGATGCAGTGTTTCTAGTGTTTGCAAGCTTGTACAATGGCGTAGAGCTCCTTATCATATGTTAGATATTTCCTAACTATATCAGTGAAAGTTTCACTGTGGCATGCAACAGGATGGCCATGTTGCATGATGATAGCTCCCATGGCATATTCAGATGCATCTGTCATCAACTCAAATAGTTGATGCAAATCTGGCAAGGCAAGAACAGGGGCTAAGTAGAGTCTGTTCTTCAAATTCTCAAATGCCATTTTCTGTATTTCACCCCACTTAAATGTAGCTTTAGCTCCTCCTTTAGTCACTTGGGCTAGTGACCAAGCAACATGTGAAAATCCAAGAACAAACCTGTGGTAGAAATTTTCAAGGCCCAAAACACTGTGAAGCTTTGTGAGGGTCCTTAGTGTGGGCCATTCTTGAATAATCCAAATCTTTTCTGGATCGACGTGGACTCCTTCCTCATTCACAATGTACCCGAGGTACTTAATTGTTGTCATTTCAAATGTGCATTTGTCAAGATTTGCATACAACTCGTGCTCTTGAAGAGTTTGAAGCACCTTACGAACATGTTGAAAATGTTCTTCCCATGTTTTGATATAGATGAGAATGTCATCTAAGTAGACAACCACAAATGAGGTGGTGAAGGGTTGTAGGATGTCATCGATCATCCCCCTGAAGGTTGTAGGTGCGTTAGTTAGGCCAAAAGGCATAACCAACCATTCAAAGAGCCCCTCCTTAGATTTGAATGCAATTTTCTAGACATCAGTGGGATCGATGGGAATTTGGTGATAACCAAATTTGAGATCAATTTTTGTGAAGAACTTTGCACCACGAAGCTGGTCCAGCAAGTCATCGATTATGAGGAGAGGGTAGCGATTCCTCACAGAGATTTTATTAAGGGCTCGGTAGTCAATGCAAAGCCTCTATGTTCCATCTTTATTCGGTGCCAAGATGATTGGGATACCACAAGGTGAAGAGCTTGGCCTGATGTGACCCCTTTGGATCAATTCTTGAATCTATCTTTTTATCTCTTCATTCTCCAAAACTGATCTGCGATACACAAGACTGTTAGGCAAAGGTGATCCTGGGATTAAATCGATAGAATGTTTTACCTGGTAATGCAGTGGAATGCTTGTGGGTGACTTGAATAAGTCATCATATTCATCTGTGATTCATCCTATCTACTTTTGTTGTGTTGATTGTGTAGTTAGGACCGCAACATCGACCTCCTTGGATCTTTGTGGTTTGACCATCATGAGAACAAATTGCTTTGTCTTCTCCACCAATCTCTTGCATTGCTTAACACTGATCAGGAAAATAGATGTGGGAGGTGGTACCTATGGTACCCTATAGCACCGTGTTCCAAGAGTGAGGGTGATCCTTTTAGTTTGGGATTCATAGATGCCATATCACTCATACGTGAACGGTTAACCAAGGAGGACATCACAAACATCTAGATTGACCACATCACATAAGACTTCATCTTGGAATGGTTTTATAGCATATGAAAAAAGACACTGATGGGTGACATGAAGGTCTCTCCCTGGGCTCAACCACCCAATACTATATAGCTTTAGATGAGGCTTCATGGATAGACCTAGACTTTTCACAACTTTAGTCGAGATTACATTTTTTAACTCCCGCTATCAAGAATGAAATGCAGAGGATTACCTTTTACCCATAATTTGGAGTGAAATAATATTTCTTTGTCATCTGGTCTTTCCTCACGGGTCTGTGATGAGGCAATGATGGTGTCAGGCTCAACATCTACAATTTCTTCTTCATCCTCTTCGACTGTAGGTTGTGTATGAGGCAGAGTAGTAGACATCAAGTATTGTGACTCAGAGAGCAGTGACTTGATGTCTTGACATTTTTCTCTGGAGTGAGTTCCAGTTTTGTGGTAATCACACCATTTTTCGGCCTTCTCCTTCTGGGATTTCTTATCCTGAAAATCCTTTTGCTTCCAATTTTGGCCTTGTGTTTGACCTTCCTTGTCACTTTTCCATTTTGAAGGTTGATTCTTCATATTCTTTCTGGCATACTTCTGTTCAATCTTCACTGCAAATTTATATGCCTCACCGAGGGTTTCCAAATTGAAGAGTTTCATTTCCCCCTAGATGTACCATTGTAGTCCACCACAATATTTTAGAGTTTTATGTTTCTCACTTTCTTGAATGCCTAGTCTTGCAGACAAATAATGAAAGTGTCTCTATAATCTTGCATAGATTGGTCCTTGCCTTGGTGAAGTTGTTGCCACTGTATGTACAGATCATCATACGTGCCGATGGGATAGTATTCTTCTTTTACTACTTCTGTAAAATCATCCCAAGTGGGTTCCACCCCAAGGCCAATGATATCCGTGCTGAACATCTTTTTGTACATTTCCCACCAATTTTTCACAAGCAATGATGATTTCAAAAGAGCAAAAGTGATCTTTTCTCCATCGATGAACTTATTTACAGAGAAGTAGGACGACAATTGATCCAACCAATTTTCCACTGCATCAGTGTTAAGTTATGGAGCTAAAAGCTTCACCAATGAGCGAATGTAGAAGTTGCTAGAGTCCACAGTCACCATCGACGGTCAGAGATTAACTGAAGGATGCCGACGTCGGTAGTGTTCGGCTGATGTCGATCACATGTAGACTGACAGGGACTGACGTCGGTCACCTCTGCATCTAAAATGCTATTTTCGTGCACAGAATAAAATGTTTGCATGATGAGATTAAGTGTTAGTTGTAAGTCCGCGTTTCTATTTTAAGTAAGACTGATTTGAGCCCTTGATTAGGAGGTGCATCTAATGGTTGTAATTGCATGCTCATGAATCCCTAATGTTATATAATAGAGATAGATCTTCATAGCTTAGGAGGACAAGATTGTAGTGAAGAGTTGTATTGTACAGTAGAAGACAATCCAAAGATTGAATTGGTTGTAATTAAGAGAGAGAGAACTCTTGAGGGAAAGAGATCTGTACATCTGAGAGAGGCGTGGAAGAAAAAAAGTTTCGTCAATTGTAATTCTTTCTGTCAAGAGTTTAATACAAGTTTTCAGGGTTGTTTCTTGTATCTCTTATTCTTTGCTATTTTTGATTCTAGTTACTTATCATTCTGGTTTAATTTCATGTTTAGTTAATTTCACATAGTAATCAAGTTTATTATTGGTTGATCCCCGACAAGTGGTATCAGAGCTGAGGTTGACTAACAGGTGGTTCAGATCTGTTTAGTGTGTATTGATTACAGGTCACTCGCTGGAGTTTTTGTTTGAGTGGGAGAAGCAATGGCAAAAGAAAGTAAACTGAGAATGGAGAAGTTTAATGGCAAAAATTACCAATTATAGAGAATGCAGATAGAAGATTATTTGTATGAAAAAGATCTATACTTACCGTTAGGTGGAGTTTCAAAGAAGCCCACATACATGGAAGATGAAGAATGGGAAGTTCTTGATAGAAAGGCTCTTAGATCTATAAGATTGAGTCTAGCATCTACTGTGATATCTAATTTATCACAGGCAAAGTCTATGATAGAGTTAATGACTACTTTAGCAAATTTATATGAAAAACCCTCAGCGTCAAATAAGGTATATCTTATGAAGCAATTATTTAATTTGCAAATGTATTGAGGTGGATCAATATCTAATCATCTAAATGGTTTCCATGGAATTGTAAATCAATTAAATTTAGTCAAAATAGTTTTTGATGATGAAATTAAAGCTCTATTAATCTTATGTTCTCTATCTGAAAGCTGGCATAGCTTGGTAATGGCAGTAAGTAATACTGCATCTGCTTCAAATATTTTAAAAGTAGATGATGTTGTTAGTGTAATCTTGAATGAAGAAATTCGCAAGAAAAGCATGGAGAAAACATCAGGGAACGCTTTAAGTTTTGAGAACAGAGGAAGGCAAAAAGAGAAGAGCAAGCAAGGGAGATCTAGATCTAAGTCAAAGATGAGAAGTAGATCCAAATCCAAAAATGGCAGGAAGATAACCTGCTAGAATTGTGGAAAGATAGGGCATGCAAAGAAAGATTGCTGGTCAAAACCTAAAAATGACAATCAACATGAAGATAAAGAAGAAGCAAAAGTTACAGGTATTGTTGCACAAGATGCTCTTATATTCTCTTTGCATAATAATATAGAATCTTGAGTTTTAGATTCTGGTGCCTCTTTCCATGCAACCCCTAATAGAGAATATTTCAGTGACTATGTCCATGGAGATTTTGAAATAGTTTATTTAGGGGATGATGAGCCTTGTAAAATAGTTGGCAAAGGAAAAGTGCAGCTGAAAATGTAGAATGGCAACACATGGGTGTTGAGAGATGTCATGCATGTACCCAGCCTGAAAAGGAATATGATTTCTATAGGAAAGTTAGGGGATGAGGGTTGCATAGTAACTCTCACAACTGAGTCTTGGAAGGTTACCAAGGGTGCACTTGTATTAGCCAGAGGTAAGAGAGTAGGTACTCTCTATTTATGTAATTGTATTACTGATAATTTTCCTTCTGTATTATCTACTTTAGATGTAGATGCAAAGTTGTGGCACTGTAGGCTCGGCCACATGAGTGAGAAGGGAATGACAATTCTTAAATCAAAAGGTAAGCTTTCAGATTTGAAAAACATAGATCTAGATTTCTGTGAGCACTATATTTTTGGAAAACAGAAGAGAGTTAGTTTTCTCAAGACTGGGTCAACAAAGAAGAAGCACAAGTTGGAGCTTGTTCACATAGATGTGTGGGGACCAGCTTAGGTTGCTTCTATTGGAGTATCACAGTATTATGTTTCCTTCATTGATGATGCTACAAGAAAGGTATGGGTCTATTGTATAAAGAAGAAATTTGATGTTTTTGACACTTTTAAGATTTGAAAAGCTATGGTTGAGAATGAAACAGGCAGGAGATTGAAGTGCCTGAGATCTGACAATGGTGGTGAGTTTTGCAGCTACAAGTTCAACTGATATTGTTATATGCATGGAATACGCAGGCAAAGAACGGTTCCAAGGACACCTCAACAAAATGGAGTTACTGAAAGGATGAACAAAATAATAATGGAGTGTGCACGGTGTATGAGGTTGCATGCTGGTTTGCCCTTAAAGTTTTGGGCAGAAGCTATAGATATTGTAATTTACTTGATTAACAGAGGACCCTCTATAGCTCTGGATGGTGGAATTCCAGAAGAGGCGTGGACAGGTAAAAAGGTAGATCTCTCATTTCTCAAAGTTTTTTGTTGTGAAGCTTTTGTGCATGTTGATAAAAAAAATAGAAAGAAGTTGGATGTTAAGTCTATGAGGTGCACATTCATTGGTTATGGCTCTGGAGATTTCGGATTCTGATTTTGGAATCTAGAAACTAACAAGATAATTAGGAGTCGTGATGTTGTTTTCAATGAGAAAGTGATGTATAGTGATCAGCTCAAGAAGCTGAATCAATCTGAGCAGAGCAATGGAGAATTAGATGAGGTGACGATCCAAAATGAGCTCGTGGGAAAGAATAATCACAGACAGAAAAACACAGAGACCGACGTCGGTCAGGCAGGAACTGATGTCAGTCGTACAGGAACTGATGACAGTCATACAGAAACTGATGTCGATCAGAAGGAACTAAGGTCGGCCAGTTACAAGCCTGGAGGTGACCGAGGTCGGTCACTATCAGAGAATTTGGGCAGACAACATGTTGTGAATGAGTCTCAGACGCCCATCAGGAGGTCAGAAAGGGTAAGTAAACCTTCAATTCGATATTCCCCATCATTATTCTATATATTGCTCACTGATGCTGGAGAACCAGAGAGTTTTGATGAAGCAATACAGGTGGAATCCAAGAATCAGTGGGAGTTAGGCATGAATGAGGAAATTGATTCCTTGAAAGAAAACCAAACGTGAGATTTGGTTGAGTTGCCAACGGGAAAGAAGACACTGAAGAACATATGGATCTATAGATTGAAGGAAGGTGAGAATAGATAGATGAGATATAAGGCTAGGTTGGTAGTGAAAGGATTTGCACAGAAACTAGGTATTGATTTTGGTGAGATTTTTTCTCCTGTAGTTAAAATGACTTCTATACGGACTGTATTGTCTTTAGTTGCTATTGAGGATTTGCATCTTGAGTAGCTTGATGTTAAGACATCGTTTCTTCATGGAGATTTGGATGAAGAAATATATGTGGATCAGCCGAAAGGATTTGAGGTCAAAGGTAAGGAGAAACTTGTGTGCAAATTGAAGAAAAGCTTGTATGGTCTCAAGCAAGCTCCTAGACAATGGTATTTGAGATTTGACAGGTTTATGACTGAGCATGGCTACAGTAGATGTCAATCTGATCATTTTGTATATTTTAAGAGATTAGATAATGGTAGATATATTATTCTATTGTTGTATGTAGATGATATGCTGGTTGTAGGATCACACATGCAGGATATCTCTGAGCTTAAGGTGAAATTAGCTCACACATTTGCCATGAAGGATTTGGGAGCATCAAAGAAAATCTTTGGCATGAATATTAAGAGAGACAGAAAAAATCACAGGTTGATTTTGTCTCAAGAGGATTATGTGAACAAGGTGTTGAAACGATTCAATATGCAGGATGCAAAATCGGTAAGCACACCTATGGCTGGACACTTCAAGTTGTGTAAAGAACAGTGTCCTAATTCACATGATGAGGTAGAGTACATGAGTAGAGTTCCATATGCTTTCGCAGTTGGGAGCTTAATGTATGCAATGGTATGTACTAGAACGGATATTGCCCAAGCAGTGGGAGTTGTTAGTAAGTATATGGCCAATCCAGGGAAGGAACACTGAAAAGCAGTTCAGTGGATTCTCAAATATCTGAGAGGGACCAGCAGTAGGCATTTGTGCTATGGCAGTTCAAACACTTCTCTACATGGATATGTAGATTCAGATATGGCAGGTGATTTGGATGGCAGGAGAAGGACCACAGGATATGTTTTCACTATTGGTGGAATGACTGTTAGCTAGATTTCAAAGTTGCAGAAGGTTGTTACCTTGTCTACTACAGAGGCAAAATACATTGTAGTCACAGAGGCTAGCAAAGAGGTGATATGGATGAAACGGTTCATGGAAGAGCTAGGAAAGGAGCAAGAGAGTTGCAGATTATACAGTGATAGTCAGAGTGCAATTCATTTGGCTAAGAATTCGGCCTTTCATTCAAGAACCAAACATATATAGCTTAGGTACCACTTCATTAGACAGGTATTGGAGAATGGTGAGTTGAAGCTGGAGAAGATCCATACAGATAAGAACCCTGCTGATATGTTAACCAAGCCAGTAACAAAGGAGAAGTTGAATCTTCATTCAACTTTTGTAGGTCTTTGTGATTGAGTTTGAAGATGGAGGAGCTAGAAGATGTTGCTGTACAGGTACTGGTGCAGCTGTTTATCTCCAAGTGCGAGATTGTTAAGTTGTGGAGTTAAAAGCTTCACCAATGAGTGAATGCAGAAGTTGTTGGAGTCCACAGTCATCGTCGACGGTCATAGATTAATTGAAGGATGTCGACGTCGGTAGTGATCGGCCGATGTCGGTCACAGGCAGACTGACAGGGACTGACGTTGGTCACCTGTGCGTCCAGAATGTTATTTTCATGCACAGAACAGAATGTTTGCATGATGAGATTAAGTGTTAGTTGTAAGTCCGCATTTCTATTTTAAGTAGGACTGATTTGAGCCCTTGATTAGGAGGTGCATCTAATGGTTGTAATTGCATGCTCATGAATCCCTAATGTTATATAATAGAGATAGATATTCATAGCTTAGGAGGACAAGATTGTAGTGAAGAGCTGTATTGTACAGTAGAAGACAATTCAAGGATTGAATTGGTTGTAATTGAGAGAGAGAGAACTCTTGAGGGAAAGAGATATGGAAAGAGATCTGTACATCTGAGACAGGTGTGGAAGAAAAAAAGTTTCTTCAATTGTAATTCCTTCTGTCAAGAGTTTAATACAAGTTTTCAGGGTGGTTTCTTGTATCTCTTATTCTTTGCTATTTCTGATTGTAGTTACTTATCATTCTAGTTAAATTTTATGTTTAGTTGTTTTCACATAGTAATCAAGTTTATTGTTGGTTGATCTCCGACAATCAACATTGATTTTGCCTTCAAATGTGGGAATATCAAAATTTACCTGAACCTTGAAGGGTGTTGGGGCACTGAAAGGAATCTCCCTCGATGAGGAGCCCAGATGTGTAGCTGCAGAGCCAAAATTTTCCATCGAAAATGTTTGAAGAATTTGAGCAAATTATTGGAGCATATGTGCTTGTTGCTATTGGAGGGCTTCATTCACCATTTCCTTGAAAGGATTAGATGTCTCGGTGTCGTCTGCCATTTGATGTTGTTTGGGGTGCACAGGTGGAGCGTTTGAAAGCTCTGTCGCTTCCCACCCAAGTTTCCTGTATCTTGACCTCGTCATTGGGAACATACACTCTCAAGACAAACTACTCTAATACCAATAGAGGACTGGCCGTCACACCAAAAGCTTCAGAGTGATCTGGGTCCTCTTCTAGACCACTATATGGCCTAGGGACTGAAGCACTTGAGGTGGAACCCGGTCAGACATGTGGCAGTAGTGTATTGCTATCCCTGAGAAGGGATGTGTGGATCATGCCCACCAGCTTTCGTGGGTTTCGACCTCGAGACCTAGCTCTGATACCACTGATCCAAAACTCAAAATTTTTGGTTGACGAATATTGCAATAACATAGAAATAACACAATAATAATGAATTCTCTGAGAAGAGACGTCGTATTACTTACATATCACAATACAAATATAGGCTTATCTCTGGGAAGAGATGTCTGCCTTCCTTTTTTGGGTTACAATGCATTTATACATATTTTGAAAACATCAGGAGATTGAGTGGCTTGAGGAATTAACGGTGACCTTTTAAGAATGAGTGGCTCGAGAGAAATAACAGAATTAAAGCAGTACAACGCTCGAGGACATAATGACTCGAGGAAATAACCGTCACCGACAATGTGACTTCCAAGAATGAAAACAATACAAGATTCGAGGAATAAACTGTCACCCGAACGGTCACCCAAATGGTTGCCCGAATCATTTCTGCCACCCGAGTGGTCGCCCAAAGTGTTGCCCGGATCAAAGAGGTTACATAATGTAACTCCAAAAATTAACATCCTTTACCTTAAAACCCTATGAATTTATTATTAGATATTATATTATATATTATACAAAAATATATAATATATAATATTTTATTATATAAAATAAAAGTAACATGTTATAGAGGTTTGTACATGGATTATCTCAAGCTTTTCGAGTCCATCCCTGGGCTATATATTGACAAGTTAGAGGAGTGGATTGAAAAGTTAGGAGGGGACAGGGTACAATTGGCCTCTTATGTGGTAAAATTATTGCTTTATGCGGATGGCCTTTATCGTAATGGCTAAAATGGAGCATGGTTTACAAGAACATTTGAGAGCTCTATAATTATTTTGTCGAGAGGTGGGAATGTAGGTGAACATTAGTAAGACCAAAGTCATGATTTTTTCCTTAGGAAGAAAAAAGAGACAATTAAATTTTGAGTTTGAAGGCGACTCCTTGCAAGTGGTAAATGAATACAAGTACTTGGGCCTTGACTTCCACAATAATCTCAATTGGGAGGTTTGTAGAGTTAAAAGGATACAAGGGGGGTGGAAAGCCTTATACATGCTCCAAAACAGATGCAGATGAGTTGAATTATGGGATTGGAAAACCAAGTTGACTCTTTTTGGGTTGCTTGTTATAACAGTAGTGTTATATGGTTGTGAAGTTTGGGGCAACAAAACATCAACGATAAAATTGAGACAAATAAAAATGTTACAAAAGCATTTAATCACAAGTAGTTTCAAAATAAAAGCCACGGTACTGTATGAGATCATGCTAGATGAGGCTGGGACCTTTTCAATGGAAGCAACGGCCTTGATTCGACTATTAATGTACCTGAAGAAAGTGAAAAACATGGATTGTCCTAACACCAATGCAGAAATCAAAAGATACGTGCGAAAAAAGTCAAAATAACCATGTGGATAAAATAACTGGGACATAAAAGAGAATCCTATGTCAAGAACTTTAATCACACATGTGAGCAGAGATAAAGTGGAAAGCTAAAATGTTAATTGCCCCGCTGAGAACTAGTTCACACCATCTTAGATGCAAAACAGGGAGATGGAAAGCACCCAAGGAGGAATGGTCAGAGAGAGTTTGTCAGTTTTACAAGTTCGGATTGGTGGAAATGGAATGGCATTTCATCATGGAATGTATAGCATATGAGGACATTCATAGTAGTTACATTGATATCCTACAAGGTGAAACACTTACAACTTTGTTTGAAGAGAAAAAGATAGCAAAAACAACATACTACTTGACTAGAATTCATAACAAAAGATTTAAGCTTAGCAAAGAAATCGAGGAAAGGCAGAAGTCACAATATATTGCAATTTATTTGGTACCTTGTCTGCTGGTTTCACTCTTGAGTCCCATAGGTTGATTGGCCTCGTGGACGTTATTAAAAACTTTCATTTCAATTCAATTCAATTCAATCCCATGAAATACCATGCCATTGTCCTTTACCATAACCACTTAAAACACCTTGAAATATTTAATTGCTTTCATGACTTGTATGGCCTTGCCCTTTCCTAACACTTCACCATTGCTAGATAGCTCATTACCGTATGAAAGAATACATAACCACATTTTCTACCATATATATTATATTATTGTTCCTTGAAACAAATACTTGCCATTATCTCTCACTATCACCGCCCAACTCACCTTCAAATCTTTTATGACTTTCATGTTATATATGTCCTTACCCTTCCCTAATACCTCACCATTGCTTCATCATACTCTAAAATAAAATATCTCCTATCTACAAAATATCATATTAATTATTCATAATACTTTGTACATAAAATATGAAATAAAATCAATATTCATAGATTTTAAACAACCACAAATTTATACTCTTTCAATTTATAAAACCCTACTTTACTTAAAAATAAAAATTGTGCCATCCCAACTATAATGAAAAATTCCCAACTATAATGAAAAATAATTGGATTAAAATGAAAAAGTTAAGCATAATAATAATGACACAAAAGTCTATCAAAACACGGTTTGAAAGCTAAATCAACCGACTCCACAAAGTCGGCGAAAAGAGGAAGTAACCATGATAACTCTACAGCTAATCGCAACCATGATAACTCTACAGCTAATCGCAGCCGTCGAATCGCTTCCACCGCCTTATTTTGATCGTCCGATTCAAAGGTATTCTTAAGCCACCTATAAATACCTGACATCCCTGACTGCAATTATAGTAGTTTTATTCAAGATTTGTCTTGAGACGGTTTGTAGCCCAGAGTCTCTATGCAGGAGCCCTCACTGGATTTTTTCTGCGGGTGGAGGAACGGATGCAGCTTTGTTAATGTTTTCGTGTATTATATATATATATTTTGATAGATTGGTGATAAAATTTAGCTGTTATTTGTGAGATAATATTTTGGAAAACTGTTGCAGGAAAGAACGATTGTTTACTCGTATCGAAGAATTCCTTCCCTTTTGTTTAAGGGTTTTCAATTGGCAGAAATATATCCTGAAAAACCTCATACCCTAAATAGATGGTGATTTTAGTCACGCCCAGGAGACCAAAACAATCTTGCTGATAGATATCTAACTTTCACCAGGAGCTGTTAACGTGGATGCTAACGGCAATTCACCGTCGGGTTGAATAAAATGGTAGATCAAAAGAAGCTGCTAACGGCAATTCACCATCGGGCTGAGCAGAAGAAGAATAGTACCTCAATTCACCATCGGCAAACCACCAACAGCAAATAAGTTTTGATAGTTTTGTCTTTTCTTATTATCAAAGAAGTTTTGATAGTTATTAGATAGATATTTTAATAAAATGCCAACAAGATCAAAACAGTCTGCAGATAGATGGGCTTCACCATCGGGCTGAACAAAAGAAGCCGTTAACCTTGATGGTACATCAATTCACCATCGGGCTGAGCAATAGGGTTGAGCAAAAGAAGCAAAGAAGCTGAGCAAAAGAAACTACCGATAACCCCAATTCTCCATTGTGCTGAGCAAAATGGCGCCATTTCATCATATGACTGAGCAAAAGAAGCCGCTGGCCCCAGTTCAACTTCGGACTGAGTAACAGAAGCAACAGAAGCCGCTTGCCCCAATTCAACTTCGGGTTGAGCAAAAGAAGCCACTAGCCCCAATTCAACATCAGGCAGAGCAAAAGAAGTTATGAAGAAGATTTCACGCAACAGTAGTGAGCTCCAGGTATTATTTACTATTATAGAATGGTGTTGTTATAGTGCAGTATTATATCAATTGTTTTTGGGGAAGAATGACTAGAATTAACAGACAGCACTATTTATTTTGTTTATGGCATAAGGGGGTTAATGGCACTGAAGGGTTTCGAATGGTCATTAATGGGATGCAAGTTGGTCTGTAAGTTTTAGCAGTGCATGAAAGGACTTCAAGCTAGGTCTCTACTCTTTCGGTGGATAGCTTGAGGTATTATTTATTTTTATGGAATTAGTTTTTTCCCCGGTTTATAGCATTTAAGGGCTTTAACATGGCTATTGGTGGGATGGAAGATGGTCTTTAAGTTTTAGTATCGTCATAATGTAATACCATTTTTGAGGAAGATTGACTTCAATTAACACCAATCTGATTAGCAGAAAGTAATATAAATATTTATTGTTTTATGGCATGAAAGGGTTTATGGCACTGAAGAGCTTGAACATGATTGATGGTGCCATGGAGTGAAACCTCTATTTGTGTTATAAAATCCATCAGGTCCTCTGAGTAAGCAACTTATGGCAACCTATTTTGTTGGTTTGCAATATTTCTTGCGTATTCTATCCAAAGTCAAGGGTTGATGACAAGTTGAACAAATGATAGAAACAGCAAAAATGTTGGAGGTGTATTTTAGTTGAAAAATTGGAAGTTTATGGCATTGAAGAGCTTGAACATGATAATTGATGGCGTGACAGGGTGAAGGTTTTTTTGGGTAAAATCCATCGGTTCCTCTTGAGTAAGCAACTTATAAAAATGGTTTTTGTTGGCTTACAGTATGTTTTGCTGAATTTATGCAAAGTGAAGGGTATGGTTTAGTACAAGTTGAGAATTATTGGGGAGCTTCTAAAATTTTGTTTGGCTGTCTAACATATATTGTAGCTGTTTGAAATATTTGTTGTTTGGTTGTAATGCCATTTTTAGTTCAATGATTTTGGATTCCACCAGCAAAAGGCCCTCTGAATTCTTTAACTTCTTTCAAGGGTTTTGATTGCAGGGAGTACTTTCGTGTTAACGATTTTGGAGTTTTATTTTTGGCCTATAAGTCTATTCTTTAGTCTCTGACTCTCTGTAATTAAGCTGAGACCAGATTAAGATGATATTACATGGAAGCACATCGTTTTGCAAATTTTATGGTCTGTCACCTGAAGGGAAGGTTGAGGTAATGTAGTGTTTTGTATGGTTGATGTTCTACAAGATTGAAATACTTTGTAGGTATTATTTTTTTTTGAATTCTACTCAAGGGAAATGAGAGTTTAAGTTGTAACAGTTCCTTTTCTTATGGTGGGGTTATGAAAACAAGCTATCGTTTCTTCAAGTCTGTGGCACTGCAAACTTGTGAGGAAGTAGAATTTTTTGGTTTAAAGCAATATTTTCAGAAGAAAATTTGAAGATTTCATTGTCGGGCTTTACAATCTCGTGCCAGCTGATGACGTTTCTATTGAAATAGTTGCTTGCCATGGACAACCCATTGTATGATTTATGTTTTGAGAGACTTTTATTGTATAGGTCCTATTCCCTGTTTAATCAAATAGGTCCTTTTATTGTATGGCATTTTTTGTAGGTGGGGATCCTGGAGAATTGACAAGATGGTAAAAAGGTATTGACATCTAGGAGTTGTTAATTACATGTTACCTTCAACTGTCGCCAAATATATAAAAGTTATGATTCTTTGATGCAGAAGTGATTTTTGTGCTCATGCTAGAACTTTGTTGTCCGCTGATTCGGATGTTTTCTAAATTGAAGAACTTTGTATTGCCAAGGTGCGTGTTGAATTGGGTGTTTCTTGCGAAGTGAAGAAATGTATAACTCAAAGAACAAAAATGGTGGCCAGATGTGTATTTCAATATAAAGAAAATGAAGAATATTTTATTATGTTTTTTACGACAAGTTTGCAGGCAAGGGAAACTGTTGATACACAGATTTGGATTTTAGCTTTCAGCTGAAACAAAGCACCGTCCGAGTTTGAGAGTAGGATGTCAATTTCACACCTTTCTAAGCTGAATTTAGTGTGATTAGCCAGCACAAAATTAAAATCCCAAAGTAGTGAGTATTTTGTTTTTTATTTATAGTTAAAACCGTGAATTTTCTACGGACACAACTACAAAGTGGAATTTTGGATGAAGTAATTATCGTAGTACCATTGGGTAATAAAAAATTTGTGAAAATTAATTTCCAATTACAAAGAAGAGTTTTTTATTTAATTTTAATTTTGATTGTCTTTCTGATCATTAGTGTGCTAAGAGTATTCAACTTGTATGTGACCCTGACCCTAGGTTACCACAAGGAAGTAACAGTGCAGTACGGAATAAGTGGTACAATATTTCTTCAACTAAAGTAACAGTGTCTATAAAGTGGTAGCATATTTCTCCCCTTATGCTTGTAGTAATCTATACGATGATGCTGTTTATGAAAAAAGAAAATTATTTGGGGGTATAGTAGAAATTTCTTTATTGGGTGATTGAAGTATTTGATTGGTGCAGCAACTTTCAAAGGTTTGAGGTACTGCTTTATGAACGGAGAGTAGGAAAGTGCCATGGAAATTCTGGTTTAATGAGCATGGCTATTATGCTTACAAACTTTTAAGGGCTTGGATATTTATTTTATTGACAAAAATATACGAAGTAGCAGATCAGTATTTGAACAACTTAATTACAGTTGTACTTACGATTTTATGAGGATGCTAGGGAGCGAACACAATATGTTAAAGTAGGGTGGGGAGTGGGCATAATTTTTTATTATCTTTGTAGCGGAAAATTGGTTTCTTTTTCTTGCTTTTGCAGTTTATATATATATATATATATATATATATATATATATATATATATATATATAAGATATATTGTAGTTTTGACACACGTATTTGTCATGTGTCATTTACAGAAATGCATCTTTGTGGCCTGTGCAGTATATTTACAAATTGTAGATTGTTGTTATTGGTAAGGCTTCCAGAATGATTTCTCCATTATATGTGCTGTTCTCTATCGTCCGTGTTGTTCTGATACTAAGTATATAGAATATATTGTGGTTAAGGGTGTTTTTACAGGGTTGTAAGTTTGGGATTTAACACCAGAAATTTTATTGGCCAAGGATTTTTTCTATCATTTTTCCTTTGTTTTTTCTGATTTTGAATAGTACTTCTTTGATATTAGTATTTACAAGTGGCAAATCATTATGCAAGTTTTACTGTGCTTAAAGGAGGAATGTAGAGGCAACGGATATTTTCTTTTTGTCTGCCTCACTTTTATATGGATTTCTTTGATGGCCGTATTGGATGAGTCATTTGAAGATCCATCAGATCCTCTTAGTGAGTGTGGTTTGTAAGTTTGAAAATAGTTACGGTAACAATTCTATTGGTTCATTAAATGTCTATAACATTATCATTGATGGCCATAATGGATGAATCAGTTGTTCCAGTAAAGATAGATTGGTTCCTAAGTAGGAAATGTAGAAAATGCAGTTTTGTTGGATTACAATATTTATGCTTTTGGCTGCTTGTGAATTATTTGGGGAAGTGGTTATCTTTTGTTATATTTATTGTTTTATGGCATGAAAGGGTTTATGGCACTGAAGAGCTTGAACATGATTGATGGTGCCATGGAGTGAAACCTCTATTTGTGTTATAAAATCCATCAGGTCCTCTGAGTAAGCAACTTATGGCAACCTATTTTGTTGGTTTGCAATATTTCTTGCGTATTCTATCCAAAGTCAAGGGTTGATGACAAGTTGAACAAATGATAGAAACAACAAAAATGTTGGAGGTGTATTTTAGTTGAAAAATTGGAAGTTTATGGCATTGAAGAGCTTGAACATGATAATTGATGGCGTGACAGGGTGAAGGTTTTTTTGGGTAAAATCCATCGGTTCCTCTTGAGTAAGCAACTTATAAAAATGGTTTTTGTTGGCTTACAGTATGTTTTGCTAAATTTATGCAAAGTGAAGGGTATGGTTTAGTACAAGTTGAGAATTATTGGGGAGCTTCTAAAATTTTGTTTGGCTGTCTAACATATATTGTAGCTGTTTGAAATATTTGTTGTTTGGTTGTAATGCCATTTTTAGTTCAATGATTTTGGATTCCACCAACAAAAGGCCCTCTGAATTCTTTAACTTCTTTCAAGGGTTTTGATTGCAGGGAGTACTTTCGTGTTAACGATTTTGGAGTTTTATTTTTGGCCTATAAGTCTATTCTTTAGTCTCTGACTCTCTGTAATTACGCTGAGACCGGATTAAGACGATATTACATGGAAGCACATCGTTTTGCAAATTTTATGGTCTGTCACCTGAAGGGAAGGTTGAGGTAACGTTGTGTTTTGTATGGTTGCTGTTCTACAAGATTGAATTTCTTTTTAGGTATTTTTTTCTTAAATTCTACCTAAGCAAAGGGAAATAGGAGTTTAAGTTGTAACAGTTCCTTTTCTTATGGTGGTGTTATGAAAAAAAGCTATCGTTTCTTGAAGTGTGTGGCACTGCAAACTTGTGGGGAAGTAGAATTTTTTTTGTTTAAAGCAAAATTTTCAGAAGAAATTTTGAAGATTTCATTGTCGGGCTTTACAATCTTGTGCCAGCTGATGATATTTCTATTGAAATAGTTGCTTGCCATGGACAGCCCATTGTATGACTTATGTTTTGAGAGACTTTTATTGTATAGGTCCTATTCCCTGTTTAATCAAATAGGTCTTATATTGTATGGCATTTTTTGTAGTTGGGGATCCTGGGGAATACTCCTATTGGAGGCCGTGGAATCAACAAGATGGTAAAACAGTATTGACATCCAGGCTTTGTTAATTAGATGTTACCTTCAATTGTCACCAAATAATTAAAGTTACGATACTCATGATGTAGAAGTTATTCTTGTGCTCATGCTAGAACTTTATTGTGGGCTGATTTGGATGTTTTTGTAAATTGAATAACTTTGTATCTGCCAAGGTGCGCGTTGAATTGGTTGTTTCTTGCAACGTGAAGAACTGTGTAACTCAAAAACAACAAAAATTGTGGTCATGTGTATTTCAATAAAGAAAATGAAGAATCTTTTATTGTATTTTTTACAAGTAGTTTGCAGGGAAGGGAAAAGTGTTCGATACACAGATTTGGAGTTAGCTTTCAGCTGAAACAAAGCACAGTTTGTGAGTAGGATGTCAATTTCTCACCTTTCTAAGCTGAATTTAGCGTGATTAGCCATCACAAAGTTTAAATCACAAATTAGTGAGTATCTTGTCTTTTATTTAGTTAAAACAGTGAATTTTCTATGCGCAGAACTACAAAGTGGAATTTTAGATGAAGGGCTCAACTATTAGCGATTCTAATCATCCTAGTACCATTGGGTGATAAAGAATTTGTGAAAATTAATTTCCAATTACAAATAAGAGTTTTTATTTAATTTTAATTTTGATCGTCTTTCTGAACATTAGTGTGCTAAGAGCATTCAACTTGTATGTGACCCTGACCCTAGGTTACCACAAGGAAGTAACAGTGCAGTGTGGAATAAGTGGTACAATATTTCTTCAACTAAAGTAACAGTGTCTATTAAGTGGTAGCATATTTCTCCCCTCATGCTTGTAGTAATCTATTGATGACTCTATGAAAAAAAAAAAAAATTATTTGCGGGTAAAGTAGAAATTTCTTTATTGGGTGATTGAAGTATTTGATGGGTGCAACAAATTTCACAGGGCTGTGGTATTGCTTTATGAACGGAGAATAGTAAAGTGACATGGCAATTCTAGTTTAATGAGCATAGCTATCATGCTTACAAACTCTTAAGGGCTTGGATATTTATTTTATTGATTCAAATATACGAAGTAGCAGATCAGTATTTGAACAACTTAATTACAGTTGTACTTATACTTTTAAGGATGCTGGAGAGTGAGCACAATATATTAAAGTAGGATGGGGAGTGGGCATAATTTTATATTATCTCTGTAGCGGAAAATTGGTTTCTTTTTCTTGCTTTTGCAGTTTTTCAATATGTATATATAAGATGTATGGGAGTTTTGACACAGGGATTTGTCATGTGTGTCATTTACAGAAATACATCTTTGTGGCCCGTGCAGTATATTTACAAATTATAGATTGCTGTTATTGGTAAGGCTTCTAGAGTGATTTATCCATTATATGTGTTGTTCCCTATCGTCCGTGTTTTTTTGATAATAAGTATATAGAATATAGTGTTTAAGGATGTTTTTACAGGGTTGTAAGTTTGATATTTAACACCTCCAATTTTATTGGCCAAGGATTTTTTCTCTTTTTTCCTTTGTTTTTTCTGATTTTGAATATTACTTCTTTGATATTAGTATTTATGAGTGGCAAATCATTACGCAAGTTTTACTGTGCTTAAAGGAATGTTGAAGCACTGAATATTTTTTTTTTGTCTTGCCTCACTTTTATATGGATTTCTTTGATGGCCGTATTGGATGAATCATTTGAAGATTGATTGGATCCTCTTAGTAAATGTGGTTTGTAAGTTGCAAAATAGTTAGAGTAACAATTATATTGGCTGATTAAAGGTCTTTAACATTACAATTGATGGTCATAATTGATGGATCAGTTGTTCCAGCTAAAGATCCATTGGGTCCTAAGTAGGCAATGCAGAAAATGCAATTTTGTTGGATTAGAATGTTTATGCATTTGTAACCATGTGAAGGGCTATGTCTGTTTTCGCTGCTTGTGAATTATTTGGGGAAGTGGTATCTTTTGTTATGGACTAGCTTGGTATTTTCATGAGCAGTTTGAAAGATTTTCTGTCTGGCTGCATGATACCTTTCGAGGTCACAGTCTATAATACAAATGGAGTCTTGTTCCAGAGAGCCTTCCTTTGTTTTCCACCAACAGAATGGTCTATATGATTAATGATTACTTATAGGAAATTAGATGTCGGATAATTAAAAAAATGGCAAAATATTATGAAGTATCAGCGTATGTGCTTTGTTAATCAAGTGTGGGACAAAAATTGATATCAAAAAGCGACCATATTTTGGAATTTGAAGTTAAGCAGGTTGAAATCTATGACTAACTACGATTTTGGGCAAGAATCTATTCTCTACTCCCTTGTTATTAATTGATTAATAGGATTTACATTTGCATTGATAAAATGATAGAAACAAGAAAAATAGGGGTTTAAAGTGTATTTCTTAGGAGGCAGCAAAAGGAAAATTACTGATCTATTGGTTTCTTCTTTAGGCCAAGCAAGCAAAGAGAGTGTTGCATGGTCAAAGTAGTGGAGTAGGGATGTTAAATGCTCAATTTTCAATCTGAGTATATTTATATATTTTTTGTTCTTTTGTGTGATTTTGGCTTCAATTTACTTAAAAACTTGAAAACTATGTATTTTATCCTCCCAGATAGGGAAAGATCAAAGTTGATGATAAAGTGGAATTTGATGGATCATCGGTCTGGTAAAACTATTTAACTTAAGAGGATTTATGGAAATTAATCTGCCAATTGCATAAAGTGGGCTTTAATCGATTTAATGATTTACAGCTGAAGGGAAGGTTGAGGTATTGCTTCGTCTTGTAATGTGGATGCTCTACAAGATTCTTCTACTTTGTGGAACATAACAGAAGGGCAAGTAATGGAAACACCCTTACAAGGGTTAGAAAATTAGAAAATTAAGTTGTGACAAGTTTTTTCTTGTGGCGGGGTTACGTAAACAAGCTATAGTTTCTTGCACGGTTTGTAGCACTGAAAATTTGTGGGGAGGTATAAATGTTTTGTTTAAAGCTTTGATACTTTCAGAATCAATTTTGAAGATTTTATTGTTTCTTGCACTATTTGTAGCGCTGCAAATTTGTGGAGAGGTATAAATGTTTTGTTTAAAACTTTGATATTTTCAAAATCAATTTTCAAGATTTTATTGTTTGGCTGTACAACCTTTTGCCAGCAGATGATGTTTCTACGCAAATAGCTGCTTCCCATGGATAGCACACTGTACAGCTTTTAAGTATTTATAGTATGCCATAGTAATTTTATCATTTATGTATACATGTTTTAATAAGGAAGGTATAATATGATTATGTAGGAAATTTTGGAGGTGGGGAGCCTAGAGCAGTTGAAACCAGAGGGTGTAGAATCAACAAGATGGTAAAACAGTATACACACCGGATTTGTTAATTACATATTATTTTCAATTGTCACCAAATACAGAGAAGTAACAATACTTATGATGCAGAAGTGATCCGCTGGGCCCATATTAGAGCGTTGTTTTGGGCTAATTCGTCTGTTTTGGTGATTTAAAGAATTTTGTATCACCAAGTTGTCTGGTTTATGTAGTAAGCTATTCTCTACTACCTGGTCATTAATTGATTAGAATTTACATTTCGATTGAGCAAATGATAGATATAAGAAAAATGGTAGTCTGGTTTTTAATACAAAAAATGAAAAATCTTTTCTTTTCTTTTTAATGACAAGATCATAGGGAAAGGGGATCATTCTATACCGTACATGGATTTGGAGTTTGCATCCAGCAATTAAAAAAGCCCTGGCCAAGTTTTCGAGCAGGTTGTCAATTTCTCTCTGTTTTTTAATTTGAATATAGTGTGATTCGCAAACGAAAAAATTAGATGGATTTGGAGTTAGCAGCACTGTCCAAGTTTGTGAGCAAGATGTCAATTTCTGTATTTTTTTCGTTTCATCAAATATAGTGTGATTAGTGAAGAAAAAATTAGATCTTAAATTAGAGAGTATTTTCAATTTGATGGATTTTGAGTTGGCTTCCAGCTATAAAACAAAGCACTGTCCAAGCTTGCGAGCAGCGTGTTAATTTCCATCTTTTTTTCGTTTGATCTGAATATAGTGTGATTAATGAAGAAGAAACTAGATTTTAAATTAGAGAGTATTTTCTATTGGTGGAGAGCATAGGGTATTATTTAGTTTGATGAAATTCATATTTTCCCCTTACAAGACTAGTCAAATATTTTTTTGGGAAGATTAACTGATTGTTGAAACAAAATATTGAATATTTATTTGTTTAATGGCACTAAAGGGTTGATGGCATTTAAGGGCTTCAACATGGTTATCGATGGGATGCAAGTTGGTTTGTAAATTTTAGCAGTTCATTATTATGTAATATCATTTTTGAGGAAGATAAGATTCCTATTAACACCAAGCTTGTATTTCAAACTTAAAAAGATACATATTTGTTAAATGGAATGAAAAGGTTTATGACACGAAGGAGCTTGAACATGATCATTGACTCCACTGTCGAGTGTACCAATTTTTTGGGTTAAGATCTATGGGTTCTTCCGAATTCTTTACTGTATACCTTTTTTGATTATGTAGGTGTTTTTGGAGGTGGGATCTTGAAGCCAACTGAAATTAGACGCTGTGAAATTATCAAGACGGTAAAACAATATCATCTTCTAGGCTTTGTTATTTACACTTTGTCATCGATTGTCACAAGATATACAAGAATTGCAATTTACGTTTCCTATGAACAAATGTTAGAAACAGCAAGAATGTTGGATGTGTATTTTAATGAAAAAAATGGAAGTTTATGGCATTGAAAAGCTTGAACTTGAACATTGATGGTGTGACAGGGTGAAAGGGTTTTTGGCTAAGATCCATCGGTTCCTCTTGAGTAAGCAACTTATAAAAATGGTATTTGTTGGCTTCAGTATGTTTTGCTGAATTTATGCGAAGTGAAGGGTATGGTTTAGTTAGTACAAGTTGAGAATTATTGGGGAGCTTCTAAACTTTTATTTAGCTGCCTAACATGTATTGTAGATGTTTGAAACATTTGTTGTTTGGCTGCAATGTCATTTTTAGTTTAATGATTTTGGACTCCACCAGTAAAAGGCCCTCTGAATTCTTTAAGTTCTTTCAAGGGTCTCTGAATTCTTTAACTTCTTTCAAGGGTTTTGATTGCAGGGAGTACTTTTGTATTCAAGTTTTAGGAGTTTTATTTTTGCCCTGTATGTTTATTCTTTAGTCCTTGCAGGGTTTTATTAAGCTGAGACCAGATTAAGACAATATTACATGGAAGCACATCGTTTTGCAATTTTATTGTCTGTCACAAGGAGGGTTGAGGTAACGATGTGTTTTGTATGGTTGATGTTTTACAAGATTGAACTACTTTTTAGGTATTAATTTTTCTGGAATTCTACTTAAGGAAAGGGAAATGAGAGTTTACGCTGTAACACTTCCTTTTCTTATGGCAGGGTTATGAAAACAAGCAATAGTTTCTTCAAGTTTGTGGCACTGCAAATTTGTGAGGAAGTAGAATTTTTTTGTTTAAATCAATATTTTCAGAAGAAGTTTTGAAGATCTCATTGTTGGGCTTTACAATCTTGTGCATCGATAATGTTTCTATTGAGCTAGTTGCTTGCCATGGACAGCCCATTGTAGGACTTACGTTTTGAGATACTTTTATTGTATAGGTCTTATTCCTTGTTTAATAAGTCCGGCATTTTTTGGAGGTGGGGATCCTGGAGAATACTCAAATCGGAGGATGTGGAATCGACAAGATAGTAAAAGAGTATTGACATCTAGGTGTTGTTAAGTACATGTTACCTTAAATTGTCACCAAATATATAAAAGCTACGATGCTTTGATGCATAAGTGATTCTTGTGCTCGTGCTAGAACTTTGTTGTGCATTGATTCCGAGGTTTTTTGTAAATTGAAGAAATTTGTATAGCCAAGGTGCGCGTTGATTCTGGTGTTTTTTGCAAAGTGGAGAGCTTTTTATCTCAAACAACAAAAATGGTGGTCAAATGTTTTTTTCAATAAAGAAAATGAAGAATCTTTTATTATATTTTGTATGCTGAGTTAGCTGGCAAGGGAAAAAGTTTGATACACAGATTTGGAGTTAACTTTCAGCTGAAACAAAGCACCGTCCGAGTTTGTGAGTAGGATGTTATTTTCTCACCTTTCTCAGCTGAATTTAGTGTGAATGGGCAACACGCAATTTAAATCCCAAATTAATGAGTATTTTGTCTTTGATTTAGTTTAATCAGTGAATTTTATACGCACACAACTACAAAGTTGAAATTTAGATGAAGGGCTTGACTATTCTTGATTCTAATCATCGTAATAGCATCGGATAATAAGGAATTTGTGAAAATTAATTTTCAATTACAAATAAGAGTTTTTATTTAATTTTAATTTTGATTGTCTTTCTGAACATTAGTGTGCTAAGAGCATTCAACTTGTATGTGACCTATTCTAGGTTGCCACAAGGAAGTAACAGTGCAGTGTGGAATAAGTGGCATAATATTTCTTCAACTGGAGTAGTGTGCATTAAGTGGTAGCATATTTCTCCCCTTATGCTTGTAGTATTCTATACGATGATGCTGTTTATGAGAAAAATGAGTTTATTTGGGGGTATAATAGAATTTCTTTATTGGGTGATTGAAGTATTTGATTGGTGCAGCAACTTTCACAGGGTTGAGGTACCGCTTTATGAACGGAGAATAGTAAAGTGGCATGTCAATTCCGGTTTAATGAGAATAGTTATTATGCTTACAAAGATTTAAGGGCTTGGATATTTATTTTATTGATTAAAATATACGAAGTAGCAGATCAGTATTTGAACAACTTAATTACAATTATACTTATGCTTTTAAGGATGTTGGGAAGTGAGCACAATATATTAAAGTAGGGTGAGGGGTGACCATAATTTTGTTATTATCTCTGTAGGGGATAATTCATAATTGGTTTCTTTTTCTTGCTTTTGCAGTTTTTCAATATATATATGTAAGATGTGCGGTAGTTTTGACACATGTATTTGTCATTTGTGTCATTTACAGAGATACATCTTTGTGGCCCGTGCAGTATATTAGAAATTGTAGATTGCCGTTATTGGTAAGGCTTCTAGAATGATTTCTCAACTATATGTGGTGTTCCCCATTCAGATACTAAGTATTTAGAATATATAAGGGTGTTTTTACAGGGTTGTAAGTTTGGGCTTTAACAATTGCGATTTTATTGGTCGAGGATTTTCTCTCTCTTGTTTTTCCTTTGTTTTTTTTGATTTTGAAGTTAACTTCTTTCATATTAGTATTTCAGTGCTGGAAAATCGTTACGTAAGTTTGGACTGTGCTTAAAGGAAGGTTGAGGCAAAGATTTTTATTTTTTTTTGGGCTGCCTCACTGTTATATGGATTTCTTTGATGGCCGTATTGGATGAATCATTTGAGGATCCATCGGTTCCTCTTAGTAAGTGTGGTTCGTAGGTTGAAAAATAGTTAGGGTAACGTTTATATTGGTTCATTAAAGGTCTTCAACATTATCATTGATGGCCATAGTGGATGAATCATTTTTTCTGATTAAGATTGACTGGTTCCTAAGTAGGCCATTTAGAAAATGCAATTTTGTTGGATTATAATATTTATGCATTTGTAACCATGTGAAGGTCTGCGTCAGTTTTGGTTGCTTGTGAATTATTTGGGAAAGTGGTGATCTTTTGTTATGGACTTGCTTGGTGGTATTTTCACGAGCAGTTTGAAAGATTCTCTATTTGGCTGCATGATACCTTTCGAGGTCACAGTCCATAATACAAATTGAGTCTTGTTCGAGAGAGCCTTCCTTTGGTTTCCACCAGCAAATTGGCCTATATGATTAATGATTATGTAGGCATTTTGATAGGTAGGGAGCCTATAGGCAATTAGATGTCGGGGAGGTAAAAAGATGGTGAAACAGTATGAAGTATCAGCATATGCGGTTTGTTAATCAAGTGTGGGACAAAAAATGATATCAAAAAGCAACTATATTTTGGAATTAGAAGTTAAGCAGGGTGAAATCTATGTATGATTTTAGTTAAATCTTTCAATTTTGTGAGTTGAAGAATTGCGGTTTTTGCAAGAAGCTATATTGTGCTCCCTTGATATTAATCGGCCATATTGGATGAATCATTTGAAGATCCATCTGTTCATCTAAGTTTGGTTTCTAAGTTGAAAAATAGTTAGGGTAACAATTATATTGGTTCATTATAGGTCTTTAATATTATCATTGATGGCCATAATGGATGAATAGGTTTTTTCGATTAAGATGCACTGGTTCCTCAGTAGGCAATTTAGAATATGCAATTTTGTTGGTTTATAATATTTATGCATTTGTAACCATGTGAAGGGCTGCGTCTGTTTTGGCTGCTTGTGAATTATTTGGGGAAGTGGTGATCTTTTGTTATGGACTAGCTTGGTGGTATTTTCACGAGTAGTTTGAAAGATTCTCTGTTTGGCTGCATGATACCTTTCGAGGTCACAGTCCATAATACAAATTGAGTCTTATTCGAGAGAGCCTTCCTTTGGTTTCCACCAGCAGAATGCCCTGTATGATTAATGATTATGTAGGCATTTTAGTACGCAAGGAGCTTATAGATAATCAGATGCCGTGGAGTTAAAAAGATGGCAAAACAGTATGAAGTATCAGCGTATGCGCTTTGTTAATCGAGTGTGGGACAAAAAATGATATCAAAAAGCGACCATATTTTGGAATTTGAAGTTAAGCAGGTTGAAATCAGTGACTACGATTTTGGTTAATTCTTTCAATTTTGTGAGTTGAAGAACTTCGGTTTTTGCAAGAAGCTATATTGTGCTCCCTTTTTATTAATTGATTAATAGGATTTACATTTGCATTGAGAAAATGATGGTCAGAAACAAGAAAAATAGGGGTTTAAAGTGTATTTCTTGGGAGGCAGCAAAAGGCAACCTAACGATCTATTGGTTTCTTCTTTAGGGGAAGCAAGCAAAGGGGAGTGTTGAATGGTCAAATTATTGGAGTAGGATGTTAAATTCTCAATTATCATTCTGAATATGTTTTTTAGTTCAACAATTTTGGATTAGAGCATAAAAAGGCCCTTTGAGTTATTATCAACCTCCTTGAAGGGTTTGGATTGGAGGGAGTAATTTCTATTAAATTTTTAGAGTTTTATTATAGGCTTGCAAGTTTTTGATTTAGTTCCCGCAACGAGGCATAGACCAGATGAATATGATATTATGTGGCAACACATAATTTATAAATCTAATTGTCTTACAGCTGAAGGGAAGGTTGAGGTAATGCTTCATCTTGTAATGTGGATGTTCTGCAAGATTCTTCCTACTTCATGGAAAATAACATAAGGGAAAGTAATGGAAACACCCTTACAAGGGTTAGGAAATTAAGTTGTAACAATTTTTTTCTTATCGCAGGGTTATGTAAACAAGCTAAAGTTTCTGGCACGGTGTGTAGCGTGGAAAAGTTGTGGGGAGGTATAAATGTTTTGTTTAAAGCTTTGATATTTTTAGAAGCAATTTTGAAGAATTTATTGTTTGGCTTTACAACCTCTTGCCAATAGATGATGCTTCTACTCCAATCGCTGCTTCCCATGGACAACACATTGTAAAGCATTTAAGTATTTACAGTATGTTCTAGTGGATTTACGTATACTTATTTTAATAAGGAAGACAAAATATGATTATGTAGGAACTTTTGGAGGTGGGGAGACTGAAGGAGCTGAAACTAGAGGATGTAGAATCAACAAGATGGTAAAACAGTATACACACTAGTCAAATGTTTTTTTTGTGGTAAAACAGTATACACAGTAGTCGAATGTTTTTTTGGTGAAGCAAGCAAAGGGAGAGTGTTTCATGGAGTAAGATGTTAAATGGTCAATTTTCAATCTGAATATATTTATATTTTTTTGGTTCTTTTGTGTGATTTTGTCTTTGATTTACTTGACAACTATGTATTTTTCCTCTGAGACAGGGAAAATTCGAAGATGATGATAAAGTGGAATTTGATGGATCATCGGTCTGGTAAAACTATCTGACGTCAGAGTATTTATTGAAAACAATTTTCCAATTGAATAGAGTGTGCTTTAATTGATTTCCTTTTTTGATTTATTTATCTTTGTAAACATTAGTGCTTTGAGAGCATTTAACTTGTATGCAACCAGAGGGTAAATATGGTATGCCACTTCATAAACAATGTGGATTAAGTGGTACAATATTATTCCCTTTCGCTTGCTGCAATAATACAATTAGTCCATGTGTCTATGTTGGCTGAGAACAAATTATGATGGTGTTATGTGGCTACAAAATGTTCTGTAGCTTTGGTGGTGGCTCAGCTAAAGGGAAGCTTGAGGCAACGTTTATATTGTTGCTTTGTGTGTTTTACAATGTTATGAAGAAGACGCCAATCTAGATCTCTATATTCTCTTGATGGAGAGCTTAGAGTATTATTTATTTTTATGGATTTAGTTATTTCCCAGTATATAAGATAATGTCAATTTTTTTTGGAAGATTTATTCAAATTAACGGATTGCCAATTGTTGAAACATAATTCATTTTTTTATTTTGTTTTATGGCATTTAATGATTTAAGGGTTTAGAGCATTTAAGCAGTTAAACATGGCTATTGATGGGATGGAAGTTGGTCTGTAAGTTTTAGGAGTACGTCATACTATAATACCATTTTTTAGGAAGATTGACTCCAATTAACACCAATCTGATTTACAAAAAATAATATGTAATATGTATTTGTTTTATGGCATGAAATATAATGGCTTTTAAGAGTTTGAACATGATAATTGATGACGATGTGGAGTTGAGCACTCATTTGGGTTATAAGATCTATGAGGTCTCTGAGTAAGCAACTTACGGCAATCAATTTTGTTGGCATGCAATATTTCTTACTGATTCTTTCCACAAAGTGGAGGGCTTTATGACAAGTTGAGGATTATTTGGAAAGTTGTAACATATGAAGAGTGATGAATGCCTACCTCCTTTGATACCAAATGATGCCTACAGCCTAGCCAAACACTTAAAATAATTCTTGCAGAGTACTTGTATCCGCTACAATTAAAGTTTAAAACAGACTTCTGTGTCCTCATCTTGTAATAAATGTGACAGTAATATGTGATATCACTGCATCCCATATATCCAACTAATGGGGATCCCAACGTGACTTGGATACTAAGGAACTTCCAGTAGATGAGGAAATTTTGTTTTATCCTGCCGATAAGACAACAAAAACTTATATAGCCGACACGTTCTCATTCCTTTTATGCCCAAGACTTTATGCAATTTTCCAAATAGACTCGAGTCTATATGAGAAGGTCTCAGACCATCATAGATAATGTCTCAGACCATCATACATGTTTTCAATTCTATTACAAACTTAGAGTCCTTATTGATGAAAACAGTTTCTTTACAACACTTATCAAGAGCACAGGCAATGTCCGTGTCCCTCGAATTCCTCAAGTCTCTCCTCTTCAACAAGAGTGCATCAACAAGCCTCAACTCCACTATTTCTTCTATGCTGTAGTCGCTATGTTGTACTAATCAATTACTATTATTCCCCCAGGACCCACAAAGAAATGAAGCCAAATCATCTTTCTCCCGATCATCAAGTTGTATCCAACGTATGCCTTTCTTGTATGCAAAATAACATAGGTTTTGCGGCCGACAAATCTCAAGTATATGACTCTATCAAAGTTAACCTTAGTCAAGATGATGGGTGGATCATTATTTTTGAGACTGGACGCAGCTTTCTCAAACACAGGCACAAGCCGCTTACAATGCCCACACCAAGGAGCATAGAATTCGACTAGAATGAACGGATACTTAGATAGCGTCTGTGTGAAATTAGTGGCATCCAGTGTCAATACCGATGACACTCCCTATTCTTCTGCCATTGCTCTCCATGAGAACTCTCAGAATCATCTGGTATAGTTTGTAAACGGACATCAACAGAGCTCGTCTCCTCCTTATTAACGCCTCTCTTCATTTGGATGGAACTGGAGTCGTGTCTCCCATTGATTTCCCTTCACGTTTCCATCAACGAGCTCATGAATGACAACGGGACTATGGTTACACCCATGCCTGTTTACTTTTCCAACATACGTAAGCCGATTCTTTTCCTCGACTCGACTTTGCCAACATGCGTGAGCCGCCTATTCTTTTCCCCCAGCTCGGTTGGGCTCAGATCTCACTGACGAGTATCAAACAAAAAGGGACATATTTTGAATTCCTGCTCTTCAGAAGAGCGATGTACAAAAACTTCTCAAAAAATAAAAATAGGCAGCGTCCTTTTATGAATGTTGGTAAGCCAGACAATGACAATGATATAGCGAGTAGTCTATTAGATCCTCTTCACCGATGCCATGATGACTAGAAAACAAACTAACTCAGGATAATATAGGTGCGTTGGAGATCACAACAGATAATCCTAATAAAGACAATGTCATTTAAACACACAGAAGCATTAACTGTAGGATTCATAGACACAAATGATCATATTATAAACAACTTCTGTTAACATTGATTAAGCAGATTACAACAAACACTAAACATATTTCAGATGCACAGAGAGTTGCAGTGCGCAGACAGTTAAATTATCAAACAGATTTCCATGATTGTTCTGAGGCCCATACCTAACACTTATACTCAGTCACTCATTTGTACTCATGCTCCGGTGCTCATGGCTGCCATTAAAGGTTTAACACTCTCCTTCACGCATTTAGAAAGCATCCAATTCATTTTCTTCAGATTATTAAATCGAAACACTAAGATTACAGCCAAGAATGCATCATCATTTAGAGGCCTGGAGGCCCATTATTCATTCTCTCCTCTATATTTCTCTCATCCGATTCCTGCATTTTTCTCTTGTTGTAGATCTGCGTTTTTACATACTGCTGCTCATTCTTCCTCTCTCCTTGCTGAGAGGCTTTCCTTCTGTGTCTCCTTCTACGTACTTCTCCTTCTCTTTAATTAATTTTCACTTTTTAATTGGATTTGTCTTTTTTTGGCTATATTTTTGTTTTTAAAAACCTCCTTCAAACCTCCACGCCCAACTTGGGCTTAGGCAAACAAAATACAGTTTTTAATTTTCCAGCATATTCTAATATCCCCTCATTTCCTCAACAGCTCCACATTTACCTTTTTACTTTTACTTTTTACATTTTCTCCTTAATTTTTAACATTTTAGAGGAAAATACAATAATTTGAAATTCGTTGCAGATGCTCCTGCATCATAGAGGCTGCCCAAAATCTTTTGCATCTGTTCGATGGATTTGTTGTTGGTTGTATGATCCTTTTTCAGTTCATCAATTTTGGAGTAGAGCCAAAAAATTCCCTTTGAGTTAATTTATCATCGACTTCTTTCAAGGGTTTTGATTGGAGGGAGTACTCTCTATTAAATTTTTATGAGTTTTATTATAGGCTTGTAAGTTTTGATTTAGTCCCTGCAACTTGGCAAAGACCAGATGAATTTGATATTATGTGGCAGTACATATTTTATAAATTTAATGGTCTTACTGCTGAAGGGAAGGTTGAGGTAACACTTTGTCTTGTAATGCGGATATTCTGCAAGATTCTTCTACTTTGTGAAACATCCTTACAAGTGTTAGAAAACTAAGTTGTAACAATTTTTTCTTATGGCAGGGTTATGTAAAAACTATAGTTTTTTGCACGGAGTGTAGCGTTGTGAATTTGTTGGGAGGTATAAATGTTTTGTTTAAAGCTTTGATATTTTCAGAAGCAATTTTGAAGATTTTATTGTTTGGCTTCACAACCTCTTGCCAGGAGATGATGTTTCTACTCAAATGGTTGCTTCCCATGGACAACCCATTGTAATGCTTTTAAGTATTTATAGTATGCCTTAGAGGTTTTACGTATACTTATTTTAATAAGGAAGGTAGAATATGATTATGTAGGAAATTGAGGTCGGGAGCCTGGAGCAGCTGAAATTAGAGGATGTAGAATCAACGAGATGGTAAAACAGTATACAAAGAGGCTTTGTTAATTACATGTTACCTTCAATTGTCACCAAATATGGAGAAGTAATGATACCTCTGATGCAGAAGTGATCTGCTGGGCCCATATTAGAGCTTTGTTTTGGGCTAATTTGTCTTGTTTTGGTGAATTAGAATTTTGTATCACCAAGTTGTGTCTAGTTTATGCAATAATAAGCTATTCTCTACCACCCAGTGATTAATTGATTATAATTTACATTTCGATTGAAGAAATGTATAAACAACAAAAATGGTAGTTAGAGGTGGCTTTTAATGCAAAAATTGTAGAATCTTTTTTTTTTCTTTTTAACGGCAAGTTCACTGGCAAGGGGGATCATCGTATGCATATTTGTTTAATGGCATGAAAGGGTTTTATGACATGGAAGAGCTCGAGCATAGTCATTGATGGCATTGCAGATTGTACCACTTTTTTGGGTTAAGATCTATGGGTTCTTCTGAGTAAGGAACTAATGGCAAATATTTTTGTAGGCTTTACAATATTTTTTGTGGATTTTATCTAAAGTGAAGGGTATGGTTTTATGACAAGTTGAGAATTATTATTGGGAAAGTGGCCGACATGCATTGTATCTGCTTGCAAGATTTGTTGTTTGGTTGTATAATCCTTTTTCAGTTTAATGGGTTTGTATTCCACCCTTAAAATCCCCCTTTGAATTGCTTATTATCAGCGCCTTTCAAGGGTTTTGACTATAGGGGGAACATTTCTTTTGAAGTTTTACTTTAGGCGTCCAGGGTTTGGACTGTAGGGGGTACATTTCTTTTGAAGTTTTACTCTAGGCCTGTAAGTTTTTGCTTTAGTCTATGCAATAATTCGGAGACTAGATGAACGCGATATTATGTGGTTATTCATTGTTCTACAAATTTTATGGTAAATCAGCTGAAGGGAAGGTTGAAATAACATTGCATCTTGTATGTTGGATGTTCTGCAAGATTGTTCTACTTAAGTTGTAAACTTGTGGGTATTAATTTTTCTTGAATGGTACATAAAGAAAGGGCAAGTAATGGAAACACTTTTATGAGGGTTTAAGTTGTAACAATCTCCTTTCTTATGGTCGTCTTGTGTAAACAAGCTATAATTTTTTGTGGAGTGGTGGCACTTCAAGTTTGCGAGGAAATGGAATTGTTTTTGTCTTAAGCATTGATATTTTTAGAAGTAATTTTGAAGGTGTCATTGGTAGGCTTTCTCTTGCCAGCTGAGGAAATTTCATTAGAAATGTATGCTTGCCATGGACAGGGCATTTTAGGACTTCATTTTTGAGAGTTCTTTACTGCATAGCTTTTTTGATTATGTAGGCATTTCTTTATTGTATAGCTTTTTTGAAGGTGGGATCCTAAAGCCAACTGAAATAAGACGCTGTGAAATTATCAAGACAGTAAAACAGTGTCAACATTTAGGCTTTGTTAATCACACTTTGCCATCAATTTTCACCAAACATACAAGAATATTGGTATTTATTATTTATGATGCAAAAGTGACCTGATAGGCCCATGCTAGAATATTGGTATTTATTATTTATGATGCAAAAGTGACCTGATAGGCCCATGCTAGAGCTATGTTTTGCGCTAATTCCTCTGTTTTGGTGAATTGAAGAACTTTGCATCATCAAGACACATTTGGTTTATGCATTAAGCTATTCTCTATTGCGTAATGATTAGTTAATTATTACAATTTACACTTCCATGAACAAATGATGGAAACATCAAAAATGTTGGTGGTGTATTTTAATGAAAAAAATGGAAGTTTATGGCATTGAAGAGCTTGAACATGATCATTGATGGCGTGACAGGTTGAAGTGTTTTTGGCCAAGATCCATTGGTTCCTTTTGAGTAAGCAACTTAACAAAATGGTTTTTGTTGGCTTATGGTATGTTTTTTTCTGAATTTATGTGAAGGGTATGGTTTAGTATGAGTTGAGAATTATTGGGGAGCTTTTAAAATTTTGTTTGGCTGCCTAACATATATTTTAGCTCTTTGAAACATTTGTTGTTTGGCTGTAATGTCATTTTTAGTTCAATGATTTTGGATTCCACCAGCAAAAGGCCCTCTGAATTCTTTAACTTCTCTCAAGGGTTTTGATTGCAGGGAGTACTTTTGTATTCAAGTTTTAGGAGTTTTATTTTTGGCCTATAAGTTTATTCTTTAGTCCTTGCAATTAAACTGAGACCAGATTAAGACGATATTACAGGGAAGCACATCTTTTTGCAAATTTTATTGTGTCACTTGAAGGGGAGGTTGAGGCAACATTGTGTTTTGTATGGTTGATGTTCTACAAGATTGAACTACTTTGTAGGTATTATTTTTTCTTGAATTCTACTTAAGGGAAATGAGAGTTTAAGCTGTAACACTTACCTTTCTTTTGGCAGGCTTGTGAAAACAAGCTATAGTTTCTTTAAGTGTGTGGCACTGCAAATTTGTGGGGAAGTAGACTTTTTTTGCTTAAAGTGATATTCTCAGAAGAAATTTTGAAGATCTCTTTGTTGGGCTTGACAATCTTGTGCTAGTTGATGATGTTTCTATTGAAATAGTTGCTTGCCATGGACAGCCCATGGTAGGATTTATGTTTTGAGATACTTCTGTTGGATAGGTCCTATTCCCTGTTTGATAAGTATGGCAGTTTTTTGAGGTGGGGAGCCTGGGGAATACTCAAATCGGAGGCCACGAAATCGTTTAAGATGGTAAAACAGTATTGACATCTAGGCTTTGTTAATTAGACGTTACCTTCAATTGTCACCAAATATATAAAATTTAATGATACTAATGATGCAGAAGCGATTCTTGTGTTCATTCTAGAACTTTGTTGTGGGCTGATTCAGATGTTTTTGTAAATTGAAGAACTTTGTATCGCCAAGGTGCGTGTTGATTCCGCTATTTCTTGCAAAGTGAAGAACTTTGTATCTCAAACAACAAGAATGGTGGTCAGATGTGAATTTCAATAAAGCAAATGAAGAATCTTTTATTATATTTTTTTATGCCAAGTTAAGTGTTCGATACAAAGATTTGGAGTTAGATTTTCGCTGAAACAAAGCAGCTTCCAAGTTTGTGAGTAGGATGTCAATTTCTCACCTTTCGCAGCTGAATTTAGTGTGATTAGCCAACACGAAATTGAAATCCTAAATTAGTGAGTATTTTGTCTTTGATTTAGTTAATACAGTGAATTTTCTACGCGCATAACTACAAAGTGGAATTTTGGATGAAGGGCTGGACTATTTTTGATTCTAATCATCGTATTACCACTGGTGATAAATAATTTGTGAAAATTAATTTCCGATTACAAATAAGAGCTTTTATTTAATTTTAATTTTGATTTTGGTTGTCTTTCTGAACATTAGTGTCCTAAGAGCATTCAACTTGTATGTGACCCTTATCCTAGGTTACCACAAGGAAGTAACAATGCAGTGTGGAATAAGTGTTACAATATTTCTTCCCTTATGCTTGTAGTATTTTATACGATGATGCTGTTTATGAAAAAAATGAGTTTGTTTTGGGGTATAGTAGATATTTCTTTATATGGTGATTGAAGTACTTTATTGGTGCAACAACTTTCACAAGTCCGAGGTATTGGTTTAAGAATAGAGAATAGTAAATTGAAATGGCAATTCTAGTTTAACGAGTATAGCTAATGTTCTTACAAAATTTTAAAGGCTTGGATATTTATTTTATTGATTCAAATATACGAAGTAGCAAATCAGTATTTGAATGACTTAATTACAGTTGTACTTATGCTTTTAAGGATGTTGGGGAGCGAGCACAATATATTAAAGTAGGGTAGGGAGTGAGCATAAATTTTTACCATCTCTGTAGTGGAAAATTGGTTTCTTTTTCTTACTTTTGCAGTTTTTCAAAATATATATATATATATATATATATATATATATATATATATATATATTGTGTACGGTAGTTTTGACACACGTATTTGTCATGTGTCATTTACAGAAATACATCTTTGTGGCCCGTGCAATATATTTACAAATTGTAGATTGCTGTTATTGGTAAGGCTTCTAGTATGATCTCTCCATTATACGTGTTGTTCCCTATCATCCCTGTTGTTATGGTACTAAGTATATAGAATATATTGTGTTTAAGGGTGTTTTTGCAGGGTTGTAAGCTTGGGCTTTAACATCTGCAATTTTATTGGCCAAGGATATATTTTCTCTCTCTTTTCCTTTGGTTTTTCTGATTTTGAATATTACTTCTTTGATATTATTATTTTAGGGGTGGCAAATCGTTATGCAAGTTTGGACTGTGCTTAAAGGAATGTCGAGGCAACGAATATTTTCTTTTTGGCTGCGTCACATTTATATGGATTTCTTAGATGGCCATTTTGGATGAATCATTTGAAGATCCATCGGTTCCTCTTACTAAGTGTGGTTTGTAAAATAGTGAGGGTAACAATTATATTGGTTCATTAAAGGTCTTTAACATTATCATTGATGGGCATAATGGATGAATCAGTGTTTCGTGTTAAGATGCACTGGGTCCTAAGTAGGCAATGTAGAAAATGCAATTTTGTTGGATTACAATATTTATGCATTTGTAACCATGTGAAGGGTTGTGACTGTTTTGGCTGCTTGTGAATTATTTGGGGAAGTGGTGATCTTTTGTTACGGACTCGCTTGCTAGTATTTTCACTAGTTTTAATTTTTTTTTATTTGGCTGCATGATACCTTTCGAGGTCACAATTTATAATACAAATTGAGTCTTGTTCGAGAGAGCCTTCCTTTGGTTTCAACAAGAAAAATGGCCTATATGATTAATGATTATGTAGGCATTTGTGGAGGCAGGGATCCTATGTGAAATCAGATGTCAGGGAGTCAAAAAGATGACGAAATATTATGAAGTATCAGCATATGCACTTTGTTAATCAAGTGTGGGACAAAAAATGATACTGAAAAGCGACCATATTTTGGAATTCGAAGTTAAGCAGGTTGAAATCTATGAATAACATTTTGGTTAATTCATTCAATTTTGTGAGCTGAACTTTGGTTTATGCAAGAAGCTATTCTCTCTCCTCCCTTGTTATTATTTGATTAATAGGATCTATATTTGCATTGAGAAAATGATAGTCAGAAACGAGAAAAATAGGGGTTTAAACTTTATAGCGTATTTCATGGGAGGCAGCAGAAGGAAAATTAACGATTTATTGGTTTTCTTTTTAGGTGAAACAAGCAAAGGGAGAGTGTTGCATGGTCGAAGTATTGGAGTAGGATGTTAAATTCTCAATTTTCAATCAAAATATATTTATATTTATTTGTTCTTTTGTGTGATTGTCTTTGATTTAGTTAAAAACTTGAAAGCAATGAATTTTCTCCTTGCAAATATGGAAATATTGAAGTTGAGAAAATGGAATTCGATGGATCATTAGTTTGGTAAAACTATCTGACTTCAGAGTGTTTGGAAAGCAATTTGTCAATTGCATATAAGGGGCTTTAATTTTTTTCTTTTTTTGACTTATTTATCTTTGTAGTCATTAGTGTTCCGAGAGCATTTTACTTGTATATACCCAGAGAGTAATATGGTATGCCACTTAAGTAACAATGTGGATTAAGTGGTACAATATTTATTCCCTTTTGCTCATGGTAGTCTTCCAATTAGTCCTTGCATCGATGTTAGTTGAGAACAAATCAAGATGGAATTATGTGGCTACAAAATGTTCTACAACTTTGGTGGTGTCTATACTGGGCCTTTTTTAAATAATTGTGTCAATAGGCCTAGAATCTAGGTTCTTAATTGAAATAAAGTGGCTATGTTTATTAATAAGTTTGTCAATTTAGATATTCAGGGTTGTTTAATGAATGTGTAGGTTTTAGAGACAACTTTGTTTATTATAGTCTAGTGAGTTTTTATTTATTTATTTTTTAATTTGTCTATGGTTATTGATTTAGCTCTGTTTTTTAATAGGTGTTTGTGGTTATTGTTTTAGCCCCTTGTTTGTGGTTGTCTAGTGATGATTATTATTATTATTATTATTATTATTATTATTATTATTATTATTATTATTATTATTAGTCTGTTATTGTTTTAGCCCTGTTGTTTTAGGTGTTTTTGGTTATTGTTTTAATCGTCAGTAAAATGAAGTCAATTTTTTTTAAATATTCTCATGTGTGGACGCATTATCGGGAGAGTTCAAAGCCCTGAATTTTTTGTTTTTTTTTGTTTTCATATTGTGGGGAGGGAATATAAAAATAAACACTGTTGGAACCATTGAGCTTCAAGATATGCACCTAATCCACTAAAGCTGAGGGTAGCTTCCAATGATAGTGACGGTTGCCTATGTTGATTGCGATTAAGTGGCAACAGTCAATGACATAGGCTACAAATGAAGACATTATTTTTCATGTTTTTGTGTGGTGTGCGAAAAATAAAGTGTACTATAACTAGTGTTTTCCCCTGCTGTGAAGTATTTGAAGAAGCTCATATTTTGAATACAGGGAGAGATTTAGTGTAGATGAAGTTTAGTATGGATGGTTTGCTAGATAGTTTGGAAGTTTGTGAATTCAAGAGTTTGGGGTGGTGGAATTTGGAATATGGGAATTCAGCTTGGGAGCTACACCTCTACAAGGGTTACGAGGTAGCTTGTGGAGCTCTACTTTGTCCAAGAACTACTTTCAAATAGAAGCTTTTATACAATATAGTTCCCTATCCCCATGTCATCACTAAGGGAGGAAATGGTTTCAAGATATGCACCAAATCCGCTAAAGCAGAGGGTAGCTTCCATTGATAGTTACGATTGCCTATGCTGATTGCGATTAAGTGGCAACAGTCAATGACACAGGTTACAAATGAAGACATTATTTTTCATGTTTTTGTGTGGTGTGCTAAAAATAAAGTGTACTATAACCAGTGTTTTCCCCTGTTGTGAAGAATTTGAAGAAGCTCATATTTTGAAGATAGGAAGAGATTTAGTTTAGATGAAGTTTAGTATGGATGGTTTGCTAAATAGTTTGGAAGTTTGTGAATTCATGAGTTCGGGGAGGTGGAATTTAGAATACGGGAATTCAGCTTGAGAGCTACACCTTTATGAGGGTTAGGAGGTAGCTTGTGGAGCTCTACTTGGTCCAATAACTATTTTCAAATAGAAGCATTTATATAATATACTTCTCTATCCCCATGTTTGCACTAAAGGAGGAATGTTAGATTATTTAGATTAGTATCTCATCTATATTGAGTGGATTGGTTGTAAGAGATAGAATAGGAATCCTTATATACAAGAGATCCTCTTCTTTACGTATTGTTTATTGAATAATTCAACATCAAGGGATTATTTTGTGTTACATTGAAGCCATATTCTTAGAATGTTTTCTTTTCTTATGGCAGGGTTGTGTAAACAAGCTATAAGTTGTAACAATTTCCTTCTTATTGTAGGGTTGTGTAAACAAGCTATAAGTTGCAACAATTTCCTTCTTATGGCAGGGTGTGTAAACAAGTAGGAAGTTGATGAATTTGGATCAGTTTAATACACAAAATAATTCCCATTCAATAATATTGTTTACAAATATATAGGCATATAATCTCCTTGTAATAAGGAGTTGTGCTTTATTTCCAAATCCCATAAAGCTTGCAACAAACACTATTACCGAGAGTTTGTTAAAATAACTCTCCACAAATACAATGTAGACACTAACACACACTTAGGAATATTTTTAACATAAGTTGTAAAAATTTCCTTTCTTGTGGTAGGGTTGTGTAAACAAGCTATAATTATTTATAGTGTGGCAGTACTGCAAATTTGTAAGTAAATAGAAATGTTTTGTCTAAAGCATTTATATTTTCAGATGACATTTCAATAGGAATGGCTGCTTGCCATTCACAAGCCATTTTAGGACTTCAGTTTTGAGAGATTTTAACTGCATGCCCTAGGGGTTTTACATATACCTTATTAATATTTAATTATGTAGGCATTTTTGGAGTCACCAAATCTATAAAAAATATGATATTTATTATTTTTGATGCAGAAGTGCTCGGATGGGCCCATGTTATAGCTTTGTTTTAGGTAATTCATTTGTTTTGGTGAATTGAAGAAGTTTGCATCACCAAGGCACATTGAGTTTATGCAGTAACCTTATCTCTATTGCCAAATGATTAATTTATTATTAGAATTTACATTTCTGTTGAACAAATGATATAAACATAAAAAATGTTGGTCAGAGGTGTATTTTAATGGGAAGCTTATGGCATTGAAGGGATTGAACATGATCATTGATAGCGTGACAGGGTGAAAGGTTTATGGTTAATATCCATCAGTTCCTCAAGTAAGCAATTTATTGAAATCATCTTTGTCAGCTTATAGTATATTGGCTCAATTTATCTAAAGTGAAGTTTATGGTTTTAAAACAACTTGAGTATTATTCTGGATGTTCTAAAATTATGTTACGCTGCCTAAGAGATATTGTAGCCATTTGAAACATTTATTGTTTCATTGTTACTTCATTTTTAAGTTCAACAATTTTGGATTCCACCAGCAAAAAGTCCTCTGAATTCTCTATTAATGCCTTTCAAGGGTTATGATTGTAGGGTGTAATTTCCTTTTCAAGTTCTAAGAGTTTTGTTTTAGGCTTGTAAGTTTATTATTAGAATTTACATTTCTATTGAGCAAATGATATAAACATAAAAAATGTTGGTCAGAGGTGTATTTTAATGGGAAGTTTATGGCATTGAAGAGCTTGAACATGATCATTGATAGCGTAACAGGGTGAACGGTTTATGGTTAAGATCCATCGGTTCCTCAAGTAAGCAATTTATTGAAATCATTTTTGTCCGCATACAGTATATTGGCTCAATTTATGTAAAGCAAAGTGTATGGTTTTATTTATGTAAAGTGAAGTGTATGGTTTTAGCACATGTTGATTATTATTCGGGATGTTCTAAAATTATGTTAGTCTACCTAAAAGATATTGTAGCCATTTGAAACATTTATTTTTTCGCTGTTATTTCATTTTTTAGTTCAACAATTTTGGATTCCACCAGCAAAAAGACCTCTGAACTCTTTATCAATGCCTTTCAAGGGTTTTGATTGTAGGGAGTAATTTCCTATTCAAGTTCTAAGAGTTTTGTTTTAGGCTTGTAAGTTTATTCTTTAGTCCCTGCAATTACGCTGAGACCAATTTAGGATGATATTACATCGCAGCACATTGTTTTGCAAATTTTACAGTTTATCAGCTGAAGGAAAGGTTGAGGTAACATTGTGTTTTGTATGGTTGATGTTCTACAAGATTGAACTAAATACATTGTAGGTATGAATTTTTCTTGAATACTACTTAAGCAAAGGGACTCAGTCCCTTATATGGTGGTTTACGATGGAACACTTCCCTTTTTTTTGGCAGGGTTATGAAAACAAGCTATGTTTTCTATTAAGCGTGTGATACTGCAAATTTGTGTGTGATACTGCAAATTTGTGGGTAAGTAGAAGGGTTTTGTTTAAAGTGATATTTTAATAATAATTATTGAAGATCTCATTGTTTGGCTTTACAATCTCTTGTCCATTGAGGTTTCTATTTAAATCGCTGCTTGCCATGGACAACCCATTGTACGACTTGAGTTTTGAGAGACTGCTGTTGTATGCTCAAATTGGAGGCCGTGAAATTGACATGTTGGTAAAATAGTATCAACATCTAGGCTTTTTTAATTACATGTTACCTTCAACTGCCACGAAATGTATAGAAGTGACGATACTTATGATGCAGAAGTGATTCCTGGACCCATGCTAGAACTTTGTTCTGCGCTGATTTGGATGTTTTTGTAAATTGAAGAACTTTTTATCACTCAGGTGCATTGATTCTGGTGTATTTTTCAAATTAATTAACTTTGCATCTCGAACACCAAAAAGGATGGTCAGATGTGTATTTCAATTAAAAAAATTGAAGAAATTTTTATTATATTTTTTATGCCAAGTTCGCAGGCAAGGAAAAGTGTTCCATACACAGATTTGGATTTAGCTTCCAGCTGTGAAACGAAACACCATCCGAGTTTGTGAGTAAGATGTCAATTTCTCACCTTTCTTAGCTGAATTTAGTGTGATTAGCCAACACAAAATTTAGATCCTAAATTAGTGAGCATTTTGTCTTTGATTGAGTTAAGACGGTGAATTTTCTGTACACAATTTAAAATGGAATTTTGGATGAAGGGCTGGACTATTTTCGATTGGGTGATAAAGAATTTGTGAAGTGTAATTTTTCAATTACAAATAAGAGCTTTCATTTAATTTTAAATTTGATCATCTTCCTGAACATTAGTGTGCTTAGAGAATTCAACTTGCATGTGGCCCTGATCTTAGTTTATGACAAGTAACAGTGTGGAATAAGCAATAAAATTTTCCTCCCTTTGAGTTAAATGTCTATTAAGTGATCGCATATTTCTCCCCTTATGCTTGTAGTAATATATACAATGATGCTGTGTGTGAAAAAAATGAGTTTATTTGTGGGGATAGTAGAAATTGCTTGATTGGGTGATTGAAATATTTGATTGGTCTAGCTGCAACTTTCACAGGTCTGAGGTACTGTGTTATGATCCAAGAACAGTGAAGTGGCATGGCAATTCTGGTTTACTAGCATAGCTATTATGCTTAAATTTTTTTAAGGGATCAGATCTCTATTATGCCTACCCCGTGAAGGGCTGCCTCTGTTTTCGCCGGTTGTGAATTACTTGGGGAGTGGTAAACTTTTGTTATGGACTCCCTTGGTGGTATTTTCATTTGCATTTTGAATGTTTTTCTGTTTTGCTACATGATACCTTTTGAGGTCACAGTCTCTAATAGAAAAGGAGTCTTGTTGCATAGAGCCTTCTTTAGGTTTCCTTCAGCAGAATGGCCTGGATGATTAATGATAATGTAGGCATTTTTGAAGGCAGGGAGCCTATAGGAAATCGGAGGTTGACAAGACAAAAAGATGGCGAAATATTATCAAGTATCAGCATATGCGCTGTTTTAATCAAGTGTCAGACAAAAAAATAATATAAAAAATTGAACATATTTTGGACTTTGAAGTTAAGCAGGTTGAAATATGACTATGATTTTGGTTTAATATCTTCATTTTTGCGAGTTGAAGAACTTTGGTTTATGCAATAAGCTATTCTCTACTCCCTTATTATTAATTGATTAATAAGATTTACAGTTGTGATGAGCACATGATAGTCAGAAAAAGCAGGGTGAAATCTGTGAATATGATTTTGGTTAATTTGTTCAATTTTGTGAGTTGAAGAACTTCTGTTCATGCAATAAACTATTATCTACTCCCTTATTATTAATTGATTAATAGGATTTATATTTGCAATGAGAAAATGTTAGTCAGAAACAAGAAAAACATGGGTCTAAAGTTTATCTACATTTTTTTTTTCTTTTTGGAGTTTGATTTTGGGAGGCAGCAAAGGGAAAAATAATTATCCATTAGTTTCTTTTTTAGGTGAAGAAAGTAAGCGAAGGGAGAGTGTTTCATGGTGAATGTATTGGAGTAGGATGTTAAAAGCTCAATTTTCAATCTGATTTTTATAATTTTTATTCGTTCTGTCTGTGATCTTGTCTTTGATTTAATTAAAAACTAAAAGAAATGAATTTTCTACTCATAGATAGGGAAAAATTGAAGCTGATGATAAAAAGAAATTCATTGGATCATTAGTCTAGTAATATTATCCAACTTTAGAGGATTTATGGAAAGGAATTTGCCAATTCAATCCAAGGGGGCTTTAATTTATTTCTTATTTTGATTTATTTATCTTTGTAGATATTGACACATAGGTAACGATGTGGATTATGTGGTATGATATTTATTCCCTTTCACTTGTGGCAGCGATATAATTAGTCCCACATCTATCTTGACCGAGAATAGACTAAGATGGTAGCATGTGGCTACAAAATGTAATGCAACTTTAGTGGTGTCTCAGCTAACATTTATATTATTGCTTTGTGTGTTTTACAATGTTATGAAGAGAACTTCAAGCTAGATCTCTATATTTGTTTGGTGGAGAGCTTAGTATATTACTTATTATTTATTTCCCAGTACAAGATTATGTCAATGTTTTTTTGGGAAGATTGACTCAAATTAATATACTACTGTCAATTGTTGAAGCATAATTTATTGAATATTTATTTTGTTTCATGGCTTTTAAGGGTTTATAGCATTAAGGACTTGAACATGGCTTATTGATGGGATGGAAGTTGGTCTGTAAGTTTTAGCATTGCATTGTTATGTAATAACATTTTTGAGGAAGATTGACTCTAATTAATACCAAATTATTAGTAAAAAATAAATATGAAACATGTATTTGTTTAATTCCATGAAATGGTTTATGGCTTTTAAGAGTTTGAACATGACAATTGATGGCACTGTGGAGTGAAGCACCCATTTGGGTTATAAGATCCTTCAGGTCCTCTGAGTAAGGAACTTATGGCAATCAATTTTGTTGGCTTGCAATATTTTTTGTTGATTCTATCCAAAGTCAAGGGTTGTGACAAGTTGAGAGTTATTTGGAAAGTCGTAACATATTTGGTTAGGCTGCCCAAAATCTATTGCATCTGTTTGAAGGATTTGTTTTTTGGTTGTTTGAGTAGAGTGTCAATTTCTGTCTTTTTTTTTTTTTTGATCTGAATATAGTGTGATTAGTGAAGAAAAAAATTAGATGGAACTGGAGTCGGCATCCAGCTATAAAACAAAGCTATGTTTAAGTTTGTGAGCAGGATGTCAATTTCTCTCTCTTTTCATTTGTATATGATCGAGTTAAAAAATAATGAATTTTCTCTACATGTAATGATTGATGACAAATAATAACAAATATGGAATAATTTTTTGCCATAAAGGAATCTATTGCATGGAATGTCTTCAAATGGTCATAAATGGGATTTAAGTTGGTCTATAAGTTTTAGTAGAGTGCACGAGCAAAAGAATGATATAGACAAATTGCCATAAAGAGGACTTAAACCTAGATCTCTACTCTTTTAGTGGAGAGCTTGGTATTTTAAAAAAGCACAAGATTATGTCCATGTTTTTTTGGGAAGATTGACTCAATTTAACAAACTGTTGATTGTTGAAATATAATATTGAATGTTTTATTTGTGTTTTAAGAACTAAAGGGTTTATGACATTTTAGGGCTTCAAAAAGGTCATAAATGGATGAAAGTTGGTATGTAAGTTTTAGCAGGGTTCACAAGCAAAAGAATGTTATAAACAAAATGTTAAGAAGAGGACTTCAAGCCAAATCTTTGCTCTGTCAGTGGAGAGCTCATTGAATTATTTATTTTTAAGAAATTCATGTTTTCCTTGTACTTATGTCAAATGTTTGTTAGGGAAGATTAACTTGAGTTAACAGATGCTGATGATGATGTCTTCAAAAGGAGCATCGATGATGATTTATTCATCTTTGACATTCATGATAGCCTCTTGGGCAACTGCAGATTGGATCTTCTGCGCCTCACTCACCTCCTACAGAACAGGGTCCTCCTCGAGAAGGGATGAAGTGGAAGGCGGATGGTTAAAACTATGTGGAAGAGGAGGTAGTCCTTGAGCTAGAATCAAATTATTCTCCTCTTTCCATTTGGCCAGCACTTCATCTATATCAAGGGTGGCCTGATAGCTCTCTTGGAGGTGTGTAGATGGGGTGTGTTTTGACATGTCCATCACACATTCGCTGAGGAATCTCACTCTAGATTCTAACTCTACAATTCTCCTGGCTATATTTTCTTGGAAGAGCCTTTTCTGGAGGTCACAAACATCATCATGAGAAGGAGCAGCCTCGACTTCTTCAAGGTTTTGAGCAAAACCTTTTTCCTCCTCTTCCTTCCTACCCCATGATTCCATTGTTTCCTTCCAGCTCATGACCTTGGGATTGGAATTTTTTCCTTGGGAAGAACCAACAACTTTGTCTTCCTCAAGGTCCCGAGCTGGTTCATGATTTTTCTTCTTCCAACTTGGAATTTGGAGATCATGTTGAAAGACTTGAGGAAGTTGGGGAAGATTTGGGAGGGTCTGCTCCTGTACAGGAAGAGCTACCTGAAGAGAGGCGTGCTAGAAAGCTAGGCGCATGGGATTAAGATCAAGATCAATTGATGCATTGGATGAGCTAGAATGAGCAAGTGCCATCTGATAGAAAGGATTTGGTGCACAAGAGGTGGCTTTCTTTAGGATAGGAGGGGGCGCGCAAAGCTAACTGCATTGCATGAATGGATTATTCCATTTTGTTACTTCCTCCATGGATTGCAAGGCCTAAGCTTGCCTGAACAAACACTCCTCTTTATACATCAGCTCATGCTGATATCCATATTGCTCATCCAGTCTGTCAATCTTCATTACCTACTTCTCAAACTCCAAGGCCACTTCCCTTATGGTTGTAAGACAACTAGGAGAGCTGCTTGAGGGGATTGCATGAATACTCTGAGCTTGATCAAAACCATACAAAGGAAAACAAGGCCCATGATTTTGGACGATGGAATTATACATACAAAAATGTGATTTTTTGATGGCACCAAAACTGCTTAACCAACTGATTCAACTTGGATTCACCATTGGTGTTGATGAAAAAGCCTCTAAAGGCTAGTTGGTTGAAGAACACACCAAAAAATTTCAACTCTTTGAATAAAACTTGTCCTAGTTGGTCCCATCGGGCGTGCCAAAAATTGTTGACGCAGTAGATTGCACCCTGGACATGAAGTCGAGCTCCTGCCTTCCACACGCAACAATGGAATCTCCCCTCTTTCCTGTGGGCCTGACAAAACTGGGCGGAGAGTCTCTAGATAAGGGCTAGCTCCATTTGATGTATCTTTTAGGTCATGGATTTCTTACTGCTAACAAATAAATGAAAAAAAAGGGGGTTGAAAAGAGATAAGGATGTTGAAAACAAAACCTAAACCTAAACTAAAAGGTGATACACCAAAAAAGTTGATACACTCAACCCGAACATACACTTTTCACCAAAAATAAGTTGTCATACACTTCATCTAATATGAAAAACTCTTCTGTATTAGTGAGTCAGGGGTCCATAGAGATACAGGGAGGAAAAACTATCAAAGGTGTTCTGAGACACACTTTGGTAGCCTATTCACATGCGCCTATATTCCTACTGTAGACACTTTTGGCAGCGTGTAGAAGAAGAAACTTCACAATGCACTAGACATGTTGGAATCGTTATGTGAAAAGCATAAAATAAAATGACTTAATGCAAAAAAAAAACATAGACATGCGTGAGTGCAAGTTCAAATGGAGGTAAAAATTGCTAAGTCTTGATTCAAGGTAAAATCTGGCAGAGTTCTGCCTTATAAACCCAGAGATTTTTGCGCAGAGCTTTGCCTTACGGGCTAAGAGATCTCTTCTCAAAATGAGAAGTTTACAATATATAGAAAGAGGAGAAGAAGTAAAGGCTCCCCTTTGGAAAAGACTTTTGGCGCCCTTTGACAAGCTGGCCCATGTGCATTGAGAGCATCGAGAAGAGGAAGCCACTTGATAGATAATGTTGTGTCGACTCCTGCTTTGACTTTGGCGTTCAAACATTAATGTGAAAGCATGGCCGTGCCTCTTTTCTACAAACAGAGTGCTTCCTTCAGATATTCATGCGATTTGTCTGCTTATAAATGCGAAGTGGAGAAAATAGGCCACGCCACACAAAGGATATGGAAGATATCCTCCCAAGTTATAATTCAATAATTATGATGCATGAAAATCATTTACTATAAATAAACATAATAGGGAGTCTTTTCACTGTTCATGCCTCTTGATGACCACTTGGCAGTCACTATTCCAACCGCTAGAGTAACTCCTTCCCCTTTGCCCCCTGGACTATTTTGTTTGTTTCTGCATTTGGCTCTTTTGTCTCTTTTCTGGTTCCTTAGCCCTCGAGGGCTATCTTCTCGGCCTTGCTGGCTCCTTGGGCTCTTCCATTAGCAGGTCGTTGGGTCTTTTAGCTCTTTGGGCCCTTTTCTAGTTGGCACTCAAGTATTTAAAAATCAAACGACTATTTCCATGTCATAAAATTGACGTTCGCGGGCCCGTCACTGCTTGAAAACCAATGGCTAGTTCATCGTGCTTGATTTTGACGTCTTCGGGGATGTCACCATCCTTGGCAATTCCTTCGGTTCTTTTCTCTTCAGTCGGGCTTTTGTCTCGATCAATTTTCTCGCGAATAAAATGTTCGCAAGAATTGTCTCGCTCGCTTCTTCAAAGTTTTTTCTCGGGTTCTTCCCCGCAGCCTCTTTCGAATTTCTTCAGACTTTTTGTTCGAAGGAATTCCTTCGGACAAAAGTCTGAAAGAAACCATCTTATGCCTTTTGCCTTGGTATTTTACTTCGGCGGGATTTTTTTCCGCATAATTTTTTCAGACAAAATGTCTGAAGGAATTCCTTCGGACATTTTGTTCGAAGAAATTCTCTTCTTTTGCCTTGTAAAAATTTTCAAAGAAAACATAACTTTTTGGCTTTCTCCCTGACCCCTTTGCAAATGTTCCTTGCCCTTCGCAAGGGCATTTAGAATGGTCAATTTTGTGCCTAAGTGGGAACATGTCTCTTCCTGCAGAGTTCGTAGAAAACTTCTTTGCATAGTTCGTAGAAACACTTGCAAAGTCCATAGAAAACCCGCAGAGTCTATAGAAACACCTGCAGAGTCCGTAGAAATGCCTGCAGAGTCTGTAGAAACACCTACAGACTCTGTAGAAATGCCTGCAGAGTCCGTAGAAACACCTGCAAAGTCTGTAGAAATGCCTACAAAGTCCGTAAAAACACGTGCAGAGTCTGTAGAAATGCGTGCAGAGTCCATAGAAACTCCAAGACTTTTGCAAAATCAAAAAATGAACTGGCTCAGAACAACAGGGAAAGAAGGTGACCGATTTGGCCTGTTGGACCAAAAATGGTCAACAGTGAATTTGTTCAATTTTGTGAGTTGAAGAACTTCGGTTTATGAAATAAACTATTCTCTACTCCCTTATTATTAATTGATTAATAGGATTTATATTTGCAATGATAAAATGTTAGTCAGAAACAAGAAAAACAAGTGTCTAAAGTTTATCTACATTTTTTTTTTTTTTTTTGGAGTTTGATTTTGGGAGGCAACAAAGGGAAAAATAATTACCCATTGGTTTATTTTTTAGGTGAAGAAAGTAAGCAAAGGGAGAGTGTTTCATGGTGAATGTATTAGAGTAGGATGTTAAAAGCTCAATTTTCAATCTGATTTTTATAATTTTTATTCGTTCTTTCTGTGATCTTGTCTTTGATTTAATTAAAAACTAAAAGCAATGAATTTTCTACTCACAGATAGGGAAAAATTGAAGTTGATGATAAAAATAAATTCGTTGGATCATCAGTCTGGTAAAATTATCCAACTTTAGAGGATTTATGGAAAGGAATTTGCCAATTCAATACAAGCGGGCTTTAATTTATTTCTTATTTTGATTTATTTATCTTTGTAGATATTGACACATAGGTAACGATGTGGATTATGTGGTATGATATTTATTCCCTTTCACTTGTGGTAGCCATATAATTAGTCCCACATCTATCTTGACCGAGAACAGAGTAAGTTGGTAACATGTGGCTACAAAATGTAATGCAACTTTGGTGGTGTCTCAGCTAACATTTATATTATTGCTTTGTGTGTTTTACAATGTTATGAAGAGGACTTCAAGTTAGATCTCTATATTTGTTTGGTGGAGAGCTTAGTATATTACATATTATTTATTTCCCAGTACAAGATTATGTCAATGTTTTTTTGGGAAGATTGACTCAAATTAATATACTACTGTCAATTCTTGAAGCATAATTTATTGAATATTTATTTTGTTTCATGGCTTTTAAGGGTTTATAGTATTAAGGACTTGAACATGGCTTATTGATGGGATGGAAGTTAGTCTATAAGTTTTAGCATTGCATTGTTATGTATTAACATTTTTGAGGAAGATTGACTCTAATTAATACCAAAAGTTATTTGTAAAAAATAAATATGAAACATGTATTTGTTTAATTCCATGAAAGGGTTTATGGCTTTTAAGAGTTTGAACATGATAATTGATGGCACTGTGGAGTGAAGCACCCATTTGGGTTATAAGATCCTTCAAGTCCTCTGAGTAAGGAACTTATGGCAATCAATTTTGTTGGCTTGCAATATTTCTTGCTGATTCTATCCAAAGTCGAGGGTTGTGACAAGTTGAGAGTTATTTGGAAAGTCGTAACATATTTTGTTAGGCTGCCCAAAATTTATTACATCTGTTTGAAGGATTTGTTTTTTGGTTGTTTGAGTAGAGTGTCAATTTTTGTCTTTTTTTTTTATCTGAATATAGTATGATTAGTGAAGAAAAAAATTAGATGGATTTGGAGTCGGCATCCAGTTATAAAACAAAGTTATGTTTAATTTTGTGAGTAGGATGTCAATTTCTCTCTCTCTCTCTTTTTTTAACTAAAAGGGGTAAAAAAATTTATTCAAAAGAAACAGCAAACAAGAAGATTACATCGCTTTTTCCTGGTCCACCAAAAGACCCAGCTTCTGAGAGAAATCCAAAAGCAATAACCTATGATCAAGAATTTTCCACTGAGGCCCCTGCTCAGATGCCCATTTAGCCACGCAGTCAGCAATTCCATTCCATTCCCGAGGGATATGTTTGAAAATAACAGAATCTAAAGAAGTACTTAGATGGAGACCCTATTGTACAACCATGGCTAGCTGCCAATCAACACTATCAAAATTATGATTATTTAATAGATTAATCACTACTTGGGAATCTGATTCACAAATAACTCTATACCAGCCTTGTTGGCAACACTGATGCATCGCTTGCAAGATAGCCATCACTTCCATGAGATTATTAGATTACCAGCCCTTATACACAGAAAAAATAAATTAGACATTCCCAGAGCTGTCACGCCCCACGCCTCCAATGCCTACTTTCCCTGGGTTTCCTCTCGAAGAGCCATCAGTGTTAACTTTGATTGTACCAGCCGGCGGGGGGGTCCATCGTCCAATCCTATCCACCAGTCTCGGCAACTATCTGGATTTTTTCGTTGGGCGCGTGTGAGGCGCGATACAAGGGTCGGCCAAGGGCGCACCAACAACACTAGAAAAAATCGCAGTGTTTTCCATCCCCAAGTCATCAATTCTACATCCTTTCGCAAAGAGAGTCTCTTACAATGCATTTTGGATTCTCTCCCAAAGGGTGCTGAGCACCATCTGAGTCCCCCAAAAAATCCACCTATTCCTTTATATCCAGATGTTCCACAGAATAAATGAGGGGGCAGCCAGCCAAGCAGTCTGTAGAATTGACGCTTTAGATGGAGGATGACCCAGCCGGCTCCAGAAGTCTGCGAGCGAAGTTGCGTGCCAGCCGGGGCGGCCCCACGCCCTCCACCAAAGATGCCAAATTTGCTTAGCAAAGGGGCAGTGAAAGAAGAGAGGCGGTCCTGTTTCCTCATTGCTGCAGCATAAGACACATCTGGACGGCCCCTGAAAGCCACGCTTACACAAGTTATTCTAGGTAAGACACCTGTTATACAATAACATCCACAAAAAGAAATTACATTTGGGCCATGTAAAACAATTCCAGATTCTCTTCCCCCACAAGAAGTTTGCTTCTCCAAACAATTGCTTAGTCAGGGCAAGATATCCAGCCGAAACCGAATAACTCCCCATAGAAGCACCTCCCCACGCAAGAACATCATGTCCTTGTAAGAAGCTACAAATTCTTGAAGCTAAGATCCGAGAAAGTTCCAATCGCTCCTCCTAGGAGCCACTTGGCGTCCAATCCAAAGAATTTTTCCATCTATAACCAGTAGTTGTGCCCAGATTATACTCTTCCTTGTAATGAGCAATCGTAGTCCAACCAACAGCTTGGAGGGTGTCACACAAAGATTGCAAATGCGGATGGGAGGCCAAGAGGCGGGAAATCCATCCCATGAGTCTTTCGAGAAGAGGGCATTCGCTCCGCTATTGCAAATCCAGAAGAGGCTGCTCTTCACCAGGTGAGCTCCCAATTTGAGAGTATTCCATATCATGGAACCCCCTCTCTCAAGAGGCAGCCTAGGGATGTCTGAAGGTGCCACCCCCAAAAAATACTTAAATGCCAAGATGCAGGCCCAGAGTTGGGATTGATTGGAGCACCATCTCCAATAAAGTTTAGCAGCAAGAGCTTGGATAGCCAGGATGGCCAAACGCAATCCAAGTACCCCGTCTTTCTTTGGCCGGCAAATAGTATCCCACTTGATCAAACTCCATTTGATGTTTTGTAAGTTACCACTCCAAAGGAATTGGTGAGAGAGGGCGTCAAACTCCTTGAGGAAGTACATGGGGGTAGCCTGCACCATGCAACGGTAGATTGGAAGGAACTGAATAACCGATTGCAGGAGTGTGACTCTACCTGCAGTAGAAAGCCATCTGTGTGTCCAGTGATTAACCTTTTCCTTGAGTCTATCCAGCACATTCTGCCAAAATAGTCTTGGCTGCCTACCAACCATGATGGGAATCCCCAAATAAGTAACCGAGAGATCCTGAATTTGAAATCTCAAGATAGCCGAAATCCTCTACTGTATAAGCACAGGTGTGTTGAAGAAGAAGATAAAGGATTTGTGGTCATTAATTTTCTGCCCAGTCGCATCTAGATATATGTCAAGGGTGCCTCAAAAGGCTCTTGCCTCCCTAATGCGCGCTCTCCCTACCAGGATAGTATCATTCACAAACTGGAGGTGAGATGTAGTTAGTCCATTCCCCCACTACCACCCCTGCATAATGTTCTGAGACACCTGGAACCTGATAAGTCGTCCAAGCCCCTCAGCCAGTATGATAAATAAATAAGGAGAGAGTGGATCTCCTTGGCGCAGGCCTCTTGAAGCACTAAAAAGCTCAGTGGGTTGTCCATTGATAAGGATCAAATAAGAAGGCATGGTAACACAGCTTAGCACCCATTGGACCCAAACCGAATCAAAACCAAAGCGCAGCATAATTTTTTGCAAGAATCTCCAGCGGGCCCTATCATAGGCCTTGGCTAAGTCAAGCTTGATAAAGATTGCTCGTCCCTGAGAGGTGCTCATGGAGTGAATAGCTTTTGAGGCAATAGCCACCTCATCCAAAATTTGTTTTCCAACAGCAAAGCCCCCTTGTTCCTTTGAAATAATCCAGGGGAGGCATCCTTTAAAACACTTTGCAATAAGCTTGGTGATGATTTTGTAAACCACGTCGCACAGCGCAATAGGCCTAAAATGGTCCAGCTGATTCGCCTGATCTCTCTTTAGAATTAGGACCAGAAAAGTTGCATTTAGAGCCTTGAGCATATCTTTGTTGGAGAAGGATTCTTGCACCACGTCCAAGAGGTCTTGTTTGATAATATCCCAGAAGTCTTGAAAGAATTCAACTGGGAAGCCATCAGGCCCTGGAGCTTTACCTCTTTTTCATACTAAAAACCACTCCTTCCACTTCATCCCTACTAATAGGCCGCATTAGAGACTCATTCATTCCCAAAGTCACTAATGAGGGGATGCACAATAGGACTGTATTTTCAGCCAACTCTGGTGGAGGCAGGTCATCAAAAAAAAGGGCGGAATAAAACCGAACAGCTTCTCTAGATATATCTTGAGAAGTATTCAGTCGTATCCCATTCGGACAAACCAGAGAGGAGATAAAGTTTGTGTTTCGCCTTGCCTGCACTGACTTATGAAAAAAAGTGGTGTTCTTGTCCCCCTCTTGGAGCTAGTCTATGCGTGCCTTCTGCTTCCAAAAAATCTCTTCGTGAAGCTCCCACTCAGCTAAAACATTGGCTGCTTGAGATTCAGCCTGGTGGAGTTCTTCAGAGAAGCCCAAGTCTCTTATCTGCCTGGTCACCACATCCAAGCGGTCTTGAGCCCTTTTCCTCATTGTGTGGAGATTACCAAAACTATTTATATTCCAATATTTTAGCTTCCTCTTAACATATTGAAGTTTTTTGGCGAAGGTGAACATAGCGGTGCCATAGTTGGGTCCTCCCTGTCGCCACCACTACGCCATCAAGTCATGAAGGAAGGCCTCGCGTAGCCACATGAGCTGGAACTTAAACGGAGGCTTCTTTGGTCCCGAGATGTGGCTAGTAGAGAGCTTAATCGGCCAGTGGTCAGATCCTCTCCAATCAAGAATTTTTGAAGCCAAGGAAGTGGAGATAGATCACCAAAAAGAAGAGACAAAGAATCTATCAAGGCGCTCCGAGATACCAACATCACCAATCTACCTGTTGCTCCAAGTGAAAATCTCGTTGAGCGGTTTAACATCTGAAAGGCGCAGGAGGTCAATATTTTGCCTAAAGATCTCTTAAGAGGGCCCCAATCGGGCCAGCCCGCCCCTCTTCTCCTCCAGGTTGAGAATTGCATTAAAATCCCCAATCAAAATCCAAGGCAAAAACAGGTAGCAGCTCCTGACATATCTGATATGGTTCCAAAGTTTCAGCTATCCAGGAAGATCCACAGGGGAATAAACATTAGTAACCAGAATGAGCTCCCTAGATTCCATAGAGGAAGCGGTCATTGAGAGGGCTGAACTGCCAGATAGCCAGTGAAGAGGCATGATTCTCTCAGGATTCCAGCATATGGCCAGCCCCCCTGAGGACCCCAATGCACCCACACATTGGCTCTGACTGGAATACCATATGTTCGGCCTACAAGAAAACCAAGAGTCCACTGAAAGTTTAGTCTCCTGGATACAGGGGATATCAGGAGAATGTTCAATCACTAATTTATGCATAGCTTTTTCTCTGGGGATGCTATGCAGTCCCCTTACATTCCATGATAAGACAATCATTGAGTCAAGTGGGGGAAATGCTCACCCAAGGTCTTAACAAACCCCGACTCTACTAATAAATCCCCTGTGAGCTTAATTTTGTCCTGATCCTTCCTTCGGCCAGCTCGTGTAGGAGCAGAAACCAACGCTTTCTTGAAGGGTCTTTGCATGAGACCAAGGGCTGAAGAGGATCCTTTTTCTTTCCTAGTTGCTTCCACCTCCTTTGCCAGGTCCGCCCATCGAACCTCCTTATCACATGGGGCTGGTCAAACTGTAAGGGCATCCTCCTGCGGTCCATGAGATATCTCCTGGGTCGGCTGAGGCTCCATTTCTTATGAGCCATCTCTGAAAGCAATGCGTTCAGTGACCTCTGTATTCTCTCACTGAAGCATTTCTGGGATTCCATCCTCAATAGCCATACTGTCCAGAACTTCAAAATGATTGAAACCTATCTCAACCTACTTGTCAAAATTTGGCCATTTCTGCCCATGGCTCTTCGTACGACGTCGAGCTGGAAAGAATCCATCCTTGTCAGGACCCCTGTGCCCTGTTAAACCTTGGTCTGTATTTTTGGGGTTAAGATGATTTTTCCCTTTCATAACACTGTCTGGATAGGTCCTAGTCATCCCATTGTTGGCCAGTTGGCCCTTTCCTTTGTCTCCATTGGCCATCTGGGGCCCAAACGGCTCCTCAGGTGAATCATTGTCTCTTGCCACCTGAGGGCACTGGCGGTGCAAATGTCCATACACATGGCATATGCGACAATGAAAGGGAATAGCCTCGTAATCTATTTGTTGAATCCAAGAGGAGGTGCCCATACAAATTTCCAGAGAGTCTGGCAGAGGATTATTCAAATTAACGTCAACACAAATACCGGCATAAGAAATTACGTTTTTGTCCAACATTTGATGCGCTATGGTTGTCAGTGTTCTAAGCATAGCGGCTATCCGGCGAAGGATATCCTCTCCCCAAAATTCTAAGGGAAGTCTCGGCAAACGGACCCAAACCGGGATGCCGACTGGAAGATCTTTCGGAGAATTAAACCTTGCATGCCAGGGTTTAAGGGAAAGACCATTGCGATCGTAGAAGTAAGGGCCTGCTTCAAAAATCTTATTCTGATCAGAAATAGAGGAAAAATTCACCATAAAATAATTGTTTCCAGCCAGCATAATATCAAAGTCCCCCTCAATCTGCCATGTCTGTCGGATCCAGGCTTCCAGGGCCGAAACCGAAATATGGATACCCAAGAATTTGCAGATAAGAGCATGGGAAGATAAGTATTCCACCTCGTCCTTCATTGCTTCCTGGGAAATGACCAAAACAAGTCGCTCCATACTTCGCTGCAAGCATCCATTAATCTTCCTAAGCTTTGAAGTCTCATCGACGTACACCGTTTCAGTTTCCTTTACACTCCCACCAAGCAAAGGCCGATCCTCCCTGGGGGCTTCCATTCGGCCGTTTGGTCGTAGGCCATTGCTCGCGGCCATCCCTCCTTTCAACCCCTCCCCCTTTTCGTACATCTACTATTTCAAAAAACACAAAGCTTGTAATTTCCTATGACGTATCCATTTCTCTCTCTTTTCATTTGTATATGATCGAGTCAAAAAAAATGAATTTTCTCTGCATGCAATGTTTGATGACAAATAATAATAAATATGGAATAGTTTTATGCCATAAAGGAATATATTGCATGGAATGTCTTCAAATGGTCATAAATGGGATTCAAGTTGGTCTGTAAGTTTTAGCAGAGTGCACAAGCAAAATAATGATATAGAGAAATTGCTATAAAGAGGACTTAAAGCCAGATCTCTGATCTTTCGGTGGAGAGCTTGGTATTTTAAAAAAGTACAAGATTATGTCCATTTTTTTTGTGAAGATTGACTCAATTTAACAAACTACTGATTGTTGAAATATAATATTGAATGTTTTATTTGTTTTTTAAGAATTAAAGGGTTTATGGCATTTTAGGGGCTTCAAAAGGTCATAAATTGATGAAAGTCGGTCTGCAAGTTTTAGCAGGGTCCACAAGCAAAATAATGTTATAGACAAAATGTTAAGAAGAGGACTTCAAGCCAGATCTCTGCTCTGTCGGTGGAGAGCTCATTTAATTATTTATTTGTAAGAAATTCATGTTTTCCCTATACTTACGTCAAATGTTTGTTAGGGAAGATTAACTTGAGTTAACAGACCGCTGATTGTTGAAACATAATATTGAACATTTTTTTTTTATGGAACTAAGGGTTTATGAATTTTAAGGGCTTCAATATGGTTATGGATGGGATGCCATTTAATATGTAAGTTTTAGTAGTGCATAATTGTGCAATATCCTTTTTGAGGTAGTTAGACTCCAATTAACAACACGTTGATTTTCTAAACATGAAAAGAAATATATATTTGTTTAATGGCATGAAATGGTTTATGACTTTGAAGAGCTTGAATTTGATCATTGATGATCATTGATGGCACTGCGGAGTGAAGCACCTTTTTTGATTTAAGATCCATAGGCTCTTCTGAGTAAGCAACTTATGGCAATCAATTTTTGTAGGCTTACAATATTTTTTTGTGGATTTTATTGAAAGTGAAGGGTAGGGTTTTATGACAAGTTGAGAGCTATTATTAGGAAAGTGGCTTAAAAGGTATTGTATATGTTTGAAAGATTTATTGAGTGGATGTATACTCCCTTTTCAGTTCAATAAGTTTGGACTACACCCTTGAAATTCCCTTTCTTTTCCTTATTATCAACTCCTTTCAAGGGTTTTTATGTAGGGCGTACATTTCTATTAAAGTTTTATTTTAGGCCTCTAAGTTTTTGCTTTAGTTCCAGTAATTAGGCGACCTGATTAACATGATATTATGTGGCAGCACATCGATCTGAAAATTTTATAGTATATCATTTGAAGGGAAGGTTTCAGGTAACGTTGTGTCTTTTATGTTGGATGTTCCGCAAGGTTGGTCTTCTTAATTTGTAACTATTATTTTTTTGAATGGTAGATAAAGAAAGGGCAAGCAATGGAAACCCTCTTTTGAGGGTTTAAATTGTAACACTTTCCTTTCTTATGGCAGGGTTGTGTAAACAAACTATAGTTTTTATGTAGGGTGGTGGCACTGCAAATTTGTGGGGAAGTAGAAATGTTTTACCTAAATCATTGATATTTTTAGAATCAATTTTGAAGGTCTCATTTTGAGGCTTCACAATCTCTTGCCAGCTGTTGACGTTTCAATAGAAATGTCCGCTTGCCATGCACAGGCCATTTCAGGACTAAAGTTTTGAGAGTATTTTTATTGTATTCCCTCTGGGTTTTACATATACATTTTTTAATTATATAGGCATTTTTGGAGGTTGGATCCTAAAGCCAGCTGAAATCAAAGGGGTTGGAATCAACAAGATGGTAAAACAGTATCAACATCTAGGCTTTGTTGATTGCACTTTGCCATTAGTTGTCACCATACATATATAAATTATGATATTTATTATTTATGATACACAAGTGATTTGATGGGCCCATGCACATTGAGATTTTTTTTTGGTGAATTGAAGAACTTGGCATCAACAAGGCACATTTAGTTTATACAATAAGCTATTCTGTATTGTCTAATTATTAATTAAGTATTAGAATTTTTACATTTCTATTGAACAAATCATAGAAACAATAAAAATGTTTGTTAGAGGTAATGGAAGTTCATGGCATTGAAGAGATTGAGCTTGATCATTGATGGCGTGACAGGGTGAAGGGTTATTGGTTAAGATCTATTGGTTCCTCTTGAGTAAGCAAGTTATGGAAATCATTTTTGTTGGCTTACAATATATTTTGCTGAATTTATGTACATTGTAAAGTGAAGGGTATGGTTTTAGTTCAAGTTGGGGATGTTATAAATTAATGTTAGGCTGCCTAACAAATATTGTAGTTGTTTGAAACATTTGGAGTTTCCCTGTAATGTCATTTTTCAGCTCAAAGATTTTGCATTCCACCAGGAAAAGGTCCTTTGAATTATTTATTAACTCCTTTCAAGGGTGTTATCATTGTAGGGAGTACTTTCCTTTTCAAGTTTTAAGAGTTTAATGTTAGGCTTGTAAGTTTATTCTTTAGTCCCTGCAATAAGTTGAGACCAGATTGTGATGATATTACACAACATCACATCATTTTGCAAATTTTATGGTCTGTTAGCTGAAGGAAAGATTGAAGTAACTGTTAGGTTGTGGAGCTAAAAACTTCACCAAGATGCAAACAGGAGAAGTTATGGAGGATGCAGAGTTGCAGAGTCAGTTGCAGGGCAACCGGCGTCGATCTGATCAATCGACGTCGGTCAGATAGCAGCAAAGAACCAACCGGCGTCGGTCACCAGTCGGCCGACATCGGTCATGGAGGAGCCGACGTCGGCAAGCTGTGCGAGAACAGACAGTTTGTATGTTGATCCTAGAGAGTCTATTTTTGGAATGTTTGTTTGCATGTCAAAGGCTAGTTGTAGTCTTGAGTTGCGCGTCTAATTATTGTAATTATGATAGTCTAATTATTGTAAGCATGAGATCTATATATGGACTCATGGGTTCTATTGTAAACTTGTAGTTAGTGAGTAGGAGAGCAATAAGCTCCTTCAGAGAGAAGAGAGCAATGGTGCGTTCCTCCTAGTGCCACAGTACCAAGGTGGGTACTGGTTTGGAGAATCAGCAGGGTTCTTCGTATGTATATGATCTTGGTCAGCATGTGTGCATGACTTTCTATAGGAGATCTACAATGGTGAGTAAGGTCTAGTGATTTGCAGGTAGCAGCAGAGAGCAGGAGATCTACTTGGAGTACGATTGTGTACTTAGTGTACTGGCAGCGTGTTACTGACTGGTTGGAGAGGTGAACATCAATTTTGTATTGGAGTTGATTGTTGGGACCAAGAGAGAGAAGGAAGAAGGTCTTGAGCTATGGCGAGCCTTTGAGGTGGAAGAAGAAGTGGCATCTTCTTTATTGTATATTCTTCTGAGTAATTATTAATACAATTGTGTATTGTCTCTCAATTCTTGTGTTGTTTCATATTTCTAGTTACTTATTGATTCTGGTTAAATTTTGTGTTTAGTTGCTAATACAAGAAGTAATCATATGTGCTCTATTAGTAGAGCAAGATCCTGACTAAGTAGGCATCGGAGCATGTTTATTGTTCTAGGTTTCTGACAAGTGGTATCAGAGCCTTGGTTGTAGGTTCAAGAGCTGATACCATCAAGTGGTATCAGAGCTTTTGGTTGGGTTGACTAACAAGTGGTTTCAGATTTGGTAGTGTTTTTTATTACAGGTCACTCACAGGGGTTTCAGATTGAGTGGGAGTATAGCAATGGCAGAAGAAAGTAAGTTACGAATGGAGAAACTGAATAGCACGAATGGTCTGATTGATGGAAAGAAAGAGCAGGTAAAAAGAGATTGTTGGTCGGTAGAAGATCAACGCGTAGAAGCATATGTTATAGGTGATGTTGCACAGGATGTTCTGGATAAAGTAGAATCTTTGTTTATAGATTCTTTTGCCTCTTTCCATGCAGCCCAAAATAGAGCATCTTTTCATGGGTATGTCTTTGGAGACTTTGGAGAGATTTATTTAGGGGTTGGAGAGCCTTGTCAGATTATTGACAAAGGGGAAGTGAAGCTAAAATTACAGACGGATAACACACAGTGGTTGAAGGAAGTCATGCAGGTACCAGTCTTGGAGATGAGTCTAATTTCTTCAAGAAATTTAGGTGATGGGAGATGCATTGTAACTCTCACAACAGATACACTTGAATTAGATGGTGGTAAGAAAGTAGGTATCCTTTATCTATCTACATATATTGTTGATTCACCTTCTGTTGCAGAGATGTGGCTTCGTAGGCTTAGTCACATATGTAGAAGGAGAATGCAAGTTTTGAAGCGAAAGTCAGATGTCTTTGACAAGCTAAAGAACTGGAAAGCCTTGGTGTTCATGGAGGAGATGACGGACAGAGATCAGGTGAGGGAACTGAATTATTTTGAGCAGGGCTGTGTTGATTTGAACAGGATTTTGATCCATGGAGAGCTCGCGGGTAAAAAGTTATCACTCACAGGCGAACACAGGTACCGACGTTGGTCAGACAGTAACTGATGTCGACAGCAGGAAGACCGACATCGGTCATGAAGGAACCGACGTCGGTAGGAGGGACACCAGCGTCGGCCAGGGAAACGACGTCGGCAGTCAGGGTCAGTGCAGGGAACTGACATCGGTCGGGAGCAGACTGGGAGATGGTCGAGATTGGTCACTGCTACGGATGGTGGGCGGACAACAAGCTGTCAACAAGTCTCAAACTCTCATGTCGAGGTCAGAAAGGGTAAGTGAACCTCATATTCGTTGTTCACCTTCTTTATATTGCTTATTGATGGTCAAGAACTAGGAAGATGCAAAGAGGCAATGCAGATAGAATCCAGATACAGTGAGAGCTTGGCATGGATGAGGAGTGTGAGTCCTTGGAGAAGAACCAAACAGGTGTTTGTTGGTAGAGTTGTCAGCTTGAAGTAAGCACTGAGAGACGGAACAGATTTCAAAGTTAAAGAAGAGAGTGGATGGATACGTGAGACAGAAGGCCAAGGTATAGGTCTTGAGGAAGCTGCAGGACAGTTGTACAGGTTTGACAGGTGGATGACTAAGCATGGCTTCAGTCAATGTTAGTGTAACTATTGTGTTTATCTTACCAGTGGATAATGATTGCAACATTATTCTGTTACTGTGTGTGAATGGTATACTAGTTATAGGTTCAGAGATACAGGATTTTGCTGAGCTAAAGGTAAGGTTAGTTCAGAGGTGTGTCATGAAGAATTTGGAGCAGCAAAATTCTTTGGCATAAGAGACATGGAGATTTTATCTCCAGTGGGAGCTGATGTGAAGACGGTGTTGGCGGGGTTCATGATGCAAGATGCAGAATCAGAAAGCACACCAAGGGCTAGACAGTTCAAGCTTAGCTTGAAACAGGGTTCGAAATCACATGAGGTCTAGCGTAGACTTGAGTTTTTCCAAGCAGTGGGGGTTGTCAGAAAGTATGGAGCCAATTCAGGGAAGGAGTACTGGAGGGCAGTTCAGTGGGACTAGTAGCAGGTTAACATGTTATGCAAGGTCGAGGTCTTCACTACATGGATATGTAGGTTTGGATGGATATGAAGCTTTGTGAGGGTCCTTAGTGTGGGCCATTCTTGAATAATCCAAATCTTTTCTGGATCGACGTGGACTCCTTCCTCATTCACAATGTACCCGAGGTACTTAATTGTTGTCATTTCAAATGTGCATTTGTCAAGATTTGCATACAACTCGTGCTCTTGAAGAGTTTGAAGCACCTTACGAACATGTTGAAAATGTTCTTCCCATGTTTTGATATAGATGAGAATGTCATCTAAGTAGACAACCACAAATGAGGTGGTGAAGGGTTGTAGGATGTCATCGATCATCCCCCTGAAGGTTGTAGGTGCGTTAGTTAGGCCAAAAGGCATAACCAACCATTCAAAGAGCCCCTCCTTAGATTTGAATGCAATTTTCTAGACATCAGTGGGATCGATGGGAATTTGGTGATAACCAAATTTGAGATCAATTTTTGTGAAGAACTTTGCACCACGAAGCTGGTCCAGCAAGTCATCGATTATGAGGAGAGGGTAGCGATTCCTCACAGAGATTTTATTAAGGGCTCGGTAGTCAATGCAAAGCCTCTATGTTCCATCTTTATTCGGTGCCAAGATGATTGGGATACCACAAGGTGAAGAGCTTGGCCTGATGTGACCCCTTTGGATCAATTCTTGAATCTATCTTTTTATCTCTTCATTCTCCAAAACTGATCTGCGATACACAAGACTGTTAGGCAAAGGTGATCCTGGGATTAAATCGATAGAATGTTTTACCTGGTAATGCAGTGGAATGCTTGTGGGTGACTTGAATAAGTCATCATATTCATCTGTGATTCATCCTATCTACTTTTGTTGTTGTGTTTATTGTGTAGTTAGGACCGCAACATCGACCTCCTTGGATCTTTGTGGTTTGACCATCATGAGAACAAATTGCTTTGTCTTCTCCACCAATCTCTTGCATTGCTTAACACTGATCAGGAAAATAGATGTGGGAGGTGGTACCTATGGTACCCTATAGCACCGTGTTCCAAGAGTGAGGGTGATCCTTTTAGTTTGGGATTCATAGATGCCATATCGCTCATACGTGAACGGTTAACCAAGGAGGACATCACAAACATCTAGATTGACCACATCACATAAGACTTCATCTTGGAATGGTTTTATAGCATATGAAAGAAGACACTGATGGGTGACATGAAGGTCTCTCCCTGGGCTCAACCACCCAATACTATATAGCTTTAGATGAGGCTTCATGGATAGACCTAGACTTTTCACAACTTTAGTCGAGATTACATTTTTTAACTCCCGCTATCAAGAATGAAATGCAGAGGATTACCTTTTACCCATAATTTGGAGTGAAATAATATTTCTTTGTCATCTGGTCTTTCCTCACGGGTCTGTGATGAGGCAATGATGGTGTCAGGCTCAACATCTACAATTTCTTCTTCATCCTCTTCGACTGTAGGTTGTGTATGAGGCAGAGTAGTAGACATCAAGTATTGTGACTCAGAGAGCAGTGACTTGATGTCTTGACATTCTTCTCTGGAGTGAGTTCCAATTTTGTGGTAATCACACCATTTTTCGGCCTTCTCCTTCTGGGATTTCTTATCCTGAAAATCCTTTTGCTTCCAATTTTGGCCTTGTGTTTGACCTTCCTTGTCACTTTTCCATTTTGAAGGTTGACTCTTCATATTCTTCCTGCCATACTTCTGTTCAATCTTCACTGCAAATTTATATGCCTCACCGAGGGTTTCCAAATTGAAGAGTTTCATTTCCCCCTAGATGTACCATTGTAGTCCACCACAATATTTTAGAGTTTTATGTTTCTCACTTTCTTGAATGCCTAGTCTTGCAGACAAATAATGAAAGTGTCTCTATAATCTTGCATAGATTGGTCCTTGCCTTGGTGAAGTTGTTGCCACTGTATGTACAGATCATCATACGTGCCGATGGGATAGTATTCTTCTTTTACTACTTCTGTAAAATCATCCCAAGTGGGTTCCACCCCAAGGCCAATGATATCCGTGCTGAACATCTTTTTGTACATTTCCCACCAATTTTTCACAAGCAATGATGATTTCAAAAGAGCAAAAGTGATCTTTTCTCCATCGATGAACTTATTTACAGAGAAGTAGGACGACAATTGATCCAACCAATTTTCCACTGCATCAGTGTTAAGTTATGGAGCTAAAAGCTTCACCAATGAGCGAATGTAGAAGTTGCTAGAGTCCACAGTCACCATCGACGGTCAGAGATTAACTGAAGGATGCCGACGTCGGTAGTGTTCGGCTGATGTCGATCACATGTAGACTGACAGGGACTGACGTCGGTCACCTCTGCATCTAAAATGCTATTTTCGTGCACAGAATAGAATGTTTGCATGATGAGATTAAGTGTTAGTTGTAAGTCCGCGTTTCTATTTTAAGTAAGACTGATTTGAGCCCTTGATTAGGAGGTGCATCTAATGGTTGTAATTGCATGCTCATGAATCCCTAATGTTATATAATAGAGATAGATCTTCATAGCTTAGGAGGACAAGATTGTAGTGAAGAGTTGTATTGTACAGTAGAAGACAATTCAAAGATTGAATTGGTTGTAATTAAGAGAGAGAGAACTCTTGAGGGAAAGAGATCTGTACATCTGAGAGAGGTGTGGAAGAAAAAAAGTTTCGTCAATTGTAATTCTTTCTGTCAAGAGTTTAATACAAGTTTTCAGGGTTGTTTCTTGTATCTCTTATTCTTTGCTATTTTTGATTCTAGTTACTTATCATTCTGGTTTAATTTCGTGTTTAGTTAATTTCACATAGTAATCAAGTTTATTATTGGTTGATCCCCGACAAGTGGTATCAGAGCTGAGGTTGACTAACAGGTGGTTCAGATCTGTTTAGTGTGTATTGATTACAGGTCACTCGCTGGAGTTTTTGTTTGAGTGGGAGAAGCAATGGCAAAAGAAAGTAAACTGAGAATGGAGAAGTTTAATGGCAAAAATTACCAATTATAGAGAATGCAGATAGAAGATTATTTGTATGAAAAAGATCTATACTTACCGTTAGGTGGAGTTTCAAAGAAGCCCACATACATGGAAGATGAAGAATGGGAAGTTCTTGATAGAAAGGCTCTTAGATCTATAAGATTGAGTCTAGCATCTACTGTGATATCTAATTTATCACAGGCAAAGTCTACGATAGAGTTAATGACTACTTTAGCAAATTTATATGAAAAACCCTCAGCGTCAAATAAGGTATATCTTATGAAGCAATTATTTAATTTGTAAATGTATTGAGGTGGATCAATATCTAATCATCTAAATGGTTTCCATGGAATTGTAAATCAATTAAATTTAGTCAAAATAGTTTTTGATGATGAAATTAAAGCTCTATTAATCTTATGTTCTCTATCTGAAAGCTGGCATAGCTTGGTAATGGCAGTAAGTAATACTGCATCTGCTTCAAATATTTTAAAAGTAGATGATGTTGTTAGTGTAATCTTGAATGAAGAAATTCGCAAGAAAAGCATGGAGAAAACATCAGGGAACGCTTTAAGTTTTGAGAACAGAGGAAGGCAAAAAGAGAAGAGCAAGCAAGGGAGATCTAGATCTAAGTCAAAGATGAGAAGTAGATCCAAATCCAAAAATGGCAGGAAGATAACCTGCTAGAATTGTGGAAAGATAGGGCATGCAAAGAAAGATTGCTGGTCAAAACCTAAAAATGACAATCAACATGAAGATAAAGAAGAAGCAAAAGTTACAGGTATTGTTGCACAAGATGCTCTTATATTCTCTTTGCATAATAATATAGAATCTTGAGTTTTAGATTCTGGTGCCTCTTTCCATGCAACCCCTAATAGAGAATATTTCAGTGACTATGTCCATGGAGATTTTGAAATAGTTTATTTAGGGGATGATGAGCCTTGTAAAATAGTTGGCAAAGGAAAAGTGCAGCTGAAAATGTAGAATGGCAACACATGGGTGTTGAGAGATGTCATGCATGTACCCAGCCTGAAAAGGAATATGATTTCTATAGGAAAGTTAGGGGATGAGGGTTGCATAGTAACTCTCACAGCTGAGTCTTGGAAGGTTACCAAGGGTGCACTTGTATTAGCCAGAGGTAAGAGAGTAGGTACTCTCTATTTATGTAATTGTATTACTGATAATTTTCTTTCTGTATTATCTACTTTAGATGTAGATGCAAAGTTGTGGCACTGTAGGCTCGGCCACATGAGTGAGAAGGGAATGACAATTCTTAAATCAAAAGGTAAGCTTTCAGATTTGAAAAACATAGATCTAGATTTCTGTGAGCACTATATTTTTGGAAAACAGAAGAGAGTTAGTTTTCTCAAGACTGGGTCAACAAAGAAGAAGCACAAGTTGGAGCTTGTTCACATAGATGTGTGGGGACCAGCTTAGGTTGCTTCTATTGGAGTATCACAGTATTATGTTTCCTTCATTGATGATGCTACAAGAAAGGTATGGGTCTATTGTATAAAGAAGAAATTTGATGTTTTTGACACTTTTAAGATTTGAAAAGCTATGGTTGAGAATGAAACAGGCAGGAGATTGAAGTGCCTGAGATCTGACAATGGTGGTGAGTTTTGCAACTACAAGTTCAACTGATATTGTTATATGCATGGAATACGCAGGCAAAGAACAGTTCCAAGGACACCTCAACAAAATGGAGTTACTGAAAGGATGAACAAAATAATAATGGAGTGTGCACGGTGTATGAGGTTGCATGCTGGTTTGCCCTTAAAGTTTTGGGCAGAAGCTATAGATATTGTAATTTACTTGATTAACAGAGGACCCTCTATAGCTCTGGATGGTGGAATTCCAGAAGAGGCGTGGACAGGTAAAAAGGTAGATCTCTCATTTCTCAAAGTTTTTTGTTGTGAAGCTTTTGTGCATGTTGATAAAGAAAATAGAAAGAAGTTGGATGCTAAGTCTATGAGGTGCACATTCATTGGTTATGGCTCTGGAGATTTCGGATTCTGATTTTGGAATCTAGAAACTAACAAGATAATTAGGAGTCGTGATGTTGTTTTCAATGAGAAAGTGATGTATAGTGATCAGCTCAAGAAGCTGAATCAATCTGAGCAGAGCAATGGAGAATTAGATGAGGTGACGATCCAAAATGAGCTCGTGGGAAAGAATAATCACAGACAGAAAAACACAGAGACCGACGTCGGTCAGGCAGGAACTGATGTCAGTCGTACAGGAACTGATGACAGTCATACAGAAACTGATGTCGATCAGAAGGAACTAAGGTCGGCCAGTTACAAGCCTGGAGGTGACCGAGGTCGGTCACTATCAGAGAATTTGGGCAGACAACATGTTGTGAATGAGTCTCAGACGCCCATCAGGAGGTCAGAAAGGGTAAGTAAACCTTCAATTCGATATTCCCCATCATTATTCTATATATTGCTCACTGATGCTGGAGAACCAGAGAGTTTTGATGAAGCAATACAGGTGGAATCCAAGAATCAGTGGGAGTTAGGCATGAATGAAGAAATTGATTCCTTGAAAGAAAACCAAACGTGGGATTTGGTTGAGTTGCCAACGGGAAAGAAGACACTGAAGAACATATGGATCTATAGATTGAAGGAAGGTGAGAATAGATAGATGAGATATAAGGCTAGGTTGGTAGTGAAAAGATTTGCACAGAAACTAGGTATTGATTTTGGTGAGATTTTTTCTCCTGTAGTTAAAATGACTTCTATACGGACTGTATTGTCTTTAGTTGCTATTGAGGATTTGCATCTTGAGTAGCTTGATGTTAAGACATCGTTTCTTCATGGAGATTTGGATGAAGAAATATATGTGGATCAGCCGAAAGGATTTGAGGTCAAAGGTAAGGAGAAACTTGTGTGCAAATTGAAGAAAAGCTTGTATGGTCTCAAGCAAGCTCCTAGACAATGGTATTTGAGATTTGACAGGTTTATGACTGAGCATGGCTACAGTAGATGTCAATCTGATCATTTTGTATATTTTAAGAGATTAGATAATGGTAGATATATTATTCTATTGTTGTATGTAGATGATATGCTGGTTGCAGGATCACACATGCAGGATATCTCTGAGCTTAAGGTGAAATTAGCTCACACATTTGCCATGAAGGATTTGGGAGCATCAAAGAAAATCTTTGGCATGAATATTAAGAGAGATAGAAAAAATCACAGGTTGATTTTGTCTCAAGAGGATTATGTGAACAAGGTGTTGAAACGATTCAATATGCAGGATGCAAAACCGGTAAGCACACCTATGGCTGGACACTTCAAGTTGTGTAAAGAACAGTGTCCTAATTCACATGATGAGGTAGAGTACATGAGTAGAGTTCCATATGCTTTCGCAGTTGGGAGCTTAATGTATGCAATGGTATGTACTAGAACGGATATTGCCCAAGCAGTGGGAGTTGTTAGTAAGTATATGGCCAATCCAGGGAAGGAACACTGAAAAGCAGTTCAGTGGATTCTCAGATATCTGAGAGGGACCAGCAGTAGGCATTTGTGCTATGGCAGTTCAAACACTTCTCTACATGGATATGTAGATTCAGATATGGCAGGTGATTTGGATGGCAGGAGAAGCACCACAGGATATGTTTTCACTATTGGTGGAATGACTGTTAGCTAGATTTCAAAGTTGCAGAAGGTTGTTACCTTGTCTACTACAGAGGCAAAATACATTGTAGTCACAGAGGCTAGCAAAGAGATGATATGGATGAAACGGTTCATGGAAGAGCTAGGAAAGGAGCAAGAGAGTTGCAGATTATACAGTGATAGTCAGAGTGCAATTCATTTGGCTAAGAATTCGGCCTTTCATTCAAGAACCAAACATATATAGCTTAGGTACCACTTCATTAGACAGGTATTGGAGAATGGTGAGTTGAAGCTGGAGAAGATCCATACAGATAAGAACCCTGCTGATATGTTAACCAAGCCAGTAACAAAGGAGAAGTTGAATCTTCATTCAACTTTTGTAGGTCTTTGTGATTGAGTTTGAAGATGGAGGAGCTAGAAGATGTTGCTGTACAGGTATTGGTGCAGCTGTTTATCTCCAAGTGCGAGATTGTTAAGTTGTGGAGTTAAAAGCTTCACCAATGAGTGAATGCAGAAGTTGTTGGAGTCCACAGTCATCGTCGACGGTCATAGATTAATTGAAGGATGTCGACGTCGGTAGTGATTGGCCGATGTCGGTCACAGGCAGACTGACAGGGACTGACGTTGGTCACCTGTGCGTCCAGAATGTTATTTTCATGCACAGAACAGAATGTTTGCATGATGAGATTAAGTGTTAGTTGTAAGTCCGCGTTTCTATTTTAAGTAGGACTGATTTGAGCCCTTGATTAGGAGGTGCATCTAATGGTTGTAATTGCATGCTCATGAATCCCTAATGTTATATAATAGAGATAGATATTCATAGCTTAGGAGGACAAGATTGTAGTGAAGAGCTGTATTGTACAGTAGAAGACAATTCAAGGATTGAATTGGTTGTAATTGAGAGAGAGAGAACTCTTGAGGGAAAGAGATATGGAAAGAGATCTGTACATCTGAGACAGGTGTGGAAGAAAAAAAGTTTCTTCAATTGTAATTCCTTCTGTCAAGAGTTTAATACAAGTTTTCAGGGTGGTTTCTTGTATCTCTTATTCTTTGCTATTTCTGATTGTAGTTACTTATCATTCTAGTTAAATTTTATGTTTAGTTGTTTTCACATAGTAATCAAGTTTATTGTTGGTTGATCTCCGACAATCAACATTGATTTTGCCTTCAAATGTGGGAATATCAAAATTTACCTGAACCTTGAAGGGTGTTGGGGCACTGAAAGGAATCTCCCTCGATGAGGAGCCCAGATGTGTAGCTGCAGAGCCAAAATTTTCCATCGAAAATGTTTGAAGAATTTGAGCAAATTATTGGAGCATCTGTGCTTGTTGCTATTGGAGGGCTTCATTCACCATTTCCTTGAAAGGATTAGATGTCTCGGTGTCGTCTGCCATTTGATGTTGTTTGGGGTGCACAGGTGGAGCGTTTGAAAGCTCTGTCGCTTCCCACCCAAGTTTCCTGTATCTTGACCTCGTCATTGGGAACATACACTCTCAAGACAAACTACTCTAATACCAATAGAGGACTGGCCGTCACACCAAAAGCTTCAGAGTGATCTGGGTCCTCTTCTAGACCACTATATGGCCTAGGGACTGAAGCACTTGAGGTGGAACCCGGTCAGACATGTGGCAGTAGTGTATTGCTATCCCTGAGAAGGGATGTGTGGATCATGCCCACCAGCTTTCGTGGGTTTCGACCTCGAGACCTAGCTCTGATACCACTGATCCAAAACTCAAAATTTTTGGTTGACGAATATTGCAATAACATAGAAATAACACAATAATAATGAATTCTCTGAGAAGAGACGTCGTATTACTTACATATCACAATACAAATATAGGCTTATCTCTGGGAAGAGATGTCTGCCTTCCTTTTTTGGGTTACAATGCATTTATACATATTTTGAAAACATCAGGAGATTGAGTGGCTTGAGGAATTAACGGTGACCTTTTAAGAATGAGTGGCTCGAGAGAAATAACAGAATTAAAGCAGTACAACGCTCGAGGACATAATGACTCGAGGAAATAACCGTCACCGACAATGTGACTTCCAAGAATGAAAACAATACAAGATTCGAGGAATAAACTGTCACCCGAACGGTCACCCAAATGGTTGCCCGAATCATTTCTGCCACCCGAGTGGTCGCCCAAAGTGTTGCCCGGATCAAAGAGGTTACATAATGTAACTCCAAAAATTAACATCCTTTACCTTAAAACCCTATGAATTTATTATTAGATATTATATTATATATTATACAAAAATATATAATATATAATATTTTATTATATAAAATAAAAGTAACATGTTATAGAGGTTTGTACATGGATTATCTCAAGCTTTTCGAGTCCATCCCTGGGCTATATATTGACAAGTTAGAGGAGTGGATTGAAAAGTTAGGAGGGGACAGGGTACAATTGGCCTCTTATGTGGTAAAATTATTGCTTTATGCGGATGGCCTTTATCGTAATGGCTAAAATGGAGCATGGTTTACAAGAACATTTGAGAGCTCTATAATTATTTTGTCGAGAGGTGGGAATGTAGGTGAACATTAGTAAGACCAAAGTCATGATTTTTTCCTTAGGAAGAAAAAAGAGACAATTAAATTTTGAGTTTGAAGGCGACTCCTTGCAAGTGGTAAATGAATACAAGTACTTGGGCCTTGACTTCCACAATAATCTCAATTGGGAGGTTTGTAGAGTTAAAAGGATACAAGGGGGGTGGAAAGCCTTATACATGCTCCAAAACAGATGCAGATGAGTTGAATTATGGGATTGGAAAACCAAGTTGACTCTTTTTGGGTTGCTTGTTATAACAGTAGTGTTATATGGTTGTGAAGTTTGGGGCAACAAAACATCAACGATAAAATTGAGACAAATAAAAATGTTACAAAAGCATTTAATCACAAGTAGTTTCAAAATAAAAGCCACGGTACTGTATGAGATCATGCTAGATGAGGCTGGGACCTTTTCAATGGAAGCAACGGCCTTGATTCGACTATTAATGTACCTGAAGAAAGTGAAAAACATGGATTGTCCTAACACCAATGCAGAAATCAAAAGATACGTGCGAAAAAAGTCAAAATAACCATGTGGATAAAATAACTGGGACATAAAAGAGAATCCTATGTCAAGAACTTTAATCACACATGTGAGCAGAGATAAAGTGGAAAGCTAAAATGTTAATTGCCCCGCTGAGAACTAGTTCACACCATCTTAGATGCAAAACAGGGAGATGGAAAGCACCCAAGGAGGAATGGTCAGAGAGAGTTTGTCAGTTTTACAAGTTCGGATTGGTGGAAATGGAATGGCATTTCATCATGGAATGTATAGCATATGAGGACATTCATAGTAGTTACATTGATATCCTACAAGGTGAAACACTTACAACTTTGTTTGAAGAGAAAAAGATAGCAAAAACAACATACTACTTGACTAGAATTCATAACAAAAGATTTAAGCTTAGCAAAGAAATCGAGGAAAGGCAGAAGTCACAATATATTGCAATTTATTTGGTACCTTGTCTGCTGGTTTCACTCTTGAGTCCCATAGGTTGATTGGCCTCGTGGACGTTATTAAAAACTTTCATTTCAATTCAATTCAATTCAATCCCATGAAATACCATGCCATTGTCCTTTACCATAACCACTTAAAACACCTTGAAATATTTAATTGCTTTCATGACTTGTATGGCCTTGCCCTTTCCTAACACTTCACCATTGCTAGATAGCTCATTACCGTATGAAAGAATACATAACCACATTTTCTACCATATATATTATATTATTGTTCCTTGAAACAAATACTTGCCATTATCTCTCACTATCACCGCCCAACTCACCTTCAAATCTTTTATGACTTTCATGTTATATATGTCCTTACCCTTCCCTAATACCTCACCATTGCTTCATCATACTCTAAAATAAAATATCTCCTATCTACAAAATATCATATTAATTATTCATAATACTTTGTACATAAAATATGAAATAAAATCAATATTCATAGATTTTAAACAACCACAAATTTATACTCTTTCAATTTATAAAACCCTACTTTACTTAAAAATAAAAATTGTGCCATCCCAACTATAATGAAAAATTCCCAACTATAATGAAAAATAATTGGATTAAAATGAAAAAGTTAAGCATAATAATAATGACACAAAAGTCTATCAAAACACGGTTTGAAAGCTAAATCAACCGACTCCACAAAGTCGGCGAAAAGAGGAAGTAACCATGATAACTCTACAGCTAATCGCAACCATGATAACTCTACAGCTAATCGCAGCCGTCGAATCGCTTCCACCGCCTTATTTTGATCGTCCGATTCAAAGGTATTCTTAAGCCACCTATAAATACCTGACATCCCTGACTGCAATTATAGTAGTTTTATTCAAGATTTGTCTTGAGACGGTTTGTAGCCCAGAGTCTCTATGCAGGAGCCCTCACTGGATTTTTTCTGCGGGTGGAGGAACGGATGCAGCTTTGTTAATGTTTTCGTGTATTATATATATATATTTTGATAGATTGGTGATAAAATTTAGCTGTTATTTGTGAGATAATATTTTGGAAAACTGTTGCAGGAAAGAACGATTGTTTACTCGTATCGAAGAATTCCTTCCCTTTTGTTTAAGGGTTTTCAATTGGCAGAAATATATCCTGAAAAACCTCATACCCTAAATAGATGGTGATTTTAGTCACGCCCAGGAGACCAAAACAATCTTGCTGATAGATATCTAACTTTCACCAGGAGCTGTTAACGTGGATGCTAACGGCAATTCACCGTCGGGTTGAATAAAATGGTAGATCAAAAGAAGCTGCTAACGGCAATTCACCATCGGGCTGAGCAGAAGAAGAATAGTACCTCAATTCACCATCGGCAAACCACCAACAGCAAATAAGTTTTGATAGTTTTGTCTTTTCTTATTATCAAAGAAGTTTTGATAGTTATTAGATAGATATTTTAATAAAATGCCAACAAGATCAAAACAGTCTGCAGATAGATGGGCTTCACCATCGGGCTGAACAAAAGAAGCCGTTAACCTTGATGGTACATCAATTCACCATCGGGCTGAGCAATAGGGTTGAGCAAAAGAAGCAAAGAAGCTGAGCAAAAGAAACTACCGATAACCCCAATTCTCCATTGTGCTGAGCAAAATGGCGCCATTTCATCATATGACTGAGCAAAAGAAGCCGCTGGCCCCAGTTCAACTTCGGACTGAGTAACAGAAGCAACAGAAGCCGCTTGCCCCAATTCAACTTCGGGTTGAGCAAAAGAAGCCACTAGCCCCAATTCAACATCAGGCAGAGCAAAAGAAGTTATGAAGAAGATTTCACGCAACAGTAGTGAGCTCCAGGTATTATTTACTATTATAGAATGGTGTTGTTATAGTGCAGTATTATATCAATTGTTTTTGGGGAAGAATGACTAGAATTAACAGACAGCACTATTTATTTTGTTTATGGCATAAGGGGGTTAATGGCACTGAAGGGTTTCGAATGGTCATTAATGGGATGCAAGTTGGTCTGTAAGTTTTAGCAGTGCATGAAAGGACTTCAAGCTAGGTCTCTACTCTTTCGGTGGATAGCTTGAGGTATTATTTATTTTTATGGAATTAGTTTTTTCCCCGGTTTATAGCATTTAAGGGCTTTAACATGGCTATTGGTGGGATGGAAGATGGTCTTTAAGTTTTAGTATCGTCATAATGTAATACCATTTTTGAGGAAGATTGACTTCAATTAACACCAATCTGATTAGCAGAAAGTAATATAAATATTTATTGTTTTATGGCATGAAAGGGTTTATGGCACTGAAGAGCTTGAACATGATTGATGGTGCCATGGAGTGAAACCTCTATTTGTGTTATAAAATCCATCAGGTCCTCTGAGTAAGCAACTTATGGCAACCTATTTTGTTGGTTTGCAATATTTCTTGCGTATTCTATCCAAAGTCAAGGGTTGATGACAAGTTGAACAAATGATAGAAACAGCAAAAATGTTGGAGGTGTATTTTAGTTGAAAAATTGGAAGTTTATGGCATTGAAGAGCTTGAACATGATAATTGATGGCGTGACAGGGTGAAGGTTTTTTTGGGTAAAATCCATCGGTTCCTCTTGAGTAAGCAACTTATAAAAATGGTTTTTGTTGGCTTACAGTATGTTTTGCTGAATTTATGCAAAGTGAAGGGTATGGTTTAGTACAAGTTGAGAATTATTGGGGAGCTTCTAAAATTTTGTTTGGCTGTCTAACATATATTGTAGCTGTTTGAAATATTTGTTGTTTGGTTGTAATGCCATTTTTAGTTCAATGATTTTGGATTCCACCAGCAAAAGGCCCTCTGAATTCTTTAACTTCTTTCAAGGGTTTTGATTGCAGGGAGTACTTTCGTGTTAACGATTTTGGAGTTTTATTTTTGGCCTATAAGTCTATTCTTTAGTCTCTGACTCTCTGTAATTAAGCTGAGACCAGATTAAGATGATATTACATGGAAGCACATCGTTTTGCAAATTTTATGGTCTGTCACCTGAAGGGAAGGTTGAGGTAATGTAGTGTTTTGTATGGTTGATGTTCTACAAGATTGAAATACTTTGTAGGTATTATTTTTTTTTGAATTCTACTCAAGGGAAATGAGAGTTTAAGTTGTAACAGTTCCTTTTCTTATGGTGGGGTTATGAAAACAAGCTATCGTTTCTTCAAGTCTGTGGCACTGCAAACTTGTGAGGAAGTAGAATTTTTTGGTTTAAAGCAATATTTTCAGAAGAAAATTTGAAGATTTCATTGTCGGGCTTTACAATCTCGTGCCAGCTGATGACGTTTCTATTGAAATAGTTGCTTGCCATGGACAACCCATTGTATGATTTATGTTTTGAGAGACTTTTATTGTATAGGTCCTATTCCCTGTTTAATCAAATAGGTCCTTTTATTGTATGGCATTTTTTGTAGGTGGGGATCCTGGAGAATTGACAAGATGGTAAAAAGGTATTGACATCTAGGAGTTGTTAATTACATGTTACCTTCAACTGTCGCCAAATATATAAAAGTTATGATTCTTTGATGCAGAAGTGATTTTTGTGCTCATGCTAGAACTTTGTTGTCCGCTGATTCGGATGTTTTCTAAATTGAAGAACTTTGTATTGCCAAGGTGCGTGTTGAATTGGGTGTTTCTTGCGAAGTGAAGAAATGTATAACTCAAAGAACAAAAATGGTGGCCAGATGTGTATTTCAATATAAAGAAAATGAAGAATATTTTATTATGTTTTTTACGACAAGTTTGCAGGCAAGGGAAACTGTTGATACACAGATTTGGATTTTAGCTTTCAGCTGAAACAAAGCACCGTCCGAGTTTGAGAGTAGGATGTCAATTTCACACCTTTCTAAGCTGAATTTAGTGTGATTAGCCAGCACAAAATTAAAATCCCAAAGTAGTGAGTATTTTGTTTTTTATTTATAGTTAAAACAGTGAATTTTCTACGGACACAACTACAAAGTGGAATTTTGGATGAAGTAATTATCGTAGTACCATTGGGTAATAAAAAACTTGTGAAAATTAATTTCCAATTACAAAGAAGAGTTTTTTATTTAATTTTAATTTTGATTGTCTTTCTGATCATTAGTGTGCTAAGAGTATTCAACTTGTATGTGACCCTGACCCTAGGTTACCACAAGGAAGTAACAGTGCAGTACGGAATAAGTGGTACAATATTTCTTCAACTAAAGTAACAGTGTCTATAAAGTGGTAGCATATTTCTCCCCTTATGCTTGTAGTAATCTATACGATGATGCTGTTTATGAAAAAAGAAAATTATTTGGGGGTATAGTAGAAATTTCTTTATTGGGTGATTGAAGTATTTGATTGGTGCAGCAACTTTCAAAGGTTTGAGGTACTGCTTTATGAACGGAGAGTAGGAAAGTGCCATGGAAATTCTGGTTTAATGAGCATGGCTATTATGCTTACAAACTTTTAAGGGCTTGGATATTTATTTTATTGACAAAAATATACGAAGTAGCAGATCAGTATTTGAACAACTTAATTACAGTTGTACTTACGATTTTATGAGGATGCTAGGGAGCGAACACAATATGTTAAAGTAGGGTGGGGAGTGGGCATAATTTTTTATTATCTTTGTAGCGGAAAATTGGTTTCTTTTTCTTGCTTTTGCAGTTTATATATATATATATATATATATATATATATATATAAGATATATTGTAGTTTTGACACACGTATTTGTCATGTGTCATTTACAGAAATGCATCTTTGTGGCCTGTGCAGTATATTTACAAATTGTAGATTGTTGTTATTGGTAAGGCTTCCAGAATGATTTCTCCATTATATGTGCTGTTCTCTATCGTCCGTGTTGTTCTGATACTAAGTATATAGAATATATTGTGGTTAAGGGTGTTTTTACAGGGTTGTAAGTTTGGGATTTAACACCAGAAATTTTATTGGCCAAGGATTTTTTCTATCATTTTTCCTTTGTTTTTTCTGATTTTGAATAGTACTTCTTTGATATTAGTATTTACAAGTGGCAAATCATTATGCAAGTTTTACTGTGCTTAAAGGAGGAATGTAGAGGCAACGGATATTTTCTTTTTGTCTGCCTCACTTTTATATGGATTTCTTTGATGGCCGTATTGGATGAGTCATTTGAAGATCCATCAGATCCTCTTAGTGAGTGTGGTTTGTAAGTTTGAAAATAGTTACGGTAACAATTCTATTGGTTCATTAAATGTCTATAACATTATCATTGATGGCCATAATGGATGAATCAGTTGTTCCAGTAAAGATAGATTGGTTCCTAAGTAGGAAATGTAGAAAATGCAGTTTTGTTGGATTACAATATTTATGCTTTTGGCTGCTTGTGAATTATTTGGGGAAGTGGTTATCTTTTGTTATATTTATTGTTTTATGGCATGAAAGGGTTTATGGCACTGAAGAGCTTGAACATGATTGATGGTGCCATGGAGTGAAACCTCTATTTGTGTTATAAAATCCATCAGGTCCTCTGAGTAAGCAACTTATGGCAACCTATTTTGTTGGTTTGCAATATTTCTTGCGTATTCTATCCAAAGTCAAGGGTTGATGACAAGTTGAACAAATGATAGAAACAACAAAAATGTTGGAGGTGTATTTTAGTTGAAAAATTGGAAGTTTATGGCATTGAAGAGCTTGAACATGATAATTGATGGCGTGACAGGGTGAAGGTTTTTTTGGGTAAAATCCATCGGTTCCTCTTGAGTAAGCAACTTATAAAAATGGTTTTTGTTGGCTTACAGTATGTTTTGCTAAATTTATGCAAAGTGAAGGGTATGGTTTAGTACAAGTTGAGAATTATTGGGGAGCTTCTAAAATTTTGTTTGGCTGTCTAACATATATTGTAGCTGTTTGAAATATTTGTTGTTTGGTTGTAATGCCATTTTTAGTTCAATGATTTTGGATTCCACCAACAAAAGGCCCTCTGAATTCTTTAACTTCTTTCAAGGGTTTTGATTGCAGGGAGTACTTTCGTGTTAACGATTTTGGAGTTTTATTTTTGGCCTATAAGTCTATTCTTTAGTCTCTGACTCTCTGTAATTAAGCTGAGACCGGATTAAGACGATATTACATGGAAGCACATCGTTTTGCAAATTTTATGGTCTGTCACCTGAAGGGAAGGTTGAGGTAACGTTGTGTTTTGTATGGTTGCTGTTCTACAAGATTGAATTTCTTTTTAGGTATTTTTTTCTTAAATTCTACCTAAGCAAAGGGAAATAGGAGTTTAAGTTGTAACAGTTCCTTTTCTTATGGTGGTGTTATGAAAAAAAGCTATCGTTTCTTGAAGTGTGTGGCACTGCAAACTTGTGGGGAAGTAGAATTTTTTTTGTTTAAAGCAAAATTTTCAGAAGAAATTTTGAAGATTTCATTGTCGGGCTTTACAATCTTGTGCCAGCTGATGATATTTCTATTGAAATAGTTGCTTGCCATGGACAGCCCATTGTATGACTTATGTTTTGAGAGACTTTTATTGTATAGGTCCTATTCCCTGTTTAATCAAATAGGTCTTATATTGTATGGCATTTTTTGTAGTTGGGGATCCTGGGGAATACTCCTATTGGAGGCCGTGGAATCAACAAGATGGTAAAACAGTATTGACATCCAGGCTTTGTTAATTAGATGTTACCTTCAATTGTCACCAAATAATTAAAGTTACGATACTCATGATGTAGAAGTTATTCTTGTGCTCATGCTAGAACTTTATTGTGGGCTGATTTGGATGTTTTTGTAAATTGAATAACTTTGTATCTGCCAAGGTGCGCGTTGAATTGGTTGTTTCTTGCAACGTGAAGAACTGTGTAACTCAAAAACAACAAAAATTGTGGTCATGTGTATTTCAATAAAGAAAATGAAGAATCTTTTATTGTATTTTTTACAAGTAGTTTGCAGGGAAGGGAAAAGTGTTCGATACACAGATTTGGAGTTAGCTTTCAGCTGAAACAAAGCACAGTTTGTGAGTAGGATGTCAATTTCTCACCTTTCTACGCTGAATTTAGCGTGATTAGCCATCACAAAGTTTAAATCACAAATTAGTGAGTATCTTGTCTTTTATTTAGTTAAAACAGTGAATTTTCTATGCGCAGAACTACAAAGTGGAATTTTAGATGAAGGGCTCAACTATTAGCGATTCTAATCATCCTAGTACCATTGGGTGATAAAGAATTTGTGAAAATTAATTTCCAATTACAAATAAGAGTTTTTATTTAATTTTAATTTTGATCGTCTTTCTGAACATTAGTGTGCTAAGAGCATTCAACTTGTATGTGACCCTGACCCTAGGTTACCACAAGGAAGTAACAGTGCAGTGTGGAATAAGTGGTACAATATTTCTTCAACTAAAGTAACAGTGTCTATTAAGTGGTAGCATATTTCTCCCCTCATGCTTGTAGTAATCTATTGATGACTCTATGAAAAAAAAAAAAAATTATTTGCGGGTAAAGTAGAAATTTCTTTATTGGGTGATTGAAGTATTTGATGGGTGCAACAAATTTCACAGGGCTGTGGTATTGCTTTATGAACGGAGAATAGTAAAGTGACATGGCAATTCTAGTTTAATGAGCATAGCTATCATGCTTACAAACTCTTAAGGGCTTGGATATTTATTTTATTGATTCAAATATACGAAGTAGCAGATCAGTATTTGAACAACTTAATTACAGTTGTACTTATACTTTTAAGGATGCTGGAGAGTGAGCACAATATATTAAAGTAGGATGGGGAGTGGGCATAATTTTATATTATCTCTGTAGCGGAAAATTGGTTTCTTTTTCTTGCTTTTGCAGTTTTTCAATATGTATATAGAAGATGTATGGGAGTTTTGACACAGGTATTTGTCATGTGTGTCATTTACAGAAATACATCTTTGTGGCCCGTGCAGTATATTTACAAATTATAGATTGCTGTTATTGGTAAGGCTTCTAGAGTGATTTATCCATTATATGTGTTGTTCCCTATCGTCCGTGTTTTTTTGATAATAAGTATATAGAATATAGTGTTTAAGGATGTTTTTACAGGGTTGTAAGTTTGATATTTAACACCTCCAATTTTATTGGCCAAGGATTTTTTCTCTTTTTTCCTTTGTTTTTTCTGATTTTGAATATTACTTCTTTGATATTAGTATTTATGAGTGGCAAATCATTACGCAAGTTTTACTGTGCTTAAAGGAATGTTGAAGCACTGAATATTTTTTTTTTGTCTTGCCTCACTTTTATATGGATTTCTTTGATGGCCGTATTGGATGAATCATTTGAAGATTGATTGGATCCTCTTAGTAAATGTGGTTTGTAAGTTGCAAAATAGTTAGAGTAACAATTATATTGGCTGATTAAAGGTCTTTAACATTACAATTGATGGTCATAATTGATGGATCAGTTGTTCCAGCTAAAGATCCATTGGGTCCTAAGTAGGCAATGCAGAAAATGCAATTTTGTTGGATTAGAATGTTTATGCATTTGTAACCATGTGAAGGGCTATGTCTGTTTTCGCTGCTTGTGAATTATTTGGGGAAGTGGTATCTTTTGTTATGGACTAGCTTGGTATTTTCATGAGCAGTTTGAAAGATTTTCTGTCTGGCTGCATGATACCTTTCGAGGTCACAGTCTATAATACAAATGGAGTCTTGTTCCAGAGAGCCTTCCTTTGTTTTCCACCAACAGAATGGTCTATATGATTAATGATTACTTATAGGAAATTAGATGTCGGATAATTAAAAAAATGGCAAAATATTATGAAGTATCAGCGTATGTGCTTTGTTAATCAAGTGTGGGACAAAAATTGATATCAAAAAGCGACCATATTTTGGAATTTGAAGTTAAGCAGGTTGAAATCTATGACTAACTACGATTTTGGGCAAGAATCTATTCTCTACTCCCTTGTTATTAATTGATTAATAGGATTTACATTTGCATTGATAAAATGATAGAAACAAGAAAAATAGGGGTTTAAAGTGTATTTCTTAGGAGGCAGCAAAAGGAAAATTACTGATCTATTGGTTTCTTCTTTAGGCCAAGCAAGCAAAGAGAGTGTTGCATGGTCAAAGTAGTGGAGTAGGGATGTTAAATGCTCAATTTTCAATCTGAGTATATTTATATATTTTTTGTTCTTTTGTGTGATTTTGGCTTCAATTTACTTAAAAACTTGAAAACTATGTATTTTATCCTCCCAGATAGGGAAAGATCAAAGTTGATGATAAAGTGGAATTTGATGGATCATCGGTCTGGTAAAACTATTTAACTTAAGAGGATTTATGGAAATTAATCTGCCAATTGCATAAAGTGGGCTTTAATCGATTTAATGATTTACAGCTGAAGGGAAGGTTGAGGTATTGCTTCGTCTTGTAATGTGGATGCTCTACAAGATTCTTCTACTTTGTGGAACATAACAGAAGGGCAAGTAATGGAAACACCCTTACAAGGGTTAGAAAATTAGAAAATTAAGTTGTGACAAGTTTTTTCTTGTGGCGGGGTTACGTAAACAAGCTATAGTTTCTTGCACGGTTTGTAGCACTGAAAATTTGTGGGGAGGTATAAATGTTTTATTTAAAGCTTTGATACTTTCAGAATCAATTTTGAAGATTTTATTGTTTCTTGCACTGTTTGTAGCGCTGCAAATTTGTGGAGAGGTATAAATGTTTTGTTTAAAAATTTGATATTTTCAAAATCAATTTTCAAGATTTTATTGTTTGGCTGTACAACCTTTTGCCAGCAGATGATGTTTCTACGCAAATAGCTGCTTCCCATGGATAGCACACTGTACAGCTTTTAAGTATTTATAGTATGCCATAGTAATTTTATCATTTATGTATACATGTTTTAATAAGGAAGGTATAATATGATTATGTAGGAAATTTTGGAGGTGGGGAGCCTAGAGCAGTTGAAACCAGAGGGTGTAGAATCAACAAGATGGTAAAACAGTATACACACCGGATTTGTTAATTACATATTATTTTCAATTGTCACCAAATACAGAGAAGTAACAATACTTATGATGCAGAAGTGATCCGCTGGGCCCATATTAGAGCGTTGTTTTGGGCTAATTCGTCTGTTTTGGTGATTTAAAGAATTTTGTATCACCAAGTTGTCTGGTTTATGTAGTAAGCTATTCTCTACTACCTGGTCATTAATTGATTAGAATTTACATTTCGATTGAGCAAATGATAGATATAAGAAAAATGGTAGTCTGGTTTTTAATACAAAAAATGAAAAATCTTTTCTTTTCTTTTTAATGACAAGATCATAGGGAAAGGGGATCATTCTATACCGTACATGGATTTGGAGTTTGCATCCAGCAATTAAAAAAGCCCTGGCCAAGTTTTCGAGCAGGTTGTCAATTTCTCTCTGTTTTTTAATTTGAATATAGTGTGATTCGCAAACGAAAAAATTAGATGGATTTGGAGTTAGCAGCACTGTCCAAGTTTGTGAGCAAGATGTCAATTTCTGTATTTTTTTCGTTTCATCAAATATAGTGTGATTAGTGAAGAAAAAATTAGATCTTAAATTAGAGAGTATTTTCAATTTGATGGATTTTGAGTTGGCTTCCAGCTATAAAACAAAGCACTGTCCAAGCTTGCGAGCAGCGTGTTAATTTCCATCTTTTTTTCGTTTGATCTGAATATAGTGTGATTAATGAAGAAGAAACTAGATTTTAAATTAGAGAGTATTTTCTATTGGTGGAGAGCATAGGGTATTATTTAGTTTGATGAAATTCATATTTTCCCCTTACAAGACTAGTCAAATATTTTTTTGGGAAGATTAACTGATTGTTGAAACAAAATATTGAATATTTATTTGTTTAATGGCACTAAAGGGTTGATGGCATTTAAGGGCTTCAACATGGTTATCGATGGGATGCAAGTTGGTTTGTAAATTTTAGCAGTTCATTATTATGTAATATCATTTTTGAGGAAGATAAGATTCCTATTAACACCAAGCTTGTATTTCAAACTTAAAAAGATACATATTTGTTAAATGGAATGAAAAGGTTTATGACACGAAGGAGCTTGAACATGATCATTGACTCCACTGTCGAGTGTACCAATTTTTTGGGTTAAGATCTATGGGTTCTTCCGAATTCTTTACTGTATACCTTTTTTGATTATGTAGGTGTTTTTGGAGGTGGGATCTTGAAGCCAGCTGAAATTAGACGCTGTGAAATTATCAAGACGGTAAAACAGTATCATCTTCTAGGCTTTGTTATTTACACTTTGTCATCGATTGTCACAAGATATACAAGAATTGCAATTTACGTTTCCTATGAACAAATGTTAGAAACAGCAAGAATGTTGGATGTGTATTTTAATGAAAAAAATGGAAGTTTATGGCATTGAAAAGCTTGAACTTGAACATTGATGGTGTGACAGGGTGAAAGGGTTTTTGGCTAAGATCCATCGGTTCCTCTTGAGTAAGCAACTTATAAAAATGGTATTTGTTGGCTTCAGTATGTTTTGCTGAATTTATGCGAAGTGAAGGGTATGGTTTAGTTAGTACAAGTTGAGAATTATTGGGGAGCTTCTAAACTTTTATTTAGCTGCCTAACATGTATTGTAGATGTTTGAAACATTTGTTGTTTGGCTGCAATGTCATTTTTAGTTTAATGATTTTGGACTCCACCAGTAAAAGGCCCTCTGAATTCTTTAAGTTCTTTCAAGGGTCTCTGAATTCTTTAACTTCTTTCAAGGGTTTTGATTGCAGGGAGTACTTTTGTATTCAAGTTTTAGGAGTTTTATTTTTGCCCTGTATGTTTATTCTTTAGTCCTTGCAGGGTTTTATTAAGCTGAGACCAGATTAAGACAATATTACATGGAAGCACATCGTTTTGCAATTTTATTGTCTGTCACAAGGAGGGTTGAGGTAACGATGTGTTTTGTATGGTTGATGTTTTACAAGATTGAACTACTTTTTAGGTATTAATTTTTCTGGAATTCTACTTAAGGAAAGGGAAATGAGAGTTTACGCTGTAACACTTCCTTTTCTTATGGCAGGGTTATGAAAACAAGCAATAGTTTCTTCAAGTTTGTGGCACTGCAAATTTGTGAGGAAGTAGAATTTTTTTGTTTAAATCAATATTTTCAGAAGAAGTTTTGAAGATCTCATTGTTGGGCTTTACAATCTTGTGCATCGATAATGTTTCTATTGAGCTAGTTGCTTGCCATGGACAGCCCATTGTAGGACTTACGTTTTGAGATACTTTTATTGTATAGGTCCTATTCCTTGTTTAATAAGTCCGGCATTTTTTGGAGGTGGGGATCCTGGAGAATACTCAAATCGGAGGATGTGGAATCGACAAGATAGTAAAAGAGTATTGACATCTAGGTGTTGTTAAGTACATGTTACCTTAAATTGTCACCAAATATATAAAAGCTACGATGCTTTGATGCATAAGTGATTCTTGTGCTCGTGCTAGAACTTTGTTGTGCATTGATTCCGAGGTTTTTTGTAAATTGAAGAAATTTGTATAGCCAAGGTGCGCGTTGATTCTGGTGTTTTTTGCAAAGTGGAGAGCTTTTTATCTCAAACAACAAAAATGGTGGTCAAATGTTTTTTTCAATAAAGAAAATGAAGAATCTTTTATTATATTTTGTATGCTGAGTTAGCTGGCAAGGGAAAAAGTTTGATACACAGATTTGGAGTTAACTTTCAGCTGAAACAAAGCACCGTCCGAGTTTGTGAGTAGGATGTTATTTTCTCACCTTTCTCAGCTGAATTTAGTGTGAATGGGCAACACGCAATTTAAATCCCAAATTAATGAGTATTTTGTCTTTGATTTAGTTTAATCAGTGAATTTTGTACGCACACAACTACAAAGTTGAAATTTAGATGAAGGGCTTGACTATTCTTGATTCTAATCATCGTAATAGCATCGGATAATAAGGAATTTGTGAAAATTAATTTTCAATTACAAATAAGAGTTTTTATTTAATTTTAATTTTGATTGTCTTTCTGAACATTAGTGTGCTAAGAGCATTCAACTTGTATGTGACCTATTCTAGGTTGCCACAAGGAAGTAACAGTGCAGTGTGGAATAAGTGGCATAATATTTCTTCAACTGGAGTAGTGTGCATTAAGTGGTAGCATATTTCTCCCCTTATGCTTGTAGTATTCTATACGATGATGCTGTTTATGAGAAAAATGAGTTTATTTGGGGGTATAATAGAATTTCTTTATTGGGTGATTGAAGTATTTGATTGGTGCAGCAACTTTCACAGGGTTGAGGTACCGCTTTATGAACGGAGAATAGTAAAGTGGCATGTCAATTCCGGTTTAATGAGAATAGTTATTATGCTTACAAAGATTTAAGGGCTTGGATATTTATTTTATTGATTAAAATATACGAAGTAGCAGATCAGTATTTGAACAACTTAATTACAATTATACTTATGCTTTTAAGGATGTTGGGAAGTGAGCACAATATATTAAAGTAGGGTGAGGGGTGAGCATAATTTTGTTATTATCTCTGTAGGGGATAATTCATAATTGGTTTCTTTTTCTTGCTTTTGCAGTTTTTCAATATATATATGTAAGATGTGCGGTAGTTTTGACACATGTATTTGTCATTTGTGTCATTTACAGAGATACATCTTTGTGGCCCGTGCAGTATATTAGAAATTGTAGATTGCCGTTATTGGTAAGGCTTCTAGAATGATTTCTCAACTATATGTGGTGTTCCCCATTCAGATACTAAGTATTTAGAATATATAAGGGTGTTTTTACAGGGTTGTAAGTTTGGGCTTTAACAATTGCGATTTTATTGGTCGAGGATTTTCTCTCTCTTGTTTTTCCTTTGTTTTTTTTGATTTTGAAGTTAACTTCTTTGATATTAGTATTTCAGTGCTGGAAAATCGTTACGTAAGTTTGGACTGTGCTTAAAGGAAGGTTGAGGCAAAGATTTTTATTTTTTTTTGGGCTGCCTCACTGTTATATGGATTTCTTTGATGGCCATATTGGATGAATCATTTGAGGATCCATCGGTTCCTCTTAGTAAGTGTGGTTCGTAAGTTGAAAAATAGTTAGGGTAACGTTTATATTGGTTCATTAAAGGTCTTCAACATTATCATTGATGGCCATAGTGGATGAATCATTTTTTCCGATTAAGATTGACTGGTTCCTAAGTAGGCCATTTAGAAAATGCAATTTTGTTGGATTATAATATTTATGCATTTGTAACCATGTGAAGGTCTGCGTCAGTTTTGGTTGCTTGTGAATTATTTGGGAAAGTGGTGATCTTTTGTTATGGACTTGCTTGGTGGTATTTTCACGAGCAGTTTGAAAGATTCTCTATTTGGCTGCATGATACCTTTCGAGGTCACAGTCCATAATACAAATTGAGTCTTGTTCGAGAGAGCCTTCCTTTGGTTTCCACCAGCAAATTGGCCTATATGATTAATGATTATGTAGGCATTTTGATAGGTAGGGAGCCTATAGGCAATTAGATGTCGGGGAGGTAAAAAGATGGTGAAACAGTATGAAGTATCAGCATATGCGGTTTGTTAATCAAGTGTGGGACAAAAAATGATATCAAAAAGCAACTATATTTTGGAATTAGAAGTTAAGCAGGGTGAAATCTATGTATGATTTTAGTTAAATCTTTCAATTTTGTGAGTTGAAGAATTGCGGTTTTTGCAAGAAGCTATATTGTGCTCCCTTGATATTAATCGGCCATATTGGATGAATCATTTGAAGATCCATCTGTTCATCTAAGTTTGGTTTCTAAGTTGAAAAATAGTTAGGGTAACAATTATATTGGTTCATTATAGGTCTTTAATATTATCATTGATGGCCATAATGGATGAATAGGTTTTTTCGATTAAGATGCATTGGTTCCTCAGTAGGCAATTTAGAATATGCAATTTTGTTGGTTTATAATATTTATGCATTTGTAACCATGTGAAGGGCTGCGTCTGTTTTGGCTGCTTGTGAATTATTTGGGGAAGTGGTGATCTTTTGTTATGGACTAGCTTGGTGGTATTTTCACGAGTAGTTTGAAAGATTCTCTGTTTGGCTGCATGATACCTTTCGAGGTCACAGTCCATAATACAAATTGAGTCTTATTCGAGAGAGCCTTCCTTTGGTTTCCACCAGCAGAATGCCCTGTATGATTAATGATTATGTAGGCATTTTAGTACGCAAGGAGCTTATAGATAATCAGATGCCGTGGAGTTAAAAAGATGGCAAAACAGTATGAAGTATCAGCGTATGCACTTTGTTAATCGAGTGTGGGACAAAAAATGATATCAAAAAGCGACCATATTTTGGAATTTGAAGTTAAGCAGGTTGAAATCAGTGACTACGATTTTGGTTAATTCTTTCAATTTTGTGAGTTGAAGAACTTCGGTTTTTGCAAGAAGCTATATTGTGCTCCCTTTTTATTAATTGATTAATAGGATTTACATTTGCATTGAGAAAATGATGGTCAGAAACAAGAAAAATAGGGGTTTAAAGTGTATTTCTTGGGAGGCAGCAAAAGGCAACCTAACGATCTATTGGTTTCTTCTTTAGGGGAAGCAAGCAAAGGGGAGTGTTGAATGGTCAAATTATTGGAGTAGGATGTTAAATTCTCAATTATCATTCTGAATATGTTTTTTAGTTCAACAATTTTGGATTAGAGCATAAAAAGGCCCTTTGAGTTATTATCAACCTCCTTGAAGGGTTTGGATTGGAGGGAGTAATTTCTATTAAATTTTTAGAGTTTTATTATAGGCTTGCAAGTTTTTGATTTAGTTCCCGCAACGAGGCATAGACCAGATGAATATGATATTATGTGGCAACACATAATTTATAAATCTAATTGTCTTACAGCTGAAGGGAAGGTTGAGGTAATGCTTCATCTTGTAATGTGGATGTTCTGCAAGATTCTTCCTACTTCATGGAAAATAACATAAGGGAAAGTAATGGAAACACCCTTACAAGGGTTAGGAAATTAAGTTGTAACAATTTTTTTCTTATCGCAGGGTTATGTAAACAAGCTAAAGTTTCTGGCACGGTGTGTAGCGTGGAAAAGTTGTGGGGAGGTATAAATGTTTTGTTTAAAGCTTTGATATTTTCAGAAGCAATTTTGAAGAATTTATTGTTTGGCTTTACAACCTCTTGCCAATAGATGATGCTTCTACTCCAATCGCTGCTTCCCATGGACAACACATTGTAAAGCATTTAAGTATTTACAGTATGTTCTAGTGGATTTACGTATACTTATTTTAATAAGGAAGACAAAATATGATTATGTAGGAACTTTTGGAGGTGGGGAGACTGAAGGAGCTGAAACTAGAGGATGTAGAATCAACAAGATGGTAAAACAGTATACACACTAGTCAAATGTTTTTTTTGTGGTAAAACAGTATACACAGTAGTCGAATGTTTTTTTGGTGAAGCAAGCAAAGGGAGAGTGTTTCATGGAGTAAGATGTTAAATGGTCAATTTTCAATCTGAATATATTTATATTTTTTTGGTTCTTTTGTGTGATTTTGTCTTTGATTTACTTGACAACTATGTATTTTTCCTCTGAGACAGGGAAAATTCGAAGATGATGATAAAGTGGAATTTGATGGATCATCGGTCTGGTAAAACTATCTGACGTCAGAGTATTTATTGAAAACAATTTTCCAATTGAATAGAGTGTGCTTTAATTGATTTCCTTTTTTGATTTATTTATCTTTGTAAACATTAGTGCTTTGAGAGCATTTAACTTGTATGCAACCAGAGGGTAAATATGGTATGCCACTTCATAAACAATGTGGATTAAGTGGTACAATATTATTCCCTTTCGCTTGCTGCAATAATACAATTAGTCCATGTGTCTATGTTGGCTGAGAACAAATTATGATGGTGTTATGTGGCTACAAAATGTTCTGTAGCTTTGGTGGTGGCTCAGCTAAAGGGAAGCTTGAGGCAACGTTTATATTGTTGCTTTGTGTGTTTTACAATGTTATGAAGAAGACGCCAATCTAGATCTCTATATTCTCTTGATGGAGAGCTTAGAGTATTATTTATTTTTATGGATTTAGTTATTTCCCAGTATATAAGATAATGTCAATTTTTTTTGGAAGATTTATTCAAATTAACGGATTGCCAATTGTTGAAACATAATTCATTTTTTTATTTTGTTTTATGGCATTTAATGATTTAAGGGTTTAGAGCATTTAAGCAGTTAAACATGGCTATTGATGGGATGGAAGTTGGTCTGTAAGTTTTAGGAGTACGTCATACTATAATACCATTTTTTAGGAAGATTGACTCCAATTAACACCAATCTGATTTACAAAAAATAATATGTAATATGTATTTGTTTTATGGCATGAAATATAATGGCTTTTAAGAGTTTGAACATGATAATTGATGACGATGTGGAGTTGAGCACTCATTTGGGTTATAAGATCTATGAGGTCTCTGAGTAAGCAACTTACGGCAATCAATTTTGTTGGCATGCAATATTTCTTACTGATTCTTTCCACAAAGTGGAGGGCTTTATGACAAGTTGAGGATTATTTGGAAAGTTGTAACATATGTAGAGTGATGAATGCCTACCTCCTTTGATACCAAATGATGCCTACAGCCTAGCCAAACACTTAAAATAATTCTTGCAGAGTACTTGTATCCGCTACAATTAAAGTTTAAAACAGACTTCTGTGTCCTCATCTTGTAATAAATGTGACAGTAATATGTGATATCACTGCATCCCATATATCCAACTAATGGGGATCCCAACGTGACTTGGATACTAAGGAACTTCCAGTAGATGAGGAAATTTTGTTTTATCCTGCCGATAAGACAACAAAAACTTATATAGCCGACACGTTCTCATTCCTTTTATGCCCAAGACTTTATGCAATTTTCCAAATAGACTCGAGTCTATATGAGAAGGTCTCAGACCATCATAGATAATGTCTCAGACCATCATACATGTTTTCAATTCTATTACAAACTTAGAGTCCTTATTGATGAAAACAGTTTCTTTACAACACTTATCAAGAGCACAGGCAATGTCCGTGTCCCTCGAATTCCTCAAGTCTCTCCTCTTCAACAAGAGTGCATCAACAAGCCTCAACTCCACTATTTCTTCTATGCTGTAGTCGCTATGTTGTACTAATCAATTACTATTATTCCCCCAGGACCCACAAAGAAATGAAGCCAAATCATCTTTCTCCCGATCATCAAGTTGTATCCAACGTATGCCTTTCTTGTATGCAAAATAACATAGGTTTTGCGGCCGACAAATCTCAAGTATATGACTCTATCAAAGTTAACCTTAGTCAAGATGATGGGTGGATCATTATTTTTGAGACTGGCCGCAGCTTTCTCAAACACAGGCACAAGCCGCTTACAATGCCCACACCAAGGAGCATAGAATTCGACTAGAATGAACGGATATTTAGATAGCGTCTGTGTGAAATTAGTGGCATCCAGTGTCAATACCGATGACACTCCCTATTCTTCTGCCATTGCTCTCCATGAGAACTCTCAGAATCATCTGGTATAGTTTGTAAACGGACATCAACAGAGCTCGTCTCCTCCTTATTAACGCCTCTCTTCATTTGGATGGAACTGGAGTCGTGTCTCCCATTGATTTCCCTTCACGTTTCCATCAACGAGCTCATGAATGACAACGGGACTATGGTTACACCCATGCCTGTTTACTTTTCCAACATACGTAAGCCGATTCTTTTCCTCGACTCGACTTTGCCAACATGCGTGAGCCGCCTATTCTTTTCCCCCAGCTCGGTTGGGCTCAGATCTCACTGACGAGTATCAAACAAAAAGGGACATATTTTGAATTCCTGCTCTTCAGAAGAGCGATGTACAAAAACTTCTCAAAAAATAAAAATAGGCAGCGTCCTTTTATGAATGTTGGTAAGCCAGACAATGACAATGATATAGCGAGTAGTCTATTAGATCCTCTTCACCGATGCCATGATGACTAGAAAACAAACTAACTCAGGATAATATAGGTGCGTTGGAGATCACAACAGATAATCCTAATAAAGACAATGTCATTTAAACACACAGAAGCATTAACTGTAGGATTCATAGACACAAATGATCATATTATAAACAACTTCTGTTAACATTGATTAAGCAGATTACAACAAACACTAAACATATTTCAGATGCACAGAGAGTTGCAGTGCGCAGACAGTTAAATTATCAAACAGATTTCCATGATTGTTCTGAGGCCCATACCTAACACTTATACTCAGTCACTCATTTGTACTCATGCTCCGGTGCTCATGGCTGCCATTAAAGGTTTAACACTCTCCTTCACGCATTTAGAAAGCATCCAATTCATTTTCTTCAGATTATTAAATCGAAACACTAAGATTACAGCCAAGAATGCATCATCATTTAGAGGCCTGGAGGCCCATTATTCATTCTCTCCTCTATATTTCTCTCATCCGATTCCTACATTTTTCTCTTGTTGTAGATCTGCGTTTTTACATACTGCTGCTCATTCTTCCTCTCTCCTTGCTGAGAGGCTTTCCTTCTGTGTCTCCTTCTACGTACTTCTCCTTCTCTTTAATTAATTTTCACTTTTTAATTGGATTTGTCTTTTTTTGGTTATATTTTTGTTTTTAAAAACCTCCTTCAAACCTCCACGCCCAACTTGGGCTTAGGCAAACAAAATACAGTTTTTAATTTTCCAGCATATTCTAATATCCCCTCATTTCCTCAACAGCTCCACATTTACCTTTTTACTTTTACTTTTTACATTTTCTCCTTAATTTTTAACATTTTAGAGGAAAATACAATAATTTGAAATTCGTTGCAGATGCTCCTGCATCATAGAGGCTGCCCAAAATCTTTTGCATCTGTTCGATGGATTTGTTGTTGGTTGTATGATCCTTTTTCAGTTCATCAATTTTGGAGTAGAGCCAAAAAATTCCCTTTGAGTTAATTTATCATCGACTTCTTTCAAGGGTTTTGATTGGAGGGAGTACTCTCTATTAAATTTTTATGAGTTTTATTATAGGCTTGTAAGTTTTGATTTAGTCCCTGCAACTTGGCAAAGACCAGATGAATTTGATATTATGTGGCAGTACATATTTCATAAATTTAATGGTCTTACCGCTGAAGGGAAGGTTGAGGTAACACTTTGTCTTGTAATGCGGATATTCTGCAAGATTCTTCTACTTTGTGAAACATCCTTACAAGTGTTAGAAAACTAAGTTGTAACAATTTTTTCTTATGGCAGGGTTATGTAAAAACTATAGTTTTTTGCACGGAGTGTAGCGTTGTGAATTTGTTGGGAGGTATAAATGTTTTGTTTAAAGCTTTGATATTTTCAGAAGCAATTTTGAAGATTTTATTGTTTGGCTTCACAACCTCTTGCCAGGAGATGACGTTTCTACTCAAATGGTTGCTTCCCATGGACAACCCATTGTAATGCTTTTAAGTATTTATAGTATGCCTTAGAGGTTTTACGTATACTTATTTTAATAAGGAAGGTAGAATATGATTATGTAGGAAATTGAGGTCGGGAGCCTGGAGCAGCTGAAATTAGAGGATGTAGAATCAACGAGATGGTAAAACAGTATACAAAGAGGCTTTGTTAATTACATGTTACCTTCAATTGTCACCAAATATGGAGAAGTAATGATACCTCTGATGCAGAAGTGATCTGCTGGGCCCATATTAGAGCTTTGTTTTGGGCTAATTTGTCTTGTTTTGGTGAATTAGAATTTTGTATCACCAAGTTGTGTCTAGTTTATGCAATAATAAGCTATTCTCTACCACCCAGTGATTAATTGATTATAATTTACATTTCGATTGAAGAAATGTATAAACAACAAAAATGGTAGTTAGAGGTGGCTTTTAATGCAAAAATTGTAGAATCTTTTTTTTTTCTTTTTAACGGCAAGTTCACTGGCAAGGGGGATCATCGTATGCATATTTGTTTAATGGCATGAAAGGGTTTTATGACATGGAAGAGCTCGAGCATAGTCATTGATGGCATTGCAGATTGTACCACTTTTTTGGGTTAAGATCTATGGGTTCTTCTGAGTAAGGAACTAATGGCAAATATTTTTGTAGGCTTTACAATATTTTTTGTGGATTTTATCTAAAGTGAAGGGTATGGTTTTATGACAAGTTGAGAATTATTATTGGGAAAGTGGCCGACATGCATTGTATCTGCTTGCAAGATTTGTTGTTTGGTTGTATAATCCTTTTTCAGTTTAATGGGTTTGTATTCCACCCTTAAAATCCCCCTTTGAATTGCTTATTATCAGCGCCTTTCAAGGGTTTTGACTATAGGGGGAACATTTCTTTTGAAGTTTTACTTTAGGCGTCCAGGGTTTGGACTGTAGGGGGTACATTTCTTTTGAAGTTTTACTCTAGGCCTGTAAGTTTTTGCTTTAGTCTATGCAATAATTCGGAGACTAGATGAACGCGATATTATGTGGTTATTCATTGTTCTACAAATTTTATGGTAAATCAGCTGAAGGGAAGGTTGAAATAACATTGCATCTTGTATGTTGGATGTTCTGCAAGATTGTTCTACTTAAGTTGTAAACTTGTGGGTATTAATTTTTCTTGAATGGTACATAAAGAAAGGGCAAGTAATGGAAACACTTTTATGAGGGTTTAAGTTGTAACAATCTCCTTTCTTATGGTCGTCTTGTGTAAACAAGCTATAATTTTTTGTGGAGTGGTGGCACTTCAAGTTTGCGAGGAAATGGAATTGTTTTTGTCTTAAGCATTGATATTTTTAGAAGTAATTTTGAAGGTGTCATTGGTAGGCTTTCTCTTGCCAGCTGAGGAAATTTCATTAGAAATGTATGCTTGCCATGGACAGGGCATTTTAGGACTTCATTTTTGAGAGTTCTTTACTGCATAGCTTTTTTGATTATGTAGGCATTTCTTTATTGTATAGCTTTTTTGAAGGTGGGATCCTAAAGCCAACTGAAATAAGACGCTGTGAAATTATCAAGACAGTAAAACAGTGTCAACATTTAGGCTTTGTTAATCACACTTTGCCATCAATTTTCACCAAACATACAAGAATATTGGTATTTATTATTTATGATGCAAAAGTGACCTGATAGGCCCATGCTAGAATATTGGTATTTATTATTTATGATGCAAAAGTGACCTGATAGGCCCATGCTAGAGCTATGTTTTGCGCTAATTCCTCTGTTTTGGTGAATTGAAGAACTTTGCATCATCAAGACACATTTGGTTTATGCATTAAGCTATTCTCTATTGCGTAATGATTAGTTAATTATTACAATTTACACTTCCATGAGCAAATGATGGAAACATCAAAAATGTTGGTGGTGTATTTTAATGAAAAAAATGGAAGTTTATGGCATTGAAGAGCTTGAACATGATCATTGATGGCGTGACAGGTTGAAGTGTTTTTGGCCAAGATCCATTGGTTCCTTTTGAGTAAGCAACTTAACAAAATGGTTTTTGTTGGCTTATGGTATGTTTTTTTCTGAATTTATGTGAAGGGTATGGTTTAGTATGAGTTGAGAATTATTGGGGAGCTTTTAAAATTTTGTTTGGCTGCCTAACATATATTTTAGCTCTTTGAAACATTTGTTGTTTGGCTGTAATGTCATTTTTAGTTCAATGATTTTGGATTCCACCAGCAAAAGGCCCTCTGAATTCTTTAACTTCTCTCAAGGGTTTTGATTGCAGGGAGTACTTTTGTATTCAAGTTTTAGGAGTTTTATTTTTGGCCTATAAGTTTATTCTTTAGTCCTTGCAATTAAACTGAGACCAGATTAAGACGATATTACAGGGAAGCACATCTTTTTGCAAATTTTATTGTGTCACTTGAAGGGGAGGTTGAGGCAACATTGTGTTTTGTATGGTTGATGTTCTACAAGATTGAACTACTTTGTAGGTATTATTTTTTCTTGAATTCTACTTAAGGGAAATGAGAGTTTAAGCTGTAACACTTACCTTTCTTTTGGCAGGCTTGTGAAAACAAGCTATAGTTTCTTTAAGTGTGTGGCACTGCAAATTTGTGGGGAAGTAGACTTTTTTTGCTTAAAGTGATATTCTCAGAAGAAATTTTGAAGATCTCTTTGTTGGGCTTGACAATCTTGTGCTAGTTGATGATGTTTCTATTGAAATAGTTGCTTGCCATGGACAGCCCATGGTAGGATTTATGTTTTGAGATACTTCTGTTGGATAGGTCCTATTCCCTGTTTGATAAGTATGGCAGTTTTTTGAGGTGGGGAGCCTGGGGAATACTCAAATCGGAGGCCACGAAATCGTTTAAGATGGTAAAACAGTATTGACATCTAGGCTTTGTTAATTAGACGTTACCTTCAATTGTCACCAAATATATAAAATTTAATGATACTAATGATGCAGAAGCGATTCTTGTGTTCATTCTAGAACTTTGTTGTGGGCTGATTCAGATGTTTTTGTAAATTGAAGAACTTTGTATCGCCAAGGTGCGTGTTGATTCCGCTATTTCTTGCAAAGTGAAGAACTTTGTATCTCAAACAACAAGAATGGTGGTCAGATGTGAATTTCAATAAAGCAAATGAAGAATCTTTTATTATATTTTTTTATGCCAAGTTAAGTGTTCGATACAAAGATTTGGAGTTAGATTTTCGCTGAAACAAAGCAGCTTCCAAGTTTGTGAGTAGGATGTCAATTTCTCACCTTTCGCAGCTGAATTTAGTGTGATTAGCCAACACGAAATTGAAATCCTAAATTAGTGAGTATTTTGTCTTTGATTTAGTTAATACAGTGAATTTTCTACGCGCATAACTACAAAGTGGAATTTTGGATGAAGGGCTGGACTATTTTTGATTCTAATCATCGTATTACCACTGGTGATAAATAATTTGTGAAAATTAATTTCCGATTACAAATAAGAGCTTTTATTTAATTTTAATTTTGATTTTGGTTGTCTTTCTGAACATTAGTGTCCTAAGAGCATTCAACTTGTATGTGACCCTTATCCTAGGTTACCACAAGGAAGTAACAATGCAGTGTGGAATAAGTGTTACAATATTTCTTCCCTTATGCTTGTAGTATTTTATACGATGATGCTGTTTATGAAAAAAATGAGTTTGTTTTGGGGTATAGTAGATATTTCTTTATATGGTGATTGAAGTACTTTATTGGTGCAACAACTTTCACAAGTCCGAGGTATTGGTTTAAGAATAGAGAATAGTAAATTGAAATGGCAATTCTAGTTTAACGAGTATAGCTAATGTTCTTACAAAATTTTAAAGGCTTGGATATTTATTTTATTGATTCAAATATACGAAGTAGCAAATCAGTATTTGAATGACTTAATTACAGTTGTACTTATGCTTTTAAGGATGTTGGGGAGCGAGCACAATATATTAAAGTAGGGTAGGGAGTGAGCATAAATTTTTACCATCTCTGTAGTGGAAAATTGGTTTCTTTTTCTTACTTTTGCAGTTTTTCAAAATATATATATATATATATATATATATATATATATATATATATATATATTGTGTACGGTAGTTTTGACACACGTATTTGTCATGTGTCATTTACAGAAATACATCTTTGTGGCCCGTGCAATATATTTACAAATTGTAGATTGCTGTTATTGGTAAGGCTTCTAGTATGATCTCTCCATTATACGTGTTGTTCCCTATCATCCCTGTTGTTATGGTACTAAGTATATAGAATATATTGTGTTTAAGGGTGTTTTTGCAGGGTTGTAAGCTTGGGCTTTAACATCTGCAATTTTATTGGCCAAGGATATATTTTCTCTCTCTTTTCCTTTGGTTTTTCTGATTTTGAATATTACTTCTTTGATATTATTATTTTAGGGGTGGCAAATCGTTATGCAAGTTTGGACTGTGCTTAAAGGAATGTCGAGGCAACGAATATTTTCTTTTTGGCTGCGTCACATTTATATGGATTTCTTAGATGGCCATTTTGGATGAATCATTTGAAGATCCATCGGTTCCTCTTACTAAGTGTGGTTTGTAAAATAGTGAGGGTAACAATTATATTGGTTCATTAAAGGTCTTTAACATTATCATTGATGGGCATAATGGATGAATCAGTGTTTCGTGTTAAGATGCACTGGGTCCTAAGTAGGCAATGTAGAAAATGCAATTTTGTTGGATTACAATATTTATGCATTTGTAACCATGTGAAGGGTTGTGACTGTTTTGGCTGCTTGTGAATTATTTGGGGAAGTGGTGATCTTTTGTTACGGACTCGCTTGCTAGTATTTTCACTAGTTTTAATTTTTTTTTATTTGGCTGCATGATACCTTTCGAGGTCACAATTTATAATACAAATTGAGTCTTGTTCGAGAGAGCCTTCCTTTGGTTTCAACAAGAAAAATGGCCTATATGATTAATGATTATGTAGGCATTTGTGGAGGCAGGGATCCTATGTGAAATCAGATGTCAGGGAGTCAAAAAGATGACGAAATATTATGAAGTATCAGCATATGCACTTTGTTAATCAAGTGTGGGACAAAAAATGATACTGAAAAGCGACCATATTTTGGAATTCGAAGTTAAGCAGGTTGAAATCTATGAATAACATTTTGGTTAATTCATTCAATTTTGTGAGCTGAACTTTGGTTTATGCAAGAAGCTATTCTCTCTCCTCCCTTGTTATTATTTGATTAATAGGATCTATATTTGCATTGAGAAAATGATAGTCAGAAACGAGAAAAATAGGGGTTTAAACTTTATAGCGTATTTCATGGGAGGCAGCAGAAGGAAAATTAACGATTTATTGGTTTTCTTTTTAGGTGAAACAAGCAAAGGGAGAGTGTTGCATGGTCGAAGTATTGGAGTAGGATGTTAAATTCTCAATTTTCAATCAAAATATATTTATATTTATTTGTTCTTTTGTGTGATTGTCTTTGATTTAGTTAAAAACTTGAAAGCAATGAATTTTCTCCTTGCAAATATGGAAATATTGAAGTTGAGAAAATGGAATTCGATGGATCATTAGTTTGGTAAAACTATCTGACTTCAGAGTGTTTGGAAAGCAATTTGTCAATTGCATATAAGGGGCTTTAATTTTTTTCTTTTTTTGACTTATTTATCTTTGTAGTCATTAGTGTTCCGAGAGCATTTTACTTGTATATACCCAGAGAGTAATATGGTATGCCACTTAAGTAACAATGTGGATTAAGTGGTACAATATTTATTCCCTTTTGCTCATGGTAGTCTTCCAATTAGTCCTTGCATCGATGTTAGTTGAGAACAAATCAAGATGGAATTATGTGGCTACAAAATGTTCTACAACTTTGGTGGTGTCTATACTGGGCCTTTTTTAAATAATTGTGTCAATAGGCCTAGAATCTAGGTTCTTAATTGAAATAAAGTGGCTATGTTTATTAATAAGTTTGTCAATTTAGATATTCAGGGTTGTTTAATGAATGTGTAGGTTTTAGAGACAACTTTGTTTATTATAGTCTAGTGAGTTTTTATTTATTTATTTTTTAATTTGTCTATGGTTATTGATTTAGCTCTGTTGTTTAATAGGTGTTTGTGGTTATTGTTTTAGCCCCTTGTTTGTGGTTGTCTAGTGATTATTATTATTATTATTATTATTATTATTATTATTATTATTATTATTATTATTATTATTATTATTATTATTATTATTCTGTTATTGTTTTAGCCCTATTGTTTTAGGTGTTTTTGGTTATTGTTTTAATCGTCAGTAAAATGAAGTCAATTTTTTTTAAATATTCTCATGTGTGGACGCATTATCGGGAGAGTTCAAAGCCCTGAATTTTTTGTTTTTTTTTGTTTTCATATTGTGGGGAGGGAATATAAAAATAAACACTGTTGGAACCATTGAGCTTCAAGATATGCACCTAATCCACTAAAGCTGAGGGTAGCTTCCAATGATAGTGACGGTTGCCTATGTTGATTGCGATTAAGTGGCAACAGTCAATGACATAGGCTACAAATGAAGACATTATTTTTCATGTTTTTGTGTGGTGTGCGAAAAATAAAGTGTACTATAACTAGTGTTTTCCCCTGCTGTGAAGTATTTGAAGAAGCTCATATTTTGAATACAGGGAGAGATTTAGTGTAGATGAAGTTTAGTATGGATGGTTTGCTAGATAGTTTGGAAGTTTGTGAATTCAAGAGTTTGGGGTGGTGGAATTTGGAATATGGGAATTCAGCTTGGGAGCTACACCTCTACAAGGGTTACGAGGTAGCTTGTGGAGCTCTACTTTGTCCAAGAACTACTTTCAAATAGAAGCTTTTATACAATATAGTTCCCTATCCCCATGTCATCACTAAGGGAGGAAATGGTTTCAAGATATGCACCAAATCCGCTAAAGCAGAGGGTAGCTTCCATTGATAGTTACGATTGCCTATGCTGATTGCGATTAAGTGGCAACAGTCAATGACACAGGTTACAAATGAAGACATTATTTTTCATGTTTTTGTGTGGTGTGCTAAAAATAAAGTGTACTATAACCAGTGTTTTCCCCTGTTGTGAAGAATTTGAAGAAGCTCATATTTTGAAGATAGGAAGAGATTTAGTTTAGATGAAGTTTAGTATGGATGGTTTGCTAAATAGTTTGGAAGTTTGTGAATTCATGAGTTCGGGGAGGTGGAATTTAGAATACGGGAATTCAGCTTGAGAGCTACACCTTTATGAGGGTTAGGAGGTAGCTTGTGGAGCTCTACTTGGTCCAATAACTATTTTCAAATAGAAGCATTTATATAATATACTTCTCTATCCCCATGTTTGCACTAAAGGAGGAATGTTAGATTATTTAGATTAGTATCTCATCTATATTGAGTGGATTGGTTGTAAGAGATAGAATAGGAATCCTTATATACAAGAGATCCTCTTCTTTACGTATTGTTTATTGAATAATTCAACATCAAGGGATTATTTTGTGTTACATTGAAGCCATATTCTTAGAATGTTTTCTTTTCTTATGGCAGGGTTGTGTAAACAAGCTATAAGTTGTAACAATTTCCTTCTTATTGTAGGGTTGTGTAAACAAGCTATAAGTTGCAACAATTTCCTTCTTATGGCAGGGTGTGTAAACAAGTAGGAAGTTGATGAATTTGGATCAGTTTAATACACAAAATAATTCCCATTCAATAATATTGTTTACAAATATATAGGCATATAATCTCCTTGTAATAAGGAGTTGTGCTTTATTTCCAAATCCCATAAAGCTTGCAACAAACACTATTACCGAGAGTTTGTTAAAATAACTCTCCACAAATACAATGTAGACACTAACACACACTTAGGAATATTTTTAACATAAGTTGTAAAAATTTCCTTTCTTGTGGTAGGGTTGTGTAAACAAGCTATAATTATTTATAGTGTGGCAGTACTGCAAATTTGTAAGTAAATAGAAATGTTTTGTCTAAAGCATTTATATTTTCAGATGACATTTCAATAGGAATGGCTGCTTGCCATTCACAAGCCATTTTAGGACTTCAGTTTTGAGAGATTTTAACTGCATGCCCTAGGGGTTTTACATATACCTTATTAATATTTAATTATGTAGGCATTTTTGGAGTCACCAAATCTATAAAAAATATGATATTTATTATTTTTGATGCAGAAGTGCTCGGATGGGCCCATGTTATAGCTTTGTTTTAGGTAATTCATTTGTTTTGGTGAATTGAAGAAGTTTGCATCACCAAGGCACATTGAGTTTATGCAGTAACCTTATCTCTATTGCCAAATGATTAATTTATTATTAGAATTTACATTTCTGTTGAACAAATGATATAAACATAAAAAATGTTGGTCAGAGGTGTATTTTAATGGGAAGCTTATGGCATTGAAGGGATTGAACATGATCATTGATAGCGTGACAGGGTGAAAGGTTTATGGTTAATATCCATCAGTTCCTCAAGTAAGCAATTTATTGAAATCATCTTTGTCAGCTTATAGTATATTGGCTCAATTTATCTAAAGTGAAGTTTATGGTTTTAAAACAACTTGAGTATTATTCTGGATGTTCTAAAATTATGTTACGCTGCCTAAGAGATATTGTAGCCATTTGAAACATTTATTGTTTCATTGTTACTTCATTTTTAAGTTCAACAATTTTGGATTCCACCAGCAAAAAGTCCTCTGAATTCTCTATTAATGCCTTTCAAGGGTTATGATTGTAGGGTGTAATTTCCTTTTCAAGTTCTAAGAGTTTTGTTTTAGGCTTGTAAGTTTATTATTAGAATTTACATTTCTATTGAGCAAATGATATAAACATAAAAAATGTTGGTCAGAGGTGTATTTTAATGGGAAGTTTATGGCATTGAAGAGCTTGAACATGATCATTGATAGCGTAACAGGGTGAACGGTTTATGGTTAAGATCCATCGGTTCCTCAAGTAAGCAATTTATTGAAATCATTTTTGTCCGCATACAGTATATTGGCTCAATTTATGTAAAGCAAAGTGTATGGTTTTATTTATGTAAAGTGAAGTGTATGGTTTTAGCACATGTTGATTATTATTCGGGATGTTCTAAAATTATGTTAGTCTACCTAAAAGATATTGTAGCCATTTGAAACATTTATTTTTTCGCTGTTATTTCATTTTTTAGTTCAACAATTTTGGATTCCACCAGCAAAAAGACCTCTGAACTCTTTATCAATGCCTTTCAAGGGTTTTGATTGTAGGGAGTAATTTCCTATTCAAGTTCTAAGAGTTTTGTTTTAGGCTTGTAAGTTTATTCTTTAGTCCCTGCAATTACGCTGAGACCAATTTAGGATGATATTACATCGCAGCACATTGTTTTGCAAATTTTACAGTTTATCAGCTGAAGGAAAGGTTGAGGTAACATTGTGTTTTGTATGGTTGATGTTCTACAAGATTGAACTAAATACATTGTAGGTATGAATTTTTCTTGAATACTACTTAAGCAAAGGGACTCAGTCCCTTATATGGTGGTTTACGATGGAACACTTCCCTTTTTTTTGGCAGGGTTATGAAAACAAGCTATGTTTTCTATTAAGCGTGTGATACTGCAAATTTGTGTGTGATACTGCAAATTTGTGGGTAAGTAGAAGGGTTTTGTTTAAAGTGATATTTTAATAATAATTATTGAAGATCTCATTGTTTGGCTTTACAATCTCTTGTCCATTGAGGTTTCTATTTAAATCGCTGCTTGCCATGGACAACCCATTGTACGACTTGAGTTTTGAGAGACTGCTGTTGTATGCTCAAATTGGAGGCCGTGAAATTGACATGTTGGTAAAATAGTATCAACATCTAGGCTTTTTTAATTACATGTTACCTTCAACTGCCACGAAATGTATAGAAGTGACGATACTTATGATGCAGAAGTGATTCCTGGACCCATGCTAGAACTTTGTTCTGCGCTGATTTGGATGTTTTTGTAAATTGAAGAACTTTTTATCACTCAGGTGCATTGATTCTGGTGTATTTTTCAAATTAATTAACTTTGCATCTCGAACACCAAAAAGGATGGTCAGATGTGTATTTCAATTAAAAAAATTGAAGAAATTTTTATTATATTTTTTATGCCAAGTTCGCAGGCAAGGAAAAGTGTTCCATACACAGATTTGGATTTAGCTTCCAGCTGTGAAACGAAACACCATCCGAGTTTGTGAGTAAGATGTCAATTTCTCACCTTTCTTAGCTGAATTTAGTGTGATTAGCCAACACAAAATTTAGATCCTAAATTAGTGAGCATTTTGTCTTTGATTGAGTTAAGACGGTGAATTTTCTGTACACAATTTAAAATGGAATTTTGGATGAAGGGCTGGACTATTTTCGATTGGGTGATAAAGAATTTGTGAAGTGTAATTTTTCAATTACAAATAAGAGCTTTCATTTAATTTTAAATTTGATCATCTTCCTGAACATTAGTGTGCTTAGAGAATTCAACTTGCATGTGGCCCTGATCTTAGTTTATGACAAGTAACAGTGTGGAATAAGCAATAAAATTTTCCTCCCTTTGAGTTAAATGTCTATTAAGTGATCGCATATTTCTCCCCTTATGCTTGTAGTAATATATACAATGATGCTGTGTGTGAAAAAAATGAGTTTATTTGTGGGGATAGTAGAAATTGCTTGATTGGGTGATTGAAATATTTGATTGGTCTAGCTGCAACTTTCACAGGTCTGAGGTACTGTGTTATGATCCAAGAACAGTGAAGTGGCATGGCAATTCTGGTTTACTAGCATAGCTATTATGCTTAAATTTTTTTAAGGGATCAGATCTCTATTATGCCTACCCCGTGAAGGGCTGCCTCTGTTTTCGCCGGTTGTGAATTACTTGGGGAGTGGTAAACTTTTGTTATGGACTCCCTTGGTGGTATTTTCATTTGCATTTTGAATGTTTTTCTGTTTTGCTACATGATACCTTTTGAGGTCACAGTCTCTAATAGAAAAGGAGTCTTGTTGCATAGAGCCTTCTTTAGGTTTCCTTCAGCAGAATGGCCTGGATGATTAATGATAATGTAGGCATTTTTGAAGGCAGGGAGCCTATAGGAAATCGGAGGTTGACAAGACAAAAAGATGGCGAAATATTATCAAGTATCAGCATATGCGCTGTTTTAATCAAGTGTCAGACAAAAAAATAATATAAAAAATTGAACATATTTTGGACTTTGAAGTTAAGCAGGTTGAAATATGACTATGATTTTGGTTTAATATCTTCATTTTTGCGAGTTGAAGAACTTTGGTTTATGCAATAAGCTATTCTCTACTCCCTTATTATTAATTGATTAATAAGATTTACAGTTGTGATGAGCACATGATAGTCAGAAAAAGCAGGGTGAAATCTGTGAATATGATTTTGGTTAATTTGTTCAATTTTGTGAGTTGAAGAACTTCTGTTCATGCAATAAACTATTATCTACTCCCTTATTATTAATTGATTAATAGGATTTATATTTGCAATGAGAAAATGTTAGTCAGAAACAAGAAAAACATGGGTCTAAAGTTTATCTACATTTTTTTTTTCTTTTTGGAGTTTGATTTTGGGAGGCAGCAAAGGGAAAAATAATTATCCATTAGTTTCTTTTTTAGGTGAAGAAAGTAAGCGAAGGGAGAGTGTTTCATGGTGAATGTATTGGAGTAGGATGTTAAAAGCTCAATTTTCAATCTGATTTTTATAATTTTTATTCGTTCTGTCTGTGATCTTGTCTTTGATTTAATTAAAAACTAAAAGAAATGAATTTTCTACTCATAGATAGGGAAAAATTGAAGCTGATGATAAAAAGAAATTCATTGGATCATTAGTCTAGTAATATTATCCAACTTTAGAGGATTTATGGAAAGGAATTTGCCAATTCAATCCAAGGGGGCTTTAATTTATTTCTTATTTTGATTTATTTATCTTTGTAGATATTGACACATAGGTAACGATGTGGATTATGTGGTATGATATTTATTCCCTTTCACTTGTGGCAGCGATATAATTAGTCCCACATCTATCTTGACCGAGAACAGACTAAGATGGTAGCATGTGGCTACAAAATGTAATGCAACTTTAGTGGTGTCTCAGCTAACATTTATATTATTGCTTTGTGTGTTTTACAATGTTATGAAGAGAACTTCAAGCTAGATCTCTATATTTGTTTGGTGGAGAGCTTAGTATATTACTTATTATTTATTTCCCAGTACAAGATTATGTCAATGTTTTTTTGGGAAGATTGACTCAAATTAATATACTACTGTCAATTGTTGAAGCATAATTTATTGAATATTTATTTTGTTTCATGGCTTTTAAGGGTTTATAGCATTAAGGACTTGAACATGGCTTATTGATGGGATGGAAGTTGGTCTGTAAGTTTTAGCATTGCATTGTTATGTAATAACATTTTTGAGGAAGATTGACTCTAATTAATACCAAATTATTAGTAAAAAATAAATATGAAACATGTATTTGTTTAATTCCATGAAATGGTTTATGGCTTTTAAGAGTTTGAACATGACAATTGATGGCACTGTGGAGTGAAGCACCCATTTGGGTTATAAGATCCTTCAGGTCCTCTGAGTAAGGAACTTATGGCAATCAATTTTGTTGGCTTGCAATATTTTTTGTTGATTCTATCCAAAGTCAAGGGTTGTGACAAGTTGAGAGTTATTTGGAAAGTCGTAACATATTTGGTTAGGCTGCCCAAAATCTATTGCATCTGTTTGAAGGATTTGTTTTTTGGTTGTTTGAGTAGAGTGTCAATTTCTGTCTTTTTTTTTTTTTTGATCTGAATATAGTGTGATTAGTGAAGAAAAAAATTAGATGGAACTGGAGTCGGCATCCAGCTATAAAACAAAGCTATGTTTAAGTTTGTGAGCAGGATGTCAATTTCTCTCTCTTTTCATTTGTATATGATCGAGTTAAAAAATAATGAATTTTCTCTACATGTAATGATTGATGACAAATAATAACAAATATGGAATAATTTTTTGCCATAAAGGAATCTATTGCATGGAATGTCTTCAAATGGTCATAAATGGGATTTAAGTTGGTCTATAAGTTTTAGTAGAGTGCACGAGCAAAAGAATGATATAGACAAATTGCCATAAAGAGGACTTAAACCTAGATCTCTACTCTTTTAGTGGAGAGCTTGGTATTTTTAAAAAGCACAAGATTATGTCCATGTTTTTTTGGGAAGATTGACTCAATTTAACAAACTGTTGATTGTTGAAATATAATATTGAATGTTTTATTTGTGTTTTAAGAACTAAAGGGTTTATGACATTTTAGGGCTTCAAAAAGGTCATAAATGGATGAAAGTTGGTATGTAAGTTTTAGCAGGGTTCACAAGCAAAAGAATGTTATAAACAAAATGTTAAGAAGAGGACTTCAAGCCAAATCTTTGCTCTGTCAGTGGAGAGCTCATTGAATTATTTATTTTTAAGAAATTCATGTTTTCCTTGTACTTATGTCAAATGTTTGTTAGGGAAGATTAACTTGAGTTAACAGATGCTGATGATGATGTCTTCAAAAGGAGCATCGATGATGATTTATTCATCTTTGACATTCATGATAGCCTCTTGGGCAACTGCAGATTGGATCTTCTGCGCCTCACTCACCTCCTACAGAACAGGGTCCTCCTCGAGAAGGGATGAAGTGGAAGGCGGATGGTTAAAACTATGTGGAAGAGGAGGTAGTCCTTGAGCTAGAATCAAATTATTCTCCTCTTTCCATTTGGCCAGCACTTCATCTATATCAAGGGTGGCCTGATAGCTCTCTTGGAGGTGTGTAGATGGGGTGTGTTTTGACATGTCCATCACACATTCGCTGAGGAATCTCACTCTAGATTCTAACTCTACAATTCTCCTGGCTATATTTTCTTGGAAGAGCCTTTTCTGGAGGTCACAAACATCATCATGAGAAGGAGCAGCCTCGACTTCTTCAAGGTTTTGAGCAAAACCTTTTTCCTCCTCTTCCTTCCTACCCCATGATTCCATTGTTTCCTTCCAGCTCATGACCTTGGGATTGGAATTTTTTCCTTGGGAAGAACCAACAACTTTGTCTTCCTCAAGGTCCCGAGCTGGTTCATGATTTTTCTTCTTCCAACTTGGAATTTGGAGATCATGTTGAAAGACTTGAGGAAGTTGGGGAAGATTTGGGAGGGTCTGCTCCTGTACAGGAAGAGCTACCTGAAGAGAGGCGTGCTAGAAAGCTAGGCGCATGGGATTAAGATCAAGATCAATTGATGCATTGGATGAGCTAGAATGAGCAAGTGCCATCTGATAGAAAGGATTTGGTGCACAAGAGGTGGCTTTCTTTAGGATAGGAGGGGGCGCGCAAAGCTAACTGCGTTGCATGAATGGATTATTCCATTTTGTTACTTCCTCCATGGATTGCAAGGCCTAAGCTTCCCTGAACAAACACTCCTCTTTATACATCAGCTCATGCTGATATCCATATTGCTCATCCAGTCTGTCAATCTTCATTACCTACTTCTCAAACTCCAAGGCCACTTCCCTTATGGTTGTAAGACAACTAGGAGAGCTGCTTGAGGGGATTGCATGAATACTCTGAGCTTGATCAAAACCATACAAAGGAAAACAAGGCCCATGATTTTGGACGATGGAATTATACATACAAAAATGTGATTTTTTGATGGCACCAAAACTGCTTAACCAACTGATTCAACTTGGATTCACCATTGGTGTTGATGAAAAAGCCTCTAAAGGCTAGTTGGTTGAAGAACACACCAAAAAATTTCAACTCTTTGAATAAAACTTGTCCTAGTTGGTCCCATCGGGCGTGCCAAAAATTGTTGACGCAGTAGATTGCACCCTGGACATGAAGTCGAGCTCCTGCCTTCCACACGCAACAATGGAATCTCCCCTCTTTCCTGTGGGCCTGACAAAACTGGGCGGAGAGTCTCTAGATAAGGGCTAGCTCCATTTGATGTATCTTTTAGGTCATGGATTTCTTACTGCTAACAAATAAATGAAAAAAAAGGGGGTTGAAAAGAGATAAGGATGTTGAAAACAAAACCTAAACCTAAACTAAAAGGTGATACACCAAAAAAGTTGATACACTCAACCCGAACATACACTTTTCACCAAAAATAAGTTGTCATACACTTCATCTAATATGAAAAACTCTTCTGTATTAGTGAGTCAGGGGTCCATAGAGATACAGGGAGGAAAAACTATCAAAGGTGTTCTGAGACACACTTTGGTAGCCTATTCACATGCGCCTATATTCCTACTGTAGACACTTTTGGCAGCGTGTAGAAGAAGAAACTTCACAATGCACTAGACATGTTGGAATCGTTATGTGAAAAGCATAAAATAAAATGACTTAATGCAAAAATAAAACATAGACATGCGTGAGTGCAAGTTCAAATGGAGGTAAAAATTGCTAAGTCTTGATTCAAGGTAAAATCTGGCAGAGTTCTGCCTTATAAACCCAGAGATTTTTGCGCAGAGCTTTGCCTTACGGGCTAAGAGATCTCTTCTCAAAATGAGAAGTTTACAATATATAGAAAGAGGAGAAGAAGTAAAGGCTCCCCTTTGGAAAAGACTTTTGGCGCCCTTTGACAAGCTGGCCCATGTGCATTGAGAGCATCGAGAAGAGGAAGCCACTTGATAGATAATGTTGTGTCGACTCCTGCTTTGACTTTGGCGTTCAAACATTAATGTGAAAGCATGGCCGTGCCTCTTTTCTACAAACAGAGTGCTTCCTTCAGATATTCATGCGATTTGTCTGCTTATAAATGCGAAGTGGAGAAAATAGGCCACGCCACACAAAGGATATGGAAGATATCCTCCCAAGTTATAATTCAATAATTATGATGCATGAAAATCATTTACTATAAATAAACATAATAGGGAGTCTTTTCACTGTTCATGCCTCTTGATGACCACTTGGCAGTCACTATTCCAACCGCTAGAGTAACTCCTTCCCCTTTGCCCCCTGGACTATTTTGTTTGTTTCTGCATTTGGCTCTTTTGTCTCTTTTCTGGTTCCTTAGCCCTCGAGGGCTATCTTCTCGGCCTTGCTGGCTCCTTGGGCTCTTCCATTAGCAGGTCGTTGGGTCTTTTAGCTCTTTGGGCCCTTTTCTAGTTGGCACTCAAGTATTTAAAAATCAAACGACTATTTCCATGTCATAAAATTGACGTTCGCGGGCCCGTCACTGCTTGAAAACCAATGGCTAGTTCATCGTGCTTGATTTTGCCGTCTTCGGGGATGTCACCATCCTTGGCAATTCCTTCGGTTCTTTTCTCTTCAGTCGGGCTTTTGTCTCGATCAATTTTCTCGCGAATAAAATGTTCGCAAGAATTGTCTCGCTCGCTTCTTCAAAGTTTTTTCTCGGGTTCTTCCCCGCAGCCTCTTTCGAATTTCTTCAGACTTTTTGTTCGAAGGAATTCCTTCGGACAAAAGTCTGAAAGAAACCATCTTATGCCTTTTGCCTTGGTATTTTACTTCGGCGGGATTTTTTTCCGCATAATTTTTTCAGACAAAATGTCTGAAGGAATTCCTTCGGACATTTTGTTCGAAGAAATTCTCTTCTTTTGCCTTGTAAAAATTTTCAAAGAAAACATAACTTTTTGGCTTTCTCCCTGACCCCTTTGCAAATGTTCCTTGCCCTTCGCAAGGGCATTTAGAATGGTCAATTTTGTGCCTAAGTGGGAACATGTCTCTTCCTGCAGAGTTCGTAGAAAACTTCTTTGCATAGTTCGTAGAAACACTTGCAAAGTCCATAGAAAACCCGCAGAGTCTATAGAAACACCTGCAGAGTCCGTAGAAATGCCTGCAGAGTCTGTAGAAACACCTACAGACTCTGTAGAAATGCCTGCAGAGTCCGTAGAAACACCTGCAAAGTCTGTAGAAATGCCTACAAAGTCCGTAAAAACACGTGCAGAGTCTGTAGAAATGCGTGCAGAGTCCATAGAAACTCCAAGACTTTTGCAAAATCAAAAAATGAACTGGCTCAGAACAACAGGGAAAGAAGGTGACCGATTTGGCCTGTTGGACCAAAAATGGTCAACAGTGAATTTGTTCAATTTTGTGAGTTGAAGAACTTCGGTTTATGAAATAAACTATTCTCTACTCCCTTATTATTAATTGATTAATAGGATTTATATTTGCAATGATAAAATGTTAGTCAGAAACAAGAAAAACAAGTGTCTAAAGTTTATCTACATTTTTTTTTTTTTTTTTTGGAGTTTGATTTTGGGAGGCAACAAAGGGAAAAATAATTACCCATTGGTTTATTTTTTAGGTGAAGAAAGTAAGCAAAGGGAGAGTGTTTCATGGTGAATGTATTAGAGTAGGATGTTAAAAGCTCAATTTTCAATCTGATTTTTATAATTTTTATTCGTTCTTTCTGTGATCTTGTCTTTGATTTAATTAAAAACTAAAAGCAATGAATTTTCTACTCACAGATAGGGAAAAATTGAAGTTGATGATAAAAATAAATTCGTTGGATCATCAGTCTGGTAAAATTATCCAACTTTAGAGGATTTATGGAAAGGAATTTGCCAATTCAATACAAGCGGGCTTTAATTTATTTCTTATTTTGATTTATTTATCTTTGTAGATATTGACACATAGGTAACGATGTGGATTATGTGGTATGATATTTATTCCCTTTCACTTGTGGTAGCCATATAATTAGTCCCACATCTATCTTGACCGAGAACAGAGTAAGTTGGTAACATGTGGCTACAAAATGTAATGCAACTTTGGTGGTGTCTCAGCTAACATTTATATTATTGCTTTGTGTGTTTTACAATGTTATGAAGAGGACTTCAAGCTAGATCTCTATATTTGTTTGGTGGAGAGCTTAGTATATTACATATTATTTATTTCCCAGTACAAGATTATGTCAATGTTTTTTTGGGAAGATTGACTCAAATTAATATACTACTGTCAATTCTTGAAGCATAATTTATTGAATATTTATTTTGTTTCATGGCTTTTAAGGGTTTATAGTATTAAGGACTTGAACATGGCTTATTGATGGGATGGAAGTTAGTCTATAAGTTTTAGCATTGCATTGTTATGTATTAACATTTTTGAGGAAGATTGACTCTAATTAATACCAAAAGTTATTTGTAAAAAATAAATATGAAACATGTATTTGTTTAATTCCATGAAAGGGTTTATGGCTTTTAAGAGTTTGAACATGATAATTGATGGCACTGTGGAGTGAAGCACCCATTTGGGTTATAAGATCCTTCAAGTCCTCTGAGTAAGGAACTTATGGCAATCAATTTTGTTGGCTTGCAATATTTCTTGCTGATTCTATCCAAAGTCGAGGGTTGTGACAAGTTGAGAGTTATTTGGAAAGTCGTAACATATTTTGTTAGGCTGCCCAAAATTTATTACATCTGTTTGAAGGATTTGTTTTTTGGTTGTTTGAGTAGAGTGTCAATTTTTGTCTTTTTTTTTTATCTGAATATAGTATGATTAGTGAAGAAAAAAATTAGATGGATTTGGAGTCGGCATCCAGTTATAAAACAAAGTTATGTTTAATTTTGTGAGTAGGATGTCAATTTCTCTCTCTCTCTCTTTTTTTAACTAAAAGGGGTAAAAAAATTTATTCAAAAGAAACAACAAACAAGAAGATTACATCGCTTTTTCCTGGTCCACCAAAAGACCCAGCTTCTGAGAGAAATCCAAAAGCAATAACCTATGATCAAGAATTTTCCACTGAGGCCCCTGCTCAGAGGCCCATTTAGCCACGCAGTCAGCAATTCCATTCCATTCCCGAGGGATATGTTTGAAAATAACAGAATCTAAAGAAGTACTTAGATGGAGACCCTATTGTACAACCATCGCCAGCTGCCAATCAACACTATCAAAATTATGATTATTTAACAGATTAATCACTACTTGGGAATCTGATTCACAAATAACTCTATACCAGCCTTGTTGGCAACACTGATGCATCGCTTGCAAGATAGCCATCACTTCCATGAGATTATTAGATTACCAGCCCTTATACACAGAAAAAATAAATTAGACATTCCCAGAGCTGTCACGCCCCACGCCTCCAATGCCTACTTTCCCTGGGTTTCCTCTCGAAGAGCCATCAGTGTTAACTTTGATTGTACCAGCGGGCGGGGGGGTCCATCGTCCAATCCTATCCACCAGTCTCGGCAACTATCTGGATTTTTTCGTTGGGCGCGTGTGAGGCGCGATACAAGGGTCGGCCAAGGGCGCACCAACAACACTAGAAAAAATCGCAGTGTTTTCCATCCCCAAGTCATCAATTCTACATCCTTTCGCAAAGAGAGTCTCTTACAATGCATTTTGGATTCTCTCCCAAAGGGTGCTGAGCACCATCTGAGTCCCCCAAAAAATCCACCTATTCCTTTATATCCAGATGTTCCACAGAATAAATGAGGGGGCAGCCAGCCAAGCAGTCTGTAGAATTGACGCTTTAGATGGAGGATGACCCAGCCGGCTCCAGAAGTCTGCGAGCGAAGTTGCGTGCCAGCCGGGGCGGCCCCACGCCCTCCACCAAAGATGCCAAATTTGCTTAGCAAAGGGGCAGTGAAAGAAGAGAGGCAGTCCTGTTTCCTCATTGCTGCAGCATAAGACACATCTGGACGGCCCCTGAAAGCCACGCTTACACAAGTTATTCCAGGTAAGACACCTGTTATACAATAACATCCACAAAAAGAAATTACATTTGGGCCATGTAAAACAATTCCAGATTCTCTTCCCCCACAAGAAGTTTGCTTCTCCAAACAATTGCTTAGTCAGGGCAAGATATCCAGCTGAAACCAAATAACTCCCCATAGAAGCACCTCCCCACGCAAGAACATCATGTCCTTGTAAGAAGCTACAAATTCTTGAAGCTAAGATCCGAGAAAGTTCCAATCGCTCCTCCTAGGAGCCACTTGGCGGCCAATCCAAAGAATTTTTCCATCTATAACCAGTAGTTGTGCCCAGATTATACTCTTCCTTGTAATGAGCAATCGTAGTCCAACCAACAGCTTGGAGGGTGTCACACAAAGATTGCAAATGCGGATGGGAGGCCAAGAGGCGGGAAATCCATCCCATGAGTCTTTCGAGAAGAGGGCATTCGCTCCGCTATTGCAAATCCAGAAGAGGCTGCTCTTCACCAGGTGAGCTCCCAATTTGAGAGTATTCCATATCATGGAACCCCCTCTCTCAAGAGGCAGCCTAGGGATGTCTGAAGGTGCCACCCCCAAAAAATACTTAAATGCCAAGATGCAGGGCCAGAGTTGGGATTGATTGGAGCACCATCTCCAATAAAGTTTAGCAGCAAGAGCTTGGATAGCCAGGATGGCCAAACGCAATCCAAGTACCCCGTCTTTCTTTGGCCGGCAAATAGTATCCCACTTGATCAAACTCCATTTGATGTTTTGTAAGTTACCACTCCAAAGGAATTGGTGAGAGAGGGCGTCAAACTCCTTGAGGAAGTACATGGGGGTAGCCTGCACCATGCAACGGTAGATTGGAAGGAACTGAATAACCGATTGCAGGAGTGTGACTCTACCTGCAGTAGAAAGCCATCTGTGTGTCCAGTGATTAACCTTTTCCTTGAGTCTATCCAGCACATTCTGCCAAAATAGTCTTGGCTGCCTACCAACCATGATGGGAATCCCCAAATAAGTAACCGAGAGATCCTGAATTTGAAATCTCAAGATAGCCGAAATCCTCCACTGTATAAGCACAGGTGTGTTGAAGAAGAAGATAAAGGATTTGTGGTCATTAATTTTCTGCCCAGTCGCATCTAGATATATGTCAAGGGTGCCTCAAAAGGCTCTTGCCTCCCTAATGCGCGCTCTCCCTACCAGGATAGTATCATTCACAAACTGGAGGTGAGATGTAGTTAGTCCATTCCCCCACTACCACCCCTGCATAATGTTCTGAGACACCTGGAACCTGATAAGTCGTCCAAGCCCCTCAGCCAGTATGATAAATAAATAAGGAGAGAGTGGATCTCCTTGGCGCAGGCCTCTTGAAGCACTAAAAAGCTCAGTGGGTTGTCCATTGATAAGGATCAAATAAGAAGGCATGGTAACACAGCTTAGCACCCATTGGACCCAAACCGAATCAAAACCAAAGCGCAGCATAATTTTTTGCAAGAATCTCCAGCGGGCCCTATCATAGGCCTTGGCTAAGTCAAGCTTGATAAAGATTGCTCGTCCCTGAGAGGTGCTCATGGAGTGAATAGCTTTTGAGGCAATAGCCACCTCATCCAAAATTTGTTTTCCAACAGCAAAGCCCCCTTGTTCCTTTGAAATAATCCAGGGGAGGCATCCTTTAAAACACTTTGCAATAAGCTTGGTGATGATTTTGTAAACCACGTTGCACAGCGCAATAGGCCTAAAATGGTCCAGCTGATTCGCCTGATCTCTCTTTAGAATTAGGACCAGAAAAGTTGCATTTAGAGCCTTGAGCATATCTTTGTTGGAGAAGGATTCCTACACCACGTCCAAGAGGTCTTGTTTGATAATATCCCAGAAGTCTTGAAAGAATTCAACTGGGAAGCCATCAGGCCCTGGAGCTTTACCTCTTTTTCATACTAAAAACCACTCCTTCCACTTCATCCCTACTAATAGGCCGCATTAGAGACTCATTCATTCCCAAAGTCACTAATGAGGGGATGCATAATAGGACTGTATTTTCAGCCAACTCTGGTGGAGGCAGGTCATCAAAAAAAAGGGCGGAATAAAACCGAACAGCTTCTCTAGATATATCTTGAGAAGTATTCAGTCGTATCCCATTCGGGCAAACCAGAGAGGAGATAAAGTTTGTGTTTCGCCTTGCCTGCACTGACTTATGAAAAAAAGTGGTGTTCTTGTCCCCCTCTTGGAGCTAGTCTATGCGTGCCTTCTGCTTCCAAAAAATCTCTTCGTGAAGCTCCCACTCAGCTAAAACATTGGCTGCTTGAGATTCAGCCTGGTGGAGTTCTTCAGAGAAGCCCAAGTCTCTTATCTGCCTGGTCACCACATCCAAGCGGTCTTGAGCCCTTTTCCTCATTGTGTGGAGATTACCAAAACTATTTATATTCCAATATTTTAGCTTCCTCTTAACATATTGAAGTTTTTTGGCGAAGGTGAACATAGCGGTGCCATAGTTGGGTCCTCCCTGTCGCCACCACTACGCCATCAAGTCATGAAGGAAGGCCTCGCGTAGCCACATGAGCTGGAACTTAAACGGAGGCTTCTTTGGTCCCGAGATGTGGCTAGTAGAGAGCTTAATCGGCCAGTGGTCAGATCCTCTCCAATCAAGAATTTTTGAAGCCAAGGAAGTGGAGATAGATCACCAAAAAGAAGAGACAAGGAATCTATCAAGGCGCTCCGAGATACCAACATCACCAATCTACCTGTTGCTCCAAGTGAAAATCTCGTTGAGCGGTTTAACATCTGAAAGGCGGAGGAGGTCAATATTTTGCCTAAAGATCTCTTAAGAGGGCCCCAATCAGGCCAGCCCACCCCTCTTCTCCTCCAGGTTGAGAATTGCATTAAAATCCCCAATCAAAATCCAAGGCAAAAACGGGTAGCAGCTCCTGACATATCTGATATGGTTCCAAAGTTTCAGCTATCCAGGAAGATCCACAGGGGAATAAACATTAGTAACCAGAATGAGCTCCCTAGATTCCATAGAGGAAGCGGTCATTGAGAGGGCTGAACTGCCAGATAGCCAGTGAAGAGGCATGATTCTCTCAGGATTCCAGCATATGGCCAGCCCCCCTGAGGACCCCAATGCACCCACACATTGGCTCTGACTGGAATACCATATGTTCGGCCTACAAGAAAACCAAGAGTCCACTGAAAGTTTAGTCTCCTGGATACAGGGGATATCAAGAGAATGTTCAATCACTAATTTATGCATAGCTTTTTCTCTGGGGATGCTATGCAGTCCCCTTACATTCCATGATAAGACAATCATTGAGTCAAGTGGGGGAAATGCTCACCCAAGGTCTTAACAAACCCCGACTCTACTAATAAATCCCCTGTGAGCTTAATTTTGTCCTGATCCTTCCTTCGGCCAGCTCGTGTAGGAGCAGAAACCAACGCTTTCTTGAAGGGTCTTTGCATGAGACCAAGGGCTGAAGAGGATCCTTTTTCTTTCCTAGTTGCTTCCACCTCCTTTGCCAGGTCCGCCCATCGAACCTCCTTATCACATGGGGCTGGTAAAACTGTAAGGGCATCCTCCTGCGGTCCATGAGATATCTCCTGGGTCGGCTGAGGCTCCATTTCTTATGAGCCATCTCTGAAAGCAATGCGTTCAGTCACCTCTGTATTCTCTCACTGAAGCATTTCTGGGATTCCATCCTCAATAGCCATACTGTCCAGAACTTCAAAATGATTGAAACCTATCTCAACCTACTTGTCAAAATTTGGCCATTTCTGCCCATGGCTCTTCGTACGACGTCGAGCTGGAAAGAATCCATCCTTGTCAGGACCCCTGTGCCCTGTTAAACCTTGGTCTGTACTTTTGGGGTTAAGATGATTTTTCCCTTTCATAACACTGTCTGGATAGGTCCTAGTCATCCCATTGTTGGCCAGTTGGCCCTTTCCTTTGTCTCCATTGGCCATCTAGGGCCCAAACGGCTCCTCAGGTGAATCATTGTCTCTTGCCACCTGAGGGCACTGGCGGTGCAAATGTCCATACACATGGCATATGCGACAATGAAAGGGAATAGCCTCGTAATCTATTTGTTGAATCCAAGAGGAGGTGCCCATACAAATTTCCAGAGAGTCTGGCAGAGGATTATTCAAATTAACGTCAACACAAATACGGGCATAAGAAATTACCTTTTTGTCCAACATTTGATGCGCTATGGTTGTCAGTGTTCTAAGCATAGCGGCTATCCGGCGAAGGATATCCTCTCCCCAAAATTCTAAGGGAAGTCTCGGCAAACGGACCCAAACCGGGATGCCGGCTGGAAGATCTTTCGCAGAATTAAACCTTGCATGCCAGGGTTTAAGGGAAAGACCATTGCGATCGTAGAAGTAAGGGCCTGCTTCAAAAATCTTATTCTGATCAGAAATAGAGGAAAAATTCACCATAAAATAATTGTTTCCAGCCAGCATAATATCAAAGTCCCCCTCAATCTGCCATGTCTGTCGGATCCAGGCTTCCAGGGCCGAAACCGAAATATGGATACCCAAGAATTTGCAGATAAGAGCATGGGAAGATAAGTATTCCACCTCGTCCTTCATTGCCTCCTGGGAAATGACCAAAACAAGTCGCTCCATACTTCGCTGCAAGCATCCATTAATCTTCCTAAGCTTTGAAGTCTCATCGACGTACACCGTTTCAGTTTCCTTTACACTCCCACCAAGCAAAGGCCGATCCTCCCTGGGGGCTTCCATTCGGCCGTTTGGTCGTAGGCCATTGCTCGCGGCCATCCCTCCTTTCAACCCCTCCCCCTTTTCGTACATCTACTATTTCAAAAAACACAAAGCTTGTAATTTCCTATGACGTATCCATTTCTCTCTCTTTTCATTTGTATATGATCGAGTCAAAAAAAATGAATTTTCTCTGCATGCAATGTTTGATGACAAATAATAATAAATATGGAATAGTTTTATGCCATAAAGGAATATATTGCATGGAATGTCTTCAAATGGTCATAAATGGGATTCAAGTTGGTCTGTAAGTTTTAGCAGAGTGCACAAGCAAAATAATGATATAGAGAAATTGCTATAAAGAGGACTTAAAGCCAGATCTCTGCTCTTTCGGTGGAGAGCTTGGTATTTTAAAAAAGTACAAGATTATGTCCATTTTTTTTGTGAAGATTGACTCAATTTAACAAACTACTGATTGTTGAAATATAATATTGAATGTTTTATTTGTTTTTTAAGAATTAAAGGGTTTATGGCATTTTAGGGGCTTCAAAAGGTCATAAATTGATGAAAGTCGGTCTGCAAGTTTTAGCAGGGTCCACAAGCAAAATAATGTTATAGACAAAATGTTAAGAAGAGGACTTCAAGCCAGATCTCTGCTCTGTCGGTGGAGAGCTCATTTAATTATTTATTTGTAAGAAATTCATGTTTTCCCTATACTTACGTCAAATGTTTGTTAGGGAAGATTAACTTGAGTTAACAGACCGCTGATTGTTGAAACATAATATTGAACATTTTTTTTTATGGAACTAAGGGTTTATGAATTTTAAGGGCTTCAATATGGTTATGGATGGGATGCCATTTAATATGTAAGTTTTAGTAGTGCATAATTGTGCAATATCCTTTTTGAGGTAGTTAGACTCCAATTAACAACACGTTGATTTTCTAAACATGAAAAGAAATATATATTTGTTTAATGGCATGAAATGGTTTATGACTTTGAAGAGCTTGAATTTGATCATTGATGATCATTGATGGCACTGCGGAGTGAAGCACCTTTTTTGATTTAAGATCCATAGGCTCTTCTGAGTAAGCAACTTATGGCAATCAATTTTTGTAGGCTTACAATATTTTTTTGTGGATTTTATTGAAAGTGAAGGGTAGGGTTTTATGACAAGTTGAGAGCTATTATTAGGAAAGTGGCTTAAAAGGTATTGTATATGTTTGAAAGATTTATTGAGTGGATGTATACTCCCTTTTCAGTTCAATAAGTTTGGACTACACCCTTGAAATTCCCTTTCTTTTCCTTATTATCAACTCCTTTCAAGGGTTTTTATGTAGGGCGTACATTTCTATTAAAGTTTTATTTTAGGCCTCTAAGTTTTTGCTTTAGTTCCAGTAATTAGGCGACCTGATTAACATGATATTATGTGGCAGCACATCGATCTGAAAATTTTATAGTATATCATTTGAAGGGAAGGTTTCAGGTAACGTTGTGTCTTTTATGTTGGATGTTCCGCAAGGTTGGTCTTCTTAATTTGTAACTGTTATTTTTTTGAATGGTAGATAAAGAAAGGGCAAGCAATGGAAACCCTCTTTTGAGGGTTTAAATTGTAACACTTTCCTTTCTTATGGCAGGGTTGTGTAAACAAACTATAGTTTTTATGTAGGGTGGTGGCACTGCAAATTTGTGGGGAAGTAGAAATGTTTTACCTAAATCATTGATATTTTTAGAATCAATTTTGAAGGTCTCATTTTGAGGCTTCACAATCTCTTGCCAGCTGTTGACGTTTCAATAGAAATGTCCGCTTGCCATGCACAGGCCATTTCAGGACTAAAGTTTTGAGAGTATTTTTATTGTATTCCCTCTGGGTTTTACATATACATTTTTTAATTATATAGGCATTTTTGGAGGTTGGATCCTAAAGCCAGCTGAAATCAAAGGGGTTGGAATCAACAAGATGGTAAAACAGTATCAACATCTAGGCTTTGTTGATTGCACTTTGCCATTAGTTGTCACCATACATATATAAATTATGATATTTATTATTTATGATACACAAGTGATTTGATGGGCCCATGCACATTGAGATTTTTTTTTGGTGAATTGAAGAACTTGGCATCAACAAGGCACATTTAGTTTATACAATAAGCTATTCTGTATTGTCTAATTATTAATTAAGTATTAGAATTTTTACATTTCTATTGAACAAATCATAGAAACAATAAAAATGTTTGTTAGAGGTAATGGAAGTTCATGGCATTGAAGAGATTGAGCTTGATCATTGATGGCGTGACAGGGTGAAGGGTTATTGGTTAAGATCTATTGGTTCCTCTTGAGTAAGCAAGTTATGGAAATCATTTTTGTTGGCTTACAATATATTTTGCTGAATTTATGTACATTGTAAAGTGAAGGGTATGGTTTTAGTTCAAGTTGGGGATGTTATAAATTAATGTTAGGCTGCCTAACAAATATTGTAGTTGTTTGAAACATTTGGAGTTTCCCTGTAATGTCATTTTTCAGCTCAAAGATTTTGCATTCCACCAGGAAAAGGTCCTTTGAATTATTTATTAACTCCTTTCAAGGGTGTTATCATTGTAGGGAGTACTTTCCTTTTCAAGTTTTAAGAGTTTAATGTTAGGCTTGTAAGTTTATTCTTTAGTCCCTGCAATAAGTTGAGACCAGATTGTGATGATATTACACAACATCACATCATTTTGCAAATTTTATGGTCTGTTAGCTGAAGGAAAGATTGAAGTAACTGTTAGGTTGTGGAGCTAAAAACTTCACCAAGATGCAAACAGGAGAAGTTATGGAGAATGCAGAGTTGCAGAGTCAGTTGCAGGGCAACCGGCGTCGATCTGATCAATCGACGTCGGTCAGATAGCAGCAAAGAACCAACCGGCGTCGGTCACCAGTCGGCCGACATCGGTCATGGAGGAGCCGACATCGGCAAGCTGTGCGAGAACAGACAGTTTGCATGTTGATCCTAGAGAGTCTATTTTTGGAATGTTTGTTTGCATGTCAAAGGCTAGTTGTAGTCTTGAGTTGCGCGTCTAATTATTATAATTATGATAGTCTAATTATTGTAAGCATGAGATCTATATATGGACTCATGGGTTCTATTGTAAACTTGTAGTTAGTGAGTAGGAGAGCAATAAGCTCCTTCAGAGAGAAGAGAGCAATGGTGCGTTCCTCCTAGTGCCACAGTACCAAGGTGGGTACTGGTTTGGAGAATCAGCAGGGTTCTTCGTATGTATATGATCTTGGTCAGCATGTGTGCATGACTTTCTATAGGAGATCTACAATGGTGAGTAAGGTCTAGTGATTTGCAGGTAGCAGCAGAGAGCAGGAGATCTACTTGGAGTACGATTGTGTACTTAGTGTACTGGCAGCGTGTTACTGACTGGTTGGAGAGGTGAACATCAATTTTGTATTGGAGTTGATTGTTGGGACCAAGAGAGAGAAGGAAGAAGGTCTTGAGCTATGGCGAGCCTTTGAGGTGGAAGAAGAAGTGGCATCTTCTTTATTGTATATTCTTCTGAGTAATTATTAATACAATTGTGTATTGTCTCTCAATTCTTGTGTTGTTTCATATTTCTAGTTACTTATTGATTCTGGTTAAATTTTGTGTTTAGTTGCTAATACAAGAAGTAATCATATGTGCTCTATTAGTAGAGCAAGATCCTGACTAAGTAGGCATCGGAGCATGTTTATTGTTCTAGGTTTCTGACAAGTGGTATCAGAGCCTTGGTTGTAGGTTCAAGAGCTGATACCATCAAGTGGTATCAGAGCTTTTGGTTGGGTTGACTAACAAGTGGTTTCAGATTTGGTAGTGTTTTTTATTACAGGTCACTCACAGGGGTTTCAGATTGAGTGGGAGTATAGCAATGGCAGAAGAAAGTAAGTTACGAATGGAGAAACTGAATAGCACGAATGGTCTGATTGATGGAAAGAAAGAGCAGGTAAAAAGAGATTGTTGGTCGGTAGAAGATCAACGCGTAGAAGCATATGTTATAGGTGATGTTGCACAGGATGTTCTGGATAAAGTAGAATCTTTGTTTATAGATTCTTTTACCTCTTTCCATGCAGCCCAAAATAGAGCATCTTTTCATGGGTATGTCTTTGGAGACTTTGGAGAGATTTATTTAGGGGTTGGAGAGCCTTGTCAGATTATTGACAAAGGGGAAGTGAAGCTAAAATTACAGACGGATAACACACAGTGGTTGAAGGAAGTCATGCAGGTACCAGTCTTGGAGATGAGTCTAATTTCTTCAAGAAATTTAGGTGATGGGAGATGCATTGTAACTCTCACAACAGATACACTTGAATTAGATGGTGGTAAGAAAGTAGGTATCCTTTATCTATCTACATATATTGTTGATTCACCTTCTGTTGCAGAGATGTGGCTTCATAGGCTTAGTCACATATGTAGAAGGAGAATGCAAGTTTTGAAGCGAAAGTCAGATGTCTTTGACAAGCTAAAGAACTGGAAAGCCTTGGTGTTCATGGAGGAGATGACGGACAGAGATCAGGTGAGGGAACTGAATTATTTTGAGCAGGGCTGTGTTGATTTGAACAGGATTTTGATCCATGAAGAGCTCGCGGGTAAAAAGTTATCACTCACAGGCGAACACAGGTACCGACGTTGGTCAGACAGTAACTGATGTCGACAGCAGGAAGACCGACATCGGTCATGAAGGAACCGACGTCGATAGGAGGGACACCAGCGTCGGCCAGGGAAACGACGTCGGCAGTCAGGGTCAGTGCAGGGAACCGACATCGGTCGGGAGCAGACTGGGAGATGGTCGAGATTGGTCACTGCTACGGATGGTGGGCGGACAACAAGCTGTCAACAAGTCTCAAACTCTCATGTCGAGGTCAGAAAGGGTAAGTGAACCTCATATTCGTTGTTCACCTTCTTTATATTGCTTATTGATGGTCAAGAACTAGGAAGATGCAAAGAGGCAATGCAGATAGAATCCAGATACAGTGAGAGCTTGGCATGGATGAGGAGTGTGAGTCCTTGGAGAAGAACCAAACAGGTGTTTGTTGGTAGAGTTGTCAGCTTGAAGTAAGCACTGAGAGACGGAACAGATTTCAAAGTTAAAGAAGAGAGTGGATGGATACGTGAGACAGAAGGCCAAGGTATAGGTCTTGAGGAAGTCTATTTTTGGACTGTTTGTTTGCATGTCAAAGGCTAGTTGTAGTCTTGAGTTGCGCGTCTAATTATTGTAATTATGATAGTCTAATTATTGTAAGCATGAGATCTATATATGGACTCATGGGTTGTATTGTAAACTTGTAGCTAGTGAGTAAGAGAGCAATAAGCTCCTTCAGAGAGAAGAGAGCAATGGTGCGTTCCTCCTAGTGCCACAGTACCAAGGTGGGTACTGGTTTGGAAAATCAGCAGGGTTCTTCGTATGTGTATGATCTTGGTCAGCATGTGTGCATGACTTTCTATAGGAGATCTATAATGGTGAGTAAGGTCTAGTGATTTGCAGGTAGCAGCAGAGAGCAGGAGATCTACTTGGAGTACGGTTGTGTACTTGGTGTACTGGCAGCGTGTTATTGACTGGTTGGAGAGGTGAACATCAATTTTGTATTGGATTTGATTGTTGGGACCAAGAGAGAGAGGGAAGGTCTTGAGCTATGGCAAGCCTTTGAGGTGGAAGAAGAAGTGGCATCTTCTTTATTGTATATTCTTTTGAGTAATTATTAATACAATTGTGTATTGTCTCTCAATTCCTGTGTTGTTTCATATTTCTAGTTACTTATTGATTCTGGTTAAATTTTGTGTTTAGTTGTTAATACAAGAAGTAATCATATGTGCTCTATTGGTAGAGCAAGATCTTGACTAAGTAGGCATCGGACCATGTTTATTGTTCTAGGTTCCTGACAGTAACGTTATGTTTTTGTATGGTTGATGATCTACAAGATTGAACTACTTACTCTGTAGGTATTAATTTTTCTTGAATGGTACATAAAGAAAGGGGATGGAATGAAAACCCTCTTATGAGGGTTTAAGTTGGAACAATCTCCTTTCTTATGGTAGGGTTGTGTAAACAAGCTATTATTTTTTTGTGTAGTGCGTGACACTAAAAATTTGTGGTGAAGTAGAAATGTTGTCTAAAGCATTGATGATTTCAGAAGCAAATTTGAAGTTCTAATTGTTAGGCTTTACAATCTCTTGGCAGCTGATGATGTTACAATAAAAATGGCTGCTTGCCATGGATAGTCCATTGTAGGACTTCAGTTCTGGGAAATTTTTATTGTATGCCCTGGGGGTTTTACATATTTCTTTTATAACTATTTATTGTATGCTCTAGGTGGGATCCTGAAGCCAGCTTAAATCAAACAGTATGGAATCATCAATAAGGTTAAACATTATCAACACCTAGACTTTGTTAATTGCACGTTATCTTCAATTCACACCAAAAATATAAAAGTTACGATACTAGTGATGCAAAAAGTTATTCCTGGGCCCATGCTAGGGCTTTATCGGTAAGGTGCATATAGTTAATGTGATAAGCCATTAAAACAACAAAATTGGTGGTCAAAAGTGTATTTAAAAACAAAAATGATTTTTTTTTAAATATTTTTCATTCCAAATTTGCAGGGAAGGGAAAGTGTTCCATACATGGGTTTGGAGTTAGCTTCCAGCATAAGCAAAGCATACCATCAGAGTTTTTGAGTAGGATGTTAATTTCTCACTTTTTTGAGCTGAATTTTGTGTGATTAGCTTAAAAAAAAATTAGATACTAAATTAGTTACTATTATGTCATTGATTTAGTTAAAACAATGAATTTTCTTGAGACACGACTGCAAAGTGGAATTTTGGATGAAGGGCTGGGCTATTTTTGATTCTAATCACAGTCTGGTGCCATTGGATGATAAAGAATTTGTGGAAATTAATTATCCAATTAGAAATTAGGGTTTTTTTTTTTTAAAAAATTAATTTTGATTGTCTTTGTAAACATTAGTGTGCTAAGAGCATTCAACTTGTGTCACCTTCACCCTAGGTTACGACAAGGAAGTTACTATGGAATAAGTGATACAATATTCCTTCCCTAGAAGAAATAGTGCCTATTAACTAGGAGGAAAAAATTCCCATGTATTATGTACAATTAGGATGTTTATGATAAAAATGAGTTTATTTTGGGTGAGTAGGCATTGCTTATTTGGGCGATTGAAGTATTTGATTGGTCTAGCTGCAGTTTTTAGAGGTCTGGGGTGCTGTGTTGTGAACCAAGAACAACAAAGTGGCATGGTAGTTCTGGTTTAACAATCATAGCTATTATGCTTACAAATTTTAATGGTTGTTTTTGACATTAGTATTTGTCATATTTTTGTCATTTACAAAAATACTTCTTTGTGGCCTGTGCGGTATATTTATAAGTTGTAGATTGTTGTTATTGCTAAGTTTTTAGAAGGATTTCTCCATTATCTATGTTGTTCTATTGTCCATGTTGTTCTGATTCTATGTTCATAGAATATAATGTTTTTAAGAGTGTTATTGCAGGGTTGTGAGTTTGGGCTTTAAAACCTGCAATTTTATTGGCTTGGGTTTTTTTTCCATCACTTTTTTCCTTTGGTTTTCTGATTGTGAATACTACTATTTGGTATTAGACTTTAGTATTTTAGCAGTAGTAAATCATTTTGCAAGTTTAGACTCTGCATAAAGGAAAGTTGAGGTATGATTGTTTTCTCTCTGACTGCCTCATTGTCTTAGGCATTTTTTTTAAGGCCATATTTGATGAATCATTTGAAGATCCATTGGTTCCTTTTAAGTAAACCTGGCTTGTAAGTTGAGAAGTAGGTAGCGTAACAATTATAATGGTTTATGGTATTTAAGGTCTTCAACAATTATCATTGATGGCATAATGGATGAATAAGTGTTTTCGGTTAAGATGAACCAATTCCAAGTAGGCACTTTAGAACATGCAGATTTGTTGGATAACAATATTTATGAAAATTTAACCATGTGAAGGGTTGCATCTATTTTGGCGGGTTGTGAGTTATTCAGGGAAGTGGTTAAGTGTTATTATGGGCTCACTTGTTGGTATTTTCATGAGTAGTTTGAAAGATTTTCTCTTTGGCTGCGTGCTACTTTTCCAGGGAGTCTTCTTCTAGAATGGCCTGTGAATTCTTTGTTGTTGTCCGCTTTGATGATTTTCACTATAGGGAGCAGTTTTCTATTGAATTATTAAGGGATGTCTATTGTAGGCGTTAAGTTTATTCTTTAGTTCCTACATTTATGTTGGCTGAAAATAGAGTTGTATCTTAAAAGACTTTTTTTTTATGGAAGCATATCAGTTTTGCAAATTTGACTATCAATTTTAGGGGAGGTGGAGTTAATGTTTGTACTGTGGCTTTGTGTGTTTTGCATGTGGAATGATGTGTGAGATTGATCTTCTTTGTTAGCATGTATTTTCCTTAATCGAAGAGAAGGCAAATAATGGAAACATTTGCATGTGGGGGGTTTAAGTTGTTACACATTCCTTTTTTGACGGCCGCATTCTGTAAATAGGCAATCGTTATTTTGCAGTGTGCTTTTTAAAATTAGTATATAAATCAACATTTTGTTAAAAGCTTGGAATTATTAAAAGTGATTTGGAACATCTCATTGTTTGGTTTACCATCCATTGCCAAATGACATTTTAGTTATGGCCCTGGACATAAGGGCAAAGCCCACCGTTAATTATTTACCATTTGTTCTTTTGGGGATTTTCAACACACAAACATCTAAACTGGCATGATACACATACATGTATTTTAATGTGGAGTATGATTATGTAGGCACTTTTGAAGGCAGATAGTCTAGAGGAAATCATTGGTCAGAGGATTGGAAGACATGAAACATTGTGCTTTGTGAATCAAGTGAGGGACCAAAAATAATTTCAGAAAGAGACCATATTTTGGATTTAGAAGTAAGCAGGTTGAAATCTATGACAATGAAGAACTTTGGTTATGAAATAAGTTATTCTATATTTCATTATTAATGATGAATGGAATTTGCATTTGCATTTGCATTGAGAAATTGTAGTTAAAAATGATAAAAAAAGTGGTTTAAAGTGCATCTATATGTAGTTTTTTGGTTTATTATTTGCAACTTGATTTTCGGAGGTAGTAAGGGGAAGGAAAAACTAAAAACTGGAAAATGCCAAATTTCAAATTTTAAATATTGGTTTGTGTGTGTGTGTGTGTGTGTGTGTGTGTGTGTGTGTGTGTGTGTGCGCGCGCGCGTGCGCGTGCGTGCGTGCATATTATCTCAAAATAGTTGTAAGCAATAATTTTTCACATATGGGGAAAAGATTGAAAGATACTTTCCAATTCGCTATAAGGGGCTTTTAATTAATTTATTATTTTTATTTATAAAGGTATAATTTTTTTCCCTTGCGTTCATGGTAGTCAGATTTAACTTGTGTGTTTTTTATTTATTTAAGATGGTATAATATCATCACATGATGATTCATTCCAAATGGATGCTTGACTTGGGCTAATGATTCCTCAATTAAAATTGTTGCATGCCATGGGCTGATGATTCCTCAGAGAAAATGGTTGCTTGCTATGGGTTAATGATTCCTCAATGAAAATTGTTGCTTGCCATGGATAGCCCAATCCAGGTTGACATATTTGTTTGATATATGTTAGAAATTATGTTTGATGTGGTGTAAAAATTTAGATACATAATTTAATTATTAGATCAACATTCATTAACAAAGAAAGAATAAAATAGTTAAAATGCCTTGCCCCCTATGGCCGGTGGTAAATATGATCTATGAACTATGTTTTTGAATAAAAAGCTTATGCCATGGGCCAATCCCTTTGTCTCCACCTCATAATAGCTATGAGATCATCCCAAGGATGATGTAAGCATTAACGAGTCACAAATTGATCATATACCTTGATTCACAAAGTAAACACATTGGTTGGTTCTTTTGGTTGGACATGAAAGGTTGGAGAAAAGGGCAATTTTTAAAAAAACTAGAGTCGGGTAGGAAAAAAGAAACGCTCTCCTTTTTTTGGTTCTTATGGAGTTAGATGCTTCATAACTTCAAGAGTCATGAGATTTTCTTATTGTCTCCCCCTCATAAGAACTATGAGATCATCCCAAGGATGATGTAAACATTAACGAATCACAAATCGATCATATACGCAGATTCGCAAAGAAAAACACTAGTTGTTTCTTCTGGCTGGATATGAAATGTTGGAGAAAATGGCAATCTTTCTTAAAACCAGAGTCGAGTGGAAAAAAAGGAGAGCTCTCCTTTTTTTGGTTCTTATGGACATAACTTCAAGAGCCCCTAGAATAGGGATTCCAACCCAACTTCTTTTGGGAGGAGTTATTCTTTGGAGAGCATGATATGATGAAAATTGTTCCTTGTGTTAATGCCATAAACTATTGTCTATTGTTGGTCAACATGATAAAATCAAATAATCTATCAGGGAGGCCTAATAGACAGTTGCTGACCTTGTAGTGAATGTCATTGGTTTGAGTTTGTTTGTTTCCAAATAATCTTTCAAGGAGGTCCAATAGACAGTGGTTGACCTTGTGGTGAATGTCACCAGTGTTGGGTGAATATTTTGTCAACCAGCTAACTGGTGAACAAAATAAGTCTCTTCAACCACATCATAGTGAGATTGGTCGACCAGATGTGCAGGTTTACTACATCAACAAGGGACAAATATCTCTTCTCATACAGGGGAGGTTCCCTATGAATATGTAGGAGCTATATATATATATATATATATATATATATATATATATATATATATATATATATATATATATATATATATATGTAGAAAATAACACTCAGGGGTAGGGTAAACCATATGTCTCTCTTTTTTTAGATATGATGCTCACAGATCAAAGGAGAAATCCTAGGTGATTGGTGAAGGTACTTCTCTTCTTTCAAAAGTAACATTCAGCTAAGAGCCAGATTCCTTCCTAGATAGTAGAAATCCTGGTGAAATGATAGAAGGCACTTCTCTTCTTTCAGAAGTGCTTGTTCTTGCAAACAACATGAATCTTTCAGGTAGAATAAGTAACTGGTAACAAAGTGCAGAGTAACCAACAATCTAAGATGTAGCACAAAGTCTCCACCTTGACTGCCCAATAGAGAGATACGAAGAACAATGGGGGCACAAAGTCGTTCCAAGGTCCTTTACACATAAATAAAAAATAAACACACACTGAAGACAACTATGACAGCACCAAGTCTGAAAGTAGTTGGCTTCAGAATACCTTCATGATTACTTTCACTAGTTTTGCTTGCCAAATTAAATAAACAAGAACACATTCAGAAGACAGACATAAGAACAATCTCCTACAAGTTATAACAGCACAAAGTCTGCAAACACTTGCTTTCTCATTCAAATAAAATGATATGAACAACAATCTGAGCTCAAAGTCTTAGTATTCGCCTTTCAATTTGGGCAGAGTTTTGCTTTTGGTAACGGGAAGATCTCTCTTCAAATGATACAAGAGATTACATTATATAGAGGCCAAGAGAGACTTTGCACTTTGTCCCATGGGGCAACCCATGTTGCGTAATTAATGCCTTGGATGCATTTTTGGTTCTGTCAGGGAGGGCCATGCATGGAATAGTGTGTTGCCTTAACTATGGCACGTCTATTCATCTAATATGTCTTTTCCTAGGTCTGGATCATCTGGTCTGCCCCCTCTGACGTCTACACAGCTGTCCATTTGTATTTACTCCAAAGGAGACCAACAGGGCGCGCCTTCAATGTTTGCAAGCTCAAATATCTACTTTGTAGACTGTTCCACCTATTGGAATAACTTCTATGCATATATTTTGGGGTTTTCCCTCTTTTTGCTTTTGTCCTTTCCAGCTTTGTCTTTTCCAGCTTTGTCTCTTCCTGGAATTTAAGCCCTCGGGCTATCTTTTCAGCCAATCGCTTGGTTCTTCCTTCAAGTTCCATGCTTTATTTGAATTTCAACAAATATTCCCTTACTTTAAATTTGACGTCTACGGGGCCGTTAATGGTCGCTAGCCGCTTGAACCATGTTGAACCTTAAACCTTTGAACCTGCTGAAAGTACATTGGTTCATTGGTTCATCGGTTCATTCTGCCTCTTTTGTTCCATCGCTTCTTGGTTCAATCGCTTTCCCGCTCTTTGGTTGAACCATCCATTGAACCACCTATTTGCTACTTCTTTCCTTGACTGAGGCCGCCTTTGAACCTTTGAACCCACGAACCATTGAACTTTGAACTATTTTGATTCAAGGTTCAATTGGTTCATTGGTTCATCCTTTGTCCGTCACTTCCTTGTTCTTTCTAAGCTCTTTGATCTTCATCGCACTGGTTGAACCTTTGAACCTGTGAACTCATTGAACCTTTTGGTTCAAGGTTCAACGATTCAATCAGTTCATTCTTTTTATTTGGCTAAGTCCTTTTGATCTTTTTGAACCAAATGCATTGAACCATTTGGTCGTTGAACCTGTTGAACCATTGAACCCATTGAACCTTTGAGCCAAAGTGGTTCAATGGTTCAACAGTTTAATGGTTCAAGCCTTCTTCTATTTGATAAGTGTTTTGAAGCCGTTGAACCTTGAAGCGGTTGAACTTTGAACCTTGACAAATGCGCTTAACTCTTGTTGATAACCTTGAACCAAGATGGTTCAAGGTTTAATGGTTCAATGTTCAATCCTTCCTTTGAAGCTTGTCGATGGACATTTTGGTTGAACCTTGTCGTTGAACCAACCTTGAAATTGCCTAATTGTTGAGAGCTTGCTTCTTTCCTGCAGAATCCGTAGAAATCAACCTGCAAAGCCTGTAGAACTTGGCTTGCAGAGTGCGTAGATTCAAGCCTGCAGAGTCCGTAGATTCAAGCCTATAGAGTCCGTAGATTTCTGAAAAGCTTGAAGAATGAAGAACTTGAATGCTCAGAACAATTCTTTAAAAGGGGAGAGAGGATTTTGGTCTGTTGAACCAAAATAATTCATAGGTTGTTCCCAGAAAGAGTGATATTTTTGGGGGACAACAAGCGGTTTAAGGATGTTTATCTCCGTCCAATACTTGATCCTATTGTCAACATTATTATATATGAATATATACAAGAAGTATATCTCGAGTGTCGTTAGACTCAATAGTTTGATGTAGGATTTATCATTCATGCATGTTAATAAGATGTTTTCATTGCTTTCATAGCACCTTAAGATGGCATAGCCTTGAACAACGAGGTTAAAAAAGTAAAGGGCTTATAGTGGATGCCTAGACACCTAGAGATGAAGAAGGGTGTGGTAAGTGAAAAAATGTTTTGGGGAGTGGAAATTGAGCACAGATTTGGAGATTCTTAAATAAGTTAACAAATTTAACTATTGTTGAATCCATGGCATATAAGGGACAACACGGTGAACTGCAACATCTTAGTAGCCAAAGGAAGAGAAGCAAAAATGATTCCCATGGTAGTGGTGAGCGAAATAAGATCAATGTAAACCAGTAAAATGAAGTTGTAGGAGAGCAATCTAAGTGTTGTGTTGCTAGGTGAAGTAGTAGAATGCCCCACCCTAGATGGTGAGTCCAATAGTTAAAAGAATCGAATAATTTATGCTCTAAAATGAGTAGTAAATGGCACGTAGAATCCCTTGTGAATCAACAAGGACCAACTTTCAAAGCTAAATATTCTTGGGTGACTGATAATGAAGTACTATTGTGAGGGAAAGGTGTAAATAACCCCTATCAAGAATTGAAATGGAATATGAAACTGGAAGCTCCCAAGTAATGAGGGAATTGCAGGGCTCTCTCCTAACGAAGGATAATAGGTTTTATGATTGTGTACCTATTGAAAAATGAGCCTATGACTTATAGGCAATGGTTTGGTTAAGGGAACCACTAAAGTTGCTGTGATAATGAGTATGCATAGGGAAATTCAATTATCATTGCCTATGAACCCAAACTTGGGTGATCTATCCATGATCAAGGTGAAGCTCAGAAAAACTAAGTAGAGGTCAGAACTAACTAATGTTGAAAAAGCAATGAATGAGTCATGGTTAGGGGTGAAATGCCACTCGAACCCAAAGCTATCTAGTTTTCTTTGAAATGTGTTAAGGTGCAATGGTTTATTGGATCATCTAAGGGTAAAGGACTTATTTTGTGCAGGTTGTATGAATGTTCCTAAATGGAGGTAAACTCTGATCAGTAGTTAAAGTCCCCAAATGACCGTTCAATGATGAATTAGGAGTACAAAGTCATCTAGAAGATTGGCCTAAAAGCAACGATCTTTAAAAGAGTCCGTAATAATTTACTACTCAAGCATTCTTGCATCGAAGATGGTCAAGACTAATCGATTTGTCGAAGTTGTGAGATGTCAAAATACATTGGTAGGGAAGTGTTATGCCTTTGAGGGAAGCAACTACACAAGCACTTGTAGACGAAGTAGAAATGAGAATGTCGACTTGAGTAACACAAACATTAGTGAGAATCCAATGCCCCAAAAACCTAAGGATTCTTTTGTAAGGTTTGTCCATGGAGATCAGATTGAAAGGAAGAGTCGATGGACAATAGGTTAATATTCCTCTATTACCCCTTATTAGTCTCGAGGGATGGAGTAGGCTAAGTTAGCCAAAATATAGTTATTGGTTCAAGGTCAAAAGGTTACCCTTTTTTGGGATAAGAAGGGGTAGAGAAAATACCCCTAGCTAATGTTCAAATACTAGCATTATGTCATCGAGCATGTTTCAAGACAATGTTGAAGTAAGCCACATCATGCTCCTACAAAAAGCTTAAACAATGTTATAATAAATGGGTTGGTAGAGAATACCTAAAGGTGTGAGACAACTCTCTCTAAGGAACTCAACAAAATAACTTTAACTTTGGGAAAAGGGATACCTCCTTGCAACAAAGGAGGTCATTTTTATGCATAGTGACTGGGCCATGTAATAAGGAATCAAGCCTTGCGATAAGAGATGATGGCCTGATTGGAGAAAATACATGTCTCACACATACATGACCATTGATTTTCAAGGTATATAGTTGGTATTTATACCACAATATTATAATAAAGTAGATATAACATAAAGAAGAGCTAAAGTATAATAGTGAAGAGTAGTAAGAGGTTATAAAGTGTAACTCCATAAATTAACATCCTTTACCTTAAAACCCTATTAATTTATGATTATATGTTATACACAAATATATAATATATAATATTTTATCATATAAAATATAAATATATTATATATTATAAAAGTAACATGTTATAGAGATTTGTACGTGTATTATCCTTAGCTTCTTCAAGTCCATCCTCTGGAATACCTTGCCATTATCCTTTACCATCACCACTTATAGTACCTTGAAATATTTCATCACTTTCATGACTTGTATGGCCTTGCCCTTTCCCAATGCTTTGCCATTGCTAAATAATCACTGTAAAATAGAGCATCTCCTTCCCATATAGCTCGTTATCATATGAAAGAATACACAACCACATTTTCCACCATCAGCTCGACCACATATATTACATTATTGTTGCTTGAAACAAATGCTTTGTCATTACCTCTCACTATCACCACCCAACTCACCTTCAAATCTTTTACGACTTTTATGTTATGTATGTCCTTACCCTTCCCCACTACTTTGCCATTGCTTCCTCTCACTGTGAAATAAAATATCTCTTATCCACAAAATATCATATTAATATTTTATAATCTCACTATGAAATAAAATATATCCTAACCACAATATGCCCAGATACAACTTTATTCATTGAGAAGTGGTTGGAGAAAATAATGCAGAACTTCATAAACCATGTCAATGCTATAGTGTACAAAAACCTCATAAAACTTGAGACTAAGAAAGAGTATAAGGCATAACTATTGGGACCACTCCGAGGAGAACATGAGGTCAAAATAGTTGAATACAAAGAGCAAGTGAAGAAATTGCAAGCAACACTGAAAGATGCAACAACCTATTTTGCCTACTCTCTTAATTGGTCCCTATAGACTCAATATAAGAAGAATGAGATGGAAAAATAACTAAATGTTGCATTTATTAGCTTTCGATCACAACATATTCCCTCCAAATCAAAAAGAGATCAAATGATATACCTACAAGGAAAAATAGGGTCAACACTTGTCAATCTATGAGGACACGAAGGATTATGATACTTATATAAGCACCTAGATGGAGATAATGGAAGTTTGAATCAAATAATATGAAACAAATTTACAATCTTAGAGAACTTTATAGCTCCAAATGACATAGTGATGGCAACCAAAGAGAATGTCGTTATCAATAATCACATCATGAAAGCCAAGAAACTCATCATGACATGGGATCATATGGAAAATATCTACCCATAGAGGATGGATCCACCTCCTAGGTACACAACATTGACTGAAAACATTTTTTTTAAGTTAGGTGGATTGGTTTTGGTACATGTCAATACTTCAGAGTTGGCTTGAGAACAAGAGTAAGATAAAAAGGTTAGGCAAAGATTGATAATATTCTCAATTAGCTAAGGACTAGACCAAAGTTACCGCAGAGCCATTACCTTTATGGCAACACCACAATATTTCTCTAGGTTGACGAAACAAAGGCTTTTACCAACTGGGCCACATGATAAAAAATAAAACCTTGCGGTAAGATATGATGACCTGATTGGAGAAAATGAATGTCTCACACATACATGACCAGTGATTTGTAAGGTATCTAGTCAGTATTTACACAACAACATTGTAATATAGTAGATATATGTAAAGAAGAGTTGAAATATAATAATGAAGAGTAATAAGAGTGATCTAAAACTCAGAAGTTCTGGTTGACGAATATTGCAATAGCATAGAAATAACACAATAACAATGAATTCTCTGAGAAGAGACATCATATTACTTACAGATCGCAATACAAATATAGGCTTATCTCTAGGAAGAGATGTCTGCCTTCCCTTTTCGGGTTACACTGCATTTATACATATTTTGAAAACATCGGGAGATTGAGTGGCTCGAGGAATTAACGGTGACCTTTTAAGAATGAGTGGCTCGAGAGAAATGACAGAATTAAAATAGTATAACGCTCGAGGACATAATGGCTCGAGGAAATAACTATCACCGACAATGTGACTTCCAAGAATGAAAATAATACAAGATTCAAGGAATTAACTGTCACTTGAATGGTCACCCAAATGGTTGCTCGAATCATTTCTACCACCCGAGTAGTTGCCCAAAGTGTTGCCCAGATCACTCATCCCTCCTTGAAAAGCAATGGTCCACATTGCGTCAATATTCCCCATCAGATGGGGTAGTTGTGTCTTGATTTGATTCATGGTGAGCCACTCACCTTGGTGGCTAAGCTGGCCTCTTCTGACAACTCGATACAACAGAATAAAGAATCCTCTTGTTGTCTTCATCCAAGTATCCACAATCTGATCCTCTTCTATTGGAGCAAAACTCTATGGGTCAAGCTCATCAATGTCTAGTTGTTCTACCACAACTGAAGTGTCCAATAGAGGTGGGTGATATGGTTTGAGGAGCTCCACATTGAATATTGGATGCAGGCCAAGGTAGGCTGGTAGGTTCAACTCAAAAGCATTTTCTGCAAATTTTTTGGTGATGGTGTATGGACCATATCACAGAGGATGAATCTTTCTTTGTGGGCCTACAAGTCGTTCCCTCTGAAGCCGTAACCAAACCTTATCACCGACAGCAAAATGGTGTGCAATCCTATGTTTGTCATGGCGTAGCTTATACTTCTGATTCATCTTCTCCAAGATGTCATGAACTTGTTGCTGGATATGTTGCATTTGTTCAATAAACTTTGTCACTTTTGCTGCCTCAAAGCTTCCATGAGGTGTGTATTCCATGGTGGAGAATGGAATAGCTATATCAATTGGTGCCATGGGTTGGAACCCAAAACATACTTGGAATGGACTGTGCTTGGTCAAGCTGTGCAGCGCCCGATTGTATCCGTGTTGGATGAATGGAAGTCCCTCATCCCATGCGCGTGGATGTTTGGAGTGATACATCTGAATCATGTGAACAATCAAGCGGTTTACCAGCTCAATTTGACCATCAGTCTGTGGATGGAAGGCTGTGGACTTCATCAGCTTAGTATCCATCATCTTCCATAGAGTGGACCAGAAGATGCTTAGGAACCTGCTATCTTGATCTGAGACAATGGACTTGGGGAGACCAAAATGGAGCCATACATGACTAAAATATAGTTGAGCAGTTTCCTCCGCAGACATATTTTTCTTACAAGAAAGCACGATAGCCATTTTTGAAAAATGATCAACTACCACAAAAATACAGTCCTTGCCATGTTTGGAAGTGGGCAAACCTAAGAGAAAATCCATTGAGACAGATTCCCAAGGCCTGGTTGGTTCTGGCAATGGCGTGTACAATTCTTGCTTCTCATTTGTTGGCTTGGTAATTGCACATGGGGTGTAAGATTTGAGATATATTTCCACATCTTTCTGCATATGGGGCCAGTAGAAGTGTTTTTGAAGAACTACCAATGTTTTTTTGATACCAAAGTGGCCAGCTATCCTACTGAAGTGTGCTTCCCATATCATCTTTTGTTGCTATGCAATAGGAACACAGATGTGCCCCATATGGCAGAGGACATTATCTTGCAAATAGAAGTCAAAAATATGTTCACCTTTTTGGAGCGCTTGATATGTGTCAGCAAAGGTAGGATCTGCTTCATACAGAGCACCCCAAGTGGCAGTCTCATGTCCGCACAGGTCAAGCACTGTTGTGAGTGCAGTAATTGGTGGGTGGCTTAGGCAATCTGTAGTTGTATTTGAGCTCCCCTTTTTGTGTTTGATTATCAGGTGGAATTGCTAAAGATATGTGGCCCAATTTTGGTGCCTCTCATTTCATAGTTTGCTTTGCATCTGGATGAATTCCAATGGTCTGTGGTCAGTGTGGATGACTGTCTCTTTCCCCAGGATGCAGTGTTTCTAGTGTTTGCAAGCTTGTACAATGGCGTAGAGCTCCTTATCATATGTTAGATATTTCCTAACTATATCAGTGAAAGTTTCACTGTGGCATGCAACAGGATGGCCATGTTGCATGATGATAGCTCCCATGGCATATTCAGATGCATCTGTCATCAACTCAAATAGTTGATGCAAATCTGGCAAGGCAAGAACAGGGGCTAAGTAGAGTCTGTTCTTCAAATTCTCAAATGCCATTTTCTGTATTTCACCCCACTTAAATGTAGCTTTAGCTCCTCCTTTAGTCACTTGGGCTAGTGACCAAGCAACATGTGAAAATCCAAGAACAAACCTGTGGTAGAAATTTTCAAGGCCCAAAACACTGTGAAGCTTTGTGAGGGTCCTTAGTGTGGGCCATTCTTGAATAATCCAAATCTTTTCTGGATCGACGTGGACTCCTTCCTCATTCACAATGTACCCGAGGTACTTAATTGTTGTCATTTCAAATGTGCATTTGTCAAGATTTGCATACAACTCGTGCTCTTGAAGAGTTTGAAGCACCTTACGAACATGTTGAAAATGTTCTTCCCATGTTTTGATATAGATGAGAATGTCATCTAAGTAGACAACCACAAATGAGGTGGTGAAGGGTTGTAGGATGTCATCGATCATCCCCCTGAAGGTTGTAGGTGCGTTAGTTAGGCCAAAAGGCATAACCAACCATTCAAAGAGCCCCTCCTTAGATTTGAATGCAATTTTCTAGACATCAGTGGGATCGATGGGAATTTGGTGATAACCAAATTTGAGATCAATTTTTGTGAAGAACTTTGCACCACGAAGCTGGTCCAGCAAGTCATCGATTATGAGGAGAGGGTAGCGATTCCTCACAGAGATTTTATTAAGGGCTCGGTAGTCAATGCAAAGCCTCTATGTTCCATCTTTATTCGGTGCCAAGATGATTGGGATACCACAAGGTGAAGAGCTTGGCCTGATGTGACCCCTTTGGATCAATTCTTGAATCTATCTTTTTATCTCTTCATTCTCCAAAACTGATCTGCGATACACAAGACTGTTAGGCAAAGGTGATCCTGGGATTAAATCGATAGAATGTTTTACCTGGTAATGCAGTGGAATGCTTGTGGGTGACTTGAATAAGTCATCATATTCATCTGTGATTCATCCTATCTACTTTTGTTGTGTTGATTGTGTAGTTAGGACCGCAACATCGACCTCCTTGGATCTTTGTGGTTTGACCATCATGAGAACAAATTGCTTTGTCTTCTCCACCAATCTCTTGCATTGCTTAACACTGATCAGGAAAATAGATGTGGGAGGTGGTACCTATGGTACCCTATAGCACCGTGTTCCAAGAGTGAGGGTGATCCTTTTAGTTTGGGATTCATAGATGCCATATCACTCATACGTGAACGGTTAACCAAGGAGGACATCACAAACATCTAGATTGACCACATCACATAAGACTTCATCTTGGAATGGTTTTATAGCATATGAAAAAAGACACTGATGGGTGACATGAAGGTCTCTCCCTGGGCTCAACCACCCAATACTATATAGCTTTAGATGAGGCTTCATGGATAGACCTAGACTTTTCACAACTTTAGTCGAGATTACATTTTTTAACTCCCGCTATCAAGAATGAAATGCAGAGGATTACCTTTTACCCATAATTTGGAGTGAAATAATATTTCTTTGTCATCTGGTCTTTCCTCACGGGTCTGTGATGAGGCAATGATGGTGTCAGGCTCAACATCTACAATTTCTTCTTCATCCTCTTCGACTGTAGGTTGTGTATGAGGCAGAGTAGTAGACATCAAGTATTGTGACTCAGAGAGCAGTGACTTGATGTCTTGACATTTTTCTCTGGAGTGAGTTCCAGTTTTGTGGTAATCACACCATTTTTCGGCCTTCTCCTTCTGGGATTTCTTATCCTGAAAATCCTTTTGCTTCCAATTTTGGCCTTGTGTTTGACCTTCCTTGTCACTTTTCCATTTTGAAGGTTGATTCTTCATATTCTTTCTGGCATACTTCTGTTCAATCTTCACTGCAAATTTATATGCCTCACCGAGGGTTTCCAAATTGAAGAGTTTCATTTCCCCCTAGATGTACCATTGTAGTCCACCACAATATTTTAGAGTTTTATGTTTCTCACTTTCTTGAATGCCTAGTCTTGCAGACAAATAATGAAAGTGTCTCTATAATCTTGCATAGATTGGTCCTTGCCTTGGTGAAGTTGTTGCCACTGTATGTACAGATCATCATACGTGCCGATGGGATAGTATTCTTCTTTTACTACTTCTGTAAAATCATCCCAAGTGGGTTCCACCCCAAGGCCAATGATATCCGTGCTGAACATCTTTTTGTACATTTCCCACCAATTTTTCACAAGCAATGATGATTTCAAAAGAGCAAAAGTGATCTTTTCTCCATCGATGAACTTATTTACAGAGAAGTAGGACGACAATTGATCCAACCAATTTTCCACTGCATCAGTGTTAAGTTATGGAGCTAAAAGCTTCACCAATGAGCGAATGTAGAAGTTGCTAGAGTCCACAGTCACCATCGACGGTCAGAGATTAACTGAAGGATGCCGACGTCGGTAGTGTTCGGTTGATGTCGATCACATGTAGACTGACAGGGACTGACGTCGGTCACCTCTGCATCTAAAATGCTATTTTCGTGCACAGAATAAAATGTTTGCATGATGAGATTAAGTGTTAGTTGTAAGTCCGCGTTTCTATTTTAAGTAAGACTGATTTGAGCCCTTGATTAGGAGGTGCATCTAATGGTTGTAATTGCATGCTCATGAATCCCTAATGTTATATAATAGAGATAGATCTTCATAGCTTAGGAGGACAAGATTGTAGTGAAGAGTTGTATTGTACAGTAGAAGACAATCCAAAGATTGAATTGGTTGTAATTAAGAGAGAGAGAACTCTTGAGGGAAAGAGATCTGTACATCTGAGAGAGGCGTGGAAGAAAAAAAGTTTCGTCAATTGTAATTCTTTCTGTCAAGAGTTTAATACAAGTTTTCAGGGTTGTTTCTTGTATCTCTTATTCTTTGCTATTTTTGATTCTAGTTACTTATCATTCTGGTTTAATTTCATGTTTAGTTAATTTCACATAGTAATCAAGTTTATTATTGGTTGATCCCCGACAAGTGGTATCAGAGCTGAGGTTGACTAACAGGTGGTTCAGATCTGTTTAGTGTGTATTGATTACAGGTCACTCGCTGGAGTTTTTGTTTGAGTGGGAGAAGCAATGGCAAAAGAAAGTAAACTGAGAATGGAGAAGTTTAATGGCAAAAATTACCAATTATAGAGAATGCAGATAGAAGATTATTTGTATGAAAAAGATCTATACTTACCGTTAGGTGGAGTTTCAAAGAAGCCCACATACATGGAAGATGAAGAATGGGAAGTTCTTGATAGAAAGGCTCTTAGATCTATAAGATTGAGTCTAGCATCTACTGTGATATCTAATTTATCACAGGCAAAGTCTATGATAGAGTTAATGACTACTTTAGCAAATTTATATGAAAAACCCTCAGCGTCAAATAAGGTATATCTTATGAAGCAATTATTTAATTTGCAAATGTATTGAGGTGGATCAATATCTAATCATCTAAATGGTTTCCATGGAATTGTAAATCAATTAAATTTAGTCAAAATAGTTTTTGATGATGAAATTAAAGCTCTATTAATCTTATGTTCTCTATCTGAAAGCTGGCATAGCTTGGTAATGGCAGTAAGTAATACTGCATCTGCTTCAAATATTTTAAAAGTAGATGATGTTGTTAGTGTAATCTTGAATGAAGAAATTCGCAAGAAAAGCATGGAGAAAACATCAGGGAACGCTTTAAGTTTTGAGAACAGAGGAAGGCAAAAAGAGAAGAGCAAGCAAGGGAGATCTAGATCTAAGTCAAAGATGAGAAGTAGATCCAAATCCAAAAATGGCAGGAAGATAACCTGCTAGAATTGTGGAAAGATAGGGCATGCAAAGAAAGATTGCTGGTCAAAACCTAAAAATGACAATCAACATGAAGATAAAGAAGAAGCAAAAGTTACAGGTATTGTTGCACAAGATGCTCTTATATTCTCTTTGCATAATAATATAGAATCTTGAGTTTTAGATTCTGGTGCCTCTTTCCATGCAACCCCTAATAGAGAATATTTCAGTGACTATGTCCATGGAGATTTTGAAATAGTTTATTTAGGGGATGATGAGCCTTGTAAAATAGTTGGCAAAGGAAAAGTGCAGCTGAAAATGTAGAATGGCAACACATGGGTGTTGAGAGATGTCATGCATGTACCCAGCCTGAAAAGGAATATGATTTCTATAGGAAAGTTAGGGGATGAGGGTTGCATAGTAACTCTCACAGCTGAGTCTTGGAAGGTTACCAAGGGTGCACTTGTATTAGCCAGAGGTAAGAGAGTAGGTACTCTCTATTTATGTAATTGTATTACTGATAATTTTCCTTCTGTATTATCTACTTTAGATGTAGATGCAAAGTTGTGGCACTGTAGGCTCGGCCACATGAGTGAGAAGGGAATGACAATTCTTAAATCAAAAGGTAAGCTTTCAGATTTGAAAAACATAGATCTAGATTTCTGTGAGCACTATATTTTTGGAAAACAGAAGAGAGTTAGTTTTCTCAAGACTGGGTCAACAAAGAAGAAGCACAAGTTGGAGCTTGTTCACATAGATGTGTGGGGACCAGCTTAGGTTGCTTCTATTGGAGTATCACAGTATTATGTTTCCTTCATTGATGATGCTACAAGAAAGGTATGGGTCTATTGTATAAAGAAGAAATTTGATGTTTTTGACACTTTTAAGATTTGAAAAGCTATGGTTGAGAATGAAACAGGCAGGAGATTGAAGTGCCTGAGATCTGACAATGGTGGTGAGTTTTGCAGCTACAAGTTCAACTGATATTGTTATATGCATGGAATACGCAGGCAAAGAACGGTTCCAAGGACACCTCAACAAAATGGAGTTACTGAAAGGATGAACAAAATAATAATGGAGTGTGCACGGTGTATGAGGTTGCATGCTGGTTTGCCCTTAAAGTTTTGGGCAGAAGCTATAGATATTGTAATTTACTTGATTAACAGAGGACCCTCTATAGCTCTGGATGGTGGAATTCCAGAAGAGGCGTGGACAGGTAAAAAGGTAGATCTCTCATTTCTCAAAGTTTTTTGTTGTGAAGCTTTTGTGCATGTTGATAAAAAAAATAGAAAGAAGTTGGATGTTAAGTCTATGAGGTGCACATTCATTGGTTATGGCTCTGGAGATTTCGGATTCTGATTTTGGAATCTAGAAACTAACAAGATAATTAGGAGTCGTGATGTTGTTTTCAATGAGAAAGTGATGTATAGTGATCAGCTCAAGAAGCTGAATCAATCTGAGCAGAGCAATGGAGAATTAGATGAGGTGACGATCCAAAATGAGCTCGTGGGAAAGAATAATCACAGACAGAAAAACACAGAGACCGACGTCGGTCAGGCAGGAACTGATGTCAGTCGTACAGGAACTGATGACAGTCATACAGAAACTGATGTCGATCAGAAGGAACTAAGGTCGGCCAGTTACAAGCCTGGAGGTGACCGAGGTCGGTCACTATCAGAGAATTTGGGCAGACAACATGTTGTGAATGAGTCTCAGACGCCCATCAGGAGGTCAGAAAGGGTAAGTAAACCTTCAATTCGATATTCCCCATCATTATTCTATATATTGCTCACTGATGCTGGAGAACCAGAGAGTTTTGATGAAGCAATACAGGTGGAATCCAAGAATCAGTGGGAGTTAGGCATGAATGAGGAAATTGATTCCTTGAAAGAAAACCAAACGTGAGATTTGGTTGAGTTGCCAACGGGAAAGAAGACACTGAAGAACATATGGATCTATAGATTGAAGGAAGGTGAGAATAGATAGATGAGATATAAGGCTAGGTTGGTAGTGAAAGGATTTGCACAGAAACTAGGTATTGATTTTGGTGAGATTTTTTCTCCTGTAGTTAAAATGACTTCTATACGGACTGTATTGTCTTTAGTTGCTATTGAGGATTTGCATCTTGAGTAGCTTGATGTTAAGACATCGTTTCTTCATGGAGATTTGGATGAAGAAATATATGTGGATCAGCCGAAAGGATTTGAGGTCAAAGGTAAGGAGAAACTTGTGTGCAAATTGAAGAAAAGCTTGTATGGTCTCAAGCAAGCTCCTAGACAATGGTATTTGAGATTTGACAGGTTTATGACTGAGCATGGCTACAGTAGATGTCAATCTGATCATTTTGTATATTTTAAGAGATTAGATAATGGTAGATATATTATTCTATTGTTGTATGTAGATGATATGCTGGTTGTAGGATCACACATGCAGGATATCTCTGAGCTTAAGGTGAAATTAGCTCACACATTTGCCATGAAGGATTTGGGAGCATCAAAGAAAATCTTTGGCATGAATATTAAGAGAGACAGAAAAAATCACAGGTTGATTTTGTCTCAAGAGGATTATGTGAACAAGGTGTTGAAACGATTCAATATGCAGGATGCAAAATCGGTAAGCACACCTATGGCTGGACACTTCAAGTTGTGTAAAGAACAGTGTCCTAATTCACATGATGAGGTAGAGTACATGAGTAGAGTTCCATATGCTTTCGCAGTTGGGAGCTTAATGTATGCAATGGTATGTACTAGAACGGATATTGCCCAAGCAGTGGGAGTTGTTAGTAAGTATATGGCCAATCCAGGGAAGGAACACTGAAAAGCAGTTCAGTGGATTCTCAAATATCTGAGAGGGACCAGCAGTAGGCATTTGTGCTATGGCAGTTCAAACACTTCTCTACATGGATATGTAGATTCAGATATGGCAGGTGATTTGGATGGCAGGAGAAGGACCACAGGATATGTTTTCACTATTGGTGGAATGACTGTTAGCTAGATTTCAAAGTTGCAGAAGGTTGTTACCTTGTCTACTACAGAGGCAAAATACATTGTAGTCACAGAGGCTAGCAAAGAGGTGATATGGATGAAACGGTTCATGGAAGAGCTAGGAAAGGAGCAAGAGAGTTGCAGATTATACAGTGATAGTCAGAGTGCAATTCATTTGGCTAAGAATTCGGCCTTTCATTCAAGAACCAAACATATATAGCTTAGGTACCACTTCATTAGACAGGTATTGGAGAATGGTGAGTTGAAGCTGGAGAAGATCCATACAGATAAGAACCCTGCTGATATGTTAACCAAGCCAGTAACAAAGGAGAAGTTGAATCTTCATTCAACTTTTGTAGGTCTTTGTGATTGAGTTTGAAGATGGAGGAGCTAGAAGATGTTGCTGTACAGGTACTGGTGCAGCTGTTTATCTCCAAGTGCGAGATTGTTAAGTTGTGGAGTTAAAAGCTTCACCAATGAGTGAATGCAGAAGTTGTTGGAGTCCACAGTCATCGTCGACGGTCATAGATTAATTGAAGGATGTCGACGTCGGTAGTGATCGGCCGATGTCGGTCACAGGCAGACTGACAGGGACTGACGTTGGTCACCTGTGCGTCCAGAATGTTATTTTCATGCACAGAACAGAATGTTTGCATGATGAGATTAAGTGTTAGTTGTAAGTCCGCATTTCTATTTTAAGTAGGACTGATTTGAGCCCTTGATTAGGAGGTGCATCTAATGGTTGTAATTGCATGCTCATGAATCCCTAATGTTATATAATAGAGATAGATATTCATAGCTTAGGAGGACAAGATTGTAGTGAAGAGCTGTATTGTACAGTAGAAGACAATTCAAGGATTGAATTGGTTGTAATTGAGAGAGAGAGAACTCTTGAGGGAAAGAGATATGGAAAGAGATCTGTACATCTGAGACAGGTGTGGAAGAAAAAAAGTTTCTTCAATTGTAATTCCTTCTGTCAAGAGTTTAATACAAGTTTTCAGGGTGGTTTCTTGTATCTCTTATTCTTTGCTATTTCTGATTGTAGTTACTTATCATTCTAGTTAAATTTTATGTTTAGTTGTTTTCACATAGTAATCAAGTTTATTGTTGGTTGATCTCCGACAATCAACATTGATTTTGCCTTCAAATGTGGGAATATCAAAATTTACCTGAACCTTGAAGGGTGTTGGGGCACTGAAAGGAATCTCCCTCGATGAGGAGCCCAGATGTGTAGCTGCAGAGCCAAAATTTTCCATCGAAAATGTTTGAAGAATTTGAGCAAATTATTGGAGCATATGTGCTTGTTGCTATTGGAGGGCTTCATTCACCATTTCCTTGAAAGGATTAGATGTCTCGGTGTCGTCTGCCATTTGATGTTGTTTGGGGTGCACAGGTGGAGCGTTTGAAAGCTCTGTCGCTTCCCACCCAAGTTTCCTGTATCTTGACCTCGTCATTGGGAACATACACTCTCAAGACAAACTACTCTAATACCAATAGAGGACTGGCCGTCACACCAAAAGCTTCAGAGTGATCTGGGTCCTCTTCTAGACCACTATATGGCCTAGGGACTGAAGCACTTGAGGTGGAACCCGGTCAGACATGTGGCAGTAGTGTATTGCTATCCCTGAGAAGGGATGTGTGGATCATGCCCACCAGCTTTCGTGGGTTTCGACCTCGAGACCTAGCTCTGATACCACTGATCCAAAACTCAAAATTTTTGGTTGACGAATATTGCAATAACATAGAAATAACACAATAATAATGAATTCTCTGAGAAGAGACGTCGTATTACTTACATATCACAATACAAATATAGGCTTATCTCTGGGAAGAGATGTCTGCCTTCCTTTTTTGGGTTACAATGCATTTATACATATTTTGAAAACATCAGGAGATTGAGTGGCTTGAGGAATTAACGGTGACCTTTTAAGAATGAGTGGCTCGAGAGAAATAACAGAATTAAAGCAGTACAACGCTCGAGGACATAATGACTCGAGGAAATAACCGTCACCGACAATGTGACTTCCAAGAATGAAAACAATACAAGATTCGAGGAATAAACTGTCACCCGAACGGTCACCCAAATGGTTGCCCGAATCATTTCTGCCACCCGAGTGGTCGCCCAAAGTGTTGCCCGGATCAAAGAGGTTACATAATGTAACTCCAAAAATTAACATCCTTTACCTTAAAACCCTATGAATTTATTATTAGATATTATATTATATATTATACAAAAATATATAATATATAATATTTTATTATATAAAATAAAAGTAACATGTTATAGAGGTTTGTACATGGATTATCTCAAGCTTTTCGAGTCCATCCCTGGGCTATATATTGACAAGTTAGAGGAGTGGATTGAAAAGTTAGGAGGGGACAGGGTACAATTGGCCTCTTATGTGGTAAAATTATTGCTTTATGCGGATGGCCTTTATCGTAATGGCTAAAATGGAGCATGGTTTACAAGAACATTTGAGAGCTCTATAATTATTTTGTCGAGAGGTGGGAATGTAGGTGAACATTAGTAAGACCAAAGTCATGATTTTTTCCTTAGGAAGAAAAAAGAGACAATTAAATTTTGAGTTTGAAGGCGACTCCTTGCAAGTGGTAAATGAATACAAGTACTTGGGCCTTGACTTCCACAATAATCTCAATTGGGAGGTTTGTAGAGTTAAAAGGATACAAGGGGGGTGGAAAGCCTTATACATGCTCCAAAACAGATGCAGATGAGTTGAATTATGGGATTGGAAAACCAAGTTGACTCTTTTTGGGTTGCTTGTTATAACAGTAGTGTTATATGGTTGTGAAGTTTGGGGCAACAAAACATCAACGATAAAATTGAGACAAATAAAAATGTTACAAAAGCATTTAATCACAAGTAGTTTCAAAATAAAAGCCACGGTACTGTATGAGATCATGCTAGATGAGGCTGGGACCTTTTCAATGGAAGCAACGGCCTTGATTCGACTATTAATGTACCTGAAGAAAGTGAAAAACATGGATTGTCCTAACACCAATGCAGAAATCAAAAGATACGTGCGAAAAAAGTCAAAATAACCATGTGGATAAAATAACTGGGACATAAAAGAGAATCCTATGTCAAGAACTTTAATCACACATGTGAGCAGAGATAAAGTGGAAAGCTAAAATGTTAATTGCCCCGCTGAGAACTAGTTCACACCATCTTAGATGCAAAACAGGGAGATGGAAAGCACCCAAGGAGGAATGGTCAGAGAGAGTTTGTCAGTTTTACAAGTTCGGATTGGTGGAAATGGAATGGCATTTCATCATGGAATGTATAGCATATGAGGACATTCATAGTAGTTACATTGATATCCTACAAGGTGAAACACTTACAACTTTGTTTGAAGAGAAAAAGATAGCAAAAACAACATACTACTTGACTAGAATTCATAACAAAAGATTTAAGCTTAGCAAAGAAATCGAGGAAAGGCAGAAGTCACAATATATTGCAATTTATTTGGTACCTTGTCTGCTGGTTTCACTCTTGAGTCCCATAGGTTGATTGGCCTCGTGGACGTTATTAAAAACTTTCATTTCAATTCAATTCAATTCAATCCCATGAAATACCATGCCATTGTCCTTTACCATAACCACTTAAAACACCTTGAAATATTTAATTGCTTTCATGACTTGTATGGCCTTGCCCTTTCCTAACACTTCACCATTGCTAGATAGCTCATTACCGTATGAAAGAATACATAACCACATTTTCTACCATATATATTATATTATTGTTCCTTGAAACAAATACTTGCCATTATCTCTCACTATCACCGCCCAACTCACCTTCAAATCTTTTATGACTTTCATGTTATATATGTCCTTACCCTTCCCTAATACCTCACCATTGCTTCATCATACTCTAAAATAAAATATCTCCTATCTACAAAATATCATATTAATTATTCATAATACTTTGTACATAAAATATGAAATAAAATCAATATTCATAGATTTTAAACAACCACAAATTTATACTCTTTCAATTTATAAAACCCTACTTTACTTAAAAATAAAAATTGTGCCATCCCAACTATAATGAAAAATTCCCAACTATAATGAAAAATAATTGGATTAAAATGAAAAAGTTAAGCATAATAATAATGACACAAAAGTCTATCAAAACACGGTTTGAAAGCTAAATCAACCGACTCCACAAAGTCGGCGAAAAGAGGAAGTAACCATGATAACTCTACAGCTAATCGCAACCATGATAACTCTACAGCTAATCGCAGCCGTCGAATCGCTTCCACCGCCTTATTTTGATCGTCCGATTCAAAGGTATTCTTAAGCCACCTATAAATACCTGACATCCCTGACTGCAATTATAGTAGTTTTATTCAAGATTTGTCTTGAGACGGTTTGTAGCCCAGAGTCTCTATGCAGGAGCCCTCACTGGATTTTTTCTGCGGGTGGAGGAACGGATGCAGCTTTGTTAATGTTTTCGTGTATTATATATATATATTTTGATAGATTGGTGATAAAATTTAGCTGTTATTTGTGAGATAATATTTTGGAAAACTGTTGCAGGAAAGAACGATTGTTTACTCGTATCGAAGAATTCCTTCCCTTTTGTTTAAGGGTTTTCAATTGGCAGAAATATATCCTGAAAAACCTCATACCCTAAATAGATGGTGATTTTAGTCACGCCCAGGAGACCAAAACAATCTTGCTGATAGATATCTAACTTTCACCAGGAGCTGTTAACGTGGATGCTAACGGCAATTCACCGTCGGGTTGAATAAAATGGTAGATCAAAAGAAGCTGCTAACGGCAATTCACCATCGGGCTGAGCAGAAGAAGAATAGTACCTCAATTCACCATCGGCAAACCACCAACAGCAAATAAGTTTTGATAGTTTTGTCTTTTCTTATTATCAAAGAAGTTTTGATAGTTATTAGATAGATATTTTAATAAAATGCCAACAAGATCAAAACAGTCTGCAGATAGATGGGCTTCACCATCGGGCTGAACAAAAGAAGCCGTTAACCTTGATGGTACATCAATTCACCATCGGGCTGAGCAATAGGGTTGAGCAAAAGAAGCAAAGAAGCTGAGCAAAAGAAACTACCGATAACCCCAATTCTCCATTGTGCTGAGCAAAATGGCGCCATTTCATCATATGACTGAGCAAAAGAAGCCGCTGGCCCCAGTTCAACTTCGGACTGAGTAACAGAAGCAACAGAAGCCGCTTGCCCCAATTCAACTTCGGGTTGAGCAAAAGAAGCCACTAGCCCCAATTCAACATCAGGCAGAGCAAAAGAAGTTATGAAGAAGATTTCACGCAACAGTAGTGAGCTCCAGGTATTATTTACTATTATAGAATGGTGTTGTTATAGTGCAGTATTATATCAATTGTTTTTGGGGAAGAATGACTAGAATTAACAGACAGCACTATTTATTTTGTTTATGGCATAAGGGGGTTAATGGCACTGAAGGGTTTCGAATGGTCATTAATGGGATGCAAGTTGGTCTGTAAGTTTTAGCAGTGCATGAAAGGACTTCAAGCTAGGTCTCTACTCTTTCGGTGGATAGCTTGAGGTATTATTTATTTTTATGGAATTAGTTTTTTCCCCGGTTTATAGCATTTAAGGGCTTTAACATGGCTATTGGTGGGATGGAAGATGGTCTTTAAGTTTTAGTATCGTCATAATGTAATACCATTTTTGAGGAAGATTGACTTCAATTAACACCAATCTGATTAGCAGAAAGTAATATAAATATTTATTGTTTTATGGCATGAAAGGGTTTATGGCACTGAAGAGCTTGAACATGATTGATGGTGCCATGGAGTGAAACCTCTATTTGTGTTATAAAATCCATCAGGTCCTCTGAGTAAGCAACTTATGGCAACCTATTTTGTTGGTTTGCAATATTTCTTGCGTATTCTATCCAAAGTCAAGGGTTGATGACAAGTTGAACAAATGATACAAACAGCAAAAATGTTGGAGGTGTATTTTAGTTGAAAAATTGGAAGTTTATGGCATTGAAGAGCTTGAACATGATAATTGATGGCGTGACAGGGTGAAGGTTTTTTTGGGTAAAATCCATCGGTTCCTCTTGAGTAAGCAACTTATAAAAATGGTTTTTGTTGGCTTACAGTATGTTTTGCTGAATTTATGCAAAGTGAAGGGTATGGTTTAGTACAAGTTGAGAATTATTGGGGAGCTTCTAAAATTTTGTTTGGCTGTCTAACATATATTGTAGCTGTTTGAAATATTTGTTGTTTGGTTGTAATGCCATTTTTAGTTCAATGATTTTGGATTCCACCAGCAAAAGGCCCTCTGAATTCTTTAACTTCTTTCAAGGGTTTTGATTGCAGGGAGTACTTTCGTGTTAACGATTTTGGAGTTTTATTTTTGGCCTATAAGTCTATTCTTTAGTCTCTGACTCTCTGTAATTAAGCTGAGACCAGATTAAGATGATATTACATGGAAGCACATCGTTTTGCAAATTTTATGGTCTGTCACCTGAAGGGAAGGTTGAGGTAATGTAGTGTTTTGTATGGTTGATGTTCTACAAGATTGAAATACTTTGTAGGTATTATTTTTTTTTGAATTCTACTCAAGGGAAATGAGAGTTTAAGTTGTAACAGTTCCTTTTCTTATGGTGGGGTTATGAAAACAAGCTATCGTTTCTTCAAGTCTGTGGCACTGCAAACTTGTGAGGAAGTAGAATTTTTTGGTTTAAAGCAATATTTTCAGAAGAAAATTTGAAGATTTCATTGTCGGGCTTTACAATCTCGTGCCAGCTGATGACGTTTCTATTGAAATAGTTGCTTGCCATGGACAACCCATTGTATGATTTATGTTTTGAGAGACTTTTATTGTATAGGTCCTATTCCCTGTTTAATCAAATAGGTCCTTTTATTGTATGGCATTTTTTGTAGGTGGGGATCCTGGAGAATTGACAAGATGGTAAAAAGGTATTGACATCTAGGAGTTGTTAATTACATGTTACCTTCAACTGTCGCCAAATATATAAAAGTTATGATTCTTTGATGCAGAAGTGATTTTTGTGCTCATGCTAGAACTTTGTTGTCCGCTGATTCGGATGTTTTCTAAATTGAAGAACTTTGTATTGCCAAGGTGCGTGTTGAATTGGGTGTTTCTTGCGAAGTGAAGAAATGTATAACTCAAAGAACAAAAATGGTGGCCAGATGTGTATTTCAATATAAAGAAAATGAAGAATATTTTATTATGTTTTTTACGACAAGTTTGCAGGCAAGGGAAACTGTTGATACACAGATTTGGATTTTAGCTTTCAGCTGAAACAAAGCACCGTCCGAGTTTGAGAGTAGGATGTCAATTTCACACCTTTCTAAGCTGAATTTAGTGTGATTAGCCAGCACAAAATTAAAATCCCAAAGTAGTGAGTATTTTGTTTTTTATTTATAGTTAAAACCGTGAATTTTCTACGGACACAACTACAAAGTGGAATTTTGGATGAAGTAATTATCGTAGTACCATTGGGTAATAAAAAATTTGTGAAAATTAATTTCCAATTACAAAGAAGAGTTTTTTATTTAATTTTAATTTTGATTGTCTTTCTGATCATTAGTGTGCTAAGAGTATTCAACTTGTATGTTACCCTGACCCTAGGTTACCACAAGGAAGTAACAGTGCAGTACGGAATAAGTGGTACAATATTTCTTCAACTAAAGTAACAGTGTCTATAAAGTGGTAGCATATTTCTCCCCTTATGCTTGTAGTAATCTATACGATGATGCTGTTTATGAAAAAAGAAAATTATTTGGGGGTATAGTAGAAATTTCTTTATTGGGTGATTGAAGTATTTGATTGGTGCAGCAACTTTCAAAGGTTTGAGGTACTGCTTTATGAACGGAGAGTAGGAAAGTGCCATGGAAATTCTGGTTTAATGAGCATGGCTATTATGCTTACAAACTTTTAAGGGCTTGGATATTTATTTTATTGACAAAAATATACGAAGTAGCAGATCAGTATTTGAACAACTTAATTACAGTTGTACTTACGATTTTATGAGGATGCTAGGGAGCGAACACAATATGTTAAAGTAGGGTGGGGAGTGGGCATAATTTTTTATTATCTTTGTAGCGGAAAATTGGTTTCTTTTTCTTGCTTTTGCAGTTTATATATATATATATATATATATATATATATATATATATATATATATAAGATATATTGTAGTTTTGACACACGTATTTGTCATGTGTCATTTACAGAAATGCATCTTTGTGGCCTGTGCAGTATATTTACAAATTGTAGATTGTTGTTATTGGTAAGGCTTCCAGAATGATTTCTCCATTATATGTGCTGTTCTCTATCGTCCGTGTTGTTCTGATACTAAGTATATAGAATATATTGTGGTTAAGGGTGTTTTTACAGGGTTGTAAGTTTGGGATTTAACACCAGAAATTTTATTGGCCAAGGATTTTTTCTATCATTTTTCCTTTGTTTTTTCTGATTTTGAATAGTACTTCTTTGATATTAGTATTTACAAGTGGCAAATCATTATGCAAGTTTTACTGTGCTTAAAGGAGGAATGTAGAGGCAACGGATATTTTCTTTTTGTCTGCCTCACTTTTATATGGATTTCTTTGATGGCCGTATTGGATGAGTCATTTGAAGATCCATCAGATCCTCTTAGTGAGTGTGGTTTGTAAGTTTGAAAATAGTTACGGTAACAATTCTATTGGTTCATTAAATGTCTATAACATTATCATTGATGGCCATAATGGATGAATCAGTTGTTCCAGTAAAGATAGATTGGTTCCTAAGTAGGAAATGTAGAAAATGCAGTTTTGTTGGATTACAATATTTATGCTTTTGGCTGCTTGTGAATTATTTGGGGAAGTGGTTATCTTTTGTTATATTTATTGTTTTATGGCATGAAAGGGTTTATGGCACTGAAGAGCTTGAACATGATTGATGGTGCCATGGAGTGAAACCTCTATTTGTGTTATAAAATCCATCAGGTCCTCTGAGTAAGCAACTTATGGCAACCTATTTTGTTGGTTTGCAATATTTCTTGCGTATTCTATCCAAAGTCAAGGGTTGATGACAAGTTGAACAAATGATAGAAACAACAAAAATGTTGGAGGTGTATTTTAGTTGAAAAATTGGAAGTTTATGGCATTGAAGAGCTTGAACATGATAATTGATGGCGTGACAGGGTGAAGGTTTTTTTGGGTAAAATCCATCGGTTCCTCTTGAGTAAGCAACTTATAAAAATGGTTTTTGTTGGCTTACAGTATGTTTTGCTAAATTTATGCAAAGTGAAGGGTATGGTTTAGTACAAGTTGAGAATTATTGGGGAGCTTCTAAAATTTTGTTTGGCTGTCTAACATATATTGTAGCTGTTTGAAATATTTGTTGTTTGGTTGTAATGCCATTTTTAGTTCAATGATTTTGGATTCCACCAACAAAAGGCCCTCTGAATTCTTTAACTTCTTTCAAGGGTTTTGATTGCAGGGAGTACTTTCGTGTTAACGATTTTGGAGTTTTATTTTTGGCCTATAAGTCTATTCTTTAGTCTCTGACTCTCTGTAATTACGCTGAGACCGGATTAAGACGATATTACATGGAAGCACATCGTTTTGCAAATTTTATGGTCTGTCACCTGAAGGGAAGGTTGAGGTAACGTTGTGTTTTGTATGGTTGCTGTTCTACAAGATTGAATTTCTTTTTAGGTATTTTTTTCTTAAATTCTACCTAAGCAAAGGGAAATAGGAGTTTAAGTTGTAACAGTTCCTTTTCTTATGGTGGTGTTATGAAAAAAAGCTATCGTTTCTTGAAGTGTGTGGCACTGCAAACTTGTGGGGAAGTAGAATTTTTTTTGTTTAAAGCAAAATTTTCAGAAGAAATTTTGAAGATTTCATTGTCGGGCTTTACAATCTTGTGCCAGCTGATGATATTTCTATTGAAATAGTTGCTTGCCATGGACAGCCCATTGTATGACTTATGTTTTGAGAGACTTTTATTGTATAGGTCCTATTCCCTGTTTAATCAAATAGGTCTTATATTGTATGGCATTTTTTGTAGTTGGGGATCCTGGGGAATACTCCTATTGGAGGCCGTGGAATCAACAAGATGGTAAAACAGTATTGACATCCAGGCTTTGTTAATTAGATGTTACCTTCAATTGTCACCAAATAATTAAAGTTACGATACTCATGATGTAGAAGTTATTCTTGTGCTCATGCTAGAACTTTATTGTGGGCTGATTTGGATGTTTTTGTAAATTGAATAACTTTGTATCTGCCAAGGTGCGCGTTGAATTGGTTGTTTCTTGCAACGTGAAGAACTGTGTAACTCAAAAACAACAAAAATTGTGGTCATGTGTATTTCAATAAAGAAAATGAAGAATCTTTTATTGTATTTTTTACAAGTAGTTTGCAGGGAAGGGAAAAGTGTTCGATACACAGATTTGGAGTTAGCTTTCAGCTGAAACAAAGCACAGTTTGTGAGTAGGATGTCAATTTCTCACCTTTCTAAGCTGAATTTAGCGTGATTAGCCATCACAAAGTTTAAATCACAAATTAGTGAGTATCTTGTCTTTTATTTAGTTAAAACAGTGAATTTTCTATGCGCAGAACTACAAAGTGGAATTTTAGATGAAGGGCTCAACTATTAGCGATTCTAATCATCCTAGTACCATTGGGTGATAAAGAATTTGTGAAAATTAATTTCCAATTACAAATAAGAGTTTTTATTTAATTTTAATTTTGATCGTCTTTCTGAACATTAGTGTGCTAAGAGCATTCAACTTGTATGTGACCCTGACCCTAGGTTACCACAAGGAAGTAACAGTGCAGTGTGGAATAAGTGGTACAATATTTCTTCAACTAAAGTAACAGTGTCTATTAAGTGGTAGCATATTTCTCCCCTCATGCTTGTAGTAATCTATTGATGACTCTATGAAAAAAAAAAAAAATTATTTGCGGGTAAAGTAGAAATTTCTTTATTGGGTGATTGAAGTATTTGATGGGTGCAACAAATTTCACAGGGCTGTGGTATTGCTTTATGAACGGAGAATAGTAAAGTGACATGGCAATTCTAGTTTAATGAGCATAGCTATCATGCTTACAAACTCTTAAGGGCTTGGATATTTATTTTATTGATTCAAATATACGAAGTAGCAGATCAGTATTTGAACAACTTAATTACAGTTGTACTTATACTTTTAAGGATGCTGGAGAGTGAGCACAATATATTAAAGTAGGATGGGGAGTGGGCATAATTTTATATTATCTCTGTAGCGGAAAATTGGTTTCTTTTTCTTGCTTTTGCAGTTTTTCAATATGTATATATAAGATGTATGGGAGTTTTGACACAGGGATTTGTCATGTGTGTCATTTACAGAAATACATCTTTGTGGCCCGTGCAGTATATTTACAAATTATAGATTGCTGTTATTGGTAAGGCTTCTAGAGTGATTTATCCATTATATGTGTTGTTCCCTATCGTCCGTGTTTTTTTGATAATAAGTATATAGAATATAGTGTTTAAGGATGTTTTTACAGGGTTGTAAGTTTGATATTTAACACCTCCAATTTTATTGGCCAAGGATTTTTTCTCTTTTTTCCTTTGTTTTTTCTGATTTTGAATATTACTTCTTTGATATTAGTATTTATGAGTGGCAAATCATTACGCAAGTTTTACTGTGCTTAAAGGAATGTTGAAGCACTGAATATTTTTTTTTTGTCTTGCCTCACTTTTATATGGATTTCTTTGATGGCCGTATTGGATGAATCATTTGAAGATTGATTGGATCCTCTTAGTAAATGTGGTTTGTAAGTTGCAAAATAGTTAGAGTAACAATTATATTGGCTGATTAAAGGTCTTTAACATTACAATTGATGGTCATAATTGATGGATCAGTTGTTCCAGCTAAAGATCCATTGGGTCCTAAGTAGGCAATGCAGAAAATGCAATTTTGTTGGATTAGAATGTTTATGCATTTGTAACCATGTGAAGGGCTATGTCTGTTTTCGCTGCTTGTGAATTATTTGGGGAAGTGGTATCTTTTGTTATGGACTAGCTTGGTATTTTCATGAGCAGTTTGAAAGATTTTCTGTCTGGCTGCATGATACCTTTCGAGGTCACAGTCTATAATACAAATGGAGTCTTGTTCCAGAGAGCCTTCCTTTGTTTTCCACCAACAGAATGGTCTATATGATTAATGATTACTTATAGGAAATTAGATGTCGGATAATTAAAAAAATGGCAAAATATTATGAAGTATCAGCGTATGTGCTTTGTTAATCAAGTGTGGGACAAAAATTGATATCAAAAAGCGACCATATTTTGGAATTTGAAGTTAAGCAGGTTGAAATCTATGACTAACTACGATTTTGGGCAAGAATCTATTCTCTACTCCCTTGTTATTAATTGATTAATAGGATTTACATTTGCATTGATAAAATGATAGAAACAAGAAAAATAGGGGTTTAAAGTGTATTTCTTAGGAGGCAGCAAAAGGAAAATTACTGATCTATTGGTTTCTTCTTTAGGCCAAGCAAGCAAAGAGAGTGTTGCATGGTCAAAGTAGTGGAGTAGGGATGTTAAATGCTCAATTTTCAATCTGAGTATATTTATATATTTTTTGTTCTTTTGTGTGATTTTGGCTTCAATTTACTTAAAAACTTGAAAACTATGTATTTTATCCTCCCAGATAGGGAAAGATCAAAGTTGATGATAAAGTGGAATTTGATGGATCATCGGTCTGGTAAAACTATTTAACTTAAGAGGATTTATGGAAATTAATCTGCCAATTGCATAAAGTGGGCTTTAATCGATTTAATGATTTACAGCTGAAGGGAAGGTTGAGGTATTGCTTCGTCTTGTAATGTGGATGCTCTACAAGATTCTTCTACTTTGTGGAACATAACAGAAGGGCAAGTAATGGAAACACCCTTACAAGGGTTAGAAAATTAGAAAATTAAGTTGTGACAAGTTTTTTCTTGTGGCGGGGTTACGTAAACAAGCTATAGTTTCTTGCACGGTTTGTAGCACTGAAAATTTGTGGGGAGGTATAAATGTTTTGTTTAAAGCTTTGATACTTTCAGAATCAATTTTGAAGATTTTATTGTTTCTTGCACTGTTTGTAGCGCTGCAAATTTGTGGAGAGGTATAAATGTTTTGTTTAAAACTTTGATATTTTCAAAATCAATTTTCAAGATTTTATTGTTTGGCTGTACAACCTTTTGCCAGCAGATGATGTTTCTACGCAAATAGCTGCTTCCCATGGATAGCACACTGTACAGCTTTTAAGTATTTATAGTATGCCATAGTAATTTTATCATTTATGTATACATGTTTTAATAAGGAAGGTATAATATGATTATGTAGGAAATTTTGGAGGTGGGGAGCCTAGAGCAGTTGAAACCAGAGGGTGTAGAATCAACAAGATGGTAAAACAGTATACACACCGGATTTGTTAATTACATATTATTTTCAATTGTCACCAAATACAGAGAAGTAACAATACTTATGATGCAGAAGTGATCCGCTGGGCCCATATTAGAGCGTTGTTTTGGGCTAATTCGTCTGTTTTGGTGATTTAAAGAATTTTGTATCACCAAGTTGTCTGGTTTATGTAGTAAGCTATTCTCTACTACCTGGTCATTAATTGATTAGAATTTACATTTCGATTGAGCAAATGATAGATATAAGAAAAATGGTAGTCTGGTTTTTAATACAAAAAATGAAAAATCTTTTCTTTTCTTTTTAATGACAAGATCATAGGGAAAGGGGATCATTCTATACCGTACATGGATTTGGAGTTTGCATCCAGCAATTAAAAAAGCCCTGGCCAAGTTTTCGAGCAGGTTGTCAATTTCTCTCTGTTTTTTAATTTGAATATAGTGTGATTCGCAAACGAAAAAATTAGATGGATTTGGAGTTAGCAGCACTGTCCAAGTTTGTGAGCAAGATGTCAATTTCTGTATTTTTTTCGTTTCATCAAATATAGTGTGATTAGTGAAGAAAAAATTAGATCTTAAATTAGAGAGTATTTTCAATTTGATGGATTTTGAGTTGGCTTCCAGCTATAAAACAAAGCACTGTCCAAGCTTGCGAGCAGCGTGTTAATTTCCATCTTTTTTTCGTTTGATCTGAATATAGTGTGATTAATGAAGAAGAAACTAGATTTTAAATTAGAGAGTATTTTCTATTGGTGGAGAGCATAGGGTATTATTTAGTTTGATGAAATTCATATTTTCCCCTTACAAGACTAGTCAAATATTTTTTTGGGAAGATTAACTGATTGTTGAAACAAAATATTGAATATTTATTTGTTTAATGGCACTAAAGGGTTGATGGCATTTAAGGGCTTCAACATGGTTATCGATGGGATGCAAGTTGGTTTGTAAATTTTAGCAGTTCATTATTATGTAATATCATTTTTGAGGAAGATAAGATTCCTATTAACACCAAGCTTGTATTTCAAACTTAAAAAGATACATATTTGTTAAATGGAATGAAAAGGTTTATGACACGAAGGAGCTTGAACATGATCATTGACTCCACTGTCGAGTGTACCAATTTTTTGGGTTAAGATCTATGGGTTCTTCCGAATTCTTTACTGTATACCTTTTTTGATTATGTAGGTGTTTTTGGAGGTGGGATCTTGAAGCCAGCTGAAATTAGACGCTGTGAAATTATCAAGACGGTAAAACAGTATCATCTTCTAGGCTTTGTTATTTACACTTTGTCATCGATTGTCACAAGATATACAAGAATTGCAATTTACGTTTCCTATGAACAAATGTTAGAAACAGAAAGAATGTTGGATGTGTATTTTAATGAAAAAAATGGAAGTTTATGGCATTGAAAAGCTTGAACTTGAACATTGATGGTGTGACAGGGTGAAAGGGTTTTTGGCTAAGATCCATCGGTTCCTCTTGAGTAAGCAACTTATAAAAATGGTATTTGTTGGCTTCAGTATGTTTTGCTGAATTTATGCGAAGTGAAGGGTATGGTTTAGTTAGTACAAGTTGAGAATTATTGGGGAGCTTCTAAACTTTTATTTAGCTGCCTAACATGTATTGTAGATGTTTGAAACATTTGTTGTTTGGCTGCAATGTCATTTTTAGTTTAATGATTTTGGACTCCACCAGTAAAAGGCCCTCTGAATTCTTTAAGTTCTTTCAAGGGTCTCTGAATTCTTTAACTTCTTTCAAGGGTTTTGATTGCAGGGAGTACTTTTGTATTCAAGTTTTAGGAGTTTTATTTTTGCCCTGTATGTTTATTCTTTAGTCCTTGCAGGGTTTTATTAAGCTGAGACCAGATTAAGACAATATTACATGGAAGCACATCGTTTTGCAATTTTATTGTCTGTCACAAGGAGGGTTGAGGTAACGATGTGTTTTGTATGGTTGATGTTTTACAAGATTGAACTACTTTTTAGGTATTAATTTTTCTGGAATTCTACTTAAGGAAAGGGAAATGAGAGTTTACGCTGTAACACTTCCTTTTCTTATGGCAGGGTTATGAAAACAAGCAATAGTTTCTTCAAGTTTGTGGCACTGCAAATTTGTGAGGAAGTAGAATTTTTTTGTTTAAATCAATATTTTCAGAAGAAGTTTTGAAGATCTCATTGTTGGGCTTTACAATCTTGTGCATCGATAATGTTTCTATTGAGCTAGTTGCTTGCCATGGACAGCGCATTGTAGGACTTACGTTTTGAGATACTTTTATTGTATAGGTCTTATTCCTTGTTTAATAAGTCCGGCATTTTTTGGAGGTGGGGATCCTGGAGAATACTCAAATCGGAGGATGTGGAATCGACAAGATAGTAAAAGAGTATTGACATCTAGGTGTTGTTAAGTACATGTTACCTTAAATTGTCACCAAATATATAAAAGCTACGATGCTTTGATGCATAAGTGATTCTTGTGCTCGTGCTAGAACTTTGTTGTGCATTGATTCCGAGGTTTTTTGTAAATTGAAGAAATTTGTATAGCCAAGGTGCGCGTTGATTCTGGTGTTTTTTGCAAAGTGGAGAGCTTTTTATCTCAAACAACAAAAATGGTGGTCAAATGTTTTTTTCAATAAAGAAAATGAAGAATCTTTTATTATATTTTGTATGCTGAGTTAGCTGGCAAGGGAAAAAGTTTGATACACAGATTTGGAGTTAACTTTCAGCTGAAACAAAGCACCGTCCGAGTTTGTGAGTAGGATGTTATTTTCTCACCTTTCTCAGCTGAATTTAGTGTGAATGGGCAACACGCAATTTAAATCCCAAATTAATGAGTATTTTGTCTTTGATTTAGTTTAATCAGTGAATTTTATACGCACACAACTACAAAGTTGAAATTTAGATGAAGGGCTTGACTATTCTTGATTCTAATCATCGTAATAGCATCGGATAATAAGGAATTTGTGAAAATTAATTTTCAATTACAAATAAGAGTTTTTATTTAATTTTAATTTTGATTGTCTTTCTGAACATTAGTGTGCTAAGAGCATTCAACTTGTATGTGACCTATTCTAGGTTGCCACAAGGAAGTAACAGTGCAGTGTGGAATAAGTGGCATAATATTTCTTCAACTGGAGTAGTGTGCATTAAGTGGTAGCATATTTCTCCCCTTATGCTTGTAGTATTCTATACGATGATGCTGTTTATGAGAAAAATGAGTTTATTTGGGGGTATAATAGAATTTCTTTATTGGGTGATTGAAGTATTTGATTGGTGCAGCAACTTTCACAGGGTTGAGGTACCGCTTTATGAACGGAGAATAGTAAAGTGGCATGTCAATTCCGGTTTAATGAGAATAGTTATTATGCTTACAAAGATTTAAGGGCTTGGATATTTATTTTATTGATTAAAATATACGAAGTAGCAGATCAGTATTTGAACAACTTAATTACAATTATACTTATGCTTTTAAGGATGTTGGGAAGTGAGCACAATATATTAAAGTAGGGTGAGGGGTGACCATAATTTTGTTATTATCTCTGTAGGGGATAATTCATAATTGGTTTCTTTTTCTTGCTTTTGCAGTTTTTCAATATATATATGTAAGATGTGCGGTAGTTTTGACACATGTATTTGTCATTTGTGTCATTTACAGAGATACATCTTTGTGGCCCGTGCAGTATATTAGAAATTGTAGATTGCCGTTATTGGTAAGGCTTCTAGAATGATTTCTCAACTATATGTGGTGTTCCCCATTCAGATACTAAGTATTTAGAATATATAAGGGTGTTTTTACAGGGTTGTAAGTTTGGGCTTTAACAATTGCGATTTTATTGGTCGAGGATTTTCTCTCTCTTGTTTTTCCTTTGTTTTTTTTGATTTTGAAGTTAACTTCTTTCATATTAGTATTTCAGTGCTGGAAAATCGTTACGTAAGTTTGGACTGTGCTTAAAGGAAGGTTGAGGCAAAGATTTTTATTTTTTTTTGGGCTGCCTCACTGTTATATGGATTTCTTTGATGGCCGTATTGGATGAATCATTTGAGGATCCATCGGTTCCTCTTAGTAAGTGTGGTTCGTAGGTTGAAAAATAGTTAGGGTAACGTTTATATTGGTTCATTAAAGGTCTTCAACATTATCATTGATGGCCATAGTGGATGAATCATTTTTTCTGATTAAGATTGACTGGTTCCTAAGTAGGCCATTTAGAAAATGCAATTTTGTTGGATTATAATATTTATGCATTTGTAACCATGTGAAGGTCTGCGTCAGTTTTGGTTGCTTGTGAATTATTTGGGAAAGTGGTGATCTTTTGTTATGGACTTGCTTGGTGGTATTTTCACGAGCAGTTTGAAAGATTCTCTATTTGGCTGCATGATACCTTTCGAGGTCACAGTCCATAATACAAATTGAGTCTTGTTCGAGAGAGCCTTCCTTTGGTTTCCACCAGCAAATTGGCCTATATGATTAATGATTATGTAGGCATTTTGATAGGTAGGGAGCCTATAGGCAATTAGATGTCGGGGAGGTAAAAAGATGGTGAAACAGTATGAAGTATCAGCATATGCGGTTTGTTAATCAAGTGTGGGACAAAAAATGATATCAAAAAGCAACTATATTTTGGAATTAGAAGTTAAGCAGGGTGAAATCTATGTATGATTTTAGTTAAATCTTTCAATTTTGTGAGTTGAAGAATTGCGGTTTTTGCAAGAAGCTATATTGTGCTCCCTTGATATTAATCGGCCATATTGGATGAATCATTTGAAGATCCATCTGTTCATCTAAGTTTGGTTTCTAAGTTGAAAAATAGTTAGGGTAACAATTATATTGGTTCATTATAGGTCTTTAATATTATCATTGATGGCCATAATGGATGAATAGGTTTTTTCGATTAAGATGCACTGGTTCCTCAGTAGGCAATTTAGAATATGCAATTTTGTTGGTTTATAATATTTATGCATTTGTAACCATGTGAAGGGCTGCGTCTGTTTTGGCTGCTTGTGAATTATTTGGGGAAGTGGTGATCTTTTGTTATGGACTAGCTTGGTGGTATTTTCACGAGTAGTTTGAAAGATTCTCTGTTTGGCTGCATGATACCTTTCGAGGTCACAGTCCATAATACAAATTGAGTCTTATTCGAGAGAGCCTTCCTTTGGTTTCCACCAGCAGAATGCCCTGTATGATTAATGATTATGTAGGCATTTTAGTACGCAAGGAGCTTATAGATAATCAGATGCCGTGGAGTTAAAAAGATGGCAAAACAGTATGAAGTATCAGCGTATGCGCTTTGTTAATCGAGTGTGGGACAAAAAATGATATCAAAAAGCGACCATATTTTGGAATTTGAAGTTAAGCAGGTTGAAATCAGTGACTACGATTTTGGTTAATTCTTTCAATTTTGTGAGTTGAAGAACTTCGGTTTTTGCAAGAAGCTATATTGTGCTCCCTTTTTATTAATTGATTAATAGGATTTACATTTGCATTGAGAAAATGATGGTCAGAAACAAGAAAAATAGGGGTTTAAAGTGTATTTCTTGGGAGGCAGCAAAAGGCAACCTAACGATCTATTGGTTTCTTCTTTAGGGGAAGCAAGCAAAGGGGAGTGTTGAATGGTCAAATTATTGGAGTAGGATGTTAAATTCTCAATTATCATTCTGAATATGTTTTTTAGTTCAACAATTTTGGATTAGAGCATAAAAAGGCCCTTTGAGTTATTATCAACCTCCTTGAAGGGTTTGGATTGGAGGGAGTAATTTCTATTAAATTTTTAGAGTTTTATTATAGGCTTGCAAGTTTTTGATTTAGTTCCCGCAACGAGGCATAGACCAGATGAATATGATATTATGTGGCAACACATAATTTATAAATCTAATTGTCTTACAGCTGAAGGGAAGGTTGAGGTAATGCTTCATCTTGTAATGTGGATGTTCTGCAAGATTCTTCCTACTTCATGGAAAATAACATAAGGGAAAGTAATGGAAACACCCTTACAAGGGTTAGGAAATTAAGTTGTAACAATTTTTTTCTTATCGCAGGGTTATGTAAACAAGCTAAAGTTTCTGGCACGGTGTGTAGCGTGGAAAAGTTGTGGGGAGGTATAAATGTTTTGTTTAAAGCTTTGATATTTTTAGAAGCAATTTTGAAGAATTTATTGTTTGGCTTTACAACCTCTTGCCAATAGATGATGCTTCTACTCCAATCGCTGCTTCCCATGGACAACACATTGTAAAGCATTTAAGTATTTACAGTATGTTCTAGTGGATTTACGTATACTTATTTTAATAAGGAAGACAAAATATGATTATGTAGGAACTTTTGGAGGTGGGGAGACTGAAGGAGCTGAAACTAGAGGATGTAGAATCAACAAGATGGTAAAACAGTATACACACTAGTCAAATGTTTTTTTTGTGGTAAAACAGTATACACAGTAGTCGAATGTTTTTTTGGTGAAGCAAGCAAAGGGAGAGTGTTTCATGGAGTAAGATGTTAAATGGTCAATTTTCAATCTGAATATATTTATATTTTTTTGGTTCTTTTGTGTGATTTTGTCTTTGATTTACTTGACAACTATGTATTTTTCCTCTGAGACAGGGAAAATTCGAAGATGATGATAAAGTGGAATTTGATGGATCATCGGTCTGGTAAAACTATCTGACGTCAGAGTATTTATTGAAAACAATTTTCCGATTGAATAGAGTGTGCTTTAATTGATTTCCTTTTTTGATTTATTTATCTTTGTAAACATTAGTGCTTTGAGAGCATTTAACTTGTATGCAACCAGAGGGTAAATATGGTATGCCACTTCATAAACAATGTGGATTAAGTGGTACAATATTATTCCCTTTCGCTTGCTGCAATAATACAATTAGTCCATGTGTCTATGTTGGCTGAGAACAAATTATGATGGTGTTATGTGGCTACAAAATGTTCTGTAGCTTTGGTGGTGGCTCAGCTAAAGGGAAGCTTGAGGCAACGTTTATATTGTTGCTTTGTGTGTTTTACAATGTTATGAAGAAGACGCCAATCTAGATCTCTATATTCTCTTGATGGAGAGCTTAGAGTATTATTTATTTTTATGGATTTAGTTATTTCCCAGTATATAAGATAATGTCAATTTTTTTTGGAAGATTTATTCAAATTAACGGATTGCCAATTGTTGAAACATAATTCATTTTTTTATTTTGTTTTATGGCATTTAATGATTTAAGGGTTTAGAGCATTTAAGCAGTTAAACATGGCTATTGATGGGATGGAAGTTGGTCTGTAAGTTTTAGGAGTACGTCATACTATAATACCATTTTTTAGGAAGATTGACTCCAATTAACACCAATCTGATTTACAAAAAATAATATGTAATATGTATTTGTTTTATGGCATGAAATATAATGGCTTTTAAGAGTTTGAACATGATAATTGATGACGATGTGGAGTTGAGCACTCATTTGGGTTATAAGATCTATGAGGTCTCTGAGTAAGCAACTTACGGCAATCAATTTTGTTGGCATGCAATATTTCTTACTGATTCTTTCCACAAAGTGGAGGGCTTTATGACAAGTTGAGGATTATTTGGAAAGTTGTAACATATGAAGAGTGATGAATGCCTACCTCCTTTGATACCAAATGATGCCTACAGCCTAGCCAAACACTTAAAATAATTCTTGCAGAGTACTTGTATCCGCTACAATTAAAGTTTAAAACAGACTTCTGTGTCCTCATCTTGTAATAAATGTGACAGTAATATGTGATATCACTGCATCCCATATATCCAACTAATGGGGATCCCAACGTGACTTGGATACTAAGGAACTTCCAGTAGATGAGGAAATTTTGTTTTATCCTGCCGATAAGACAACAAAAACTTATATAGCCGACACGTTCTCATTCCTTTTATGCCCAAGACTTTATGCAATTTTCCAAATAGACTCGAGTCTATATGAGAAGGTCTCAGACCATCATAGATAATGTCTCAGACCATCATACATGTTTTCAATTCTATTACAAACTTAGAGTCCTTATTGATGAAAACAGTTTCTTTACAACACTTATCAAGAGCACAGGCAATGTCCGTGTCCCTCGAATTCCTCAAGTCTCTCCTCTTCAACAAGAGTGCATCAACAAGCCTCAACTCCACTATTTCTTCTATGCTGTAGTCGCTATGTTGTACTAATCAATTACTATTATTCCCCCAGGACCCACAAAGAAATGAAGCCAAATCATCTTTCTCCCGATCATCAAGTTGTATCCAACGTATGCCTTTCTTGTATGCAAAATAACATAGGTTTTGCGGCCGACAAATCTCAAGTATATGACTCTATCAAAGTTAACCTTAGTCAAGATGATGGGTGGATCATTATTTTTGAGACTGGACGCAGCTTTCTCAAACACAGGCACAAGCCGCTTACAATGCCCACACCAAGGAGCATAGAATTCGACTAGAATGAACGGATACTTAGATAGCGTCTGTGTGAAATTAGTGGCATCCAGTGTCAATACCGATGACACTCCCTATTCTTCTGCCATTGCTCTCCATGAGAACTCTCAGAATCATCTGGTATAGTTTGTAAACGGACATCAACAGAGCTCGTCTCCTCCTTATTAACGCCTCTCTTCATTTGGATGGAACTGGAGTCGTGTCTCCCATTGATTTCCCTTCACGTTTCCATCAACGAGCTCATGAATGACAACGGGACTATGGTTACACCCATGCCTGTTTACTTTTCCAACATACGTAAGCCGATTCTTTTCCTCGACTCGACTTTGCCAACATGCGTGAGCCGCCTATTCTTTTCCCCCAGCTCGGTTGGGCTCAGATCTCACTGACGAGTATCAAACAAAAAGGGACATATTTTGAATTCCTGCTCTTCAGAAGAGCGATGTACAAAAACTTCTCAAAAAATAAAAATAGGCAGCGTCCTTTTATGAATGTTGGTAAGCCAGACAATGACAATGATATAGCGAGTAGTCTATTAGATCCTCTTCACCGATGCCATGATGACTAGAAAACAAACTAACTCAGGATAATATAGGTGCGTTGGAGATCACAACAGATAATCCTAATAAAGACAATGTCATTTAAACACACAGAAGCATTAACTGTAGGATTCATAGACACAAATGATCATATTATAAACAACTTCTGTTAACATTGATTAAGCAGATTACAACAAACACTAAACATATTTCAGATGCACAGAGAGTTGCAGTGCGCAGACAGTTAAATTATCAAACAGATTTCCATGATTGTTCTGAGGCCCATACCTAACACTTATACTCAGTCACTCATTTGTACTCATGCTCCGGTGCTCATGGCTGCCATTAAAGGTTTAACACTCTCCTTCACGCATTTAGAAAGCATCCAATTCATTTTCTTCAGATTATTAAATCGAAACACTAAGATTACAGCCAAGAATGCATCATCATTTAGAGGCCTGGAGGCCCATTATTCATTCTCTCCTCTATATTTCTCTCATCCGATTCCTGCATTTTTCTCTTGTTGTAGATCTGCGTTTTTACATACTGCTGCTCATTCTTCCTCTCTCCTTGCTGAGAGGCTTTCCTTCTGTGTCTCCTTCTACGTACTTCTCCTTCTCTTTAATTAATTTTCACTTTTTAATTGGATTTGTCTTTTTTTGGCTATATTTTTGTTTTTAAAAACCTCCTTCAAACCTCCACGCCCAACTTGGGCTTAGGCAAACAAAATACAGTTTTTAATTTTCCAGCATATTCTAATATCCCCTCATTTCCTCAACAGCTCCACATTTACCTTTTTACTTTTACTTTTTACATTTTCTCCTTAATTTTTAACATTTTAGAGGAAAATACAATAATTTGAAATTCGTTGCAGATGCTCCTGCATCATAGAGGCTGCCCAAAATCTTTTGCATCTGTTCGATGGATTTGTTGTTGGTTGTATGATCCTTTTTCAGTTCATCAATTTTGGAGTAGAGCCAAAAAATTCCCTTTGAGTTAATTTATCATCGACTTCTTTCAAGGGTTTTGATTGGAGGGAGTACTCTCTATTAAATTTTTATGAGTTTTATTATAGGCTTGTAAGTTTTGATTTAGTCCCTGCAACTTGGCAAAGACCAGATGAATTTGATATTATGTGGCAGTACATATTTTATAAATTTAATGGTCTTACTGCTGAAGGGAAGGTTGAGGTAACACTTTGTCTTGTAATGCGGATATTCTGCAAGATTCTTCTACTTTGTGAAACATCCTTACAAGTGTTAGAAAACTAAGTTGTAACAATTTTTTCTTATGGCAGGGTTATGTAAAAACTATAGTTTTTTGCACGGAGTGTAGCGTTGTGAATTTGTTGGGAGGTATAAATGTTTTGTTTAAAGCTTTGATATTTTCAGAAGCAATTTTGAAGATTTTATTGTTTGGCTTCACAACCTCTTGCCAGGAGATGACGTTTCTACTCAAATGGTTGCTTCCCATGGACAACCCATTGTAATGCTTTTAAGTATTTATAGTATGCCTTAGAGGTTTTACGTATACTTATTTTAATAAGGAAGGTAGAATATGATTATGTAGGAAATTGAGGTCGGGAGCCTGGAGCAGCTGAAATTAGAGGATGTAGAATCAACGAGATGGTAAAACAGTATACAAAGAGGCTTTGTTAATTACATGTTACCTTCAATTGTCACCAAATATGGAGAAGTAATGATACCTCTGATGCAGAAGTGATCTGCTGGGCCCATATTAGAGCTTTGTTTTGGGCTAATTTGTCTTGTTTTGGTGAATTAGAATTTTGTATCACCAAGTTGTGTCTAGTTTATGCAATAATAAGCTATTCTCTACCACCCAGTGATTAATTGATTATAATTTACATTTCGATTGAAGAAATGTATAAACAACAAAAATGGTAGTTAGAGGTGGCTTTTAATGCAAAAATTGTAGAATCTTTTTTTTTTCTTTTTAACGGCAAGTTCACTGGCAAGGGGGATCATCGTATGCATATTTGTTTAATGGCATGAAAGGGTTTTATGACATGGAAGAGCTCGAGCATAGTCATTGATGGCATTGCAGATTGTACCACTTTTTTGGGTTAAGATCTATGGGTTCTTCTGAGTAAGGAACTAATGGCAAATATTTTTGTAGGCTTTACAATATTTTTTGTGGATTTTATCTAAAGTGAAGGGTATGGTTTTATGACAAGTTGAGAATTATTATTGGGAAAGTGGCCGACATGCATTGTATCTGCTTGCAAGATTTGTTGTTTGGTTGTATAATCCTTTTTCAGTTTAATGGGTTTGTATTCCACCCTTAAAATCCCCCTTTGAATTGCTTATTATCAGCGCCTTTCAAGGGTTTTGACTATAGGGGGAACATTTCTTTTGAAGTTTTACTTTAGGCGTCCAGGGTTTGGACTGTAGGGGGTACATTTCTTTTGAAGTTTTACTCTAGGCCTGTAAGTTTTTGCTTTAGTCTATGCAATAATTCGGAGACTAGATGAACGCGATATTATGTGGTTATTCATTGTTCTACAAATTTTATGGTAAATCAGCTGAAGGGAAGGTTGAAATAACATTGCATCTTGTATGTTGGATGTTCTGCAAGATTGTTCTACTTAAGTTGTAAACTTGTGGGTATTAATTTTTCTTGAATGGTACATAAAGAAAGGGCAAGTAATGGAAACACTTTTATGAGGGTTTAAGTTGTAACAATCTCCTTTCTTATGGTCGTCTTGTGTAAACAAGCTATAATTTTTTGTGGAGTGGTGGCACTTCAAGTTTGCGAGGAAATGGAATTGTTTTTGTCTTAAGCATTGATATTTTTAGAAGTAATTTTGAAGGTGTCATTGGTAGGCTTTCTCTTGCCAGCTGAGGAAATTTCATTAGAAATGTATGCTTGCCATGGACAGGGCATTTTAGGACTTCATTTTTGAGAGTTCTTTACTGCATAGCTTTTTTGATTATGTAGGCATTTCTTTATTGTATAGCTTTTTTGAAGGTGGGATCCTAAAGCCAACTGAAATAAGACGCTGTGAAATTATCAAGACAGTAAAACAGTGTCAACATTTAGGCTTTGTTAATCACACTTTGCCATCAATTTTCACCAAACATACAAGAATATTGGTATTTATTATTTATGATGCAAAAGTGACCTGATAGGCCCATGCTAGAATATTGGTATTTATTATTTATGATGCAAAAGTGACCTGATAGGCCCATGCTAGAGCTATGTTTTGCGCTAATTCCTCTGTTTTGGTGAATTGAAGAACTTTGCATCATCAAGACACATTTGGTTTATGCATTAAGCTATTCTCTATTGCGTAATGATTAGTTAATTATTACAATTTACACTTCCATGAACAAATGATGGAAACATCAAAAATGTTGGTGGTGTATTTTAATGAAAAAAATGGAAGTTTATGGCATTGAAGAGCTTGAACATGATCATTGATGGCGTGACAGGTTGAAGTGTTTTTGGCCAAGATCCATTGGTTCCTTTTGAGTAAGCAACTTAACAAAATGGTTTTTGTTGGCTTATGGTATGTTTTTTTCTGAATTTATGTGAAGGGTATGGTTTAGTATGAGTTGAGAATTATTGGGGAGCTTTTAAAATTTTGTTTGGCTGCCTAACATATATTTTAGCTCTTTGAAACATTTGTTGTTTGGCTGTAATGTCATTTTTAGTTCAATGATTTTGGATTCCACCAGCAAAAGGCCCTCTGAATTCTTTAACTTCTCTCAAGGGTTTTGATTGCAGGGAGTACTTTTGTATTCAAGTTTTAGGAGTTTTATTTTTGGCCTATAAGTTTATTCTTTAGTCCTTGCAATTAAACTGAGACCAGATTAAGACGATATTACAGGGAAGCACATCTTTTTGCAAATTTTATTGTGTCACTTGAAGGGGAGGTTGAGGCAACATTGTGTTTTGTATGGTTGATGTTCTACAAGATTGAACTACTTTGTAGGTATTATTTTTTCTTGAATTCTACTTAAGGGAAATGAGAGTTTAAGCTGTAACACTTACCTTTCTTTTGGCAGGCTTGTGAAAACAAGCTATAGTTTCTTTAAGTGTGTGGCACTGCAAATTTGTGGGGAAGTAGACTTTTTTTGCTTAAAGTGATATTCTCAGAAGAAATTTTGAAGATCTCTTTGTTGGGCTTGACAATCTTGTGCTAGTTGATGATGTTTCTATTGAAATAGTTGCTTGCCATGGACAGCCCATGGTAGGATTTATGTTTTGAGATACTTCTGTTGGATAGGTCCTATTCCCTGTTTGATAAGTATGGCAGTTTTTTGAGGTGGGGAGCCTGGGGAATACTCAAATCGGAGGCCACGAAATCGTTTAAGATGGTAAAACAGTATTGACATCTAGGCTTTGTTAATTAGACGTTACCTTCAATTGTCACCAAATATATAAAATTTAATGATACTAATGATGCAGAAGCGATTCTTGTGTTCATTCTAGAACTTTGTTGTGGGCTGATTCAGATGTTTTTGTAAATTGAAGAACTTTGTATCGCCAAGGTGCGTGTTGATTCCGCTATTTCTTGCAAAGTGAAGAACTTTGTATCTCAAACAACAAGAATGGTGGTCAGATGTGAATTTCAATAAAGCAAATGAAGAATCTTTTATTATATTTTTTTATGCCAAGTTAAGTGTTCGATACAAAGATTTGGAGTTAGATTTTCGCTGAAACAAAGCAGCTTCCAAGTTTGTGAGTAGGATGTCAATTTCTCACCTTTCGCAGCTGAATTTAGTGTGATTAGCCAACACGAAATTGAAATCCTAAATTAGTGAGTATTTTGTCTTTGATTTAGTTAATACAGTGAATTTTCTACGCGCATAACTACAAAGTGGAATTTTGGATGAAGGGCTGGACTATTTTTGATTCTAATCATCGTATTACCACTGGTGATAAATAATTTGTGAAAATTAATTTCCGATTACAAATAAGAGCTTTTATTTAATTTTAATTTTGATTTTGGTTGTCTTTCTGAACATTAGTGTCCTAAGAGCATTCAACTTGTATGTGACCCTTATCCTAGGTTACCACAAGGAAGTAACAATGCAGTGTGGAATAAGTGTTACAATATTTCTTCCCTTATGCTTGTAGTATTTTATACGATGATGCTGTTTATGAAAAAAATGAGTTTGTTTTGGGGTATAGTAGATATTTCTTTATATGGTGATTGAAGTACTTTATTGGTGCAACAACTTTCACAAGTCCGAGGTATTGGTTTAAGAATAGAGAATAGTAAATTGAAATGGCAATTCTAGTTTAACGAGTATAGCTAATGTTCTTACAAAATTTTAAAGGCTTGGATATTTATTTTATTGATTCAAATATACGAAGTAGCAAATCAGTATTTGAATGACTTAATTACAGTTGTACTTATGCTTTTAAGGATGTTGGGGAGCGAGCACAATATATTAAAGTAGGGTAGGGAGTGAGCATAAATTTTTACCATCTCTGTAGTGGAAAATTGGTTTCTTTTTCTTACTTTTGCAGTTTTTCAAAATATATATATATATATATATATATATATATATATATATATATATATATATATATATATATATATATATATATATATATTGTGTACGGTAGTTTTGACACACGTATTTGTCATGTGTCATTTACAGAAATACATCTTTGTGGCCCGTGCAATATATTTACAAATTGTAGATTGCTGTTATTGGTAAGGCTTCTAGTATGATCTCTCCATTATACGTGTTGTTCCCTATCATCCCTGTTGTTATGGTACTAAGTATATAGAATATATTGTGTTTAAGGGTGTTTTTGCAGGGTTGTAAGCTTGGGCTTTAACATCTGCAATTTTATTGGCCAAGGATATATTTTCTCTCTCTTTTCCTTTGGTTTTTCTGATTTTGAATATTACTTCTTTGATATTATTATTTTAGGGGTGGCAAATCGTTATGCAAGTTTGGACTGTGCTTAAAGGAATGTCGAGGCAACGAATATTTTCTTTTTGGCTGCGTCACATTTATATGGATTTCTTAGATGGCCATTTTGGATGAATCATTTGAAGATCCATCGGTTCCTCTTACTAAGTGTGGTTTGTAAAATAGTGAGGGTAACAATTATATTGGTTCATTAAAGGTCTTTAACATTATCATTGATGGGCATAATGGATGAATCAGTGTTTCGTGTTAAGATGCACTGGGTCCTAAGTAGGCAATGTAGAAAATGCAATTTTGTTGGATTACAATATTTATGCATTTGTAACCATGTGAAGGGTTGTGACTGTTTTGGCTGCTTGTGAATTATTTGGGGAAGTGGTGATCTTTTGTTACGGACTCGCTTGCTAGTATTTTCACTAGTTTTAATTTTTTTTTATTTGGCTGCATGATACCTTTCGAGGTCACAATTTATAATACAAATTGAGTCTTGTTCGAGAGAGCCTTCCTTTGGTTTCAACAAGAAAAATGGCCTATATGATTAATGATTATGTAGGCATTTGTGGAGGCAGGGATCCTATGTGAAATCAGATGTCAGGGAGTCAAAAAGATGACGAAATATTATGAAGTATCAGCATATGCACTTTGTTAATCAAGTGTGGGACAAAAAATGATACTGAAAAGCGACCATATTTTGGAATTCGAAGTTAAGCAGGTTGAAATCTATGAATAACATTTTGGTTAATTCATTCAATTTTGTGAGCTGAACTTTGGTTTATGCAAGAAGCTATTCTCTCTCCTCCCTTGTTATTATTTGATTAATAGGATCTATATTTGCATTGAGAAAATGATAGTCAGAAACGAGAAAAATAGGGGTTTAAACTTTATAGCGTATTTCATGGGAGGCAGCAGAAGGAAAATTAACGATTTATTGGTTTTCTTTTTAGGTGAAACAAGCAAAGGGAGAGTGTTGCATGGTCGAAGTATTGGAGTAGGATGTTAAATTCTCAATTTTCAATCAAAATATATTTATATTTATTTGTTCTTTTGTGTGATTGTCTTTGATTTAGTTAAAAACTTGAAAGCAATGAATTTTCTCCTTGCAAATATGGAAATATTGAAGTTGAGAAAATGGAATTCGATGGATCATTAGTTTGGTAAAACTATCTGACTTCAGAGTGTTTGGAAAGCAATTTGTCAATTGCATATAAGGGGCTTTAATTTTTTTCTTTTTTTGACTTATTTATCTTTGTAGTCATTAGTGTTCCGAGAGCATTTTACTTGTATATACCCAGAGAGTAATATGGTATGCCACTTAAGTAACAATGTGGATTAAGTGGTACAATATTTATTCCCTTTTGCTCATGGTAGTCTTCCAATTAGTCCTTGCATCGATGTTAGTTGAGAACAAATCAAGATGGAATTATGTGGCTACAAAATGTTCTACAACTTTGGTGGTGTCTATACTGGGCCTTTTTTAAATAATTGTGTCAATAGGCCTAGAATCTAGGTTCTTAATTGAAATAAAGTGGCTATGTTTATTAATAAGTTTGTCAATTTAGATATTCAGGGTTGTTTAATGAATGTGTAGGTTTTAGAGACAACTTTGTTTATTATAGTCTAGTGAGTTTTTATTTATTTATTTTTTAATTTGTCTATGGTTATTGATTTAGCTCTGTTTTTTAATAGGTGTTTGTGGTTATTGTTTTAGCCCCTTGTTTGTGGTTGTCTAGTGATGATTATTATTATTATTATTATTATTATTATTATTATTATTATTATTATTATTATTATTATTATTAGTCTGTTATTGTTTTAGCCCTGTTGTTTTAGGTGTTTTTGGTTATTGTTTTAATCGTCAGTAAAATGAAGTCAATTTTTTTTAAATATTCTCATGTGTGGACGCATTATCGGGAGAGTTCAAAGCCCTGAATTTTTTGTTTTTTTTTGTTTTCATATTGTGGGGAGGGAATATAAAAATAAACACTGTTGGAACCATTGAGCTTCAAGATATGCACCTAATCCACTAAAGCTGAGGGTAGCTTCCAATGATAGTGACGGTTGCCTATGTTGATTGCGATTAAGTGGCAACAGTCAATGACATAGGCTACAAATGAAGACATTATTTTTCATGTTTTTGTGTGGTGTGCGAAAAATAAAGTGTACTATAACTAGTGTTTTCCCCTGCTGTGAAGTATTTGAAGAAGCTCATATTTTGAATACAGGGAGAGATTTAGTGTAGATGAAGTTTAGTATGGATGGTTTGCTAGATAGTTTGGAAGTTTGTGAATTCAAGAGTTTGGGGTGGTGGAATTTGGAATATGGGAATTCAGCTTGGGAGCTACACCTCTACAAGGGTTACGAGGTAGCTTGTGGAGCTCTACTTTGTCCAAGAACTACTTTCAAATAGAAGCTTTTATACAATATAGTTCCCTATCCCCATGTCATCACTAAGGGAGGAAATGGTTTCAAGATATGCACCAAATCCGCTAAAGCAGAGGGTAGCTTCCATTGATAGTTACGATTGCCTATGCTGATTGCGATTAAGTGGCAACAGTCAATGACACAGGTTACAAATGAAGACATTATTTTTCATGTTTTTGTGTGGTGTGCTAAAAATAAAGTGTACTATAACCAGTGTTTTCCCCTGTTGTGAAGAATTTGAAGAAGCTCATATTTTGAAGATAGGAAGAGATTTAGTTTAGATGAAGTTTAGTATGGATGGTTTGCTAAATAGTTTGGAAGTTTGTGAATTCATGAGTTCGGGGAGGTGGAATTTAGAATACGGGAATTCAGCTTGAGAGCTACACCTTTATGAGGGTTAGGAGGTAGCTTGTGGAGCTCTACTTGGTCCAATAACTATTTTCAAATAGAAGCATTTATATAATATACTTCTCTATCCCCATGTTTGCACTAAAGGAGGAATGTTAGATTATTTAGATTAGTATCTCATCTATATTGAGTGGATTGGTTGTAAGAGATAGAATAGGAATCCTTATATACAAGAGATCCTCTTCTTTACGTATTGTTTATTGAATAATTCAACATCAAGGGATTATTTTGTGTTACATTGAAGCCATATTCTTAGAATGTTTTCTTTTCTTATGGCAGGGTTGTGTAAACAAGCTATAAGTTGTAACAATTTCCTTCTTATTGTAGGGTTGTGTAAACAAGCTATAAGTTGCAACAATTTCCTTCTTATGGCAGGGTGTGTAAACAAGTAGGAAGTTGATGAATTTGGATCAGTTTAATACACAAAATAATTCCCATTCAATAATATTGTTTACAAATATATAGGCATATAATCTCCTTGTAATAAGGAGTTGTGCTTTATTTCCAAATCCCATAAAGCTTGCAACAAACACTATTACCGAGAGTTTGTTAAAATAACTCTCCACAAATACAATGTAGACACTAACACACACTTAGGAATATTTTTAACATAAGTTGTAAAAATTTCCTTTCTTGTGGTAGGGTTGTGTAAACAAGCTATAATTATTTATAGTGTGGCAGTACTGCAAATTTGTAAGTAAATAGAAATGTTTTGTCTAAAGCATTTATATTTTCAGATGACATTTCAATAGGAATGGCTGCTTGCCATTCACAAGCCATTTTAGGACTTCAGTTTTGAGAGATTTTAACTGCATGCCCTAGGGGTTTTACATATACCTTATTAATATTTAATTATGTAGGCATTTTTGGAGTCACCAAATCTATAAAAAATATGATATTTATTATTTTTGATGCAGAAGTGCTCGGATGGGCCCATGTTATAGCTTTGTTTTAGGTAATTCATTTGTTTTGGTGAATTGAAGAAGTTTGCATCACCAAGGCACATTGAGTTTATGCAGTAACCTTATCTCTATTGCCAAATGATTAATTTATTATTAGAATTTACATTTCTGTTGAACAAATGATATAAACATAAAAAATGTTGGTCAGAGGTGTATTTTAATGGGAAGCTTATGGCATTGAAGGGATTGAACATGATCATTGATAGCGTGACAGGGTGAAAGGTTTATGGTTAATATCCATCAGTTCCTCAAGTAAGCAATTTATTGAAATCATCTTTGTCAGCTTATAGTATATTGGCTCAATTTATCTAAAGTGAAGTTTATGGTTTTAAAACAACTTGAGTATTATTCTGGATGTTCTAAAATTATGTTACGCTGCCTAAGAGATATTGTAGCCATTTGAAACATTTATTGTTTCATTGTTACTTCATTTTTAAGTTCAACAATTTTGGATTCCACCAGCAAAAAGTCCTCTGAATTCTCTATTAATGCCTTTCAAGGGTTATGATTGTAGGGTGTAATTTCCTTTTCAAGTTCTAAGAGTTTTGTTTTAGGCTTGTAAGTTTATTATTAGAATTTACATTTCTATTGAGCAAATGATATAAACATAAAAAATGTTGGTCAGAGGTGTATTTTAATGGGAAGTTTATGGCATTGAAGAGCTTGAACATGATCATTGATAGCGTAACAGGGTGAACGGTTTATGGTTAAGATCCATCGGTTCCTCAAGTAAGCAATTTATTGAAATCATTTTTGTCCGCATACAGTATATTGGCTCAATTTATGTAAAGCAAAGTGTATGGTTTTATTTATGTAAAGTGAAGTGTATGGTTTTAGCACATGTTGATTATTATTCGGGATGTTCTAAAATTATGTTAGTCTACCTAAAAGATATTGTAGCCATTTGAAACATTTATTTTTTCGCTGTTATTTCATTTTTTAGTTCAACAATTTTGGATTCCACCAGCAAAAAGACCTCTGAACTCTTTATCAATGCCTTTCAAGGGTTTTGATTGTAGGGAGTAATTTCCTATTCAAGTTCTAAGAGTTTTGTTTTAGGCTTGTAAGTTTATTCTTTAGTCCCTGCAATTACGCTGAGACCAATTTAGGATGATATTACATCGCAGCACATTGTTTTGCAAATTTTACAGTTTATCAGCTGAAGGAAAGGTTGAGGTAACATTGTGTTTTGTATGGTTGATGTTCTACAAGATTGAACTAAATACATTGTAGGTATGAATTTTTCTTGAATACTACTTAAGCAAAGGGACTCAGTCCCTTATATGGTGGTTTACGATGGAACACTTCCCTTTTTTTTGGCAGGGTTATGAAAACAAGCTATGTTTTCTATTAAGCGTGTGATACTGCAAATTTGTGTGTGATACTGCAAATTTGTGGGTAAGTAGAAGGGTTTTGTTTAAAGTGATATTTTAATAATAATTATTGAAGATCTCATTGTTTGGCTTTACAATCTCTTGTCCATTGAGGTTTCTATTTAAATCGCTGCTTGCCATGGACAACCCATTGTACGACTTGAGTTTTGAGAGACTGCTGTTGTATGCTCAAATTGGAGGCCGTGAAATTGACATGTTGGTAAAATAGTATCAACATCTAGGCTTTTTTAATTACATGTTACCTTCAACTGCCACGAAATGTATAGAAGTGACGATACTTATGATGCAGAAGTGATTCCTGGACCCATGCTAGAACTTTGTTCTGCGCTGATTTGGATGTTTTTGTAAATTGAAGAACTTTTTATCACTCAGGTGCATTGATTCTGGTGTATTTTTCAAATTAATTAACTTTGCATCTCGAACACCAAAAAGGATGGTCAGATGTGTATTTCAATTAAAAAAATTGAAGAAATTTTTATTATATTTTTTATGCCAAGTTCGCAGGCAAGGAAAAGTGTTCCATACACAGATTTGGATTTAGCTTCCAGCTGTGAAACGAAACACCATCCGAGTTTGTGAGTAAGATGTCAATTTCTCACCTTTCTTAGCTGAATTTAGTGTGATTAGCCAACACAAAATTTAGATCCTAAATTAGTGAGCATTTTGTCTTTGATTGAGTTAAGACGGTGAATTTTCTGTACACAATTTAAAATGGAATTTTGGATGAAGGGCTGGACTATTTTCGATTGGGTGATAAAGAATTTGTGAAGTGTAATTTTTCAATTACAAATAAGAGCTTTCATTTAATTTTAAATTTGATCATCTTCCTGAACATTAGTGTGCTTAGAGAATTCAACTTGCATGTGGCCCTGATCTTAGTTTATGACAAGTAACAGTGTGGAATAAGCAATAAAATTTTCCTCCCTTTGAGTTAAATGTCTATTAAGTGATCGCATATTTCTCCCCTTATGCTTGTAGTAATATATACAATGATGCTGTGTGTGAAAAAAATGAGTTTATTTGTGGGGATAGTAGAAATTGCTTGATTGGGTGATTGAAATATTTGATTGGTCTAGCTGCAACTTTCACAGGTCTGAGGTACTGTGTTATGATCCAAGAACAGTGAAGTGGCATGGCAATTCTGGTTTACTAGCATAGCTATTATGCTTAAATTTTTTTAAGGGATCAGATCTCTATTATGCCTACCCCGTGAAGGGCTGCCTCTGTTTTCGCCGGTTGTGAATTACTTGGGGAGTGGTAAACTTTTGTTATGGACTCCCTTGGTGGTATTTTCATTTGCATTTTGAATGTTTTTCTGTTTTGCTACATGATACCTTTTGAGGTCACAGTCTCTAATAGAAAAGGAGTCTTGTTGCATAGAGCCTTCTTTAGGTTTCCTTCAGCAGAATGGCCTGGATGATTAATGATAATGTAGGCATTTTTGAAGGCAGGGAGCCTATAGGAAATCGGAGGTTGACAAGACAAAAAGATGGCGAAATATTATCAAGTATCAGCATATGCGCTGTTTTAATCAAGTGTCAGACAAAAAAATAATATAAAAAATTGAACATATTTTGGACTTTGAAGTTAAGCAGGTTGAAATATGACTATGATTTTGGTTTAATATCTTCATTTTTGCGAGTTGAAGAACTTTGGTTTATGCAATAAGCTATTCTCTACTCCCTTATTATTAATTGATTAATAAGATTTACAGTTGTGATGAGCACATGATAGTCAGAAAAAGCAGGGTGAAATCTGTGAATATGATTTTGGTTAATTTGTTCAATTTTGTGAGTTGAAGAACTTCTGTTCATGCAATAAACTATTATCTACTCCCTTATTATTAATTGATTAATAGGATTTATATTTGCAATGAGAAAATGTTAGTCAGAAACAAGAAAAACATGGGTCTAAAGTTTATCTACATTTTTTTTTTCTTTTTGGAGTTTGATTTTGGGAGGCAGCAAAGGGAAAAATAATTATCCATTAGTTTCTTTTTTAGGTGAAGAAAGTAAGCGAAGGGAGAGTGTTTCATGGTGAATGTATTGGAGTAGGATGTTAAAAGCTCAATTTTCAATCTGATTTTTATAATTTTTATTCGTTCTGTCTGTGATCTTGTCTTTGATTTAATTAAAAACTAAAAGAAATGAATTTTCTACTCATAGATAGGGAAAAATTGAAGCTGATGATAAAAAGAAATTCATTGGATCATTAGTCTAGTAATATTATCCAACTTTAGAGGATTTATGGAAAGGAATTTGCCAATTCAATCCAAGGGGGCTTTAATTTATTTCTTATTTTGATTTATTTATCTTTGTAGATATTGACACATAGGTAACGATGTGGATTATGTGGTATGATATTTATTCCCTTTCACTTGTGGCAGCGATATAATTAGTCCCACATCTATCTTGACCGAGAACAGACTAAGATGGTAGCATGTGGCTACAAAATGTAATGCAACTTTAGTGGTGTCTCAGCTAACATTTATATTATTGCTTTGTGTGTTTTACAATGTTATGAAGAGAACTTCAAGCTAGATCTCTATATTTGTTTGGTGGAGAGCTTAGTATATTACTTATTATTTATTTCCCAGTACAAGATTATGTCAATGTTTTTTTGGGAAGATTGACTCAAATTAATATACTACTGTCAATTGTTGAAGCATAATTTATTGAATATTTATTTTGTTTCATGGCTTTTAAGGGTTTATAGCATTAAGGACTTGAACATGGCTTATTGATGGGATGGAAGTTGGTCTGTAAGTTTTAGCATTGCATTGTTATGTAATAACATTTTTGAGGAAGATTGACTCTAATTAATACCAAATTATTAGTAAAAAATAAATATGAAACATGTATTTGTTTAATTCCATGAAATGGTTTATGGCTTTTAAGAGTTTGAACATGACAATTGATGGCACTGTGGAGTGAAGCACCCATTTGGGTTATAAGATCCTTCAGGTCCTCTGAGTAAGGAACTTATGGCAATCAATTTTGTTGGCTTGCAATATTTTTTGTTGATTCTATCCAAAGTCAAGGGTTGTGACAAGTTGAGAGTTATTTGGAAAGTCGTAACATATTTGGTTAGGCTGCCCAAAATCTATTGCATCTGTTTGAAGGATTTGTTTTTTGGTTGTTTGAGTAGAGTGTCAATTTCTGTCTTTTTTTTTTTTTTGATCTGAATATAGTGTGATTAGTGAAGAAAAAAATTAGATGGAACTGGAGTCGGCATCCAGCTATAAAACAAAGCTATGTTTAAGTTTGTGAGCAGGATGTCAATTTCTCTCTCTTTTCATTTGTATATGATCGAGTTAAAAAATAATGAATTTTCTCTACATGTAATGATTGATGACAAATAATAACAAATATGGAATAATTTTTTGCCATAAAGGAATCTATTGCATGGAATGTCTTCAAATGGTCATAAATGGGATTTAAGTTGGTCTATAAGTTTTAGTAGAGTGCACGAGCAAAAGAATGATATAGACAAATTGCCATAAAGAGGACTTAAACCTAGATCTCTACTCTTTTAGTGGAGAGCTTGGTATTTTTAAAAAGCACAAGATTATGTCCATGTTTTTTTGGGAAGATTGACTCAATTTAACAAACTGTTGATTGTTGAAATATAATATTGAATGTTTTATTTGTGTTTTAAGAACTAAAGGGTTTATGACATTTTAGGGCTTCAAAAAGGTCATAAATGGATGAAAGTTGGTATGTAAGTTTTAGCAGGGTTCACAAGCAAAAGAATGTTATAAACAAAATGTTAAGAAGAGGACTTCAAGCCAAATCTTTGCTCTGTCAGTGGAGAGCTCATTGAATTATTTATTTTTAAGAAATTCATGTTTTCCTTGTACTTATGTCAAATGTTTGTTAGGGAAGATTAACTTGAGTTAACAGATGCTGATGATGATGTCTTCAAAAGGAGCATCGATGATGATTTATTCATCTTTGACATTCATGATAGCCTCTTGGGCAACTGCAGATTGGATCTTCTGCGCCTCACTCACCTCCTACAGAACAGGGTCCTCCTCGAGAAGGGATGAAGTGGAAGGCGGATGGTTAAAACTATGTGGAAGAGGAGGTAGTCCTTGAGCTAGAATCAAATTATTCTCCTCTTTCCATTTGGCCAGCACTTCATCTATATCAAGGGTGGCCTGATAGCTCTCTTGGAGGTGTGTAGATGGGGTGTGTTTTGACATGTCCATCACACATTCGCTGAGGAATCTCACTCTAGATTCTAACTCTACAATTCTCCTGGCTATATTTTCTTGGAAGAGCCTTTTCTGGAGGTCACAAACATCATCATGAGAAGGAGCAGCCTCGACTTCTTCAAGGTTTTGAGCAAAACCTTTTTCCTCCTCTTCCTTCCTACCCCATGATTCCATTGTTTCCTTCCAGCTCATGACCTTGGGATTGGAATTTTTTCCTTGGGAAGAACCAACAACTTTGTCTTCCTCAAGGTCCCGAGCTGGTTCATGATTTTTCTTCTTCCAACTTGGAATTTGGAGATCATGTTGAAAGACTTGAGGAAGTTGGGGAAGATTTGGGAGGGTCTGCTCCTGTACAGGAAGAGCTACCTGAAGAGAGGCGTGCTAGAAAGCTAGGCGCATGGGATTAAGATCAAGATCAATTGATGCATTGGATGAGCTAGAATGAGCAAGTGCCATCTGATAGAAAGGATTTGGTGCACAAGAGGTGGCTTTCTTTAGGATAGGAGGGGGCGCGCAAAGCTAACTGCATTGCATGAATGGATTATTCCATTTTGTTACTTCCTCCATGGATTGCAAGGCCTAAGCTTGCCTGAACAAACACTCCTCTTTATACATCAGCTCATGCTGATATCCATATTGCTCATCCAGTCTGTCAATCTTCATTACCTACTTCTCAAACTCCAAGGCCACTTCCCTTATGGTTGTAAGACAACTAGGAGAGCTGCTTGAGGGGATTGCATGAATACTCTGAGCTTGATCAAAACCATACAAAGGAAAACAAGGCCCATGATTTTGGACGATGGAATTATACATACAAAAATGTGATTTTTTGATGGCACCAAAACTGCTTAACCAACTGATTCAACTTGGATTCACCATTGGTGTTGATGAAAAAGCCTCTAAAGGCTAGTTGGTTGAAGAACACACCAAAAAATTTCAACTCTTTGAATAAAACTTGTCCTAGTTGGTCCCATCGGGCGTGCCAAAAATTGTTGACGCAGTAGATTGCACCCTGGACATGAAGTCGAGCTCCTGCCTTCCACACGCAACAATGGAATCTCCCCTCTTTCCTGTGGGCCTGACAAAACTGGGCGGAGAGTCTCTAGATAAGGGCTAGCTCCATTTGATGTATCTTTTAGGTCATGGATTTCTTACTGCTAACAAATAAATGAAAAAAAAGGGGGTTGAAAAGAGATAAGGATGTTGAAAACAAAACCTAAACCTAAACTAAAAGGTGATACACCAAAAAAGTTGATACACTCAACCCGAACATACACTTTTCACCAAAAATAAGTTGTCATACACTTCATCTAATATGAAAAACTCTTCTGTATTAGTGAGTCAGGGGTCCATAGAGATACAGGGAGGAAAAACTATCAAAGGTGTTCTGAGACACACTTTGGTAGCCTATTCACATGCGCCTATATTCCTACTGTAGACACTTTTGGCAGCGTGTAGAAGAAGAAACTTCACAATGCACTAGACATGTTGGAATCGTTATGTGAAAAGCATAAAATAAAATGACTTAATGCAAAAAAAAAACATAGACATGCGTGAGTGCAAGTTCAAATGGAGGTAAAAATTGCTAAGTCTTGATTCAAGGTAAAATCTGGCAGAGTTCTGCCTTATAAACCCAGAGATTTTTGCGCAGAGCTTTGCCTTACGGGCTAAGAGATCTCTTCTCAAAATGAGAAGTTTACAATATATAGAAAGAGGAGAAGAAGTAAAGGCTCCCCTTTGGAAAAGACTTTTGGCGCCCTTTGACAAGCTGGCCCATGTGCATTGAGAGCATCGAGAAGAGGAAGCCACTTGATAGATAATGTTGTGTCGACTCCTGCTTTGACTTTGGCGTTCAAACATTAATGTGAAAGCATGGCCGTGCCTCTTTTCTACAAACAGAGTGCTTCCTTCAGATATTCATGCGATTTGTCTGCTTATAAATGCGAAGTGGAGAAAATAGGCCACGCCACACAAAGGATATGGAAGATATCCTCCCAAGTTATAATTCAATAATTATGATGCATGAAAATCATTTACTATAAATAAACATAATAGGGAGTCTTTTCACTGTTCATGCCTCTTGATGACCACTTGGCAGTCACTATTCCAACCGCTAGAGTAACTCCTTCCCCTTTGCCCCCTGGACTATTTTGTTTGTTTCTGCATTTGGCTCTTTTGTCTCTTTTCTGGTTCCTTAGCCCTCGAGGGCTATCTTCTCGGCCTTGCTGGCTCCTTGGGCTCTTCCATTAGCAGGTCGTTGGGTCTTTTAGCTCTTTGGGCCCTTTTCTAGTTGGCACTCAAGTATTTAAAAATCAAACGACTATTTCCATGTCATAAAATTGACGTTCGCGGGCCCGTCACTGCTTGAAAACCAATGGCTAGTTCATCGTGCTTGATTTTGACGTCTTCGGGGATGTCACCATCCTTGGCAATTCCTTCGGTTCTTTTCTCTTCAGTCGGGCTTTTGTCTCGATCAATTTTCTCGCGAATAAAATGTTCGCAAGAATTGTCTCGCTCGCTTCTTCAAAGTTTTTTCTCGGGTTCTTCCCCGCAGCCTCTTTCGAATTTCTTCAGACTTTTTGTTCGAAGGAATTCCTTCGGACAAAAGTCTGAAAGAAACCATCTTATGCCTTTTGCCTTGGTATTTTACTTCGGCGGGATTTTTTTCCGCATAATTTTTTCAGACAAAATGTCTGAAGGAATTCCTTCGGACATTTTGTTCGAAGAAATTCTCTTCTTTTGCCTTGTAAAAATTTTCAAAGAAAACATAACTTTTTGGCTTTCTCCCTGACCCCTTTGCAAATGTTCCTTGCCCTTCGCAAGGGCATTTAGAATGGTCAATTTTGTGCCTAAGTGGGAACATGTCTCTTCCTGCAGAGTTCGTAGAAAACTTCTTTGCATAGTTCGTAGAAACACTTGCAAAGTCCATAGAAAACCCGCAGAGTCTATAGAAACACCTGCAGAGTCCGTAGAAATGCCTGCAGAGTCTGTAGAAACACCTACAGACTCTGTAGAAATGCCTGCAGAGTCCGTAGAAACACCTGCAAAGTCTGTAGAAATGCCTACAAAGTCCGTAAAAACACGTGCAGAGTCTGTAGAAATGCGTGCAGAGTCCATAGAAACTCCAAGACTTTTGCAAAATCAAAAAATGAACTGGCTCAGAACAACAGGGAAAGAAGGTGACCGATTTGGCCTGTTGGACCAAAAATGGTCAACAGTGAATTTGTTCAATTTTGTGAGTTGAAGAACTTCGGTTTATGAAATAAACTATTCTCTACTCCCTTATTATTAATTGATTAATAGGATTTATATTTGCAATGATAAAATGTTAGTCAGAAACAAGAAAAACAAGTGTCTAAAGTTTATCTACATTTTTTTTTTTTTTTTTGGAGTTTGATTTTGGGAGGCAACAAAGGGAAAAATAATTACCCATTGGTTTATTTTTTAGGTGAAGAAAGTAAGCAAAGGGAGAGTGTTTCATGGTGAATGTATTAGAGTAGGATGTTAAAAGCTCAATTTTCAATCTGATTTTTATAATTTTTATTCGTTCTTTCTGTGATCTTGTCTTTGATTTAATTAAAAACTAAAAGCAATGAATTTTCTACTCACAGATAGGGAAAAATTGAAGTTGATGATAAAAATAAATTCGTTGGATCATCAGTCTGGTAAAATTATCCAACTTTAGAGGATTTATGGAAAGGAATTTGCCAATTCAATACAAGCGGGCTTTAATTTATTTCTTATTTTGATTTATTTATCTTTGTAGATATTGACACATAGGTAACGATGTGGATTATGTGGTATGATATTTATTCCCTTTCACTTGTGGTAGCCATATAATTAGTCCCACATCTATCTTGACCGAGAACAGAGTAAGTTGGTAACATGTGGCTACAAAATGTAATGCAACTTTGGTGGTGTCTCAGCTAACATTTATATTATTGCTTTGTGTGTTTTACAATGTTATGAAGAGGACTTCAAGTTAGATCTCTATATTTGTTTGGTGGAGAGCTTAGTATATTACATATTATTTATTTCCCAGTACAAGATTATGTCAATGTTTTTTTGGGAAGATTGACTCAAATTAATATACTACTGTCAATTCTTGAAGCATAATTTATTGAATATTTATTTTGTTTCATGGCTTTTAAGGGTTTATAGTATTAAGGACTTGAACATGGCTTATTGATGGGATGGAAGTTAGTCTATAAGTTTTAGCATTGCATTGTTATGTATTAACATTTTTGAGGAAGATTGACTCTAATTAATACCAAAAGTTATTTGTAAAAAATAAATATGAAACATGTATTTGTTTAATTCCATGAAAGGGTTTATGGCTTTTAAGAGTTTGAACATGATAATTGATGGCACTGTGGAGTGAAGCACCCATTTGGGTTATAAGATCCTTCAAGTCCTCTGAGTAAGGAACTTATGGCAATCAATTTTGTTGGCTTGCAATATTTCTTGCTGATTCTATCCAAAGTCGAGGGTTGTGACAAGTTGAGAGTTATTTGGAAAGTCGTAACATATTTTGTTAGGCTGCCCAAAATTTATTACATCTGTTTGAAGGATTTGTTTTTTGGTTGTTTGAGTAGAGTGTCAATTTTTGTCTTTTTTTTTTATCTGAATATAGTATGATTAGTGAAGAAAAAAATTAGATGGATTTGGAGTCGGCATCCAGTTATAAAACAAAGTTATGTTTAATTTTGTGAGTAGGATGTCAATTTCTCTCTCTCTCTCTTTTTTTAACTAAAAGGGGTAAAAAAATTTATTCAAAAGAAACAGCAAACAAGAAGATTACATCGCTTTTTCCTGGTCCACCAAAAGACCCAGCTTCTGAGAGAAATCCAAAAGCAATAACCTATGATCAAGAATTTTCCACTGAGGCCCCTGCTCAGAGGCCCATTTAGCCACGCAGTCAGCAATTCCATTCCATTCCCGAGGGATATGTTTGAAAATAACAGAATCTAAAGAAGTACTTAGATGGAGACCCTATTGTACAACCATGGCTAGCTGCCAATCAACACTATCAAAATTATGATTATTTAACAGATTAATCACTACTTGGGAATCTGATTCACAAATAACTCTATACCAGCCTTGTTGGCAACACTGATGCATCGCTTGCAAGATAGCCATCACTTCCATGAGATTATTAGATTACCAGCCCTTATACACAGAAAAAATAAATTAGACATTCCCAGAGCTGTCACGCCCCACGCCTCCAATGCCTACTTTCCCTGGGTTTCCTCTCGAAGAGCCATCAGTGTTAACTTTGATTGTACCAGCCGGCGGGGGGGTCCATCGTCCAATCCTATCCACCAGTCTCGGCAACTATCTGGATTTTTTCGTTGGGCGCGTGTGAGGCGCGATACAAGGGTCGGCCAAGGGCGCACCAACAACACTAGAAAAAATCGCAGTGTTTTCCATCCCCAAGTCATCAATTCTACATCCTTTCGCAAAGAGAGTCTCTTACAATGCATTTTGGATTCTCTCCCAAAGGGTGCTGAGCACCATCTGAGTCCCCCAAAAAATCCACCTATTCCTTTATATCCAGATGTTCCACAGAATAAATGAGGGGGCAGCCAGCCAAGCAGTCTGTAGAATTGACGCTTTAGATGGAGGATGACCCAGCCGGCTCCAGAAGTCTGCGAGCGAAGTTGCGTGCCAGCCGGGGCGGCCCCACGCCCTCCACCAAAGATGCCAAATTTGCTTAGCAAAGGGGCAGTGAAAGAAGAGAGGCGGTCCTGTTTCCTCATTGCTGCAGCATAAGACACATCTGGACGGCCCCTGAAAGCCACGCTTACACAAGTTATTCTAGGTAAGACACCTGTTATACAATAACATCCACAAAAAGAAATTACATTTGGGCCATGTAAAACAATTCCAGATTCTCTTCCCCCACAAGAAGTTTGCTTCTCCAAACAATTGCTTAGTCAGGGCAAGATATCCAGCCGAAACCGAATAACTCCCCATAGAAGCACCTCCCCACGCAAGAACATCATGTCCTTGTAAGAAGCTACAAATTCTTGAAGCTAAGATCCGAGAAAGTTCCAATCGCTCCTCCTAGGAGCCACTTGGCGGCCAATCCAAAGAATTTTTCCATCTATAACCAGTAGTTGTGCCCAGATTATACTCTTCCTTGTAATGAGCAATCGTAGTCCAACCAACAGCTTGGAGGGTGTCACACAAAGATTGCAAATGCGGATGGGAGGCCAAGAGGCGGGAAATCCATCCCATGAGTCTTTCGAGAAGAGGGCATTCGCTCCGCTATTGCAAATCCAGAAGAGGCTGCTCTTCACCAGGTGAGCTCCCAATTTGAGAGTATTCCATATCATGGAACCCCCTCTCTCAAGAGGCAGCCTAGGGATGTCTGAAGGTGCCACCCCCAAAAAATACTTAAATGCCAAGATGCAGGCCCAGAGTTGGGATTGATTGGAGCACCATCTCCAATAAAGTTTAGCAGCAAGAGCTTGGATAGCCAGGATGGCCAAACGCAATCCAAGTACCCCGTCTTTCTTTGGCCGGCAAATAGTATCCCACTTGATCAAACTCCATTTGATGTTTTGTAAGTTACCACTCCAAAGGAATTGGTGAGAGAGGGCGTCAAACTCCTTGAGGAAGTACATGGGGGTAGCCTGCACCATGCAACGGTAGATTGGAAGGAACTGAATAACCGATTGCAGGAGTGTGACTCTACCTGCAGTAGAAAGCCATCTGTGTGTCCAGTGATTAACCTTTTCCTTGAGTCTATCCAGCACATTCTGCCAAAATAGTCTTGGCTGCCTACCAACCATGATGGGAATCCCCAAATAAGTAACCGAGAGATCCTGAATTTGAAATCTCAAGATAGCCGAAATCCTCTACTGTATAAGCACAGGTGTGTTGAAGAAGAAGATAAAGGATTTGTGGTCATTAATTTTCTGCCCAGTCGCATCTAGATATATGTCAAGGGTGCCTCAAAAGGCTCTTGCCTCCCTAATGCGCGCTCTCCCTACCAGGATAGTATCATTCACAAACTGGAGGTGAGATGTAGTTAGTCCATTCCCCCACTACCACCCCTGCATAATGTTCTGAGACACCTGGAACCTGATAAGTCGTCCAAGCCCCTCAGCCAGTATGATAAATAAATAAGGAGAGAGTGGATCTCCTTGGCGCAGGCCTCTTGAAGCACTAAAAAGCTCAGTGGGTTGTCCATTGATAAGGATCAAATAAGAAGGCATGGTAACACAGCTTAGCACCCATTGGACCCAAACCGAATCAAAACCAAAGCGCAGCATAATTTTTTGCAAGAATCTCCAGCGGGCCCTATCATAGGCCTTGGCTAAGTCAAGCTTGATAAAGATTGCTCGTCCCTGAGAGGTGCTCATGGAGTGAATAGCTTTTGAGGCAATAGCCACCTCATCCAAAATTTGTTTTCCAACAGCAAAGCCCCCTTGTTCCTTTGAAATAATCCAGGGGAGGCATCCTTTAAAACACTTTGCAATAAGCTTGGTGATGATTTTGTAAACCACGTCGCACAGCGCAATAGGCCTAAAATGGTCCAGCTGATTCGCCTGATCTCTCTTTAGAATTAGGACCAGAAAAGTTGCATTTAGAGCCTTGAGCATATCTTTGTTGGAGAAGGATTCTTGCACCACGTCCAAGAGGTCTTGTTTGATAATATCCCAGAAGTCTTGAAAGAATTCAACTGGGAAGCCATCAGGCCCTGGAGCTTTACCTCTTTTTCATACTAAAAACCACTCCTTCCACTTCATCCCTACTAATAGGCCGCATTAGAGACTCATTCATTCCCAAAGTCACTAATGAGGGGATGCACAATAGGACTGTATTTTCAGCCAACTCTGGTGGAGGCAGGTCATCAAAAAAAAGGGCGGAATAAAACCGAACAGCTTCTCTAGATATATCTTGAGAAGTATTCAGTCGTATCCCATTCGGACAAACCAGAGAGGAGATAAAGTTTGTGTTTCGCCTTGCCTGCACTGACTTATGAAAAAAAGTGGTGTTCTTGTCCCCCTCTTGGAGCTAGTCTATGCGTGCCTTCTGCTTCCAAAAAATCTCTTCGTGAAGCTCCCACTCAGCTAAAACATTGGCTGCTTGAGATTCAGCCTGGTGGAGTTCTTCAGAGAAGCCCAAGTCTCTTATCTGCCTGGTCACCACATCCAAGCGGTCTTGAGCCCTTTTCCTCATTGTGTGGAGATTACCAAAACTATTTATATTCCAATATTTTAGCTTCCTCTTAACATATTGAAGTTTTTTGGCGAAGGTGAACATAGCGGTGCCATAGTTGGGTCCTCCCTGTCGCCACCACTACGCCATCAAGTCATGAAGGAAGGCCTCGCGTAGCCACATGAGCTGGAACTTAAACGGAGGCTTCTTTGGTCCCGAGATGTGGCTAGTAGAGAGCTTAATCGGCCAGTGGTCAGATCCTCTCCAATCAAGAATTTTTGAAGCCAAGGAAGTGGAGATAGATCACCAAAAAGAAGAGACAAAGAATCTATCAAGGCGCTCCGAGATACCAACATCACCAATCTACCTGTTGCTCCAAGTGAAAATCTCGTTGAGCGGTTTAACATCTGAAAGGCGCAGGAGGTCAATATTTTGCCTAAAGATCTCTTAAGAGGGCCCCAATCGGGCCAGCCCGCCCCTCTTCTCCTCCAGGTTGAGAATTGCATTAAAATCCCCAATCAAAATCCAAGGCAAAAACAGGTAGCAGCTCCTGACATATCTGATATGGTTCCAAAGTTTCAGCTATCCAGGAAGATCCACAGGGGAATAAACATTAGTAACCAGAATGAGCTCCCTAGATTCCATAGAGGAAGCGGTCATTGAGAGGGCTGAACTGCCAGATAGCCAGTGAAGAGGCATGATTCTCTCAGGATTCCAGCATATGGCCAGCCCCCCTGAGGACCCCAATGCACCCACACATTGGCTCTGACTGGAATACCATATGTTCGGCCTACAAGAAAACCAAGAGTCCACTGAAAGTTTAGTCTCCTGGATACAGGGGATATCAGGAGAATGTTCAATCACTAATTTATGCATAGCTTTTTCTCTGGGGATGCTATGCAGTCCCCTTACATTCCATGATAAGACAATCATTGAGTCAAGTGGGGGAAATGCTCACCCAAGGTCTTAACAAACCCCGACTCTACTAATAAATCCCCTGTGAGCTTAATTTTGTCCTGATCCTTCCTTCGGCCAGCTCGTGTAGGAGCAGAAACCAACGCTTTCTTGAAGGGTCTTTGCATGAGACCAAGGGCTGAAGAGGATCCTTTTTCTTTCCTAGTTGCTTCCACCTCCTTTGCCAGGTCCGCCCATCGAACCTCCTTATCACATGGGGCTGGTCAAACTGTAAGGGCATCCTCCTGCGGTCCATGAGATATCTCCTGGGTCGGCTGAGGCTCCATTTCTTATGAGCCATCTCTGAAAGCAATGCGTTCAGTGACCTCTGTATTCTCTCACTGAAGCATTTCTGGGATTCCATCCTCAATAGCCATACTGTCCAGAACTTCAAAATGATTGAAACCTATCTCAACCTACTTGTCAAAATTTGGCCATTTCTGCCCATGGCTCTTCGTACGACGTCGAGCTGGAAAGAATCCATCCTTGTCAGGACCCCTGTGCCCTGTTAAACCTTGGTCTGTATTTTTGGGGTTAAGATGATTTTTCCCTTTCATAACACTGTCTGGATAGGTCCTAGTCATCCCATTGTTGGCCAGTTGGCCCTTTCCTTTGTCTCCATTGGCCATCTGGGGCCCAAACGGCTCCTCAGGTGAATCATTGTCTCTTGCCACCTGAGGGCACTGGCGGTGCAAATGTCCATACACATGGCATATGCGACAATGAAAGGGAATAGCCTCGTAATCTATTTGTTGAATCCAAGAGGAGGTGCCCATACAAATTTCCAGAGAGTCTGGCAGAGGATTATTCAAATTAACGTCAACACAAATACCGGCATAAGAAATTACGTTTTTGTCCAACATTTGATGCGCTATGGTTGTCAGTGTTCTAAGCATAGCGGCTATCCGGCGAAGGATATCCTCTCCCCAAAATTCTAAGGGAAGTCTCGGCAAACGGACCCAAACCGGGATGCCGACTGGAAGATCTTTCGGAGAATTAAACCTTGCATGCCAGGGTTTAAGGGAAAGACCATTGCGATCGTAGAAGTAAGGGCCTGCTTCAAAAATCTTATTCTGATCAGAAATAGAGGAAAAATTCACCATAAAATAATTGTTTCCAGCCAGCATAATATCAAAGTCCCCCTCAATCTGCCATGTCTGTCGGATCCAGGCTTCCAGGGCCGAAACCGAAATATGGATACCCAAGAATTTGCAGATAAGAGCATGGGAAGATAAGTATTCCACCTCGTCCTTCATTGCTTCCTGGGAAATGACCAAAACAAGTCGCTCCATACTTCGCTGCAAGCATCCATTAATCTTCCTAAGCTTTGAAGTCTCATCGACGTACACCGTTTCAGTTTCCTTTACACTCCCACCAAGCAAAGGCCGATCCTCCCTGGGGGCTTCCATTCGGCCGTTTGGTCGTAGGCCATTGCTCGCGGCCATCCCTCCTTTCAACCCCTCCCCCTTTTTGTACATCTACTATTTCAAAAAACACAAAGCTTGTAATTTCCTATGACGTATCCATTTCTCTCTCTTTTCATTTGTATATGATCGAGTCAAAAAAAATGAATTTTCTCTGCATGCAATGTTTGATGACAAATAATAATAAATATGGAATAGTTTTATGCCATAAAGGAATATATTGCATGGAATGTCTTCAAATGGTCATAAATGGGATTCAAGTTGGTCTGTAAGTTTTAGCAGAGTGCACAAGCAAAATAATGATATAGAGAAATTGCTATAAAGAGGACTTAAAGCCAGATCTCTGATCTTTCGGTGGAGAGCTTGGTATTTTAAAAAAGTACAAGATTATGTCCATTTTTTTTGTGAAGATTGACTCAATTTAACAAACTACTGATTGTTGAAATATAATATTGAATGTTTTATTTGTTTTTTAAGAATTAAAGGGTTTATGGCATTTTAGGGGCTTCAAAAGGTCATAAATTGATGAAAGTCGGTCTGCAAGTTTTAGCAGGGTCCACAAGCAAAATAATGTTATAGACAAAATGTTAAGAAGAGGACTTCAAGCCAGATCTCTGCTCTGTCGGTGGAGAGCTCATTTAATTATTTATTTGTAAGAAATTCATGTTTTCCCTATACTTACGTCAAATGTTTGTTAGGGAAGATTAACTTGAGTTAACAGACCGCTGATTGTTGAAACATAATATTGAACATTTTTTTTTTATGGAACTAAGGGTTTATGAATTTTAAGGGCTTCAATATGGTTATGGATGGGATGCCATTTAATATGTAAGTTTTAGTAGTGCATAATTGTGCAATATCCTTTTTGAGGTAGTTAGACTCCAATTAACAACACGTTGATTTTCTAAACATGAAAAGAAATATATATTTGTTTAATGGCATGAAATGGTTTATGACTTTGAAGAGCTTGAATTTGATCATTGATGATCATTGATGGCACTGCGGAGTGAAGCACCTTTTTTGATTTAAGATCCATAGGCTCTTCTGAGTAAGCAACTTATGGCAATCAATTTTTGTAGGCTTACAATATTTTTTTGTGGATTTTATTGAAAGTGAAGGGTAGGGTTTTATGACAAGTTGAGAGCTATTATTAGGAAAGTGGCTTAAAAGGTATTGTATATGTTTGAAAGATTTATTGAGTGGATGTATACTCCCTTTTCAGTTCAATAAGTTTGGACTACACCCTTGAAATTCCCTTTCTTTTCCTTATTATCAACTCCTTTCAAGGGTTTTTATGTAGGGCGTACATTTCTATTAAAGTTTTATTTTAGGCCTCTAAGTTTTTGCTTTAGTTCCAGTAATTAGGCGACCTGATTAACATGATATTATGTGGCAGCACATCGATCTGAAAATTTTATAGTATATCATTTGAAGGGAAGGTTTCAGGTAACGTTGTGTCTTTTATGTTGGATGTTCCGCAAGGTTGGTCTTCTTAATTTGTAACTGTTATTTTTTTGAATGGTAGATAAAGAAAGGGCAAGCAATGGAAACCCTCTTTTGAGGGTTTAAATTGTAACACTTTCCTTTCTTATGGCAGGGTTGTGTAAACAAACTATAGTTTTTATGTAGGGTGGTGGCACTGCAAATTTGTGGGGAAGTAGAAATGTTTTACCTAAATCATTGATATTTTTAGAATCAATTTTGAAGGTCTCATTTTGAGGCTTCACAATCTCTTGCCAGCTGTTGACGTTTCAATAGAAATGTCCGCTTGCCATGCACAGGCCATTTCAGGACTAAAGTTTTGAGAGTATTTTTATTGTATTCCCTCTGGGTTTTACATATACATTTTTTAATTATATAGGCATTTTTGGAGGTTGGATCCTAAAGCCAGCTGAAATCAAAGGGGTTGGAATCAACAAGATGGTAAAACAGTATCAACATCTAGGCTTTGTTGATTGCACTTTGCCATTAGTTGTCACCATACATATATAAATTATGATATTTATTATTTATGATACACAAGTGATTTGATGGGCCCATGCACATTGAGATTTTTTTTTGGTGAATTGAAGAACTTGGCATCAACAAGGCACATTTAGTTTATACAATAAGCTATTCTGTATTGTCTAATTATTAATTAAGTATTAGAATTTTTACATTTCTATTGAACAAATCATAGAAACAATAAAAATGTTTGTTAGAGGTAATGGAAGTTCATGGCATTGAAGAGATTGAGCTTGATCATTGATGGCGTGACAGGGTGAAGGGTTATTGGTTAAGATCTATTGGTTCCTCTTGAGTAAGCAAGTTATGGAAATCATTTTTGTTGGCTTACAATATATTTTGCTGAATTTATGTACATTGTAAAGTGAAGGGTATGGTTTTAGTTCAAGTTGGGGATGTTATAAATTAATGTTAGGCTGCCTAACAAATATTGTAGTTGTTTGAAACATTTGGAGTTTCCCTGTAATGTCATTTTTCAGCTCAAAGATTTTGCATTCCACCAGGAAAAGGTCCTTTGAATTATTTATTAACTCCTTTCAAGGGTGTTATCATTGTAGGGAGTACTTTCCTTTTCAAGTTTTAAGAGTTTAATGTTAGGCTTGTAAGTTTATTCTTTAGTCCCTGCAATAAGTTGAGACCAGATTGTGATGATATTACACAACATCACATCATTTTGCAAATTTTATGGTCTGTTAGCTGAAGGAAAGATTGAAGTAACTGTTAGGTTGTGGAGCTAAAAACTTCACCAAGATGCAAACAGGAGAAGTTATGGAGGATGCAGAGTTGCAGAGTCAGTTGCAGGGCAACCGGCGTCGATCTGATCAATCGACGTCGGTCAGATAGCAGCAAAGAACCAACCGGCGTCGGTCACCAGTCGGCCGACATCGGTCATGGAGGAGCCGACGTCGGCAAGCTGTGCGAGAACAGACAGTTTGTATGTTGATCCTAGAGAGTCTATTTTTGGAATGTTTGTTTGCATGTCAAAGGCTAGTTGTAGTCTTGAGTTGCGCGTCTAATTATTGTAATTATGATAGTCTAATTATTGTAAGCATGAGATCTATATATGGACTCATGGGTTCTATTGTAAACTTGTAGTTAGTGAGTAGGAGAGCAATAAGCTCCTTCAGAGAGAAGAGAGCAATGGTGCGTTCCTCCTAGTGCCACAGTACCAAGGTGGGTACTGGTTTGGAGAATCAGCAGGGTTCTTCGTATGTATATGATCTTGGTCAGCATGTGTGCATGACTTTCTATAGGAGATCTACAATGGTGAGTAAGGTCTAGTGATTTGCAGGTAGCAGCAGAGAGCAGGAGATCTACTTGGAGTACGATTGTGTACTTAGTGTACTGGCAGCGTGTTACTGACTGGTTGGAGAGGTGAACATCAATTTTGTATTGGAGTTGATTGTTGGGACCAAGAGAGAGAAGGAAGAAGGTCTTGAGCTATGGCGAGCCTTTGAGGTGGAAGAAGAAGTGGCATCTTCTTTATTGTATATTCTTCTGAGTAATTATTAATACAATTGTGTATTGTCTCTCAATTCTTGTGTTGTTTCATATTTCTAGTTACTTATTGATTCTGGTTAAATTTTGTGTTTAGTTGCTAATACAAGAAGTAATCATATGTGCTCTATTAGTAGAGCAAGATCCTGACTAAGTAGGCATCGGAGCATGTTTATTGTTCTAGGTTTCTGACAAGTGGTATCAGAGCCTTGGTTGTAGGTTCAAGAGCTGATACCATCAAGTGGTATCAGAGCTTTTGGTTGGGTTGACTAACAAGTGGTTTCAGATTTGGTAGTGTTTTTTATTACAGGTCACTCACAGGGGTTTCAGATTGAGTGGGAGTATAGCAATGGCAGAAGAAAGTAAGTTACGAATGGAGAAACTGAATAGCACGAATGGTCTGATTGATGGAAAGAAAGAGCAGGTAAAAAGAGATTGTTGGTCGGTAGAAGATCAACGCGTAGAAGCATATGTTATAGGTGATGTTGCACAGGATGTTCTGGATAAAGTAGAATCTTTGTTTATAGATTCTTTTGCCTCTTTCCATGCAGCCCAAAATAGAGCATCTTTTCATGGGTATGTCTTTGGAGACTTTGGAGAGATTTATTTAGGGGTTGGAGAGCCTTGTCAGATTATTGACAAAGGGGAAGTGAAGCTAAAATTACAGACGGATAACACACAGTGGTTGAAGGAAGTCATGCAGGTACCAGTCTTGGAGATGAGTCTAATTTCTTCAAGAAATTTAGGTGATGGGAGATGCATTGTAACTCTCACAACAGATACACTTGAATTAGATGGTGGTAAGAAAGTAGGTATCCTTTATCTATCTACATATATTGTTGATTCACCTTCTGTTGCAGAGATGTGGCTTCGTAGGCTTAGTCACATATGTAGAAGGAGAATGCAAGTTTTGAAGCGAAAGTCAGATGTCTTTGACAAGCTAAAGAACTGGAAAGCCTTGGTGTTCATGGAGGAGATGACGGACAGAGATCAGGTGAGGGAACTGAATTATTTTGAGCAGGGCTGTGTTGATTTGAACAGGATTTTGATCCATGGAGAGCTCGCGGGTAAAAAGTTATCACTCACAGGCGAACACAGGTACCGACGTTGGTCAGACAGTAACTGATGTCGACAGCAGGAAGACCGACATCGGTCATGAAGGAACCGACGTCGGTAGGAGGGACACCAGCGTCGGCCAGGGAAACGACGTCGGCAGTCAGGGTCAGTGCAGGGAACTGACATCGGTCGGGAGCAGACTGGGAGATGGTCGAGATTGGTCACTGCTACGGATGGTGGGCGGACAACAAGCTGTCAACAAGTCTCAAACTCTCATGTCGAGGTCAGAAAGGGTAAGTGAACCTCATATTCGTTGTTCACCTTCTTTATATTGCTTATTGATGGTCAAGAACTAGGAAGATGCAAAGAGGCAATGCAGATAGAATCCAGATACAGTGAGAGCTTGGCATGGATGAGGAGTGTGAGTCCTTGGAGAAGAACCAAACAGGTGTTTGTTGGTAGAGTTGTCAGCTTGAAGTAAGCACTGAGAGACGGAACAGATTTCAAAGTTAAAGAAGAGAGTGGATGGATACGTGAGACAGAAGGCCAAGGTATAGGTCTTGAGGAAGCTGCAGGACAGTTGTACAGGTTTGACAGGTGGATGACTAAGCATGGCTTCAGTCAATGTTAGTGTAACTATTGTGTTTATCTTACCAGTGGATAATGATTGCAACATTATTCTGTTACTGTGTGTGAATGGTATACTAGTTATAGGTTCAGAGATACAGGATTTTGCTGAGCTAAAGGTAAGGTTAGTTCAGAGGTGTGTCATGAAGAATTTGGAGCAGCAAAATTCTTTGGCATAAGAGACATGGAGATTTTATCTCCAGTGGGAGCTGATGTGAAGACGGTGTTGGCGGGGTTCATGATGCAAGATGCAGAATCAGAAAGCACACCAAGGGCTAGACAGTTCAAGCTTAGCTTGAAACAGGGTTCGAAATCACATGAGGTCTAGCGTAGACTTGAGTTTTTCCAAGCAGTGGGGGTTGTCAGAAAGTATGGAGCCAATTCAGGGAAGGAGTACTGGAGGGCAGTTCAGTGGGACTAGTAGCAGGTTAACATGTTATGCAAGGTCGAGGTCTTCACTACATGGATATGTAGGTTTGGATGGATATGAAGCTTTGTGAGGGTCCTTAGTGTGGGCCATTCTTGAATAATCCAAATCTTTTCTGGATCGACGTGGACTCCTTCCTCATTCACAATGTACCCGAGGTACTTAATTGTTGTCATTTCAAATGTGCATTTGTCAAGATTTGCATACAACTCGTGCTCTTGAAGAGTTTGAAGCACCTTACGAACATGTTGAAAATGTTCTTCCCATGTTTTGATATAGATGAGAATGTCATCTAAGTAGACAACCACAAATGAGGTGGTGAAGGGTTGTAGGATGTCATCGATCATCCCCCTGAAGGTTGTAGGTGCGTTAGTTAGGCCAAAAGGCATAACCAACCATTCAAAGAGCCCCTCCTTAGATTTGAATGCAATTTTCTAGACATCAGTGGGATCGATGGGAATTTGGTGATAACCAAATTTGAGATCAATTTTTGTGAAGAACTTTGCACCACGAAGCTGGTCCAGCAAGTCATCGATTATGAGGAGAGGGTAGCGATTCCTCACAGAGATTTTATTAAGGGCTCGGTAGTCAATGCAAAGCCTCTATGTTCCATCTTTATTCGGTGCCAAGATGATTGGGATACCACAAGGTGAAGAGCTTGGCCTGATGTGACCCCTTTGGATCAATTCTTGAATCTATCTTTTTATCTCTTCATTCTCCAAAACTGATCTGCGATACACAAGACTGTTAGGCAAAGGTGATCCTGGGATTAAATCGATAGAATGTTTTACCTGGTAATGCAGTGGAATGCTTGTGGGTGACTTGAATAAGTCATCATATTCATCTGTGATTCATCCTATCTACTTTTGTTGTTGTGTTTATTGTGTAGTTAGGACCGCAACATCGACCTCCTTGGATCTTTGTGGTTTGACCATCATGAGAACAAATTGCTTTGTCTTCTCCACCAATCTCTTGCATTGCTTAACACTGATCAGGAAAATAGATGTGGGAGGTGGTACCTATGGTACCCTATAGCACCGTGTTCCAAGAGTGAGGGTGATCCTTTTAGTTTGGGATTCATAGATGCCATATCGCTCATACGTGAACGGTTAACCAAGGAGGACATCACAAACATCTAGATTGACCACATCACATAAGACTTCATCTTGGAATGGTTTTATAGCATATGAAAGAAGACACTGATGGGTGACATGAAGGTCTCTCCCTGGGCTCAACCACCCAATACTATATAGCTTTAGATGAGGCTTCATGGATAGACCTAGACTTTTCACAACTTTAGTCGAGATTACATTTTTTAACTCCCGCTATCAAGAATGAAATGCAGAGGATTACCTTTTACCCATAATTTGGAGTGAAATAATATTTCTTTGTCATCTGGTCTTTCCTCACGGGTCTGTGATGAGGCAATGATGGTGTCAGGCTCAACATCTACAATTTCTTCTTCATCCTCTTCGACTGTAGGTTGTGTATGAGGCAGAGTAGTAGACATCAAGTATTGTGACTCAGAGAGCAGTGACTTGATGTCTTGACATTCTTCTCTGGAGTGAGTTCCAATTTTGTGGTAATCACACCATTTTTCGGCCTTCTCCTTCTGGGATTTCTTATCCTGAAAATCCTTTTGCTTCCAATTTTGGCCTTGTGTTTGACCTTCCTTGTCACTTTTCCATTTTGAAGGTTGACTCTTCATATTCTTCCTGCCATACTTCTGTTCAATCTTCACTGCAAATTTATATGCCTCACCGAGGGTTTCCAAATTGAAGAGTTTCATTTCCCCCTAGATGTACCATTGTAGTCCACCACAATATTTTAGAGTTTTATGTTTCTCACTTTCTTGAATGCCTAGTCTTGCAGACAAATAATGAAAGTGTCTCTATAATCTTGCATAGATTGGTCCTTGCCTTGGTGAAGTTGTTGCCACTGTATGTACAGATCATCATACGTGCCGATGGGATAGTATTCTTCTTTTACTACTTCTGTAAAATCATCCCAAGTGGGTTCCACCCCAAGGCCAATGATATCCGTGCTGAACATCTTTTTGTACATTTCCCACCAATTTTTCACAAGCAATGATGATTTCAAAAGAGCAAAAGTGATCTTTTCTCCATCGATGAACTTATTTACAGAGAAGTAGGACGACAATTGATCCAACCAATTTTCCACTGCATCAGTGTTAAGTTATGGAGCTAAAAGCTTCACCAATGAGCGAATGTAGAAGTTGCTAGAGTCCACAGTCACCATCGACGGTCAGAGATTAACTGAAGGATGCCGACGTCGGTAGTGTTCGGCTGATGTCGATCACATGTAGACTGACAGGGACTGACGTCGGTCACCTCTGCATCTAAAATGCTATTTTCGTGCACAGAATAGAATGTTTGCATGATGAGATTAAGTGTTAGTTGTAAGTCCGCGTTTCTATTTTAAGTAAGACTGATTTGAGCCCTTGATTAGGAGGTGCATCTAATGGTTGTAATTGCATGCTCATGAATCCCTAATGTTATATAATAGAGATAGATCTTCATAGCTTAGGAGGACAAGATTGTAGTGAAGAGTTGTATTGTACAGTAGAAGACAATTCAAAGATTGAATTGGTTGTAATTAAGAGAGAGAGAACTCTTGAGGGAAAGAGATCTGTACATCTGAGAGAGGTGTGGAAGAAAAAAAGTTTCGTCAATTGTAATTCTTTCTGTCAAGAGTTTAATACAAGTTTTCAGGGTTGTTTCTTGTATCTCTTATTCTTTGCTATTTTTGATTCTAGTTACTTATCATTCTGGTTTAATTTCGTGTTTAGTTAATTTCACATAGTAATCAAGTTTATTATTGGTTGATCCCCGACAAGTGGTATCAGAGCTGAGGTTGACTAACAGGTGGTTCAGATCTGTTTAGTGTGTATTGATTACAGGTCACTCGCTGGAGTTTTTGTTTGAGTGGGAGAAGCAATGGCAAAAGAAAGTAAACTGAGAATGGAGAAGTTTAATGGCAAAAATTACCAATTATAGAGAATGCAGATAGAAGATTATTTGTATGAAAAAGATCTATACTTACCGTTAGGTGGAGTTTCAAAGAAGCCCACATACATGGAAGATGAAGAATGGGAAGTTCTTGATAGAAAGGCTCTTAGATCTATAAGATTGAGTCTAGCATCTACTGTGATATCTAATTTATCACAGGCAAAGTCTACGATAGAGTTAATGACTACTTTAGCAAATTTATATGAAAAACCCTCAGCGTCAAATAAGGTATATCTTATGAAGCAATTATTTAATTTGTAAATGTATTGAGGTGGATCAATATCTAATCATCTAAATGGTTTCCATGGAATTGTAAATCAATTAAATTTAGTCAAAATAGTTTTTGATGATGAAATTAAAGCTCTATTAATCTTATGTTCTCTATCTGAAAGCTGGCATAGCTTGGTAATGGCAGTAAGTAATACTGCATCTGCTTCAAATATTTTAAAAGTAGATGATGTTGTTAGTGTAATCTTGAATGAAGAAATTCGCAAGAAAAGCATGGAGAAAACATCAGGGAACGCTTTAAGTTTTGAGAACAGAGGAAGGCAAAAAGAGAAGAGCAAGCAAGGGAGATCTAGATCTAAGTCAAAGATGAGAAGTAGATCCAAATCCAAAAATGGCAGGAAGATAACCTGCTAGAATTGTGGAAAGATAGGGCATGCAAAGAAAGATTGCTGGTCAAAACCTAAAAATGACAATCAACATGAAGATAAAGAAGAAGCAAAAGTTACAGGTATTGTTGCACAAGATGCTCTTATATTCTCTTTGCATAATAATATAGAATCTTGAGTTTTAGATTCTGGTGCCTCTTTCCATGCAACCCCTAATAGAGAATATTTCAGTGACTATGTCCATGGAGATTTTGAAATAGTTTATTTAGGGGATGATGAGCCTTGTAAAATAGTTGGCAAAGGAAAAGTGCAGCTGAAAATGTAGAATGGCAACACATGGGTGTTGAGAGATGTCATGCATGTACCCAGCCTGAAAAGGAATATGATTTCTATAGGAAAGTTAGGGGATGAGGGTTGCATAGTAACTCTCACAGCTGAGTCTTGGAAGGTTACCAAGGGTGCACTTGTATTAGCCAGAGGTAAGAGAGTAGGTACTCTCTATTTATGTAATTGTATTACTGATAATTTTCTTTCTGTATTATCTACTTTAGATGTAGATGCAAAGTTGTGGCACTGTAGGCTCGGCCACATGAGTGAGAAGGGAATGACAATTCTTAAATCAAAAGGTAAGCTTTCAGATTTGAAAAACATAGATCTAGATTTCTGTGAGCACTATATTTTTGGAAAACAGAAGAGAGTTAGTTTTCTCAAGACTGGGTCAACAAAGAAGAAGCACAAGTTGGAGCTTGTTCACATAGATGTGTGGGGACCAGCTTAGGTTGCTTCTATTGGAGTATCACAGTATTATGTTTCCTTCATTGATGATGCTACAAGAAAGGTATGGGTCTATTGTATAAAGAAGAAATTTGATGTTTTTGACACTTTTAAGATTTGAAAAGCTATGGTTGAGAATGAAACAGGCAGGAGATTGAAGTGCCTGAGATCTGACAATGGTGGTGAGTTTTGCAACTACAAGTTCAACTGATATTGTTATATGCATGGAATACGCAGGCAAAGAACAGTTCCAAGGACACCTCAACAAAATGGAGTTACTGAAAGGATGAACAAAATAATAATGGAGTGTGCACGGTGTATGAGGTTGCATGCTGGTTTGCCCTTAAAGTTTTGGGCAGAAGCTATAGATATTGTAATTTACTTGATTAACAGAGGACCCTCTATAGCTCTGGATGGTGGAATTCCAGAAGAGGCGTGGACAGGTAAAAAGGTAGATCTCTCATTTCTCAAAGTTTTTTGTTGTGAAGCTTTTGTGCATGTTGATAAAGAAAATAGAAAGAAGTTGGATGCTAAGTCTATGAGGTGCACATTCATTGGTTATGGCTCTGGAGATTTCGGATTCTGATTTTGGAATCTAGAAACTAACAAGATAATTAGGAGTCGTGATGTTGTTTTCAATGAGAAAGTGATGTATAGTGATCAGCTCAAGAAGCTGAATCAATCTGAGCAGAGCAATGGAGAATTAGATGAGGTGACGATCCAAAATGAGCTCGTGGGAAAGAATAATCACAGACAGAAAAACACAGAGACCGACGTCGGTCAGGCAGGAACTGATGTCAGTCGTACAGGAACTGATGACAGTCATACAGAAACTGATGTCGATCAGAAGGAACTAAGGTCGGCCAGTTACAAGCCTGGAGGTGACCGAGGTCGGTCACTATCAGAGAATTTGGGCAGACAACATGTTGTGAATGAGTCTCAGACGCCCATCAGGAGGTCAGAAAGGGTAAGTAAACCTTCAATTCGATATTCCCCATCATTATTCTATATATTGCTCACTGATGCTGGAGAACCAGAGAGTTTTGATGAAGCAATACAGGTGGAATCCAAGAATCAGTGGGAGTTAGGCATGAATGAAGAAATTGATTCCTTGAAAGAAAACCAAACGTGGGATTTGGTTGAGTTGCCAACGGGAAAGAAGACACTGAAGAACATATGGATCTATAGATTGAAGGAAGGTGAGAATAGATAGATGAGATATAAGGCTAGGTTGGTAGTGAAAAGATTTGCACAGAAACTAGGTATTGATTTTGGTGAGATTTTTTCTCCTGTAGTTAAAATGACTTCTATACGGACTGTATTGTCTTTAGTTGCTATTGAGGATTTGCATCTTGAGTAGCTTGATGTTAAGACATCGTTTCTTCATGGAGATTTGGATGAAGAAATATATGTGGATCAGCCGAAAGGATTTGAGGTCAAAGGTAAGGAGAAACTTGTGTGCAAATTGAAGAAAAGCTTGTATGGTCTCAAGCAAGCTCCTAGACAATGGTATTTGAGATTTGACAGGTTTATGACTGAGCATGGCTACAGTAGATGTCAATCTGATCATTTTGTATATTTTAAGAGATTAGATAATGGTAGATATATTATTCTATTGTTGTATGTAGATGATATGCTGGTTGCAGGATCACACATGCAGGATATCTCTGAGCTTAAGGTGAAATTAGCTCACACATTTGCCATGAAGGATTTGGGAGCATCAAAGAAAATCTTTGGCATGAATATTAAGAGAGATAGAAAAAATCACAGGTTGATTTTGTCTCAAGAGGATTATGTGAACAAGGTGTTGAAACGATTCAATATGCAGGATGCAAAACCGGTAAGCACACCTATGGCTGGACACTTCAAGTTGTGTAAAGAACAGTGTCCTAATTCACATGATGAGGTAGAGTACATGAGTAGAGTTCCATATGCTTTCGCAGTTGGGAGCTTAATGTATGCAATGGTATGTACTAGAACGGATATTGCCCAAGCAGTGGGAGTTGTTAGTAAGTATATGGCCAATCCAGGGAAGGAACACTGAAAAGCAGTTCAGTGGATTCTCAGATATCTGAGAGGGACCAGCAGTAGGCATTTGTGCTATGGCAGTTCAAACACTTCTCTACATGGATATGTAGATTCAGATATGGCAGGTGATTTGGATGGCAGGAGAAGCACCACAGGATATGTTTTCACTATTGGTGGAATGACTGTTAGCTAGATTTCAAAGTTGCAGAAGGTTGTTACCTTGTCTACTACAGAGGCAAAATACATTGTAGTCACAGAGGCTAGCAAAGAGATGATATGGATGAAACGGTTCATGGAAGAGCTAGGAAAGGAGCAAGAGAGTTGCAGATTATACAGTGATAGTCAGAGTGCAATTCATTTGGCTAAGAATTCGGCCTTTCATTCAAGAACCAAACATATATAGCTTAGGTACCACTTCATTAGACAGGTATTGGAGAATGGTGAGTTGAAGCTGGAGAAGATCCATACAGATAAGAACCCTGCTGATATGTTAACCAAGCCAGTAACAAAGGAGAAGTTGAATCTTCATTCAACTTTTGTAGGTCTTTGTGATTGAGTTTGAAGATGGAGGAGCTAGAAGATGTTGCTGTACAGGTATTGGTGCAGCTGTTTATCTCCAAGTGCGAGATTGTTAAGTTGTGGAGTTAAAAGCTTCACCAATGAGTGAATGCAGAAGTTGTTGGAGTCCACAGTCATCGTCGACGGTCATAGATTAATTGAAGGATGTCGACGTCGGTAGTGATTGGCCGATGTCGGTCACAGGCAGACTGACAGGGACTGACGTTGGTCACCTGTGCGTCCAGAATGTTATTTTCATGCACAGAACAGAATGTTTGCATGATGAGATTAAGTGTTAGTTGTAAGTCCGCGTTTCTATTTTAAGTAGGACTGATTTGAGCCCTTGATTAGGAGGTGCATCTAATGGTTGTAATTGCATGCTCATGAATCCCTAATGTTATATAATAGAGATAGATATTCATAGCTTAGGAGGACAAGATTGTAGTGAAGAGCTGTATTGTACAGTAGAAGACAATTCAAGGATTGAATTGGTTGTAATTGAGAGAGAGAGAACTCTTGAGGGAAAGAGATATGGAAAGAGATCTGTACATCTGAGACAGGTGTGGAAGAAAAAAAGTTTCTTCAATTGTAATTCCTTCTGTCAAGAGTTTAATACAAGTTTTCAGGGTGGTTTCTTGTATCTCTTATTCTTTGCTATTTCTGATTGTAGTTACTTATCATTCTAGTTAAATTTTATGTTTAGTTGTTTTCACATAGTAATCAAGTTTATTGTTGGTTGATCTCCGACAATCAACATTGATTTTGCCTTCAAATGTGGGAATATCAAAATTTACCTGAACCTTGAAGGGTGTTGGGGCACTGAAAGGAATCTCCCTCGATGAGGAGCCCAGATGTGTAGCTGCAGAGCCAAAATTTTCCATCGAAAATGTTTGAAGAATTTGAGCAAATTATTGGAGCATCTGTGCTTGTTGCTATTGGAGGGCTTCATTCACCATTTCCTTGAAAGGATTAGATGTCTCGGTGTCGTCTGCCATTTGATGTTGTTTGGGGTGCACAGGTGGAGCGTTTGAAAGCTCTGTCGCTTCCCACCCAAGTTTCCTGTATCTTGACCTCGTCATTGGGAACATACACTCTCAAGACAAACTACTCTAATACCAATAGAGGACTGGCCGTCACACCAAAAGCTTCAGAGTGATCTGGGTCCTCTTCTAGACCACTATATGGCCTAGGGACTGAAGCACTTGAGGTGGAACCCGGTCAGACATGTGGCAGTAGTGTATTGCTATCCCTGAGAAGGGATGTGTGGATCATGCCCACCAGCTTTCGTGGGTTTCGACCTCGAGACCTAGCTCTGATACCACTGATCCAAAACTCAAAATTTTTGGTTGACGAATATTGCAATAACATAGAAATAACACAATAATAATGAATTCTCTGAGAAGAGACGTCGTATTACTTACATATCACAATACAAATATAGGCTTATCTCTGGGAAGAGATGTCTGCCTTCCTTTTTTGGGTTACAATGCATTTATACATATTTTGAAAACATCAGGAGATTGAGTGGCTTGAGGAATTAACGGTGACCTTTTAAGAATGAGTGGCTCGAGAGAAATAACAGAATTAAAGCAGTACAACGCTCGAGGACATAATGACTCGAGGAAATAACCGTCACCGACAATGTGACTTCCAAGAATGAAAACAATACAAGATTCGAGGAATAAACTGTCACCCGAACGGTCACCCAAATGGTTGCCCGAATCATTTCTGCCACCCGAGTGGTCGCCCAAAGTGTTGCCCGGATCAAAGAGGTTACATAATGTAACTCCAAAAATTAACATCCTTTACCTTAAAACCCTATGAATTTATTATTAGATATTATATTATATATTATACAAAAATATATAATATATAATATTTTATTATATAAAATAAAAGTAACATGTTATAGAGGTTTGTACATGGATTATCTCAAGCTTTTCGAGTCCATCCCTGGGCTATATATTGACAAGTTAGAGGAGTGGATTGAAAAGTTAGGAGGGGACAGGGTACAATTGGCCTCTTATGTGGTAAAATTATTGCTTTATGCGGATGGCCTTTATCGTAATGGCTAAAATGGAGCATGGTTTACAAGAACATTTGAGAGCTCTATAATTATTTTGTCGAGAGGTGGGAATGTAGGTGAACATTAGTAAGACCAAAGTCATGATTTTTTCCTTAGGAAGAAAAAAGAGACAATTAAATTTTGAGTTTGAAGGCGACTCCTTGCAAGTGGTAAATGAATACAAGTACTTGGGCCTTGACTTCCACAATAATCTCAATTGGGAGGTTTGTAGAGTTAAAAGGATACAAGGGGGGTGGAAAGCCTTATACATGCTCCAAAACAGATGCAGATGAGTTGAATTATGGGATTGGAAAACCAAGTTGACTCTTTTTGGGTTGCTTGTTATAACAGTAGTGTTATATGGTTGTGAAGTTTGGGGCAACAAAACATCAACGATAAAATTGAGACAAATAAAAATGTTACAAAAGCATTTAATCACAAGTAGTTTCAAAATAAAAGCCACGGTACTGTATGAGATCATGCTAGATGAGGCTGGGACCTTTTCAATGGAAGCAACGGCCTTGATTCGACTATTAATGTACCTGAAGAAAGTGAAAAACATGGATTGTCCTAACACCAATGCAGAAATCAAAAGATACGTGCGAAAAAAGTCAAAATAACCATGTGGATAAAATAACTGGGACATAAAAGAGAATCCTATGTCAAGAACTTTAATCACACATGTGAGCAGAGATAAAGTGGAAAGCTAAAATGTTAATTGCCCCGCTGAGAACTAGTTCACACCATCTTAGATGCAAAACAGGGAGATGGAAAGCACCCAAGGAGGAATGGTCAGAGAGAGTTTGTCAGTTTTACAAGTTCGGATTGGTGGAAATGGAATGGCATTTCATCATGGAATGTATAGCATATGAGGACATTCATAGTAGTTACATTGATATCCTACAAGGTGAAACACTTACAACTTTGTTTGAAGAGAAAAAGATAGCAAAAACAACATACTACTTGACTAGAATTCATAACAAAAGATTTAAGCTTAGCAAAGAAATCGAGGAAAGGCAGAAGTCACAATATATTGCAATTTATTTGGTACCTTGTCTGCTGGTTTCACTCTTGAGTCCCATAGGTTGATTGGCCTCGTGGACGTTATTAAAAACTTTCATTTCAATTCAATTCAATTCAATCCCATGAAATACCATGCCATTGTCCTTTACCATAACCACTTAAAACACCTTGAAATATTTAATTGCTTTCATGACTTGTATGGCCTTGCCCTTTCCTAACACTTCACCATTGCTAGATAGCTCATTACCGTATGAAAGAATACATAACCACATTTTCTACCATATATATTATATTATTGTTCCTTGAAACAAATACTTGCCATTATCTCTCACTATCACCGCCCAACTCACCTTCAAATCTTTTATGACTTTCATGTTATATATGTCCTTACCCTTCCCTAATACCTCACCATTGCTTCATCATACTCTAAAATAAAATATCTCCTATCTACAAAATATCATATTAATTATTCATAATACTTTGTACATAAAATATGAAATAAAATCAATATTCATAGATTTTAAACAACCACAAATTTATACTCTTTCAATTTATAAAACCCTACTTTACTTAAAAATAAAAATTGTGCCATCCCAACTATAATGAAAAATTCCCAACTATAATGAAAAATAATTGGATTAAAATGAAAAAGTTAAGCATAATAATAATGACACAAAAGTCTATCAAAACACGGTTTGAAAGCTAAATCAACCGACTCCACAAAGTCGGCGAAAAGAGGAAGTAACCATGATAACTCTACAGCTAATCGCAACCATGATAACTCTACAGCTAATCGCAGCCGTCGAATCGCTTCCACCGCCTTATTTTGATCGTCCGATTCAAAGGTATTCTTAAGCCACCTATAAATACCTGACATCCCTGACTGCAATTATAGTAGTTTTATTCAAGATTTGTCTTGAGACGGTTTGTAGCCCAGAGTCTCTATGCAGGAGCCCTCACTGGATTTTTTCTGCGGGTGGAGGAACGGATGCAGCTTTGTTAATGTTTTCGTGTATTATATATATATATTTTGATAGATTGGTGATAAAATTTAGCTGTTATTTGTGAGATAATATTTTGGAAAACTGTTGCAGGAAAGAACGATTGTTTACTCGTATCGAAGAATTCCTTCCCTTTTGTTTAAGGGTTTTCAATTGGCAGAAATATATCCTGAAAAACCTCATACCCTAAATAGATGGTGATTTTAGTCACGCCCAGGAGACCAAAACAATCTTGCTGATAGATATCTAACTTTCACCAGGAGCTGTTAACGTGGATGCTAACGGCAATTCACCGTCGGGTTGAATAAAATGGTAGATCAAAAGAAGCTGCTAACGGCAATTCACCATCGGGCTGAGCAGAAGAAGAATAGTACCTCAATTCACCATCGGCAAACCACCAACAGCAAATAAGTTTTGATAGTTTTGTCTTTTCTTATTATCAAAGAAGTTTTGATAGTTATTAGATAGATATTTTAATAAAATGCCAACAAGATCAAAACAGTCTGCAGATAGATGGGCTTCACCATCGGGCTGAACAAAAGAAGCCGTTAACCTTGATGGTACATCAATTCACCATCGGGCTGAGCAATAGGGTTGAGCAAAAGAAGCAAAGAAGCTGAGCAAAAGAAACTACCGATAACCCCAATTCTCCATTGTGCTGAGCAAAATGGCGCCATTTCATCATATGACTGAGCAAAAGAAGCCGCTGGCCCCAGTTCAACTTCGGACTGAGTAACAGAAGCAACAGAAGCCGCTTGCCCCAATTCAACTTCGGGTTGAGCAAAAGAAGCCACTAGCCCCAATTCAACATCAGGCAGAGCAAAAGAAGTTATGAAGAAGATTTCACGCAACAGTAGTGAGCTCCAGGTATTATTTACTATTATAGAATGGTGTTGTTATAGTGCAGTATTATATCAATTGTTTTTGGGGAAGAATGACTAGAATTAACAGACAGCACTATTTATTTTGTTTATGGCATAAGGGGGTTAATGGCACTGAAGGGTTTCGAATGGTCATTAATGGGATGCAAGTTGGTCTGTAAGTTTTAGCAGTGCATGAAAGGACTTCAAGCTAGGTCTCTACTCTTTCGGTGGATAGCTTGAGGTATTATTTATTTTTATGGAATTAGTTTTTTCCCCGGTTTATAGCATTTAAGGGCTTTAACATGGCTATTGGTGGGATGGAAGATGGTCTTTAAGTTTTAGTATCGTCATAATGTAATACCATTTTTGAGGAAGATTGACTTCAATTAACACCAATCTGATTAGCAGAAAGTAATATAAATATTTATTGTTTTATGGCATGAAAGGGTTTATGGCACTGAAGAGCTTGAACATGATTGATGGTGCCATGGAGTGAAACCTCTATTTGTGTTATAAAATCCATCAGGTCCTCTGAGTAAGCAACTTATGGCAACCTATTTTGTTGGTTTGCAATATTTCTTGCGTATTCTATCCAAAGTCAAGGGTTGATGACAAGTTGAACAAATGATAGAAACAGCAAAAATGTTGGAGGTGTATTTTAGTTGAAAAATTGGAAGTTTATGGCATTGAAGAGCTTGAACATGATAATTGATGGCGTGACAGGGTGAAGGTTTTTTTGGGTAAAATCCATCGGTTCCTCTTGAGTAAGCAACTTATAAAAATGGTTTTTGTTGGCTTACAGTATGTTTTGCTGAATTTATGCAAAGTGAAGGGTATGGTTTAGTACAAGTTGAGAATTATTGGGGAGCTTCTAAAATTTTGTTTGGCTGTCTAACATATATTGTAGCTGTTTGAAATATTTGTTGTTTGGTTGTAATGCCATTTTTAGTTCAATGATTTTGGATTCCACCAGCAAAAGGCCCTCTGAATTCTTTAACTTCTTTCAAGGGTTTTGATTGCAGGGAGTACTTTCGTGTTAACGATTTTGGAGTTTTATTTTTGGCCTATAAGTCTATTCTTTAGTCTCTGACTCTCTGTAATTAAGCTGAGACCAGATTAAGATGATATTACATGGAAGCACATCGTTTTGCAAATTTTATGGTCTGTCACCTGAAGGGAAGGTTGAGGTAATGTAGTGTTTTGTATGGTTGATGTTCTACAAGATTGAAATACTTTGTAGGTATTATTTTTTTTTGAATTCTACTCAAGGGAAATGAGAGTTTAAGTTGTAACAGTTCCTTTTCTTATGGTGGGGTTATGAAAACAAGCTATCGTTTCTTCAAGTCTGTGGCACTGCAAACTTGTGAGGAAGTAGAATTTTTTGGTTTAAAGCAATATTTTCAGAAGAAAATTTGAAGATTTCATTGTCGGGCTTTACAATCTCGTGCCAGCTGATGACGTTTCTATTGAAATAGTTGCTTGCCATGGACAACCCATTGTATGATTTATGTTTTGAGAGACTTTTATTGTATAGGTCCTATTCCCTGTTTAATCAAATAGGTCCTTTTATTGTATGGCATTTTTTGTAGGTGGGGATCCTGGAGAATTGACAAGATGGTAAAAAGGTATTGACATCTAGGAGTTGTTAATTACATGTTACCTTCAACTGTCGCCAAATATATAAAAGTTATGATTCTTTGATGCAGAAGTGATTTTTGTGCTCATGCTAGAACTTTGTTGTCCGCTGATTCGGATGTTTTCTAAATTGAAGAACTTTGTATTGCCAAGGTGCGTGTTGAATTGGGTGTTTCTTGCGAAGTGAAGAAATGTATAACTCAAAGAACAAAAATGGTGGCCAGATGTGTATTTCAATATAAAGAAAATGAAGAATATTTTATTATGTTTTTTACGACAAGTTTGCAGGCAAGGGAAACTGTTGATACACAGATTTGGATTTTAGCTTTCAGCTGAAACAAAGCACCGTCCGAGTTTGAGAGTAGGATGTCAATTTCACACCTTTCTAAGCTGAATTTAGTGTGATTAGCCAGCACAAAATTAAAATCCCAAAGTAGTGAGTATTTTGTTTTTTATTTATAGTTAAAACAGTGAATTTTCTACGGACACAACTACAAAGTGGAATTTTGGATGAAGTAATTATCGTAGTACCATTGGGTAATAAAAAACTTGTGAAAATTAATTTCCAATTACAAAGAAGAGTTTTTTATTTAATTTTAATTTTGATTGTCTTTCTGATCATTAGTGTGCTAAGAGTATTCAACTTGTATGTGACCCTGACCCTAGGTTACCACAAGGAAGTAACAGTGCAGTACGGAATAAGTGGTACAATATTTCTTCAACTAAAGTAACAGTGTCTATAAAGTGGTAGCATATTTCTCCCCTTATGCTTGTAGTAATCTATACGATGATGCTGTTTATGAAAAAAGAAAATTATTTGGGGGTATAGTAGAAATTTCTTTATTGGGTGATTGAAGTATTTGATTGGTGCAGCAACTTTCAAAGGTTTGAGGTACTGCTTTATGAACGGAGAGTAGGAAAGTGCCATGGAAATTCTGGTTTAATGAGCATGGCTATTATGCTTACAAACTTTTAAGGGCTTGGATATTTATTTTATTGACAAAAATATACGAAGTAGCAGATCAGTATTTGAACAACTTAATTACAGTTGTACTTACGATTTTATGAGGATGCTAGGGAGCGAACACAATATGTTAAAGTAGGGTGGGGAGTGGGCATAATTTTTTATTATCTTTGTAGCGGAAAATTGGTTTCTTTTTCTTGCTTTTGCAGTTTATATATATATATATATATATATATATATATATATATAAGATATATTGTAGTTTTGACACACGTATTTGTCATGTGTCATTTACAGAAATGCATCTTTGTGGCCTGTGCAGTATATTTACAAATTGTAGATTGTTGTTATTGGTAAGGCTTCCAGAATGATTTCTCCATTATATGTGCTGTTCTCTATCGTCCGTGTTGTTCTGATACTAAGTATATAGAATATATTGTGGTTAAGGGTGTTTTTACAGGGTTGTAAGTTTGGGATTTAACACCAGAAATTTTATTGGCCAAGGATTTTTTCTATCATTTTTCCTTTGTTTTTTCTGATTTTGAATAGTACTTCTTTGATATTAGTATTTACAAGTGGCAAATCATTATGCAAGTTTTACTGTGCTTAAAGGAGGAATGTAGAGGCAACGGATATTTTCTTTTTGTCTGCCTCACTTTTATATGGATTTCTTTGATGGCCGTATTGGATGAGTCATTTGAAGATCCATCAGATCCTCTTAGTGAGTGTGGTTTGTAAGTTTGAAAATAGTTACGGTAACAATTCTATTGGTTCATTAAATGTCTATAACATTATCATTGATGGCCATAATGGATGAATCAGTTGTTCCAGTAAAGATAGATTGGTTCCTAAGTAGGAAATGTAGAAAATGCAGTTTTGTTGGATTACAATATTTATGCTTTTGGCTGCTTGTGAATTATTTGGGGAAGTGGTTATCTTTTGTTATATTTATTGTTTTATGGCATGAAAGGGTTTATGGCACTGAAGAGCTTGAACATGATTGATGGTGCCATGGAGTGAAACCTCTATTTGTGTTATAAAATCCATCAGGTCCTCTGAGTAAGCAACTTATGGCAACCTATTTTGTTGGTTTGCAATATTTCTTGCGTATTCTATCCAAAGTCAAGGGTTGATGACAAGTTGAACAAATGATAGAAACAACAAAAATGTTGGAGGTGTATTTTAGTTGAAAAATTGGAAGTTTATGGCATTGAAGAGCTTGAACATGATAATTGATGGCGTGACAGGGTGAAGGTTTTTTTGGGTAAAATCCATCGGTTCCTCTTGAGTAAGCAACTTATAAAAATGGTTTTTGTTGGCTTACAGTATGTTTTGCTAAATTTATGCAAAGTGAAGGGTATGGTTTAGTACAAGTTGAGAATTATTGGGGAGCTTCTAAAATTTTGTTTGGCTGTCTAACATATATTGTAGCTGTTTGAAATATTTGTTGTTTGGTTGTAATGCCATTTTTAGTTCAATGATTTTGGATTCCACCAACAAAAGGCCCTCTGAATTCTTTAACTTCTTTCAAGGGTTTTGATTGCAGGGAGTACTTTCGTGTTAACGATTTTGGAGTTTTATTTTTGGCCTATAAGTCTATTCTTTAGTCTCTGACTCTCTGTAATTAAGCTGAGACCGGATTAAGACGATATTACATGGAAGCACATCGTTTTGCAAATTTTATGGTCTGTCACCTGAAGGGAAGGTTGAGGTAACGTTGTGTTTTGTATGGTTGCTGTTCTACAAGATTGAATTTCTTTTTAGGTATTTTTTTCTTAAATTCTACCTAAGCAAAGGGAAATAGGAGTTTAAGTTGTAACAGTTCCTTTTCTTATGGTGGTGTTATGAAAAAAAGCTATCGTTTCTTGAAGTGTGTGGCACTGCAAACTTGTGGGGAAGTAGAATTTTTTTTGTTTAAAGCAAAATTTTCAGAAGAAATTTTGAAGATTTCATTGTCGGGCTTTACAATCTTGTGCCAGCTGATGATATTTCTATTGAAATAGTTGCTTGCCATGGACAGCCCATTGTATGACTTATGTTTTGAGAGACTTTTATTGTATAGGTCCTATTCCCTGTTTAATCAAATAGGTCTTATATTGTATGGCATTTTTTGTAGTTGGGGATCCTGGGGAATACTCCTATTGGACGCCGTGGAATCAACAAGATGGTAAAACAGTATTGACATCCAGGCTTTGTTAATTAGATGTTACCTTCAATTGTCACCAAATAATTAAAGTTACGATACTCATGATGTAGAAGTTATTCTTGTGCTCATGCTAGAACTTTATTGTGGGCTGATTTGGATGTTTTTGTAAATTGAATAACTTTGTATCTGCCAAGGTGCGCGTTGAATTGGTTGTTTCTTGCAACGTGAAGAACTGTGTAACTCAAAAACAACAAAAATTGTGGTCATGTGTATTTCAATAAAGAAAATGAAGAATCTTTTATTGTATTTTTTACAAGTAGTTTGCAGGGAAGGGAAAAGTGTTCGATACACAGATTTGGAGTTAGCTTTCAGCTGAAACAAAGCACAGTTTGTGAGTAGGATGTCAATTTCTCACCTTTCTACGCTGAATTTAGCGTGATTAGCCATCACAAAGTTTAAATCACAAATTAGTGAGTATCTTGTCTTTTATTTAGTTAAAACAGTGAATTTTCTATGCGCAGAACTACAAAGTGGAATTTTAGATGAAGGGCTCAACTATTAGCGATTCTAATCATCCTAGTACCATTGGGTGATAAAGAATTTGTGAAAATTAATTTCCAATTACAAATAAGAGTTTTTATTTAATTTTAATTTTGATCGTCTTTCTGAACATTAGTGTGCTAAGAGCATTCAACTTGTATGTGACCCTGACCCTAGGTTACCACAAGGAAGTAACAGTGCAGTGTGGAATAAGTGGTACAATATTTCTTCAACTAAAGTAACAGTGTCTATTAAGTGGTAGCATATTTCTCCCCTCATGCTTGTAGTAATCTATTGATGACTCTATGAAAAAAAAAAAAAATTATTTGCGGGTAAAGTAGAAATTTCTTTATTGGGTGATTGAAGTATTTGATGGGTGCAACAAATTTCACAGGGCTGTGGTATTGCTTTATGAACGGAGAATAGTAAAGTGACATGGCAATTCTAGTTTAATGAGCATAGCTATCATGCTTACAAACTCTTAAGGGCTTGGATATTTATTTTATTGATTCAAATATACGAAGTAGCAGATCAGTATTTGAACAACTTAATTACAGTTGTACTTATACTTTTAAGGATGCTGGAGAGTGAGCACAATATATTAAAGTAGGATGGGGAGTGGGCATAATTTTATATTATCTCTGTAGCGGAAAATTGGTTTCTTTTTCTTGCTTTTGCAGTTTTTCAATATGTATATATAAGATGTATGGGAGTTTTGACACAGGTATTTGTCATGTGTGTCATTTACAGAAATACATCTTTGTGGCCCGTGCAGTATATTTACAAATTATAGATTGCTGTTATTGGTAAGGCTTCTAGAGTGATTTATCCATTATATGTGTTGTTCCCTATCGTCCGTGTTTTTTTGATAATAAGTATATAGAATATAGTGTTTAAGGATGTTTTTACAGGGTTGTAAGTTTGATATTTAACACCTCCAATTTTATTGGCCAAGGATTTTTTCTCTTTTTTCCTTTGTTTTTTCTGATTTTGAATATTACTTCTTTGATATTAGTATTTATGAGTGGCAAATCATTACGCAAGTTTTACTGTGCTTAAAGGAATGTTGAAGCACTGAATATTTTTTTTTTGTCTTGCCTCACTTTTATATGGATTTCTTTGATGGCCGTATTGGATGAATCATTTGAAGATTGATTGGATCCTCTTAGTAAATGTGGTTTGTAAGTTGCAAAATAGTTAGAGTAACAATTATATTGGCTGATTAAAGGTCTTTAACATTACAATTGATGGTCATAATTGATGGATCAGTTGTTCCAGCTAAAGATCCATTGGGTCCTAAGTAGGCAATGCAGAAAATGCAATTTTGTTGGATTAGAATGTTTATGCATTTGTAACCATGTGAAGGGCTATGTCTGTTTTCGCTGCTTGTGAATTATTTGGGGAAGTGGTATCTTTTGTTATGGACTAGCTTGGTATTTTCATGAGCAGTTTGAAAGATTTTCTGTCTGGCTGCATGATACCTTTCGAGGTCACAGTCTATAATACAAATGGAGTCTTGTTCCAGAGAGCCTTCCTTTGTTTTCCACCAACAGAATGGTCTATATGATTAATGATTACTTATAGGAAATTAGATGTCGGATAATTAAAAAAATGGCAAAATATTATGAAGTATCAGCGTATGTGCTTTGTTAATCAAGTGTGGGACAAAAATTGATATCAAAAAGCGACCATATTTTGGAATTTGAAGTTAAGCAGGTTGAAATCTATGACTAACTACGATTTTGGGCAAGAATCTATTCTCTACTCCCTTGTTATTAATTGATTAATAGGATTTACATTTGCATTGATAAAATGATAGAAACAAGAAAAATAGGGGTTTAAAGTGTATTTCTTAGGAGGCAGCAAAAGGAAAATTACTGATCTATTGGTTTCTTCTTTAGGCCAAGCAAGCAAAGAGAGTGTTGCATGGTCAAAGTAGTGGAGTAGGGATGTTAAATGCTCAATTTTCAATCTGAGTATATTTATATATTTTTTGTTCTTTTGTGTGATTTTGGCTTCAATTTACTTAAAAACTTGAAAACTATGTATTTTATCCTCCCAGATAGGGAAAGATCAAAGTTGATGATAAAGTGGAATTTGATGGATCATCGGTCTGGTAAAACTATTTAACTTAAGAGGATTTATGGAAATTAATCTGCCAATTGCATAAAGTGGGCTTTAATCGATTTAATGATTTACAGCTGAAGGGAAGGTTGAGGTATTGCTTCGTCTTGTAATGTGGATGCTCTACAAGATTCTTCTACTTTGTGGAACATAACAGAAGGGCAAGTAATGGAAACACCCTTACAAGGGTTAGAAAATTAGAAAATTAAGTTGTGACAAGTTTTTTCTTGTGGCGGGGTTACGTAAACAAGCTATAGTTTCTTGCACGGTTTGTAGCACTGAAAATTTGTGGGGAGGTATAAATGTTTTGTTTAAAGCTTTGATACTTTCAGAATCAATTTTGAAGATTTTATTGTTTCTTGCACTGTTTGTAGCGCTGCAAATTTGTGGAGAGGTATAAATGTTTTGTTTAAAAATTTGATATTTTCAAAATCAATTTTCAAGATTTTATTGTTTGGCTGTACAACCTTTTGCCAGCAGATGATGTTTCTACGCAAATAGCTGCTTCCCATGGATAGCACACTGTACAGCTTTTAAGTATTTATAGTATGCCATAGTAATTTTATCATTTATGTATACATGTTTTAATAAGGAAGGTATAATATGATTATGTAGGAAATTTTGGAGGTGGGGAGCCTAGAGCAGTTGAAACCAGAGGGTGTAGAATCAACAAGATGGTAAAACAGTATACACACCGGATTTGTTAATTACATATTATTTTCAATTGTCACCAAATACAGAGAAGTAACAATACTTATGATGCAGAAGTGATCCGCTGGGCCCATATTAGAGCGTTGTTTTGGGCTAATTCGTCTGTTTTGGTGATTTAAAGAATTTTGTATCACCAAGTTGTCTGGTTTATGTAGTAAGCTATTCTCTACTACCTGGTCATTAATTGATTAGAATTTACATTTCGATTGAGCAAATGATAGATATAAGAAAAATGGTAGTCTGGTTTTTAATACAAAAAATGAAAAATCTTTTCTTTTCTTTTTAATGACAAGATCATAGGGAAAGGGGATCATTCTATACCGTACATGGATTTGGAGTTTGCATCCAGCAATTAAAAAAGCCCTGGCCAAGTTTTCGAGCAGGTTGTCAATTTCTCTCTGTTTTTTAATTTGAATATAGTGTGATTCGCAAACGAAAAAATTAGATGGATTTGGAGTTAGCAGCACTGTCCAAGTTTGTGAGCAAGATGTCAATTTCTGTATTTTTTTCGTTTCATCAAATATAGTGTGATTAGTGAAGAAAAAATTAGATCTTAAATTAGAGAGTATTTTCAATTTGATGGATTTTGAGTTGGCTTCCAGCTATAAAACAAAGCACTGTCCAAGCTTGCGAGCAGCGTGTTAATTTCCATCTTTTTTTCGTTTGATCTGAATATAGTGTGATTAATGAAGAAGAAACTAGATTTTAAATTAGAGAGTATTTTCTATTGGTGGAGAGCATAGGGTATTATTTAGTTTGATGAAATTCATATTTTCCCCTTACAAGACTAGTCAAATATTTTTTTGGGAAGATTAACTGATTGTTGAAACAAAATATTGAATATTTATTTGTTTAATGGCACTAAAGGGTTGATGGCATTTAAGGGCTTCAACATGGTTATCGATGGGATGCAAGTTGGTTTGTAAATTTTAGCAGTTCATTATTATGTAATATCATTTTTGAGGAAGATAAGATTCCTATTAACACCAAGCTTGTATTTCAAACTTAAAAAGATACATATTTGTTAAATGGAATGAAAAGGTTTATGACACGAAGGAGCTTGAACATGATCATTGACTCCACTGTCGAGTGTACCAATTTTTTGGGTTAAGATCTATGGGTTCTTCCGAATTCTTTACTGTATACCTTTTTTGATTATGTAGGTGTTTTTGGAGGTGGGATCTTGAAGCCAGCTGAAATTAGACGCTGTGAAATTATCAAGACGGTAAAACAGTATCATCTTCTAGGCTTTGTTATTTACACTTTGTCATCGATTGTCACAAGATATACAAGAATTGCAATTTACGTTTCCTATGAACAAATGTTAGAAACAGCAAGAATGTTGGATGTGTATTTTAATGAAAAAAATGGAAGTTTATGGCATTGAAAAGCTTGAACTTGAACATTGATGGTGTGACAGGGTGAAAGGGTTTTTGGCTAAGATCCATCGGTTCCTCTTGAGTAAGCAACTTATAAAAATGGTATTTGTTGGCTTCAGTATGTTTTGCTGAATTTATGCGAAGTGAAGGGTATGGTTTAGTTAGTACAAGTTGAGAATTATTGGGGAGCTTCTAAACTTTTATTTAGCTGCCTAACATGTATTGTAGATGTTTGAAACATTTGTTGTTTGGCTGCAATGTCATTTTTAGTTTAATGATTTTGGACTCCACCAGTAAAAGGCCCTCTGAATTCTTTAAGTTCTTTCAAGGGTCTCTGAATTCTTTAACTTCTTTCAAGGGTTTTGATTGCAGGGAGTACTTTTGTATTCAAGTTTTAGGAGTTTTATTTTTGCCCTGTATGTTTATTCTTTAGTCCTTGCAGGGTTTTATTAAGCTGAGACCAGATTAAGACAATATTACATGGAAGCACATCGTTTTGCAATTTTATTGTCTGTCACAAGGAGGGTTGAGGTAACGATGTGTTTTGTATGGTTGATGTTTTACAAGATTGAACTACTTTTTAGGTATTAATTTTTCTGGAATTCTACTTAAGGAAAGGGAAATGAGAGTTTACGCTATAACACTTCCTTTTCTTATGGCAGGGTTATGAAAACAAGCAATAGTTTCTTCAAGTTTGTGGCACTGCAAATTTGTGAGGAAGTAGAATTTTTTTGTTTAAATCAATATTTTCAGAAGAAGTTTTGAAGATCTCATTGTTGGGCTTTACAATCTTGTGCATCGATAATGTTTCTATTGAGCTAGTTGCTTGCCATGGACAGCCCATTGTAGGACTTACGTTTTGAGATACTTTTATTGTATAGGTCCTATTCCTTGTTTAATAAGTCCGGCATTTTTTGGAGGTGGGGATCCTGGAGAATACTCAAATCGGAGGATGTGGAATCGACAAGATAGTAAAAGAGTATTGACATCTAGGTGTTGTTAAGTACATGTTACCTTAAATTGTCACCAAATATATAAAAGCTACGATGCTTTGATGCATAAGTGATTCTTGTGCTCGTGCTAGAACTTTGTTGTGCATTGATTCCGAGGTTTTTTGTAAATTGAAGAAATTTGTATAGCCAAGGTGCGCGTTGATTCTGGTGTTTTTTGCAAAGTGGAGAGCTTTTTATCTCAAACAACAAAAATGGTGGTCAAATGTTTTTTTCAATAAAGAAAATGAAGAATCTTTTATTATATTTTGTATGCTGAGTTAGCTGGCAAGGGAAAAAGTTTGATACACAGATTTGGAGTTAACTTTCAGCTGAAACAAAGCACCGTCCGAGTTTGTGAGTAGGATGTTATTTTCTCACCTTTCTCAGCTGAATTTAGTGTGAATGGGCAACACGCAATTTAAATCCCAAATTAATGAGTATTTTGTCTTTGATTTAGTTTAATCAGTGAATTTTGTACGCACACAACTACAAAGTTGAAATTTAGATGAAGGGCTTGACTATTCTTGATTCTAATCATCGTAATAGCATCGGATAATAAGGAATTTGTGAAAATTAATTTTCAATTACAAATAAGAGTTTTTATTTAATTTTAATTTTGATTGTCTTTCTGAACATTAGTGTGCTAAGAGCATTCAACTTGTATGTGACCTATTCTAGGTTGCCACAAGGAAGTAACAGTGCAGTGTGGAATAAGTGGCATAATATTTCTTCAACTGGAGTAGTGTGCATTAAGTGGTAGCATATTTCTCCCCTTATGCTTGTAGTATTCTATACGATGATGCTGTTTATGAGAAAAATGAGTTTATTTGGGGGTATAATAGAATTTCTTTATTGGGTGATTGAAGTATTTGATTGGTGCAGCAACTTTCACAGGGTTGAGGTACCGCTTTATGAACGGAGAATAGTAAAGTGGCATGTCAATTCCGGTTTAATGAGAATAGTTATTATGCTTACAAAGATTTAAGGGCTTGGATATTTATTTTATTGATTAAAATATACGAAGTAGCAGATCAGTATTTGAACAACTTAATTACAATTATACTTATGCTTTTAAGGATGTTGGGAAGTGAGCACAATATATTAAAGTAGGGTGAGGGGTGAGCATAATTTTGTTATTATCTCTGTAGGGGATAATTCATAATTGGTTTCTTTTTCTTGCTTTTGCAGTTTTTCAATATATATATGTAAGATGTGCGGTAGTTTTGACACATGTATTTGTCATTTGTGTCATTTACAGAGATACATCTTTGTGGCCCGTGCAGTATATTAGAAATTGTAGATTGCCGTTATTGGTAAGGCTTCTAGAATGATTTCTCAACTATATGTGGTGTTCCCCATTCAGATACTAAGTATTTAGAATATATAAGGGTGTTTTTACAGGGTTGTAAGTTTGGGCTTTAACAATTGCGATTTTATTGGTCGAGGATTTTCTCTCTCTTGTTTTTCCTTTGTTTTTTTTGATTTTGAAGTTAACTTCTTTGATATTAGTATTTCAGTGCTGGAAAATCGTTACGTAAGTTTGGACTGTGCTTAAAGGAAGGTTGAGGCAAAGATTTTTATTTTTTTTTGGGCTGCCTCACTGTTATATGGATTTCTTTGATGGCCGTATTGGATGAATCATTTGAGGATCCATCGGTTCCTCTTAGTAAGTGTGGTTCGTAAGTTGAAAAATAGTTAGGGTAACGTTTATATTGGTTCATTAAAGGTCTTCAACATTATCATTGATGGCCATAGTGGATGAATCATTTTTTCCGATTAAGATTGACTGGTTCCTAAGTAGGCCATTTAGAAAATGCAATTTTGTTGGATTATAATATTTATGCATTTGTAACCATGTGAAGGTCTGCGTCAGTTTTGGTTGCTTGTGAATTATTTGGGAAAGTGGTGATCTTTTGTTATGGACTTGCTTGGTGGTATTTTCACGAGCAGTTTGAAAGATTCTCTATTTGGCTGCATGATACCTTTCGAGGTCACAGTCCATAATACAAATTGAGTCTTGTTCGAGAGAGCCTTCCTTTGGTTTCCACCAGCAAATTGGCCTATATGATTAATGATTATGTAGGCATTTTGATAGGTAGGGAGCCTATAGGCAATTAGATGTCGGGGAGGTAAAAAGATGGTGAAACAGTATGAAGTATCAGCATATGCGGTTTGTTAATCAAGTGTGGGACAAAAAATGATATCAAAAAGCAACTATATTTTGGAATTAGAAGTTAAGCAGGGTGAAATCTATGTATGATTTTAGTTAAATCTTTCAATTTTGTGAGTTGAAGAATTGCGGTTTTTGCAAGAAGCTATATTGTGCTCCCTTGATATTAATCGGCCATATTGGATGAATCATTTGAAGATCCATCTGTTCATCTAAGTTTGGTTTCTAAGTTGAAAAATAGTTAGGGTAACAATTATATTGGTTCATTATAGGTCTTTAATATTATCATTGATGGCCATAATGGATGAATAGGTTTTTTCGATTAAGATGCATTGGTTCCTCAGTAGGCAATTTAGAATATGCAATTTTGTTGGTTTATAATATTTATGCATTTGTAACCATGTGAAGGGCTGCGTCTGTTTTGGCTGCTTGTGAATTATTTGGGGAAGTGGTGATCTTTTGTTATGGACTAGCTTGGTGGTATTTTCACGAGTAGTTTGAAAGATTCTCTGTTTGGCTGCATGATACCTTTCGAGGTCACAGTCCATAATACAAATTGAGTCTTATTCGAGAGAGCCTTCCTTTGGTTTCCACCAGCAGAATGCCCTGTATGATTAATGATTATGTAGGCATTTTAGTACGCAAGGAGCTTATAGATAATCAGATGCCGTGGAGTTAAAAAGATGGCAAAACAGTATGAAGTATCAGCGTATGCACTTTGTTAATCGAGTGTGGGACAAAAAATGATATCAAAAAGCGACCATATTTTGGAATTTGAAGTTAAGCAGGTTGAAATCAGTGACTACGATTTTGGTTAATTCTTTCAATTTTGTGAGTTGAAGAACTTCGGTTTTTGCAAGAAGCTATATTGTGCTCCCTTTTTATTAATTGATTAATAGGATTTACATTTGCATTGAGAAAATGATGGTCAGAAACAAGAAAAATAGGGGTTTAAAGTGTATTTCTTGGGAGGCAGCAAAAGGCAACCTAACGATCTATTGGTTTCTTCTTTAGGGGAAGCAAGCAAAGGGGAGTGTTGAATGGTCAAATTATTGGAGTAGGATGTTAAATTCTCAATTATCATTCTGAATATGTTTTTTAGTTCAACAATTTTGGATTAGAGCATAAAAAGGCCCTTTGAGTTATTATCAACCTCCTTGAAGGGTTTGGATTGGAGGGAGTAATTTCTATTAAATTTTTAGAGTTTTATTATAGGCTTGCAAGTTTTTGATTTAGTTCCCGCAACGAGGCATAGACCAGATGAATATGATATTATGTGGCAACACATAATTTATAAATCTAATTGTCTTACAGCTGAAGGGAAGGTTGAGGTAATGCTTCATCTTGTAATGTGGATGTTCTGCAAGATTCTTCCTACTTCATGGAAAATAACATAAGGGAAAGTAATGGAAACACCCTTACAAGGGTTAGGAAATTAAGTTGTAACAATTTTTTTCTTATCGCAGGGTTATGTAAACAAGCTAAAGTTTCTGGCACGGTGTGTAGCGTGGAAAAGTTGTGGGGAGGTATAAATGTTTTGTTTAAAGCTTTGATATTTTCAGAAGCAATTTTGAAGAATTTATTGTTTGGCTTTACAACCTCTTGCCAATAGATGATGCTTCTACTCCAATCGCTGCTTCCCATGGACAACACATTGTAAAGCATTTAAGTATTTACAGTATGTTCTAGTGGATTTACGTATACTTATTTTAATAAGGAAGACAAAATATGATTATGTAGGAACTTTTGGAGGTGGGGAGACTGAAGGAGCTGAAACTAGAGGATGTAGAATCAACAAGATGGTAAAACAGTATACACACTAGTCAAATGTTTTTTTTGTGGTAAAACAGTATACACAGTAGTCGAATGTTTTTTTGGTGAAGCAAGCAAAGGGAGAGTGTTTCATGGAGTAAGATGTTAAATGGTCAATTTTCAATCTGAATATATTTATATTTTTTTGGTTCTTTTGTGTGATTTTGTCTTTGATTTACTTGACAACTATGTATTTTTCCTCTGAGACAGGGAAAATTCGAAGATGATGATAAAGTGGAATTTGATGGATCATCGGTCTGGTAAAACTATCTGACGTCAGAGTATTTATTGAAAACAATTTTCCAATTGAATAGAGTGTGCTTTAATTGATTTCCTTTTTTGATTTATTTATCTTTGTAAACATTAGTGCTTTGAGAGCATTTAACTTGTATGCAACCAGAGGGTAAATATGGTATGCCACTTCATAAACAATGTGGATTAAGTGGTACAATATTATTCCCTTTCGCTTGCTGCAATAATACAATTAGTCCATGTGTCTATGTTGGCTGAGAACAAATTATGATGGTGTTATGTGGCTACAAAATGTTCTGTAGCTTTGGTGGTGGCTCAGCTAAAGGGAAGCTTGAGGCAACGTTTATATTGTTGCTTTGTGTGTTTTACAATGTTATGAAGAAGACGCCAATCTAGATCTCTATATTCTCTTGATGGAGAGCTTAGAGTATTATTTATTTTTATGGATTTAGTTATTTCCCAGTATATAAGATAATGTCAATTTTTTTTGGAAGATTTATTCAAATTAACGGATTGCCAATTGTTGAAACATAATTCATTTTTTTATTTTGTTTTATGGCATTTAATGATTTAAGGGTTTAGAGCATTTAAGCAGTTAAACATGGCTATTGATGGGATGGAAGTTGGTCTGTAAGTTTTAGGAGTACGTCATACTATAATACCATTTTTTAGGAAGATTGACTCCAATTAACACCAATCTGATTTACAAAAAATAATATGTAATATGTATTTGTTTTATGGCATGAAATATAATGGCTTTTAAGAGTTTGAACATGATAATTGATGACGATGTGGAGTTGAGCACTCATTTGGGTTATAAGATCTATGAGGTCTCTGAGTAAGCAACTTACGGCAATCAATTTTGTTGGCATGCAATATTTCTTACTGATTCTTTCCACAAAGTGGAGGGCTTTATGACAAGTTGAGGATTATTTGGAAAGTTGTAACATATGTAGAGTGATGAATGCCTACCTCCTTTGATACCAAATGATGCCTACAGCCTAGCCAAACACTTAAAATAATTCTTGCAGAGTACTTGTATCCGCTACAATTAAAGTTTAAAACAGACTTCTGTGTCCTCATCTTGTAATAAATGTGACAGTAATATGTGATATCACTGCATCCCATATATCCAACTAATGGGGATCCCAACGTGACTTGGATACTAAGGAACTTCCAGTAGATGAGGAAATTTTGTTTTATCCTGCCGATAAGACAACAAAAACTTATATAGCCGACACGTTCTCATTCCTTTTATGCCCAAGACTTTATGCAATTTTCCAAATAGACTCGAGTCTATATGAGAAGGTCTCAGACCATCATAGATAATGTCTCAGACCATCATACATGTTTTCAATTCTATTACAAACTTAGAGTCCTTATTGATGAAAACAGTTTCTTTACAACACTTATCAAGAGCACAGGCAATGTCCGTGTCCCTCGAATTCCTCAAGTCTCTCCTCTTCAACAAGAGTGCATCAACAAGCCTCAACTCCACTATTTCTTCTATGCTGTAGTCGCTATGTTGTACTAATCAATTACTATTATTCCCCCAGGACCCACAAAGAAATGAAGCCAAATCATCTTTCTCCCGATCATCAAGTTGTATCCAACGTATGCCTTTCTTGTATGCAAAATAACATAGGTTTTGCGGCCGACAAATCTCAAGTATATGACTCTATCAAAGTTAACCTTAGTCAAGATGATGGGTGGATCATTATTTTTGAGACTGGCCGCAGCTTTCTCAAACACAGGCACAAGCCGCTTACAATGCCCACACCAAGGAGCATAGAATTCGACTAGAATGAACGGATATTTAGATAGCGTCTGTGTGAAATTAGTGGCATCCAGTGTCAATACCGATGACACTCCCTATTCTTCTGCCATTGCTCTCCATGAGAACTCTCAGAATCATCTGGTATAGTTTGTAAACGGACATCAACAGAGCTCGTCTCCTCCTTATTAACGCCTCTCTTCATTTGGATGGAACTGGAGTCGTGTCTCCCATTGATTTCCCTTCACGTTTCCATCAACGAGCTCATGAATGACAACGGGACTATGGTTACACCCATGCCTGTTTACTTTTCCAACATACGTAAGCCGATTCTTTTCCTCGACTCGACTTTGCCAACATGCGTGAGCCGCCTATTCTTTTCCCCCAGCTCGGTTGGGCTCAGATCTCACTGACGAGTATCAAACAAAAAGGGACATATTTTGAATTCCTGCTCTTCAGAAGAGCGATGTACAAAAACTTCTCAAAAAATAAAAATAGGCAGCGTCCTTTTATGAATGTTGGTAAGCCAGACAATGACAATGATATAGCGAGTAGTCTATTAGATCCTCTTCACCGATGCCATGATGACTAGAAAACAAACTAACTCAGGATAATATAGGTGCGTTGGAGATCACAACAGATAATCCTAATAAAGACAATGTCATTTAAACACACAGAAGCATTAACTGTAGGATTCATAGACACAAATGATCATATTATAAACAACTTCTGTTAACATTGATTAAGCAGATTACAACAAACACTAAACATATTTCAGATGCACAGAGAGTTGCAGTGCGCAGACAGTTAAATTATCAAACAGATTTCCATGATTGTTCTGAGGCCCATACCTAACACTTATACTCAGTCACTCATTTGTACTCATGCTCCGGTGCTCATGGCTGCCATTAAAGGTTTAACACTCTCCTTCACGCATTTAGAAAGCATCCAATTCATTTTCTTCAGATTATTAAATCGAAACACTAAGATTACAGCCAAGAATGCATCATCATTTAGAGGCCTGGAGGCCCATTATTCATTCTCTCCTCTATATTTCTCTCATCCGATTCCTACATTTTTCTCTTGTTGTAGATCTGCGTTTTTACATACTGCTGCTCATTCTTCCTCTCTCCTTGCTGAGAGGCTTTCCTTCTGTGTCTCCTTCTACGTACTTCTCCTTCTCTTTAATTAATTTTCACTTTTTAATTGGATTTGTCTTTTTTTGGTTATATTTTTGTTTTTAAAAACCTCCTTCAAACCTCCACGCCCAACTTGGGCTTAGGCAAACAAAATACAGTTTTTAATTTTCCAGCATATTCTAATATCCCCTCATTTCCTCAACAGCTCCACATTTACCTTTTTACTTTTACTTTTTACATTTTCTCCTTAATTTTTAACATTTTAGAGGAAAATACAATAATTTGAAATTCGTTGCAGATGCTCCTGCATCATAGAGGCTGCCCAAAATCTTTTGCATCTGTTCGATGGATTTGTTGTTGGTTGTATGATCCTTTTTCAGTTCATCAATTTTGGAGTAGAGCCAAAAAATTCCCTTTGAGTTAATTTATCATCGACTTCTTTCAAGGGTTTTGATTGGAGGGAGTACTCTCTATTAAATTTTTATGAGTTTTATTATAGGCTTGTAAGTTTTGATTTAGTCCCTGCAACTTGACAAAGACCAGATGAATTTGATATTATGTGGCAGTACATATTTCATAAATTTAATGGTCTTACCGCTGAAGGGAAGGTTGAGGTAACACTTTGTCTTGTAATGCGGATATTCTGCAAGATTCTTCTACTTTGTGAAACATCCTTACAAGTGTTAGAAAACTAAGTTGTAACAATTTTTTCTTATGGCAGGGTTATGTAAAAACTATAGTTTTTTGCACGGAGTGTAGCGTTGTGAATTTGTTGGGAGGTATAAATGTTTTGTTTAAAGCTTTGATATTTTCAGAAGCAATTTTGAAGATTTTATTGTTTGGCTTCACAACCTCTTGCCAGGAGATGACGTTTCTACTCAAATGGTTGCTTCCCATGGACAACCCATTGTAATGCTTTTAAGTATTTATAGTATGCCTTAGAGGTTTTACGTATACTTATTTTAATAAGGAAGGTAGAATATGATTATGTAGGAAATTGAGGTCGGGAGCCTGGAGCAGCTGAAATTAGAGGATGTAGAATCAACGAGATGGTAAAACAGTATACAAAGAGGCTTTGTTAATTACATGTTACCTTCAATTGTCACCAAATATGGAGAAGTAATGATACCTCTGATGCAGAAGTGATCTGCTGGGCCCATATTAGAGCTTTGTTTTGGGCTAATTTGTCTTGTTTTGGTGAATTAGAATTTTGTATCACCAAGTTGTGTCTAGTTTATGCAATAATAAGCTATTCTCTACCACCCAGTGATTAATTGATTATAATTTACATTTCGATTGAAGAAATGTATAAACAACAAAAATGGTAGTTAGAGGTGGCTTTTAATGCAAAAATTGTAGAATCTTTTTTTTTTCTTTTTAACGGCAAGTTCACTGGCAAGGGGGATCATCGTATGCATATTTGTTTAATGGCATGAAAGGGTTTTATGACATGGAAGAGCTCGAGCATAGTCATTGATGGCATTGCAGATTGTACCACTTTTTTGGGTTAAGATCTATGGGTTCTTCTGAGTAAGGAACTAATGGCAAATATTTTTGTAGGCTTTACAATATTTTTTGTGGATTTTATCTAAAGTGAAGGGTATGGTTTTATGACAAGTTGAGAATTATTATTGGGAAAGTGGCCGACATGCATTGTATCTGCTTGCAAGATTTGTTGTTTGGTTGTATAATCCTTTTTCAGTTTAATGGGTTTGTATTCCACCCTTAAAATCCCCCTTTGAATTGCTTATTATCAGCGCCTTTCAAGGGTTTTGACTATAGGGGGAACATTTCTTTTGAAGTTTTACTTTAGGCGTCCAGGGTTTGGACTGTAGGGGGTACATTTCTTTTGAAGTTTTACTCTAGGCCTGTAAGTTTTTGCTTTAGTCTATGCAATAATTCGGAGACTAGATGAACGCGATATTATGTGGTTATTCATTGTTCTACAAATTTTATGGTAAATCAGCTGAAGGGAAGGTTGAAATAACATTGCATCTTGTATGTTGGATGTTCTGCAAGATTGTTCTACTTAAGTTGTAAACTTGTGGGTATTAATTTTTCTTGAATGGTACATAAAGAAAGGGCAAGTAATGGAAACACTTTTATGAGGGTTTAAGTTGTAACAATCTCCTTTCTTATGGTCGTCTTGTGTAAACAAGCTATAATTTTTTGTGGAGTGGTGGCACTTCAAGTTTGCGAGGAAATGGAATTGTTTTTGTCTTAAGCATTGATATTTTTAGAAGTAATTTTGAAGGTGTCATTGGTAGGCTTTCTCTTGCCAGCTGAGGAAATTTCATTAGAAATGTATGCTTGCCATGGACAGGGCATTTTAGGACTTCATTTTTGAGAGTTCTTTACTGCATAGCTTTTTTGATTATGTAGGCATTTCTTTATTGTATAGCTTTTTTGAAGGTGGGATCCTAAAGCCAACTGAAATAAGACGCTGTGAAATTATCAAGACAGTAAAACAGTGTCAACATTTAGGCTTTGTTAATCACACTTTGCCATCAATTTTCACCAAACATACAAGAATATTGGTATTTATTATTTATGATGCAAAAGTGACCTGATAGGCCCATGCTAGAATATTGGTATTTATTATTTATGATGCAAAAGTGACCTGATAGGCCCATGCTAGAGCTATGTTTTGCGCTAATTCCTCTGTTTTGGTGAATTGAAGAACTTTGCATCATCAAGACACATTTGGTTTATGCATTAAGCTATTCTCTATTGCGTAATGATTAGTTAATTATTACAATTTACACTTCCATGAGCAAATGATGGAAACATCAAAAATGTTGGTGGTGTATTTTAATGAAAAAAATGGAAGTTTATGGCATTGAAGAGCTTGAACATGATCATTGATGGCGTGACAGGTTGAAGTGTTTTTGGCCAAGATCCATTGGTTCCTTTTGAGTAAGCAACTTAACAAAATGGTTTTTGTTGGCTTATGGTATGTTTTTTTCTGAATTTATGTGAAGGGTATGGTTTAGTATGAGTTGAGAATTATTGGGGAGCTTTTAAAATTTTGTTTGGCTGCCTAACATATATTTTAGCTCTTTGAAACATTTGTTGTTTGGCTGTAATGTCATTTTTAGTTCAATGATTTTGGATTCCACCAGCAAAAGGCCCTCTGAATTCTTTAACTTCTCTCAAGGGTTTTGATTGCAGGGAGTACTTTTGTATTCAAGTTTTAGGAGTTTTATTTTTGGCCTATAAGTTTATTCTTTAGTCCTTGCAATTAAACTGAGACCAGATTAAGACGATATTACAGGGAAGCACATCTTTTTGCAAATTTTATTGTGTCACTTGAAGGGGAGGTTGAGGCAACATTGTGTTTTGTATGGTTGATGTTCTACAAGATTGAACTACTTTGTAGGTATTATTTTTTCTTGAATTCTACTTAAGGGAAATGAGAGTTTAAGCTGTAACACTTACCTTTCTTTTGGCAGGCTTGTGAAAACAAGCTATAGTTTCTTTAAGTGTGTGGCACTGCAAATTTGTGGGGAAGTAGACTTTTTTTGCTTAAAGTGATATTCTCAGAAGAAATTTTGAAGATCTCTTTGTTGGGCTTGACAATCTTGTGCTAGTTGATGATGTTTCTATTGAAATAGTTGCTTGCCATGGACAGCCCATGGTAGGATTTATGTTTTGAGATACTTCTGTTGGATAGGTCCTATTCCCTGTTTGATAAGTATGGCAGTTTTTTGAGGTGGGGAGCCTGGGGAATACTCAAATCGGAGGCCACGAAATCGTTTAAGATGGTAAAACAGTATTGACATCTAGGCTTTGTTAATTAGACGTTACCTTCAATTGTCACCAAATATATAAAATTTAATGATACTAATGATGCAGAAGCGATTCTTGTGTTCATTCTAGAACTTTGTTGTGGGCTGATTCAGATGTTTTTGTAAATTGAAGAACTTTGTATCGCCAAGGTGCGTGTTGATTCCGCTATTTCTTGCAAAGTGAAGAACTTTGTATCTCAAACAACAAGAATGGTGGTCAGATGTGAATTTCAATAAAGCAAATGAAGAATCTTTTATTATATTTTTTTATGCCAAGTTAAGTGTTCGATACAAAGATTTGGAGTTAGATTTTCGCTGAAACAAAGCAGCTTCCAAGTTTGTGAGTAGGATGTCAATTTCTCACCTTTCGCAGCTGAATTTAGTGTGATTAGCCAACACGAAATTGAAATCCTAAATTAGTGAGTATTTTGTCTTTGATTTAGTTAATACAGTGAATTTTCTACGCGCATAACTACAAAGTGGAATTTTGGATGAAGGGCTGGACTATTTTTGATTCTAATCATCGTATTACCACTGGTGATAAATAATTTGTGAAAATTAATTTCCGATTACAAATAAGAGCTTTTATTTAATTTTAATTTTGATTTTGGTTGTCTTTCTGAACATTAGTGTCCTAAGAGCATTCAACTTGTATGTGACCCTTATCCTAGGTTACCACAAGGAAGTAACAATGCAGTGTGGAATAAGTGTTACAATATTTCTTCCCTTATGCTTGTAGTATTTTATACGATGATGCTGTTTATGAAAAAAATGAGTTTGTTTTGGGGTATAGTAGATATTTCTTTATATGGTGATTGAAGTACTTTATTGGTGCAACAACTTTCACAAGTCCGAGGTATTGGTTTAAGAATAGAGAATAGTAAATTGAAATGGCAATTCTAGTTTAACGAGTATAGCTAATGTTCTTACAAAATTTTAAAGGCTTGGATATTTATTTTATTGATTCAAATATACGAAGTAGCAAATCAGTATTTGAATGACTTAATTACAGTTGTACTTATGCTTTTAAGGATGTTGGGGAGCGAGCACAATATATTAAAGTAGGGTAGGGAGTGAGCATAAATTTTTACCATCTCTGTAGTGGAAAATTGGTTTCTTTTTCTTACTTTTGCAGTTTTTCAAATATATATATATATATATATATATATATATATATATATATATATATATATATATTGTGTACGGTAGTTTTGACACACGTATTTGTCATGTGTCATTTACAGAAATACATCTTTGTGGCCCGTGCAATATATTTACAAATTGTAGATTGCTGTTATTGGTAAGGCTTCTAGTATGATCTCTCCATTATACGTGTTGTTCCCTATCATCCCTGTTGTTATGGTACTAAGTATATAGAATATATTGTGTTTAAGGGTGTTTTTGCAGGGTTGTAAGCTTGGGCTTTAACATCTGCAATTTTATTGGCCAAGGATATATTTTCTCTCTCTTTTCCTTTGGTTTTTCTGATTTTGAATATTACTTCTTTGATATTATTATTTTAGGGGTGGCAAATCGTTATGCAAGTTTGGACTGTGCTTAAAGGAATGTCGAGGCAACGAATATTTTCTTTTTGGCTGCGTCACATTTATATGGATTTCTTAGATGGCCATTTTGGATGAATCATTTGAAGATCCATCGGTTCCTCTTACTAAGTGTGGTTTGTAAAATAGTGAGGGTAACAATTATATTGGTTCATTAAAGGTCTTTAACATTATCATTGATGGGCATAATGGATGAATCAGTGTTTCGTGTTAAGATGCACTGGGTCCTAAGTAGGCAATGTAGAAAATGCAATTTTGTTGGATTACAATATTTATGCATTTGTAACCATGTGAAGGGTTGTGACTGTTTTGGCTGCTTGTGAATTATTTGGGGAAGTGGTGATCTTTTGTTACGGACTCGCTTGCTAGTATTTTCACTAGTTTTAATTTTTTTTTATTTGGCTGCATGATACCTTTCGAGGTCACAATTTATAATACAAATTGAGTCTTGTTCGAGAGAGCCTTCCTTTGGTTTCAACAAGAAAAATGGCCTATATGATTAATGATTATGTAGGCATTTGTGGAGGCAGGGATCCTATGTGAAATCAGATGTCAGGGAGTCAAAAAGATGACGAAATATTATGAAGTATCAGCATATGCACTTTGTTAATCAAGTGTGGGACAAAAAATGATACTGAAAAGCGACCATATTTTGGAATTCGAAGTTAAGCAGGTTGAAATCTATGAATAACATTTTGGTTAATTCATTCAATTTTGTGAGCTAAACTTTGGTTTATGCAAGAAGCTATTCTCTCTCCTCCCTTGTTATTATTTGATTAATAGGATCTATATTTGCATTGAGAAAATGATAGTCAGAAACGAGAAAAATAGGGGTTTAAACTTTATAGCGTATTTCATGGGAGGCAGCAGAAGGAAAATTAACGATTTATTGGTTTTCTTTTTAGGTGAAACAAGCAAAGGGAGAGTGTTGCATGGTCGAAGTATTGGAGTAGGATGTTAAATTCTCAATTTTCAATCAAAATATATTTATATTTATTTGTTCTTTTGTGTGATTGTCTTTGATTTAGTTAAAAACTTGAAAGCAATGAATTTTCTCCTTGCAAATATGGAAATATTGAAGTTGAGAAAATGGAATTCGATGGATCATTAGTTTGGTAAAACTATCTGACTTCAGAGTGTTTGGAAAGCAATTTGTCAATTGCATATAAGGGGCTTTAATTTTTTTCTTTTTTTGACTTATTTATCTTTGTAGTCATTAGTGTTCCGAGAGCATTTTACTTGTATATACCCAGAGAGTAATATGGTATGCCACTTAAGTAACAATGTGGATTAAGTGGTACAATATTTATTCCCTTTTGCTCATGGTAGTCTTCCAATTAGTCCTTGCATCGATGTTAGTTGAGAACAAATCAAGATGGAATTATGTGGCTACAAAATGTTCTACAACTTTGGTGGTGTCTATACTGGGCCTTTTTTAAATAATTGTGTCAATAGGCCTAGAATCTAGGTTCTTAATTGAAATAAAGTGGCTATGTTTATTAATAAGTTTGTCAATTTAGATATTCAGGGTTGTTTAATGAATGTGTAGGTTTTAGAGACAACTTTGTTTATTATAGTCTAGTGAGTTTTTATTTATTTATTTTTTAATTTGTCTATGGTTATTGATTTAGCTCTGTTGTTTAATAGGTGTTTGTGGTTATTGTTTTAGCCCCTTGTTTGTGGTTGTCTAGTGATTATTATTATTATTATTATTATTATTATTATTATTATTATTATTATTATTATTATTATTATTTTGTTATTGTTTTAGCCCTATTGTTTTAGGTGTTTTTGGTTATTGTTTTAATCGTCAGTAAAATGAAGTCAATTTTTTTTAAATATTCTCATGTGTGGACGCATTATCGGGAGAGTTCAAAGCCCTGAATTTTTTGTTTTTTTTTGTTTTCATATTGTGGGGAGGGAATATAAAAATAAACACTGTTGGAACCATTGAGCTTCAAGATATGCACCTAATCCACTAAAGCTGAGGGTAGCTTCCAATGATAGTGACGGTTGCCTATGTTGATTGCGATTAAGTGGCAACAGTCAATGACATAGGCTACAAATGAAGACATTATTTTTCATGTTTTTGTGTGGTGTGCGAAAAATAAAGTGTACTATAACTAGTGTTTTCCCCTGCTGTGAAGTATTTGAAGAAGCTCATATTTTGAATACAGGGAGAGATTTAGTGTAGATGAAGTTTAGTATGGATGGTTTGCTAGATAGTTTGGAAGTTTGTGAATTCAAGAGTTTGGGGTGGTGGAATTTGGAATATGGGAATTCAGCTTGGGAGCTACACCTCTACAAGGGTTACGAGGTAGCTTGTGGAGCTCTACTTTGTCCAAGAACTACTTTCAAATAGAAGCTTTTATACAATATAGTTCCCTATCCCCATGTCATCACTAAGGGAGGAAATGGTTTCAAGATATGCACCAAATCCGCTAAAGCAGAGGGTAGCTTCCATTGATAGTTACGATTGCCTATGCTGATTGCGATTAAGTGGCAACAGTCAATGACACAGGTTACAAATGAAGACATTATTTTTCATGTTTTTGTGTGGTGTGCTAAAAATAAAGTGTACTATAACCAGTGTTTTCCCCTGTTGTGAAGAATTTGAAGAAGCTCATATTTTGAAGATAGGAAGAGATTTAGTTTAGATGAAGTTTAGTATGGATGGTTTGCTAAATAGTTTGGAAGTTTGTGAATTCATGAGTTCGGGGAGGTGGAATTTAGAATACGGGAATTCAGCTTGAGAGCTACACCTTTATGAGGGTTAGGAGGTAGCTTGTGGAGCTCTACTTGGTCCAATAACTATTTTCAAATAGAAGCATTTATATAATATACTTCTCTATCCCCATGTTTGCACTAAAGGAGGAATGTTAGATTATTTAGATTAGTATCTCATCTATATTGAGTGGATTGGTTGTAAGAGATAGAATAGGAATCCTTATATACAAGAGATCCTCTTCTTTACGTATTGTTTATTGAATAATTCAACATCAAGGGATTATTTTGTGTTACATTGAAGCCATATTCTTAGAATGTTTTCTTTTCTTATGGCAGGGTTGTGTAAACAAGCTATAAGTTGTAACAATTTCCTTCTTATTGTAGGGTTGTGTAAACAAGCTATAAGTTGCAACAATTTCCTTCTTATGGCAGGGTGTGTAAACAAGTAGGAAGTTGATGAATTTGGATCAGTTTAATACACAAAATAATTCCCATTCAATAATATTGTTTACAAATATATAGGCATATAATCTCCTTGTAATAAGGAGTTGTGCTTTATTTCCAAATCCCATAAAGCTTGCAACAAACACTATTACCGAGAGTTTGTTAAAATAACTCTCCACAAATACAATGTAGACACTAACACACACTTAGGAATATTTTTAACATAAGTTGTAAAAATTTCCTTTCTTGTGGTAGGGTTGTGTAAACAAGCTATAATTATTTATAGTGTGGCAGTACTGCAAATTTGTAAGTAAATAGAAATGTTTTGTCTAAAGCATTTATATTTTCAGATGACATTTCAATAGGAATGGCTGCTTGCCATTCACAAGCCATTTTAGGACTTCAGTTTTGAGAGATTTTAACTGCATGCCCTAGGGGTTTTACATATACCTTATTAATATTTAATTATGTAGGCATTTTTGGAGTCACCAAATCTATAAAAAATATGATATTTATTATTTTTGATGCAGAAGTGCTCGGATGGGCCCATGTTATAGCTTTGTTTTAGGTAATTCATTTGTTTTGGTGAATTGAAGAAGTTTGCATCACCAAGGCACATTGAGTTTATGCAGTAACCTTATCTCTATTGCCAAATGATTAATTTATTATTAGAATTTACATTTCTGTTGAACAAATGATATAAACATAAAAAATGTTGGTCAGAGGTGTATTTTAATGGGAAGCTTATGGCATTGAAGGGATTGAACATGATCATTGATAGCGTGACAGGGTGAAAGGTTTATGGTTAATATCCATCAGTTCCTCAAGTAAGCAATTTATTGAAATCATCTTTGTCAGCTTATAGTATATTGGCTCAATTTATCTAAAGTGAAGTTTATGGTTTTAAAACAACTTGAGTATTATTCTGGATGTTCTAAAATTATGTTACGCTGCCTAAGAGATATTGTAGCCATTTGAAACATTTATTGTTTCATTGTTACTTCATTTTTAAGTTCAACAATTTTGGATTCCACCAGCAAAAAGTCCTCTGAATTCTCTATTAATGCCTTTCAAGGGTTATGATTGTAGGGTGTAATTTCCTTTTCAAGTTCTAAGAGTTTTGTTTTAGGCTTGTAAGTTTATTATTAGAATTTACATTTCTATTGAGCAAATGATATAAACATAAAAAATGTTGGTCAGAGGTGTATTTTAATGGGAAGTTTATGGCATTGAAGAGCTTGAACATGATCATTGATAGCGTAACAGGGTGAACGGTTTATGGTTAAGATCCATCGGTTCCTCAAGTAAGCAATTTATTGAAATCATTTTTGTCCGCATACAGTATATTGGCTCAATTTATGTAAAGCAAAGTGTATGGTTTTATTTATGTAAAGTGAAGTGTATGGTTTTAGCACATGTTGATTATTATTCGGGATGTTCTAAAATTATGTTAGTCTACCTAAAAGATATTGTAGCCATTTGAAACATTTATTTTTTCGCTGTTATTTCATTTTTTAGTTCAACAATTTTGGATTCCACCAGCAAAAAGACCTCTGAACTCTTTATCAATGCCTTTCAAGGGTTTTGATTGTAGGGAGTAATTTCCTATTCAAGTTCTAAGAGTTTTGTTTTAGGCTTGTAAGTTTATTCTTTAGTCCCTGCAATTACGCTGAGACCAATTTAGGATGATATTACATCGCAGCACATTGTTTTGCAAATTTTACAGTTTATCAGCTGAAGGAAAGGTTGAGGTAACATTGTGTTTTGTATGGTTGATGTTCTACAAGATTGAACTAAATACATTGTAGGTATGAATTTTTCTTGAATACTACTTAAGCAAAGGGACTCAGTCCCTTATATGGTGGTTTACGATGGAACACTTCCCTTTTTTTTGGCAGGGTTATGAAAACAAGCTATGTTTTCTATTAAGCGTGTGATACTGCAAATTTGTGTGTGATACTGCAAATTTGTGGGTAAGTAGAAGGGTTTTGTTTAAAGTGATATTTTAATAATAATTATTGAAGATCTCATTGTTTGGCTTTACAATCTCTTGTCCATTGAGGTTTCTATTTAAATCGCTGCTTGCCATGGACAACCCATTGTACGACTTGAGTTTTGAGAGACTGCTGTTGTATGCTCAAATTGGAGGCCGTGAAATTGACATGTTGGTAAAATAGTATCAACATCTAGGCTTTTTTAATTACATGTTACCTTCAACTGCCACGAAATGTATAGAAGTGACGATACTTATGATGCAGAAGTGATTCCTGGACCCATGCTAGAACTTTGTTCTGCGCTGATTTGGATGTTTTTGTAAATTGAAGAACTTTTTATCACTCAGGTGCATTGATTCTGGTGTATTTTTCAAATTAATTAACTTTGCATCTCGAACACCAAAAAGGATGGTCAGATGTGTATTTCAATTAAAAAAATTGAAGAAATTTTTATTATATTTTTTATGCCAAGTTCGCAGGCAAGGAAAAGTGTTCCATACACAGATTTGGATTTAGCTTCCAGCTGTGAAACGAAACACCATCCGAGTTTGTGAGTAAGATGTCAATTTCTCACCTTTCTTAGCTGAATTTAGTGTGATTAGCCAACACAAAATTTAGATCCTAAATTAGTGAGCATTTTGTCTTTGATTGAGTTAAGACGGTGAATTTTCTGTACACAATTTAAAATGGAATTTTGGATGAAGGGCTGGACTATTTTCGATTGGGTGATAAAGAATTTGTGAAGTGTAATTTTTCAATTACAAATAAGAGCTTTCATTTAATTTTAAATTTGATCATCTTCCTGAACATTAGTGTGCTTAGAGAATTCAACTTGCATGTGGCCCTGATCTTAGTTTATGACAAGTAACAGTGTGGAATAAGCAATAAAATTTTCCTCCCTTTGAGTTAAATGTCTATTAAGTGATCGCATATTTCTCCCCTTATGCTTGTAGTAATATATACAATGATGCTGTGTGTGAAAAAAATGAGTTTATTTGTGGGGATAGTAGAAATTGCTTGATTGGGTGATTGAAATATTTGATTGGTCTAGCTGCAACTTTCACAGGTCTGAGGTACTGTGTTATGATCCAAGAACAGTGAAGTGGCATGGCAATTCTGGTTTACTAGCATAGCTATTATGCTTAAATTTTTTTAAGGGATCAGATCTCTATTATGCCTACCCCGTGAAGGGCTGCCTCTGTTTTCGCCGGTTGTGAATTACTTGGGGAGTGGTAAACTTTTGTTATGGACTCCCTTGGTGGTATTTTCATTTGCATTTTGAATGTTTTTCTGTTTTGCTACATGATACCTTTTGAGGTCACAGTCTCTAATAGAAAAGGAGTCTTGTTGCATAGAGCCTTCTTTAGGTTTCCTTCAGCAGAATGGCCTGGATGATTAATGATAATGTAGGCATTTTTGAAGGCAGGGAGCCTATAGGAAATCGGAGGTTGACAAGACAAAAAGATGGCGAAATATTATCAAGTATCAGCATATGCGCTGTTTTAATCAAGTGTCAGACAAAAAAATAATATAAAAAATTGAACATATTTTGGACTTTGAAGTTAAGCAGGTTGAAATATGACTATGATTTTGGTTTAATATCTTCATTTTTGCGAGTTGAAGAACTTTGGTTTATGCAATAAGCTATTCTCTACTCCCTTATTATTAATTGATTAATAAGATTTACAGTTGTGATGAGCACATGATAGTCAGAAAAAGCAGGGTGAAATCTGTGAATATGATTTTGGTTAATTTGTTCAATTTTGTGAGTTGAAGAACTTCTGTTCATGCAATAAACTATTATCTACTCCCTTATTATTAATTGATTAATAGGATTTATATTTGCAATGAGAAAATGTTAGTCAGAAACAAGAAAAACATGGGTCTAAAGTTTATCTACATTTTTTTTTTCTTTTTGGAGTTTGATTTTGGGAGGCAGCAAAGGGAAAAATAATTATCCATTAGTTTCTTTTTTAGGTGAAGAAAGTAAGCGAAGGGAGAGTGTTTCATGGTGAATGTATTGGAGTAGGATGTTAAAAGCTCAATTTTCAATCTGATTTTTATAATTTTTATTCGTTCTGTCTGTGATCTTGTCTTTGATTTAATTAAAAACTAAAAGAAATGAATTTTCTACTCATAGATAGGGAAAAATTGAAGCTGATGATAAAAAGAAATTCATTGGATCATTAGTCTAGTAATATTATCCAACTTTAGAGGATTTATGGAAAGGAATTTGCCAATTCAATCCAAGGGGGCTTTAATTTATTTCTTATTTTGATTTATTTATCTTTGTAGATATTGACACATAGGTAACGATGTGGATTATGTGGTATGATATTTATTCCCTTTCACTTGTGGCAGCGATATAATTAGTCCCACATCTATCTTGACCGAGAACAGACTAAGATGGTAGCATGTGGCTACAAAATGTAATGCAACTTTAGTGGTGTCTCAGCTAACATTTATATTATTGCTTTGTGTGTTTTACAATGTTATGAAGAGAACTTCAAGCTAGATCTCTATATTTGTTTGGTGGAGAGCTTAGTATATTACTTATTATTTATTTCCCAGTACAAGATTATGTCAATGTTTTTTTGGGAAGATTGACTCAAATTAATATACTACTGTCAATTGTTGAAGCATAATTTATTGAATATTTATTTTGTTTCATGGCTTTTAAGGGTTTATAGCATTAAGGACTTGAACATGGCTTATTGATGGGATGGAAGTTGGTCTGTAAGTTTTAGCATTGCATTGTTATGTAATAACATTTTTGAGGAAGATTGACTCTAATTAATACCAAATTATTAGTAAAAAATAAATATGAAACATGTATTTGTTTAATTCCATGAAATGGTTTATGGCTTTTAAGAGTTTGAACATGACAATTGATGGCACTGTGGAGTGAAGCACCCATTTGGGTTATAAGATCCTTCAGGTCCTCTGAGTAAGGAACTTATGGCAATCAATTTTGTTGGCTTGCAATATTTTTTGTTGATTCTATCCAAAGTCAAGGGTTGTGACAAGTTGAGAGTTATTTGGAAAGTCGTAACATATTTGGTTAGGCTGCCCAAAATCTATTGCATCTGTTTGAAGGATTTGTTTTTTGGTTGTTTGAGTAGAGTGTCAATTTCTGTCTTTTTTTTTTTTTTGATCTGAATATAGTGTGATTAGTGAAGAAAAAAATTAGATGGAACTGGAGTCGGCATCCAGCTATAAAACAAAGCTATGTTTAAGTTTGTGAGCAGGATGTCAATTTCTCTATCTTTTCATTTGTATATGATCGAGTTAAAAAATAATGAATTTTCTCTACATGTAATGATTGATGACAAATAATAACAAATATGGAATAATTTTTTGCCATAAAGGAATCTATTGCATGGAATGTCTTCAAATGGTCATAAATGGGATTTAAGTTGGTCTATAAGTTTTAGTAGAGTGCACGAGCAAAAGAATGATATAGACAAATTGCCATAAAGAGGACTTAAACCTAGATCTCTGCTCTTTTAGTGGAGAGCTTGGTATTTTAAAAAAGCACAAGATTATGTCCATGTTTTTTTGGGAAGATTGACTCAATTTAACAAACTGTTGATTGTTGAAATATAATATTGAATGTTTTATTTGTGTTTTAAGAACTAAAGGGTTTATGACATTTTAGGGCTTCAAAAAGGTCATAAATGGATGAAAGTTGGTATGTAAGTTTTAGCAGGGTTCACAAGCAAAAGAATGTTATAAACAAAATGTTAAGAAGAGAACTTCAAGCCAAATCTTTGCTCTGTCAGTGGAGAGCTCATTGAATTATTTATTTTTAAGAAATTCATGTTTTCCTTGTACTTATGTCAAATGTTTGTTAGGGAAGATTAACTTGAGTTAACAGATGCTGATGATGATGTCTTCAAAAGGAGCATCGATGATGATTTATTCATCTTTGACATTCATGATAGCCTCTTGGGCAACTGCAGATTGGATCTTCTGCGCCTCACTCACCTCCTACAGAACAGGGTCCTCCTCGAGAAGGGATGAAGTGGAAGGCGGATGGTTAAAACTATGTGGAAGAGGAGGTAGTCCTTGAGCTAGAATCAAATTATTCTCCTCTTTCCATTTGGCCAGCACTTCATCTATATCAAGGGTGGCCTGATAGCTCTCTTGGAGGTGTGTAGATGGGGTGTGTTTTGACATGTCCATCACACATTCGCTGAGGAATCTCACTCTAGATTCTAACTCTACAATTCTCTTGGCTATATTTTCTTGGAAGAGCCTTTTCTGGAGGTCACAAACATCATCATGAGAAGGAGCAGCCTCGACTTCTTCAAGGTTTTGAGCAAAACCTTTTTCCTCCTCTTCCTTCCTACCCCATGATTCCATTGTTTCCTTCCAGCTCATGACCTTGGGATTGGAATTTTTTCCTTGGGAAGAACCAACAACTTTGTCTTCCTCAAGGTCCCGAGCTGGTTCATGATTTTTCTTCTTCCAACTTGGAATTTGGAGATCATGTTGAAAGACTTGAGGAAGTTGGGGAAGATTTGGGAGGGTCTGCTCCTGTACAGGAAGAGCTACCTGAAGAGAGGCGTGCTAGAAAGCTAGGCGCATGGGATTAAGATCAAGATCAATTGATGCATTGGATGAGCTAGAATGAGCAAGTGCCATCTGATAGAAAGGATTTGGTGCACAAGAGGTGGCTTTCTTTAGGATAGGAGGGGGCGCGCAAAGCTAACTGCGTTGCATGAATGGATTATTCCATTTTGTTACTTCCTCCATGGATTGCAAGGCCTAAGCTTCCCTGAACAAACACTCCTCTTTATACATCAGCTCATGCTGATATCCATATTGCTCATCCAGTCTGTCAATCTTCATTACCTACTTCTCAAACTCCAAGGCCACTTCCCTTATGGTTGTAAGACAACTAGGAGAGCTGCTTGAGGGGATTGCATGAATACTCTGAGCTTGATCAAAACCATACAAAGGAAAACAAGGCCCATGATTTTGGACGATGGAATTATACATACAAAAATGTGATTTTTTGATGGCACCAAAACTGCTTAACCAACTGATTCAACTTGGATTCACCATTGGTGTTGATGAAAAAGCCTCTAAAGGCTAGTTGGTTGAAGAACACACCAAAAAATTTCAACTCTTTGAATAAAACTTGTCCTAGTTGGTCCCATCGGGCGTGCCAAAAATTGTTGACGCAGTAGATTGCACCCTGGACATGAAGTCGAGCTCCTGCCTTCCACACGCAACAATGGAATCTCCCCTCTTTCCTGTGGGCCTGACAAAACTGGGCGGAGAGTCTCTAGATAAGGGCTAGCTCCATTTGATGTATCTTTTAGGTCATGGATTTCTTACTGCTAACAAATAAATGAAAAAAAAGGGGGTTGAAAAGAGATAAGGATGTTGAAAACAAAACCTAAACCTAAACTAAAAGGTGATACACCAAAAAAGTTGATACACTCAACCCGAACATACACTTTTCACCAAAAATAAGTTGTCATACACTTCATCTAATATGAAAAACTCTTCTGTATTAGTGAGTCAGGGGTCCATAGAGATACAGGGAGGAAAAACTATCAAAGGTGTTCTGAGACACACTTTGGTAGCCTATTCACATGCGCCTATATTCCTACTGTAGACACTTTTGGCAGCCTGTAGAAGAAGAAACTTCACAATGCACTAGACATGTTGGAATCGTTATGTGAAAAGCATAAAATAAAATGACTTAATGCAAAAATAAAACATAGACATGCGTGAGTGCAAGTTCAAATGGAGGTAAAAATTGCTAAGTCTTGATTCAAGGTAAAATCTGGCAGAGTTCTGCCTTATAAACCCAGAGATTTTTGCGCAGAGCTTTGCCTTACGGGCTAAGAGATCTCTTCTCAAAATGAGAAGTTTACAATATATAGAAAGAGGAGAAGAAGTAAAGGCTCCCCTTTGGAAAAGACTTTTGGCGCCCTTTGACAAGCTGGCCCATGTGCATTGAGAGCATCGAGAAGAGGAAGCCACTTGATAGATAATGTTGTGTCGACTCCTGCTTTGACTTTGGCGTTCAAACATTAATGTGAAAGCATGGCCGTGCCTCTTTTCTACAAACAGAGTGCTTCCTTCAGATATTCATGCGATTTGTCTGCTTATAAATGCGAAGTGGAGAAAATAGGCCACGCCACACAAAGGATATGGAAGATATCCTCCCAAGTTATAATTCAATAATTATGATGCATGAAAATCATTTACTATAAATAAACATAATAGGGAGTCTTTTCACTGTTCATGCCTCTTGATGACCACTTGGCAGTCACTATTCCAACCGCTAGAGTAACTCCTTCCCCTTTGCCCCCTGGACTATTTTGTTTGTTTCTGCATTTGGCTCTTTTGTCTCTTTTCTGGTTCCTTAGCCCTCGAGGGCTATCTTCTCGGCCTTGCTGGCTCCTTGGGCTCTTCCATTAGCAGGTCGTTGGGTCTTTTAGCTCTTTGGGCCCTTTTCTAGTTGGCACTCAAGTATTTAAAAATCAAACGACTATTTCCATGTCATAAAATTGACGTTCGCGGGCCTGTCACTGCTTGAAAACCAATGGCTAGTTCATCGTGCTTGATTTTGCCGTCTTCGGGGATGTCACCATCCTTGGCAATTCCTTCGGTTCTTTTCTCTTCAGTCGGGCTTTTGTCTCGATCAATTTTCTCGCGAATAAAATGTTCGCAAGAATTGTCTCGCTCGCTTCTTCAAAGTTTTTTCTCGGGTTCTTCCCCGCAGCCTCTTTCGAATTTCTTCAGACTTTTTGTTCGAAGGAATTCCTTCGGACAAAAGTCTGAAAGAAACCATCTTATGCCTTTTGCCTTGGTATTTTACTTCGGCGGGATTTTTTTCCGCATAATTTTTTCAGACAAAATGTCTGAAGGAATTCCTTCGGACATTTTGTTCGAAGAAATTCTCTTCTTTTGCCTTGTAAAAATTTTCAAAGAAAACATAACTTTTTGGCTTTCTCCCTGACCCCTTTGCAAATGTTCCTTGCCCTTCGCAAGGGCATTTAGAATGGTCAATTTTGTGCCTAAGTGGGAACATGTCTCTTCCTGCAGAGTTCGTAGAAAACTTCTTTGCATAGTTCGTAGAAACACTTGCAAAGTCCATAGAAAACCCGCAGAGTCTATAGAAACACCTGCAGAGTCCGTAGAAATGCCTGCAGAGTCTGTAGAAACACCTACAGACTCTGTAGAAATGCCTGCAGAGTCCGTAGAAACACCTGCAAAGTCTGTAGAAATGCCTACAAAGTCCGTAAAAACACGTGCAGAGTCTGTAGAAATGCGTGCAGAGTCCATAGAAACTCCAAGACTTTTGCAAAATCAAAAAATGAACTGGCTCAGAACAACAGGGAAAGAAGGTGACCGATTTGGCCTGTTGGACCAAAAATGGTCAACAGTGAATTTGTTCAATTTTGTGAGTTGAAGAACTTCGGTTTATGAAATAAACTATTCTCTACTCCCTTATTATTAATTGATTAATAGGATTTATATTTGCAATGATAAAATGTTAGTCAGAAACAAGAAAAACAAGTGTCTAAAGTTTATCTACATTTTTTTTTTTTTTTTTGGAGTTTGATTTTGGGAGGCAACAAAGGGAAAAATAATTACCCATTGGTTTATTTTTTAGGTGAAGAAAGTAAGCAAAGGGAGAGTGTTTCATGGTGAATGTATTAGAGTAGGATGTTAAAAGCTCAATTTTCAATCTGATTTTTATAATTTTTATTCGTTCTTTCTGTGATCTTGTCTTTGATTTAATTAAAAACTAAAAGCAATGAATTTTCTACTCACAGATAGGGAAAAATTGAAGTTGATGATAAAAATAAATTCGTTGGATCATCAGTCTGGTAAAATTATCCAACTTTAGAGGATTTATGGAAAGGAATTTGCCAATTCAATACAAGCGGGCTTTAATTTATTTCTTATTTTGATTTATTTATCTTTGTAGATATTGACACATAGGTAACGATGTGGATTATGTGGTATGATATTTATTCCCTTTCACTTGTGGTAGCCATATAATTAGTCCCACATCTATCTTGACCGAGAACAGAGTAAGTTGGTAACATGTGGCTACAAAATGTAATGCAACTTTGGTGGTGTCTCAGCTAACATTTATATTATTGCTTTGTGTGTTTTACAATGTTATGAAGAGGACTTCAAGCTAGATCTCTATATTTGTTTGGTGGAGAGCTTAGTATATTACATATTATTTATTTCCCAGTACAAGATTATGTCAATGTTTTTTTGGGAAGATTGACTCAAATTAATATACTACTGTCAATTCTTGAAGCATAATTTATTGAATATTTATTTTGTTTCATGGCTTTTAAGGGTTTATAGTATTAAGGACTTGAACATGGCTTATTGATGGGATGGAAGTTAGTCTATAAGTTTTAGCATTGCATTGTTATGTATTAACATTTTTGAGGAAGATTGACTCTAATTAATACCAAAAGTTATTTGTAAAAAATAAATATGAAACATGTATTTGTTTAATTCCATGAAAGGGTTTATGGCTTTTAAGAGTTTGAACATGATAATTGATGGCACTGTGGAGTGAAGCACCCATTTGGGTTATAAGATCCTTCAAGTCCTCTGAGTAAGGAACTTATGGCAATCAATTTTGTTGGCTTGCAATATTTCTTGCTGATTCTATCCAAAGTCGAGGGTTGTGACAAGTTGAGAGTTATTTGGAAAGTCGTAACATATTTTGTTAGGCTGCCCAAAATTTATTACATCTGTTTGAAGGATTTGTTTTTTGGTTGTTTGAGTAGAGTGTCAATTTTTGTCTTTTTTTTTTATCTGAATATAGTATGATTAGTGAAGAAAAAAATTAGATGGATTTGGAGTCGGCATCCAGTTATAAAACAAAGTTATGTTTAATTTTGTGAGTAGGATGTCAATTTCTCTCTCTCTCTCTTTTTTTAACTAAAAGGGGTAAAAAAATTTATTCAAAAGAAACAACAAACAAGAAGATTACATCGCTTTTTCCTGGTCCACCAAAAGACCCAGCTTCTGAGAGAAATCCAAAAGCAATAACCTATGATCAAGAATTTTCCACTGAGGCCCCTGCTCAGAGGCCCATTTAGCCACGCAGTCAGCAATTCCATTCCATTCCCGAGGGATATGTTTGAAAATAACAGAATCTAAAGAAGTACTTAGATGGAGACCCTATTGTACAACCATCGCCAGCTGCCAATCAACACTATCAAAATTATGATTATTTAACAGATTAATCACTACTTGGGAATCTGATTCACAAATAACTCTATACCAGCCTTGTTGGCAACACTGATGCATCGCTTGCAAGATAGCCATCACTTCCATGAGATTATTAGATTACCAGCCCTTATACACAGAAAAAATAAATTAGACATTCCCAGAGCTGTCACGCCCCACGCCTCCAATGCCTACTTTCCCTGGGTTTCCTCTCGAAGAGCCATCAGTGTTAACTTTGATTGTACCAGCGGGCGGGGGGGTCCATCGTCCAATCCTATCCACCAGTCTCGGCAACTATCTGGATTTTTTCGTTGGGCGCGTGTGAGGCGCGATACAAGGGTCGGCCAAGGGCGCACCAACAACACTAGAAAAAATCGCAGTGTTTTCCATCCCCAAGTCATCAATTCTACATCCTTTCGCAAAGAGAGTCTCTTACAATGCATTTTGGATTCTCTCCCAAAGGGTGCTGAGCACCATCTGAGTCCCCCAAAAAATCCACCTATTCCTTTATATCCAGATGTTCCACAGAATAAATGAGGGGGCAGCCAGCCAAGCAGTCTGTAGAATTGACGCTTTAGATGGAGGATGACCCAGCCGGCTCCAGAAGTCTGCGAGCGAAGTTGCGTGCCAGCCGGGGCGGCCCCACGCCCTCCACCAAAGATGCCAAATTTGCTTAGCAAAGGGGCAGTGAAAGAAGAGAGGCAGTCCTGTTTCCTCATTGCTGCAGCATAAGACACATCTGGACGGCCCCTGAAAGCCACGCTTACACAAGTTATTCCAGGTAAGACACCTGTTATACAATAACATCCACAAAAAGAAATTACATTTGGGCCATGTAAAACAATTCCAGATTCTCTTCCCCCACAAGAAGTTTGCTTCTCCAAACAATTGCTTAGTCAGGGCAAGATATCCAGCCGAAACCAAATAACTCCCCATAGAAGCACCTCCCCACGCAAGAACATCATGTCCTTGTAAGAAGCTACAAATTCTTGAAGCTAAGATCCGAGAAAGTTCCAATCGCTCCTCCTAGGAGCCACTTGGCGGCCAATCCAAAGAATTTTTCCATCTATAACCAGTAGTTGTGCCCAGATTATACTCTTCCTTGTAATGAGCAATCGTAGTCCAACCAACAGCTTGGAGGGTGTCACACAAAGATTGCAAATGCGGATGGGAGGCCAAGAGGCGGGAAATCCATCCCATGAGTCTTTCGAGAAGAGGGCATTCGCTCCGCTATTGCAAATCCAGAAGAGGCTGCTCTTCACCAGGTGAGCTCCCAATTTGAGAGTATTCCATATCATGGAACCCCCTCTCTCAAGAGGCAGCCTAGGGATGTCTGAAGGTGCCACCCCCAAAAAATACTTAAATGCCAAGATGCAGGCCCAGAGTTGGGATTGATTGGAGCACCATCTCCAATAAAGTTTAGCAGCAAGAGCTTGGATAGCCAGGATGGCCAAACGCAATCCAAGTACCCCGTCTTTCTTTGGCCGGCAAATAGTATCCCACTTGATCAAACTCCATTTGATGTTTTGTAAGTTACCACTCCAAAGGAATTGGTGAGAGAGGGCGTCAAACTCCTTGAGGAAGTACATGGGGGTAGCCTGCACCATGCAACGGTAGATTGGAAGGAACTGAATAACCGATTGCAGGAGTGTGACTCTACCTGCAGTAGAAAGCCATCTGTGTGTCCAGTGATTAACCTTTTCCTTGAGTCTATCCAGCACATTCTGCCAAAATAGTCTTGGCTGCCTACCAACCATGATGGGAATCCCCAAATAAGTAACCGAGAGATCCTGAATTTGAAATCTCAAGATAGCCGAAATCCTCCACTGTATAAGCACAGGTGTGTTGAAGAAGAAGATAAAGGATTTGTGGTCATTAATTTTCTGCCCAGTCGCATCTAGATATATGTCAAGGGTGCCTCAAAAGGCTCTTGCCTCCCTAATGCGCGCTCTCCCTACCAGGATAGTATCATTCACAAACTGGAGGTGAGATGTAGTTAGTCCATTCCCCCACTACCACCCCTGCATAATGTTCTGAGACACCTGGAACCTGATAAGTCGTCCAAGCCCCTCAGCCAGTATGATAAATAAATAAGGAGAGAGTGGATCTCCTTGGCGCAGGCCTCTTGAAGCACTAAAAAGCTCAGTGGGTTGTCCATTGATAAGGATCAAATAAGAAGGCATGGTAACACAGCTTAGCACCCATTGGACCCAAACCGAATCAAAACCAAAGCGCAGCATAATTTTTTGCAAGAATCTCCAGCGGGCCCTATCATAGGCCTTGGCTAAGTCAAGCTTGATAAAGATTGCTCGTCCCTGAGAGGTGCTCATGGAGTGAATAGCTTTTGAGGCAATAGCCACCTCATCCAAAATTTCTTTTCCAACAGCAAAGCCCCCTTGTTCCTTTGAAATAATCCAGGGGAGGCATCCTTTAAAACACTTTGCAATAAGCTTGGTGATGATTTTGTAAACCACGTTGCACAGCGCAATAGGCCTAAAATGGTCCAGCTGATTCGCCTGATCTCTCTTTAGAATTAGGACCAGAAAAGTTGCATTTAGAGCCTTGAGCATATCTTTGTTGGAGAAGGATTCCTACACCACGTCCAAGAGGTCTTGTTTGATAATATCCCAGAAGTCTTGAAAGAATTCAACTGGGAAGCCATCAGGCCCTGGAGCTTTACCTCTTTTTCATACTAAAAACCACTCCTTCCACTTCATCCCTACTAATAGGCCGCATTAGAGACTCATTCATTCCCAAAGTCACTAATGAGGGGATGCATAATAGGACTGTATTTTCAGCCAACTCTGGTGGAGGCAGGTCATCAAAAAAAAGGGCGGAATAAAACCGAACAGCTTCTCTAGATATATCTTGAGAAGTATTCAGTCGTATCCCATTCGGGCAAACCAGAGAGGAGATAAAGTTTGTGTTTCGCCTTGCCTGCACTGACTTATGAAAAAAAGTGGTGTTCTTGTCCCCCTCTTGGAGCTAGTCTATGCGTGCCTTCTGCTTCCAAAAAATCTCTTCGTGAAGCTCCCACTCAGCTAAAACATTGGCTGCTTGAGATTCAGCCTGGTGGAGTTCTTCAGAGAAGCCCAAGTCTCTTATCTGCCTGGTCACCACATCCAAGCGGTCTTGAGCCCTTTTCCTCATTGTGTGGAGATTACCAAAACTATTTATATTCCAATATTTTAGCTTCCTCTTAACATATTGAAGTTTTTTGGCGAAGGTGAACATAGCGGTGCCATAGTTGGGTCCTCCCTGTCGCCACCACTACGCCATCAAGTCATGAAGGAAGGCCTCGCGTAGCCACATGAGCTGGAACTTAAACGGAGGCTTCTTTGGTCCCGAGATGTGGCTAGTAGAGAGCTTAATCGGCCAGTGGTCAGATCCTCTCCAATCAAGAATTTTTGAAGCCAAGGAAGTGGAGATAGATCACCAAAAAGAAGAGACAAGGAATCTATCAAGGCGCTCCGAGATACCAACATCACCAATCTACCTGTTGCTCCAAGTGAAAATCTCGTTGAGCGGTTTAACATCTGAAAGGCGGAGGAGGTCAATATTTTGCCTAAAGATCTCTTAAGAGGGCCCCAATCAGGCCAGCCCACCCCTCTTCTCCTCCAGGTTGAGAATTGCATTAAAATCCCCAATCAAAATCCAAGGCAAAAACGGGTAGCAGCTCCTGACATATCTGATATGGTTCCAAAGTTTCAGCTATCCAGGAAGATCCACAGGGGAATAAACATTAGTAACCAGAATGAGCTCCCTAGATTCCATAGAGGAAGCGGTCATTGAGAGGGCTGAACTGCCAGATAGCCAGTGAAGAGGCATGATTCTCTCAGGATTCCAGCATATGGCCAGCCCCCCTGAGGACCCCAATGCACCCACACATTGGCTCTGACTGGAATACCATATGTTCGGCCTACAAGAAAACCAAGAGTCCACTGAAAGTTTAGTCTCCTGGATACAGGGGATATCAAGAGAATGTTCAATCACTAATTTATGCATAGCTTTTTCTCTGGGGATGCTATGCAGTCCCCTTACATTCCATGATAAGACAATCATTGAGTCAAGTGGGGGAAATGCTCACCCAAGGTCTTAACAAACCCCGACTCTACTAATAAATCCCCTGTGAGCTTAATTTTGTCCTGATCCTTCCTTCGGCCAGCTCGTGTAGGAGCAGAAACCAACGCTTTCTTGAAGGGTCTTTGCATGAGACCAAGGGCTGAAGAGGATCCTTTTTCTTTCCTAGTTGCTTCCACCTCCTTTGCCAGGTCCGCCCATCGAACCTCCTTATCACATGGGGCTGGTAAAACTGTAAGGGCATCCTCCTGCGGTCCATGAGATATCTCCTGGGTCGGCTGAGGCTCCATTTCTTATGAGCCATCTCTGAAAGCAATGCGTTCAGTCACCTCTGTATTCTCTCACTGAAGCATTTCTGGGATTCCATCCTCAATAGCCATACTGTCCAGAACTTCAAAATGATTGAAACCTATCTCAACCTACTTGTCAAAATTTGGCCATTTCTGCCCATGGCTCTTCGTACGACGTCGAGCTGGAAAGAATCCATCCTTGTCAGGACCCCTGTGCCCTGTTAAACCTTGGTCTGTACTTTTGGGGTTAAGATGATTTTTCCCTTTCATAACACTGTCTGGATAGGTCCTAGTCATCCCATTGTTGGCCAGTTGGCCCTTTCCTTTGTCTCCATTGGCCATCTAGGGCCCAAACGGCTCCTCAGGTGAATCATTGTCTCTTGCCACCTGAGGGCACTGGCGGTGCAAATGTCCATACACATGGCATATGCGACAATGAAAGGGAATAGCCTCGTAATCTATTTGTTGAATCCAAGAGGAGGTGCCCATACAAATTTCCAGAGAGTCTGGCAGAGGATTATTCAAATTAACGTCAACACAAATACGGGCATAAGAAATTACCTTTTTGTCCAACATTTGATGCGCTATGGTTGTCAGTGTTCTAAGCATAGCGGCTATCCGGCGAAGGATATCCTCTCCCCAAAATTCTAAGGGAAGTCTCGGCAAACGGACCCAAACCGGGATGCCGGCTGGAAGATCTTTCGCAGAATTAAACCTTGCATGCCAGGGTTTAAGGGAAAGACCATTGCGATCGTAGAAGTAAGGGCCTGCTTCAAAAATCTTATTCTGATCAGAAATAGAGGAAAAATTCACCATAAAATAATTGTTTCCAGCCAGCATAATATCAAAGTCCCCCTCAATCTGCCATGTCTGTCGGATCCAGGCTTCCAGGGCCGAAACCGAAATATGGATACCCAAGAATTTGCAGATAAGAGCATGGGAAGATAAGTATTCCACCTCGTCCTTCATTGCCTCCTGGGAAATGACCAAAACAAGTCGCTCCATACTTCGCTGCAAGCATCCATTAATCTTCCTAAGCTTTGAAGTCTCATCGACGTACACCGTTTCAGTTTCCTTTACACTCCCACCAAGCAAAGGCCGATCCTCCCTGGGGGCTTCCATTCGGCCGTTTGGTCGTAGGCCATTGCTCGCGGCCATCCCTCCTTTCAACCCCTCCCCCTTTTCGTACATCTACTATTTCAAAAAACACAAAGCTTGTAATTTCCTATGACGTATCCATTTCTCTCTCTTTTCATTTGTATATGATCGAGTCAAAAAAAATGAATTTTCTCTGCATGCAATGTTTGATGACAAATAATAATAAATATGGAATAGTTTTATGCCATAAAGGAATATATTGCATGGAATGTCTTCAAATGGTCATAAATGGGATTCAAGTTGGTCTGTAAGTTTTAGCAGAGTGCACAAGCAAAATAATGATATAGAGAAATTGCTATAAAGAGGACTTAAAGCCAGATCTCTGCTCTTTCGGTGGAGAGCTTGGTATTTTAAAAAAGTACAAGATTATGTCCATTTTTTTTGTGAAGATTGACTCAATTTAACAAACTACTGATTGTTGAAATATAATATTGAATGTTTTATTTGTTTTTTAAGAATTAAAGGGTTTATGGCATTTTAGGGGCTTCAAAAGGTCATAAATTGATGAAAGTCGGTCTGCAAGTTTTAGCAGGGTCCACAAGCAAAATAATGTTATAGACAAAATGTTAAGAAGAGGACTTCAAGCCAGATCTCTGCTCTGTCGGTGGAGAGCTCATTTAATTATTTATTTGTAAGAAATTCATGTTTTCCCTATACTTACGTCAAATGTTTGTTAGGGAAGATTAACTTGAGTTAACAGACCGCTGATTGTTGAAACATAATATTGAACATTTTTTTTTATGGAACTAAGGGTTTATGAATTTTAAGGGCTTCAATATGGTTATGGATGGGATGCCATTTAATATGTAAGTTTTAGTAGTGCATAATTGTGCAATATCCTTTTTGAGGTAGTTAGACTCCAATTAACAACACGTTGATTTTCTAAACATGAAAAGAAATATATATTTGTTTAATGGCATGAAATGGTTTATGACTTTGAAGAGCTTGAATTTGATCATTGATGATCATTGATGGCACTGCGGAGTGAAGCACCTTTTTTGATTTAAGATCCATAGGCTCTTCTGAGTAAGCAACTTATGGCAATCAATTTTTGTAGGCTTACAATATTTTTTTGTGGATTTTATTGAAAGTGAAGGGTAGGGTTTTATGACAAGTTGAGAGCTATTATTAGGAAAGTGGCTTAAAAGGTATTGTATATGTTTGAAAGATTTATTGAGTGGATGTATACTCCCTTTTCAGTTCAATAAGTTTGGACTACACCCTTGAAATTCCCTTTCTTTTCCTTATTATCAACTCCTTTCAAGGGTTTTTATGTAGGGCGTACATTTCTATTAAAGTTTTATTTTAGGCCTCTAAGTTTTTGCTTTAGTTCCAGTAATTAGGCGACCTGATTAACATGATATTATGTGGCAGCACATCGATCTGAAAATTTTATAGTATATCATTTGAAGGGAAGGTTTCAGGTAACGTTGTGTCTTTTATGTTGGATGTTCCGCAAGGTTGGTCTTCTTAATTTGTAACTGTTATTTTTTTGAATGGTAGATAAAGAAAGGGCAAGCAATGGAAACCCTCTTTTGAGGGTTTAAATTGTAACACTTTCCTTTCTTATGGCAGGGTTGTGTAAACAAACTATAGTTTTTATGTAGGGTGGTGGCACTGCAAATTTGTGGGGAAGTAGAAATGTTTTACCTAAATCATTGATATTTTTAGAATCAATTTTGAAGGTCTCATTTTGAGGCTTCACAATCTCTTGCCAGCTGTTGACGTTTCAATAGAAATGTCCGCTTGCCATGCACAGGCCATTTCAGGACTAAAGTTTTGAGAGTATTTTTATTGTATTCCCTCTGGGTTTTACATATACATTTTTTAATTATATAGGCATTTTTGGAGGTTGGATCCTAAAGCCAGCTGAAATCAAAGGGGTTGGAATCAACAAGATGGTAAAACAGTATCAACATCTAGGCTTTGTTGATTGCACTTTGCCATTAGTTGTCACCATACATATATAAATTATGATATTTATTATTTATGATACACAAGTGATTTGATGGGCCCATGCACATTGAGATTTTTTTTTGGTGAATTGAAGAACTTGGCATCAACAAGGCACATTTAGTTTATACAATAAGCTATTCTGTATTGTCTAATTATTAATTAAGTATTAGAATTTTTACATTTCTATTGAACAAATCATAGAAACAATAAAAATGTTTGTTAGAGGTAATGGAAGTTCATGGCATTGAAGAGATTGAGCTTGATCATTGATGGCGTGACAGGGTGAAGGGTTATTGGTTAAGATCTATTGGTTCCTCTTGAGTAAGCAAGTTATGGAAATCATTTTTGTTGGCTTACAATATATTTTGCTGAATTTATGTACATTGTAAAGTGAAGGGTATGGTTTTAGTTCAAGTTGGGGATGTTATAAATTAATGTTAGGCTGCCTAACAAATATTGTAGTTGTTTGAAACATTTGGAGTTTCCCTGTAATGTCATTTTTCAGCTCAAAGATTTTGCATTCCACCAGGAAAAGGTCCTTTGAATTATTTATTAACTCCTTTCAAGGGTGTTATCATTGTAGGGAGTACTTTCCTTTTCAAGTTTTAAGAGTTTAATGTTAGGCTTGTAAGTTTATTCTTTAGTCCCTGCAATAAGTTGAGACCAGATTGTGATGATATTACACATCACATCATTTTGCAAATTTTATGGTCTGTTAGCTGAAGGAAAGATTGAAGTAACTGTTAGGTTGTGGAGCTAAAAACTTCACCAAGATGCAAACAGGAGAAGTTATGGAGAATGCAGAGTTGCAGAGTCAGTTGCAGGGCAACCGGCGTCGATCTGATCAATCGACGTCGGTCAGATAGCAGCAAAGAACCAACCGGCGTCGGTCACCAGTCGGCCGACATCGGTCATGGAGGAGCCGACATCGGCAAGCTGTGCGAGAACAGACAGTTTGCATGTTGATCCTAGAGAGTCTATTTTTGGAATGTTTGTTTGCATGTCAAAGGCTAGTTGTAGTCTTGAGTTGCGCGTCTAATTATTATAATTATGATAGTCTAATTATTGTAAGCATGAGATCTATATATGGACTCATGGGTTCTATTGTAAACTTGTAGTTAGTGAGTAGGAGAGCAATAAGCTCCTTCAGAGAGAAGAGAGCAATGGTGCGTTCCTCCTAGTGCCACAGTACCAAGGTGGGTACTGGTTTGGAGAATCAGCAGGGTTCTTCGTATGTATATGATCTTGGTCAGCATGTGTGCATGACTTTCTATAGGAGATCTACAATGGTGAGTAAGGTCTAGTGATTTGCAGGTAGCAGCAGAGAGCAGGAGATCTACTTGGAGTACGATTGTGTACTTAGTGTACTGGCAGCGTGTTACTGACTGGTTGGAGAGGTGAACATCAATTTTGTATTGGAGTTGATTGTTGGGACCAAGAGAGAGAAGGAAGAAGGTCTTGAGCTATGGCGAGCCTTTGAGGTGGAAGAAGAAGTGGCATCTTCTTTATTGTATATTCTTCTGAGTAATTATTAATACAATTGTGTATTGTCTCTCAATTCTTGTGTTGTTTCATATTTCTAGTTACTTATTGATTCTGGTTAAATTTTGTGTTTAGTTGCTAATACAAGAAGTAATCATATGTGCTCTATTAGTAGAGCAAGATCCTGACTAAGTAGGCATCGGAGCATGTTTATTGTTCTAGGTTTCTGACAAGTGGTATCAGAGCCTTGGTTGTAGGTTCAAGAGCTGATACCATCAAGTGGTATCAGAGCTTTTGGTTGGGTTGACTAACAAGTGGTTTCAGATTTGGTAGTGTTTTTTATTACAGGTCACTCACAGGGGTTTCAGATTGAGTGGGAGTATAGCAATGGCAGAAGAAAGTAAGTTACGAATGGAGAAACTGAATAGCACGAATGGTCTGATTGATGGAAAGAAAGAGCAGGTAAAAAGAGATTGTTGGTCGGTAGAAGATCAACGCGTAGAAGCATATGTTATAGGTGATGTTGCACAGGATGTTCTGGATAAAGTAGAATCTTTGTTTATAGATTCTTTTGCCTCTTTCCATGCAGCCCAAAATAGAGCATCTTTTCATGGGTATGTCTTTGGAGACTTTGGAGAGATTTATTTAGGGGTTGGAGAGCCTTGTCAGATTATTGACAAAGGGGAAGTGAAGCTAAAATTACAGACGGATAACACACAGTGGTTGAAGGAAGTCATGCAGGTACCAGTCTTGGAGATGAGTCTAATTTCTTCAAGAAATTTAGGTGATGGGAGATGCATTGTAACTCTCACAACAGATACACTTGAATTAGATGGTGGTAAGAAAGTAGGTATCCTTTATCTATCTACATATATTGTTGATTCACCTTCTGTTGCAGAGATGTGGCTTCATAGGCTTAGTCACATATGTAGAAGGAGAATGCAAGTTTTGAAGCGAAAGTCAGATGTCTTTGACAAGCTAAAGAACTGGAAAGCCTTGGTGTTCATGGAGGAGATGACGGACAGAGATCAGGTGAGGGAACTGAATTATTTTGAGCAGGGCTGTGTTGATTTGAACAGGATTTTGATCCATGAAGAGCTCGCGGGTAAAAAGTTATCACTCACAGGCGAACACAGGTACCGACGTTGGTCAGACAGTAACTGATGTCGACAGCAGGAAGACCGACATCGGTCATGAAGGAACCGACGTCGGTAGGAGGGACACCAGCGTCGGCCAGGGAAACGACGTCGGCAGTCAGGGTCAGTGCAGGGAACCGACATCGGTCGGGAGCAGACTGGGAGATGGTCGAGATTGGTCACTGCTACGGATGGTGGGCGGACAACAAGCTGTCAACAAGTCTCAAACTCTCATGTCGAGGTCAGAAAGGGTAAGTGAACCTCATATTCGTTGTTCACCTTCTTTATATTGCTTATTGATGGTCAAGAACTAGGAAGATGCAAAGAGGCAATGCAGATAGAATCCAGATACAGTGAGAGCTTGGCATGGATGAGGAGTGTGAGTCCTTGGAGAAGAACCAAACAGGTGTTTGTTGGTAGAGTTGTCAGCTTGAAGTAAGCACTGAGAGACGGAACAGATTTCAAAGTTAAAGAAGAGAGTGGATGGATACGTGAGACAGAAGGCCAAGGTATAGGTCTTGAGGAAGTCTATTTTTGGACTGTTTGTTTGCATGTCAAAGGCTAGTTGTAGTCTTGAGTTGCGCGTCTAATTATTGTAATTATGATAGTCTAATTATTGTAAGCATGAGATCTATATATGGACTCATGGGTTGTATTGTAAACTTGTAGCTAGTGAGTAAGAGAGCAATAAGCTCCTTCAGAGAGAAGAGAGCAATGGTGCGTTCCTCCTAGTGCCACAGTACCAAGGTGGGTACTGGTTTGGAAAATCAGCAGGGTTCTTCGTATGTGTATGATCTTGGTCAGCATGTGTGCATGACTTTCTATAGGAGATCTATAATGGTGAGTAAGGTCTAGTGATTTGCAGGTAGCAGCAGAGAGCAGGAGATCTACTTGGAGTACGGTTGTGTACTTGGTGTACTGGCAGCGTGTTATTGACTGGTTGGAGAGGTGAACATCAATTTTGTATTGGATTTGATTGTTGGGACCAAGAGAGAGAGGGAAGGTCTTGAGCTATGGCAAGCCTTTGAGGTGGAAGAAGAAGTGGCATCTTCTTTATTGTATATTCTTTTGAGTAATTATTAATACAATTGTGTATTGTCTCTCAATTCCTGTGTTGTTTCATATTTCTAGTTACTTATTGATTCTGGTTAAATTTTGTGTTTAGTTGTTAATACAAGAAGTAATCATATGTGCTCTATTGGTAGAGCAAGATCTTGACTAAGTAGGCATCGGACCATGTTTATTGTTCTAGGTTCCTGACAGTAACGTTATGTTTTTGTATGGTTGATGATCTACAAGATTGAACTACTTACTCTGTAGGTATTAATTTTTCTTGAATGGTACATAAAGAAAGGGGATGGAATGAAAACCCTCTTATGAGGGTTTAAGTTGGAACAATCTCCTTTCTTATGGTAGGGTTGTGTAAACAAGCTATTATTTTTTTGTGTAGTGCGTGACACTAAAAATTTGTGGTGAAGTAGAAATGTTGTCTAAAGCATTGATGATTTCAGAAGCAAATTTGAAGTTCTAATTGTTAGGCTTTACAATCTCTTGGCAGCTGATGATGTTACAATAAAAATGGCTGCTTGCCATGGATAGTCCATTGTAGGACTTCAGTTCTGGGAAATTTTTATTGTATGCCCTGGGGGTTTTACATATTTCTTTTATAACTATTTATTGTATGCTCTAGGTGGGATCCTGAAGCCAGCTTAAATCAAACAGTATGGAATCATCAATAAGGTTAAACATTATCAACACCTAGACTTTGTTAATTGCACGTTATCTTCAATTCACACCAAAAATATAAAAGTTACGATACTAGTGATGCAAAAAGTTATTCCTGGGCCCATGCTAGGGCTTTATCGGTAAGGTGCATATAGTTAATGTGATAAGCCATTAAAACAACAAAATTGGTGGTCAAAAGTGTATTTAAAAACAAAAATGATTTTTTTTTAAATATTTTTCATTCCAAATTTGCAGGGAAGGGAAAGTGTTCCATACATGGGTTTGGAGTTAGCTTCCAGCATAAGCAAAGCATACCATCAGAGTTTTTGAGTAGGATGTTGTTTGTGAGTAGGATGTTAATTTCTCACTTTTTTGAGCTGAATTTTGTGTGATTAGCTTAAAAAAAAATTAGATACTAAATTAGTTACTATTATGTCATTGATTTAGTTAAAACAATGAATTTTCTTGAGACACGACTGCAAAGTGGAATTTTGGATGAAGGGCTGGGCTATTTTTGATTCTAATCACAGTCTGGTGCCATTGGATGATAAAGAATTTGTGGAAATTAATTATCCAATTAGAAATTAGGGTTTTTTTTTTTTTAAAAATTAATTTTGATTGTCTTTGTAAACATTAGTGTGCTAAGAGCATTCAACTTGTGTCACCTTCACCCTAGGTTACGACAAGGAAGTTACTATGGAATAAGTGATACAATATTCCTTCCCTAGAAGAAATAGTGCCTATTAACTAGGAGGAAAAAATTCCCATGTATTATGTACAATTAGGATGTTTATGATAAAAATGAGTTTATTTTGGGTGAGTAGGCATTGCTTATTTGGGCGATTGAAGTATTTGATTGGTCTAGCTGCAGTTTTTAGAGGTCTGGGGTGCTGTGTTGTGAACCAAGAACAACAAAGTGGCATGGTAGTTCTGGTTTAACAATCATAGCTATTATGCTTACAAATTTTAATGGTTGTTTTTGACATTAGTATTTGTCATATTTTTGTCATTTACAAAAATACTTCTTTGTGGCCTGTGCGGTATATTTATAAGTTGTAGATTGTTGTTATTGCTAAGTTTTTAGAAGGATTTCTCCATTATCTATGTTGTTCTATTGTCCATGTTGTTCTGATTCTATGTTCATAGAATATAATGTTTTTAAGAGTGTTATTGCAGGGTTGTGAGTTTGGGCTTTAAAACCTGCAATTTTATTGGCTTGGGTTTTTTTTCCATCACTTTTTTCCTTTGGTTTTCTGATTGTGAATACTACTATTTGGTATTAGACTTTAGTATTTTAGCAGTAGTAAATCATTTTGCAAGTTTAGACTCTGCATAAAGGAAAGTTGAGGTATGATTGTTTTCTCTCTGACTGCCTCATTGTCTTAGGCATTTTTTTTAAGGCCATATTTGATGAATCATTTGAAGATCCATTGGTTCCTTTTAAGTAAACCTGGCTTGTAAGTTGAGAAGTAGGTAGCGTAACAATTATAATGGTTTATGGTATTTAAGGTCTTCAACAATTATCATTGATGGCATAATGGATGAATAAGTGTTTTCGGTTAAGATGAACCAATTCCAAGTAGGCACTTTAGAACATGCAGATTTGTTGGATAACAATATTTATGAAAATTTAACCATGTGAAGGGTTGCATCTATTTTGGCGGGTTGTGAGTTATTCAGGGAAGTGGTTAAGTGTTATTATGGGCTCACTTGTTGGTATTTTCATGAGTAGTTTGAAAGATTTTCTCTTTGGCTGCGTGCTACTTTTCCAGGGAGTCTTCTTCTAGAATGGCCTGTGAATTCTTTGTTGTTGTCCGCTTTGATGATTTTCACTATAGGGAGCAGTTTTCTATTGAATTATTAAGGGATGTCTATTGTAGGCGTTAAGTTTATTCTTTAGTTCCTACATTTATGTTGGCTGAAAATAGAGTTGTATCTTAAAAGACTTTTTTTTTATGGAAGCATATCAGTTTTGCAAATTTGACTATCAATTTTAGGGGAGGTGGAGTTAATGTTTGTACTGTGGCTTTGTGTGTTTTGCATGTGGAATGATGTGTGAGATTGATCTTCTTTGTTAGCATGTATTTTCCTTAATCGAAGAGAAGGCAAATAATGGAAACATTTGCATGTGGGGGGTTTAAGTTGTTACACATTCCTTTTTTGACGGCCGCATTCTGTAAATAGGCAATCGTTATTTTGCAGTGTGCTTTTTAAAATTAGTATATAAATCAACATTTTGTTAAAAGCTTGGAATTATTAAAAGTGATTTGGAACATCTCATTGTTTGGTTTACCATCCATTGCCAAATGACATTTTAGTTATGGCCCTGGACATAAGGGCAAAGCCCACCGTTAATTATTTACCATTTGTTCTTTTGGGGATTTTCAACACACAAACATCTAAACTGGCATGATACACATACATGTATTTTAATGTGGAGTATGATTATGTAGGCACTTTTGAAGGCAGATAGTCTAGAGGAAATCATTGGTCAGAGGATTGGAAGACATGAAACATTGTGCTTTGTGAATCAAGTGAGGGACCAAAAATAATTTCAGAAAGAGACCATATTTTGGATTTAGAAGTAAGCAGGTTGAAATCTATGACAATGAAGAACTTTGGTTATGAAATAAGTTATTCTATATTTCATTATTAATGATGAATGGAATTTGCATTTGCATTTGCATTGAGAAATTGTAGTTAAAAATGATAAAAAAAGTGGTTTAAAGTGCATCTATATGTAGTTTTTTGGTTTATTATTTGCAACTTGATTTTCGGAGGTAGTAAGGGGAAGGAAAAACTAAAAACTGGAAAATGCCAAATTTCAAATTTTAAATATTGGTTTGTGTGTGTGTGTGTGTGTGTGTGTGTGTGTGTGTGTGTGTGCGCGCGCGCGTGCGCGTGCGTGCGTGCATATTATCTCAAAATAGTTGTAAGCAATAATTTTTCACATATGGGGAAAAGATTGAAAGATACTTTCCAATTCGCTATAAGGGGCTTTTAATTAATTTATTATTTTTATTTATAAAGGTATAATTTTTTTCCCTTGCGTTCATGGTAGTCAGATTTAACTTGTGTGTTTTTTATTTATTTAAGATGGTATAATATCATCACATGATGATTCATTCCAAATGGATGCTTGACTTGGGCTAATGATTCCTCAATTAAAATTGTTGCATGCCATGGGCTGATGATTCCTCAGAGAAAATGGTTGCTTGCTATGGGTTAATGATTCCTCAATGAAAATTGTTGCTTGCCATGGATAGCCCAATCCAGGTTGACATATTTGTTTGATATATGTTAGAAATTATGTTTGATGTGGTGTAAAAATTTAGATACATAATTTAATTATTAGATCAACATTCATTAACAAAGAAAGAATAAAATAGTTAAAATGCCTTGCCCCCTATGGCCGGTGGTAAATATGATCTATGAACTATGTTTTTGAATAAAAAGCTTATGCCATGGGCCAATCCCTTTGTCTCCACCTCATAATAGCTATGAGATCATCCCAAGGATGATGTAAGCATTAACGAGTCACAAATTGATCATATACCTTGATTCACAAAGTAAACACATTGGTTGGTTCTTTTGGTTGGACATGAAAGGTTGGAGAAAAGGGCAATTTTTAAAAAAACTAGAGTCGGGTAGGAAAAAAGAAACGCTCTCCTTTTTTTGGTTCTTATGGAGTTAGATGCTTCATAACTTCAAGAGTCATGAGATTTTCTTATTGTCTCCCCCTCATAAGAACTATGAGATCATCCCAAGGATGATGTAAACATTAACGAATCACAAATCGATCATATACGCAGATTCGCAAAGAAAAACACTAGTTGTTTCTTCTGGCTGGATATGAAATGTTGGAGAAAATGGCAATCTTTCTTAAAACCAGAGTCGAGTGGAAAAAAAGGAGAGCTCTCCTTTTTTTGGTTCTTATGGACATAACTTCAAGAGCCCCTAGAATAGGGATTCCAACCCAACTTCTTTTGGGAGGAGTTATTCTTTGGAGAGCATGATATGATGAAAATTGTTCCTTGTGTTAATGCCATAAACTATTGTCTATTGTTGGTCAACATGATAAAATCAAATAATCTATCAGGGAGGCCTAATAGACAGTTGCTGACCTTGTAGTGAATGTCATTGGTTTGAGTTTGTTTGTTTCCAAATAATCTTTCAAGGAGGTCCAATAGACAGTGGTTGACCTTGTGGTGAATGTCACCAGTGTTGGGTGAATATTTTGTCAACCAGCTAACTGGTGAACAAAATAAGTCTCTTCAACCACATCATAGTGAGATTGGTCGACCAGATGTGCAGGTTTACTACATCAACAAGGGACAAATATCTCTTCTCATACAGGGGAGGTTCCCTATGAATATGTAGGAGCTATATATATATATATATATATATATATATATATATGTAGAAAATAACACTCAGGGGTAGGGTAAACCATATGTCTCTCTTTTTTTAGATATGATGCTCACAGATCAAAGGAGAAATCCTAGGTGATTGGTGAAGGTACTTCTCTTCTTTCAAAAGTAACATTCAGCTAAGAGCCAGATTCCTTCCTAGATAGTAGAAATCCTGGTGAAATGATAGAAGGCACTTCTCTTCTTTCAGAAGTGCTTGTTCTTGCAAACAACATGAATCTTTCAGGTAGAATAAGTAACTGGTAACAAAGTGCAGAGTAACCAACAATCTAAGATGTAGCACAAAGTCTCCACCTTGACTGCCCAATAGAGAGATACGAAGAACAATGGGGGCACAAAGTCATTCCAAGGTCCTTTACACATAAATAAAAAATAAACACACACTGAAGACAACTATGACAGCACCAAGTCTGAAAGTAGCTGGCTTCAGAATACCTTCATGATTACTTTCACTAGTTTTGATTGCCAAATTAAATAAACAAGAACACATTCAGAAGACAGACATAAGAACAATCTCCTACAAGTTATAACAGCACAAAGTCTGCAAACACTTGCTTTCTCATTCAAATAAAATGATATGAACAACAATCTGAGCTCAAAGTCTTAGTATTCGCCTTTCAATTTGGGCAGAGTTTTGCTTTTGGTAACGGGAAGATCTCTCTTCAAATGATACAAGAGATTACATTATATAGAGGCCAAGAGAGACTTTGCACTTTGTCCCATGGGGCAACCCATGTTGCGTAATTAATGCCTTGGATGCATTTTTGGTTCTGTCAGGGAGGGCCATGCATGGAATAGTGTGTTGCCTTAACTATGGCACGTCTATTCATCTAATATGTCTTTTCCTAGGTCTGGATCATCTGGTCTGCCCCCTCTGACGTCTACACAGCTGTCCATTTGTATTTACTCCAAAGGAGACCAACAGGGCGCGCCTTCAATGTTTGCAAGCTCAAATATCTACTTTGTATACTGTTCCACCTATTGGAATAACTTCTATGCATATATTTTGGGGTTTTCCCTCTTTTTGCTTTTGTCCTTTCCAGCTTTGTCTTTTCCAGCTTTGTCTCTTCCTGGAATTTAAGCCCTCGGGCTATCTTTTCAGCCAATCGCTTGGTTCTTCCTTCAAGTTCCATGCTTTATTTGAATTTCAACAAATATTCCCTTACTTTAAATTTGACGTCTACAGGGCCGTTAATGGTCGCTAGCCGCTTGAACCATGTTGAACCTTAAACCTTTGAACCTGCTGAAAGTACATTGGTTCATTGGTTCATCGGTTCATTCTGCCTCTTTTGTTCCATCGCTTCTTGGTTCAATCGCTTTCCCGCTCTTTGGTTGAACCATCCATTGAACCACCTATTTGCTACTTCTTTCCTTGACTGAGGCCGCCTTTGAACCTTTGAACCCACGAACCATTGAACTTTGAACTATTTTGATTCAAGGTTCAATTGGTTCATTGGTTCATCCTTTGTCCGTCACTTCCTTGTTCTTTCTAAGCTCTTTGATCTTCATCGCACTGGTTGAACCTTTGAACCTGTGAACTCATTGAACCTTTTGGTTCAAGGTTCAACGATTCAATCAGTTCATTCTTTTTATTTGGCTAAGTCCTTTTGATCTTTTTGAACCAAATGCGTTGAACCATTTGGTCGTTGAACCTGTTGAACCATTGAACCCATTGAACCTTTGAGCCAAAGTGGTTCAATGGTTCAACGGTTTAATGGTTCAAGCCTTCTTCTATTTGATAAGTGTTTTGAAGCCGTTGAACCTTGAAGCGGTTGAACTTTGAACCTTGACAAATGCGCTTAACTCTTGTTGATAACCTTGAACCAAGATGGTTCAAGGTTTAATGGTTCAATGTTCAATCCTTCCTTTGAAGCTTGTCGATGGACATTTTGGTTGAACCTTGTCGTTGAACCAACCTTGAAATTGCCTAATTGTTGAGAGCTTGCTTCTTTCCTGCAGAATCCATAGAAATCAACCTGCAAAGCCTGTAGAACTTGGCTTGCAGAGTGCGTAGATTCAAGCCTGCAGAGTCCGTAGATTCCAGCCTATAGAGTCCGTAGATTTCTGAAAAGCTTGAAGAATGAAGAACTTGAATGCTCAGAACAATTCTTTAAAAGGGGAGAGAGGATTTTGGTCTGTTGAACCAAAATAATTCATAGGTTGTTCCCAGAAAGAGTGATATTTTTGGGGGACAACAAGCGGTTTAAGGATGTTTATCTCCGTCCAATACTTGATCCTATTGTCAACATTATTATATATGAATATATACAAGAAGTATATCTCGAGTGTCGTTAGACTCAATAGTTTGATGTAGGATTTATCATTCATGAATGTTAATAAGATGTTTTCATTGCTTTCATAGCACCTTAAGATGGCATAGCCTTGAACAACGAGGTTAAAAAAGTAAAGGGCTTATAGTGGATGCCTAGACACCTAGAGATGAAGAAGGGTGTGGTAAGTGAAAAAATGTTTTGGGGAGTGGAAATTGAGCACAGATTTGGAGATTCTTAAATAAGTTAACAAATTTAACTATTGTTGAATCCATGGCATATAAGGGACAACACGGTGAACTGCAACATCTTAGTAGCCAAAGGAAGAGAAGCAAAAATGATTCCCATGGTAGTGGTGAGCGAAATAAGATCAATGTAAACCAGTAAAATGAAGTTGTAGGAGAGCAATCTAAGTGTTGTGTTGCTAGGTGAAGTAGTAGAATGCCCCACCCTAGATGGTGAGTCCAATAGTTAAAAGAATCGAATAATTTATGCTCTAAAATGAGTAGTAAATGGCACGTAGAATCCCTTGTGAATCAACAAGGACCAACTTTCAAAGCTAAATATTCTTGGGTGACTGATAATGAAGTACTATTGTGAGGGAAAGGTGTAAATAACCCCTAGCAAGAATTGAAATGGAATATGAAACTGGAAGCTCCCAAGTAATGAGGGAATTGCAGGGCTCTCTCCTAACGAAGGATAATAGGTTTTATGATTGTGTACCTATTGAAAAATGAGCCTATGACTTATAGGCAATGGTTTGGTTAAGGGAACCACTAAAGTCGCTGTGATAATGAGTATGCATAGGGAAATTCAATTATCATTGCCTATGAACCCAAACTTGGGTGATCTATCCATGATCAAGGTGAAGCTCAGAAAAACTAAGTAGAGGTCAGAACTAACTAATGTTGAAAAAGCAATGAATGAGTCATGGTTAGGGGTGAAATGCCACTCGAACCCAAAGCTATCTAGTTTTCTTTGAAATGTGTTAAGGTGCAATGGTTTATTGGATCATCTAAGGGTAAAGGACTTATTTTGTGCAGGTTGTATGAATGTTCCTAAATAGAGGTAAACTCTGATCAGTAGTTAAAGTCCCCAAATGACCGTTCAATGATGAAGTAGGAGTACAAAGTCATCTAGAAGATTGGCCTAAAAGCAACGATCTTTAAAAGAGTCCGTAATAATTTACTACTCAAGCATTCTTGCATCGAAGATGGTCAAGACTAATCGATTTGTCGAAGTTGTGAGATGTCAAAATACATTGGTAGGGAAGTGTTATGCCTTTGAGGGAAGCAACTACACAAGCACTTGTAGACGAAGTAGAAATGAGAATGTCGACTTGAGTAACACAAACATTAGTGAGAATCCAATGCCCCAAAAACCTAAGGATTCTTTTGTAAGGTTTGTCCATGGAGATCAGATTGAAAGGAAGAGTCGATGGACAATAGGTTAATATTCCTCTATTACCCCTTATTAGTCTCGAGGGATGGAGTAGGCTAAGTTAGCCAAAATATAGTTATTGGTTCAAGGTCAAAAGGTTACCCTTTTTTGGGATAAGAAGGGGTAGAGAAAATACCCCTAGCTAATGTTCAAATACTAGCATTATGTCATCGAGCATGTTTCAAGACAATGTTAAAGTAAGCCACATCATGCTCCTACAAAAAGCTTAAACAATGTTATAATAAATGGGTTGGTAGAGAATACCTAAAGGTGTGAGACAACTCTCTCTAAGGAACTCAACAAAATAACTTTAACTTTGGGAAAAGGGATACCTCCTTGCAACAAAGGAGGTCATTTTTATGCATAGTGACTGGGCCATGTAATAAGGAATCAAGCCTTGCGATAAGAGATGATGGCCTGATTGGAGAAAATACATGTCTCACACATACATGACCATTTATTTTCAAGGTATATAGTTGGTATTTATACCACAATATTATAATAAAGTAGATATAACATAAAGAAGAGCTAAAGTATAATAGTGAAGAGTAGTAAGAGGTTATAAAGTGTAACTCCATAAATTAACATCCTTTACCTTAAAACCCTATTAATTTATGATTATATGTTATACACAAATATATAATATATAATATTTTATCATATAAAATATAAATATATTATATATTATAAAAGTAACATGTTATAGAGATTTGTACGTGTATTATCCTTAGCTTCTTCAAGTCCATCCTCTGGAATACCTTGCCATTATCCTTTACCATCACCACTTATAGTACCTTGAAATATTTCATCACTTTCATGACTTGTATGGCCTTGCCCTTTCCCAATGCTTTGCCATTGCTAAATAATCACTGTAAAATAGAGCATCTCCTCCCCATATAGCTCGTTATCATATGAAAGAATACACAACCACATTTTCCACCATCAGCTCGACCACATATATTACATTATTGTTGCTTGAAACAAATGCTTTGTCATTACCTCTCACTATCACCACCCAACTCACCTTCAAATCTTTTACGACTTTTATGTTATGTATGTCCTTACCCTTCCCCACTACTTTGCCATTGCTTCCTCTCACTGTGAAATAAAATATCTCTTATCCACAAAATATCATATTAATATTTTATAATCTCACTATGAAATAAAATATATCCTAACCACAATATGCCCAGATACAACTTTATTCATTGAGAAGTGGTTGGAGAAAATAATGCAGAACTTCATAAACCATGTCAATGCTATAGTGTACAAAAACCTCATAAAACTTGAGACTAAGAAAGAGTATAAGGCATAACTATTGGGACCACTCCGAGGAGAACATGAGGTCAAAATAGTTGAATACAAAGAGCAAGTGAAGAAATTGCAAGCAACACTGAAAGATGCAACAACCTATTTTGCCTACTCTCTTAATTGGTCCCTATAGACTCAATATAAGAAGAATGAGATGGAAAAATAACTAAATGTTGCATTTATTAGCTTTCGATCACAACATATTCCCTCCAAATCAAAAAGAGATCAAATGATATACCTACAAGGAAAAATAGGGTCAACACTTGTCAATCTATGAGGACACGAAGGATTATGGTACTTATATAAGCACCTAGATGGAGATAATGGAAGTTTGAATCAAATAATATGAAACAAATTTACAATCTTAGAGAACTTTATAGCTCCAAATGACATAGTGATGGCAACCAAAGAGAATGTCGTTATCAATAATCACATCATGAAAGCCAAGAAACTCATCATGACATGGGATCATATGGAAAATATCTACCCATAGAGGATGGATCCACCTCCTAGGTACACAACATTGACTGAAAACATTTTTTTTAAGTTAGGTGGATTGGTTTTGGTACATGTCAATACTTCAGAGTTGGCTTGAGAACAAGAGTAAGATAAAAAGGTTAGGCAAAGACTGATAATATTCTCAATTAGCTAAGGACTAGACCAAAGTTACCGCAGAACCATTACCTTTATGGCAACACCACAATATTTCTCTAGGTTGACGAAACAAAGGCTTTTACCAACTGGGCCACATGATAAAAAATCAAACCTTGCGGTAAGATATGATGACCTGATTGGAGAAAATGCATGTCTCACACATACATGACCAGTGATTTGTAAGGTATCTAGTCAGTATTTACACAACAACATTGTAATATAGTAGATATATGTAAAGAAGAGTTGAAATATAATAATGAAGAGTAATAAGAGTGATCTAAAACTCAGAAGTTCTGGTTGACGAATATTGCAATAGCATAGAAATAACACAATAACAATGAATTCTCTGAGAAGAGACATCATATTACTTACAGATCGCAATACAAATATAGGCTTATCTCTAGGAAGAGATGTCTGCCTTCCCTTTTCGGGTTACACTGCATTTATACATATTTTGAAAACATCGGGAGATTGAGTGGCTCGAGGAATTAACGGTGACCTTTTAAGAATGAGTGGCTCGAGAGAAATGACAGAATTAAAATAGTATAACGCTCGAGGACATAATGGCTCGAGAAAATAACTATCACCGACAATGTGACTTCCAAGAATGAAAATAATACAAGATTCAAGGAATTAACTGTCACTTGAATGGTCACCCAAATGGTTGCTCGGATCATTTCTACCACCCGAGTAGTTGCCCAAAGTGTTGCCCAGATCACTCATCCCTCCTTGAAAAGCAATGGTCCACATTGCGTCAATATTCCCCATCAGATGGGGTAGTTGTGTCTTGATTTGATTCATGGTGAGCCACTCACCTTGGTGGCTAAGCTGGCCTCTTCTGACAACTCGATACAACAGAATAAAGAATCCTCTTGTTGTCTTCATCCAAGTATCCACAATCTGATCCTCTTCTATTGGAGCAAAACTCTGTGGGTCAAGCTCATCAATGTCTAGTTGTTCTACCACAACTGAAGTGTCCAATAGAGGTGGGTGATATGGTTTGAGGAGCTCCACATTGAATATTGGATGCAGGCCAAGGTAGGCTGGTAGGTTCAACTCAAAAGCATTTTCTGCAAATTTTTTGGTGATGGTGTATGGACCATATCACAGAGGATGAATCTTTCTTTGTGGGCCTACAAGTCGTTCCCTCTGAAGCCGTAACCAAACCTTATCACCGACAGCAAAATGGTGTGCAATCCTATGTTTGTCATGGCGTAGCTTATACTTCTGATTCATCTTCTCCAAGATGTCATGAACTTGTTGCTGGATATGTTGCATTTGTTCAATAAACTTTGTCACTTTTGCTGCCTCAAAGCTTCCATGAGGTGTGTATTCCATGGTGGAGAATGGAATAGCTATATCAATTGGTGCCATGGGTTGGAACCCAAAACATACTTGGAATGGACTGTGCTTGGTCAAGCTGTGCAGCGCCCGATTGTATCCGTGTTGGATGAATGGAAGTCCCTCATCCCATGCGCGTGGATGTTTGGAGTGATACATCTGAATCATGTGAACAATCAAGCGGTTTACCAGCTCAATTTGACCATCAGTCTATGGATGGAAGGCTGTGGACTTCATCAGCTTAGTATCCATCATCTTCCATAGAGTGGACCAGAAGATGCTCAGGAACCTGCTATCTTGATCTGAGACAATGGACTTGGGGAGACCAAAATGGAGCCATACATGACTAAAATATAGTTGAGCAGTTTCCTCCGCAGACATATTTTTCTTACAAGAAAGCACGATAGCCATTTTTGAAAAATGATCAACTACCACAAAAATACAGTCCTTGCCATGTTTGGAAGTGGGCAAACCTAAGAGAAAATCCATTGAGACAGATTCCCAAGGCCTGGTTGGTTCTGGCAATGGCGTGTACAATTCTTGCTTCTCATTTGTTGGCTTGGTAATTGCACATGGGGTGTAAGATTTGAGATATATTTCCACATCTTTCTGCATATGGGGCCAGTAGAAGTGTTTTTGAAGAACTACCAATGTGTTTTTGATACCAAAGTGGCCAGCTATCCTACTGAAGTGTGCTTCCCATATCATCTTTTGTTGCTATGCAATAGGAACACAGATGTGCCCCATATGGCAGAGGACATTATCTTGCAAATAGAAGTCAAAAATATGTTCACCTTTTTGGAGCGCTTGATATGTGTCAGCAAAGGTAGGATCTGCTTCATACAGAGCACCCCAAGTGGCAGTCTCATGTCCGCACAGGTCAAGCACTGTTGTGAGTGCAGTAATTGGTGGGTGGCTTAGGCAATCTGTAGTTGTATTTGAGCTCCCCTTTTTGTGTTTGATTATCAGGTGGAATTGCTAAAGATATGTGGCCCAATTTTGGTGCCTCTCATTTCATAGTTTGCTTTGCATCTGGATGAATTCCAATGGTCTGTGGTCAGTGTGGATGACTGTCTCTTTCCCCAGGATGCAGTGTTTCTAGTGTTTGCAAGCTTGTACAATGGCGTAGAGCTCCTTATCATATGTTAGATATTTCCTAACTATATCAGTGAAAGTTTCACTGTGGCATGCAACAGGATGGCCATGTTGCATGATGATAGCTCCCATGGCATATTCAGATGCATCTGTCATCAACTCAAATAGTTGATGCAAATCTGGCAAGGCAAGAACAGGGGCTAAGTAGAGTCTGTTCTTCAAATTCTCAAATGCCATTTGCTGTATTTCACCCCACTTAAATGTAGCTTTAGCTCCTCCTTTAGTCACTTGGGCTAGTGACCAAGCAACATGTGAAAATCCAAGAACAAACCTGTGGTAGAAATTTTCAAGGCCCAAAACGCTGTGAAGCTTTGTGAGGGTCCTTAGTGTGGGCCATTCTTGAATAATCCAAATCTTTTCTGGATCGACGTGGACCCCTTCCTCATTCACAATGTACCCGAGGTACTTAATTGTTGTCATTTCAAATGTGCATTTGTCAAGATTTGCATACAACTCGTGCTCTTGAAGAGTTTGAAGCACCTTACGAACATGTTGAAAATGTTCTTCCCATGTTTTGATATAGATGAGAATGTCATCTAAGTAGACAACCACAAATGAGGTGGTGAAGGGTTGTAGGATGTCATCGATCATCCCCCTGAAGGTTGTAGGTGCGTTAGTTAGGCCAAAAGGCATAACCAACCATTCAAAGAGCCCCTCCTTAGATTTGAATGCAATTTTCTAGACATCAGTGGGATCGATGGGAATTTGGTGATAACCAAATTTGAGATCAATTTTTGTGAAGAACTTTGCACCACGAAGCTGGTCCAGCAAGTCATCGATTATGAGGAGAGGGTAGTGATTCCTCACAGAGATTTTATTAAGGGCTCGGTAGTCAATGCAAAGCCTCTATGTTCCATCTTTATTCGGTGCCAAGATGATTGGGATACCACAAGGTGAAGAGCTTGGCCTGATGTGACCCCTTTGGATCAATTCTTGAATCTATCTTTTTATCTCTTCATTCTCCAAAACTGATCTGCGATACACAAGACTGTTAGGCAAAGGTGATCCTGGGATTAAATCGATAGAATGTTTTACCTGGTAATGCAGTGGAATGCTTGTGGGTGACTTGAATAAGTCATCATATTCATCTGTGATTCATCCTATCTACTTTTGTTGTTGTGTTGATTGTGTAGTTAGGACCGCAACATCGACCTCCTTGGATCTTTGTGGTTTGACCATCATGAGAACAAATTGCTTTGTCTTCTCCACCAATCTCTTGCATTGCTTAACACTGATCAGGAAAATAGATGTGGGAGGTGGTACCTATGGTACCCTATAGCACCGTGTTCCAAGAGTGAGGGTGATCCTTTTAGTTTGGGATTCATAGATGCCATATCGCTCATACGTGAACGGTTAACCAAGGAGGACATCACAAACATCTAGATTGACCACATCACATAAGACTTCATCTTGGAATGGTTTTATAGCATATGAAAGAAGACACTGATGGGTGACATGAAGGTCTCTCCCTGGGCTCAACCACCCAATACTATATAGCTTTAGATGAGGCTTCATGGATAGACCTAGACTTTTCACAACTTTAGTCGAGATTACATTTTTTAACTCCTGCTATCAAGAATGAAATGCAGAGGATTACCTTTTACCCATAATTTGGAGTGAAATAATATTTCTTTGTCATCTGGTCTTTCCTCACGGGTCTGTGATGAGGCAATGATGGTGTCAGGCTCAACATCTACAATTTCTTCTTCATCCTCTTCGACTGTAGGTTGTGTATGAGGCAGAGTAGTAGACATCAAGTATTGTGACTCAGAGAGCAGTGACTTGATGTCTTGACATTCTTCTCTGGAGTGAGTTCCAGTTTTGTGGTAATCACACCATTTTTCGGCCTTCTCCTTCTGGGATTTCTTATCCTGAAAATCCTTTTGCTTCCAATTTTGGCCTTGTGTTTGACCTTCCTTGTCACTTTTCCATTTTGAAGGTTGACTCTTCATATTCTTCCTGCCATACTTCTGTTCAATCTTCACTGCAAATTTATATGCCTCACTGAGGGTTTCCAAATTGAAGAGTTTCATTTCCCCTTAGATGTACCATTGTAGTCCACCACAATATTTTAGAGTTTTATGTTTCTCACTTTCTTGAATGCCTAGTCTTGCAGACAAATAATGAAAGTGTCTCTATAATCTTGCATAGATTGGTCCTTGCCTTGGTGAAGTTGTTGCCACTGTATGTACAGATCATCATATGTGCCGATGGGATAGTATTCTTCTTTTACTACTTCTGTAAAATCATCCCAAGTGGGTTCCACCCCAAGGCCAATGATATCTGTGCTGAACATCTTTTTGTACATTTCCCACCAATTTTTCACAAGCAATGATGATTTCAAAAGAGCAAAAGTGATCTTTTCTCCATCGATGAACTTATTTACAGAGAAGTAGGACGACAATTGATCCAACCAATTTTCCACTGCATCAGTGTTAAGTTATGGAGCTAAAAGCTTCACCAATGAGTGAATGCAGAAGTTGCTAGAGTCCACAGTCACCATCGACAGTCAGAGATTAACTGAAGGATGCCGACGTCGGTAGTGATCGGCTGATGTCGATCACATGTAGACTGACAGGGACTGACGTCGGTCACCTCTGCATCTAAAATGCTATTTTCGTGCACAGAATAGAATGTTTGCATGATGAGATTAAGTGTTAGTTGTAAGTCCGCGTTTCTATTTTAAGTAAGACTGATTTGAGCCCTTGATTAGGAGGTGCATCTAATGGTTGTAATTGCATGCTCATGAATCCCTAATGTTATATAATAGAGATAGATCTTCATAGCTTAGGAGGACAAGATTGTAGTGAAGAGTTGTATTGTACAGTAGAAGACAATTCAAAGATTGAATTGGTTGTAATTAAGAGAGAGAGAACTCTTGAGGGAAAGAGATTTGTACATCTGAGAGAGGTGTGGAAGAAAAAAAGTTTCGTCAATTGTAATTCTTTCTGTCAAGAGTTTAATACAAGTTTTCAGGGTTGTTTCTTGTATCTCTTATTCTTTGCTATTTTTGATTCTAGTTACTTATCATTCTGGTTTAATTTCGTGTTTAGTTAATTTCACATAGTAATCAAGTTTATTATTGGTTGATCCCCGACAAGTGGTATCAGAGCTGAGGTTGACTAACAGGTGGTTCAGATCTGTTTAGTGTGTATTGATTACAGGTCACTCGCTGGAGTTTTTGTTTGAGTGGGAGAAGCAATGGCAAAAGAAAGTAAACTGAGAATGGAGAAGTTTAATGGCAAAAATTACCAATTATAGAGAATGCAGATAGAAGATTATTTGTATGAAAAAGATCTATACTTACCGTTAGGTGGAGTTTCAAAGAAGCCCACATACATGGAAGATGAAGAATGGGAAGTTCTTGATAGAAAGGCTCTTAGATCTATAAGATTGAGTCTAGCATCTACTGTGATATCTAATTTATCACAGGCAAAGTCTACGATAGAGTTAATGACTACTTTAGCAAATTTATATGAAAAACCCTCAGCGTCAAATAAGGTATATCTTATGAAGCAATTATTTAATTTGCAAATGTATTGAGGTGGATCAATATCTAATCATCTAAATGGTTTCCATGGAATTGTAAATCAATTAAATTTAGTCAAAATAGTTTTTGATGATGAAATTAAAGCTCTATTAATCTTATGTTCTCTATCTGAAAGCTGGCATAGCTTGGTAATGGCAGTAAGTAATACTGCATCTGCTTCAAATATTTTAAAAGTAGATGATGTTGTTAGTGTAATCTTGAATGAAGAAATTCGCAAGAAAAGCATGGAGAAAACATCAGGGAACGCTTTAAGTTTTGAGAACAGAGGAAGGCAAAAAGAGAAGAGCAAGCAAGGGAGATCTAGATCTAAGTCAAAGATGAGAAGTAGATCCAAATCCAAAAATGGCAGGAAGATAACCTGCTAGAATTGTGGAAAGATAGGGCATGCAAAGAAAGATTGCTGGTCAAAACCTAAAAATGACAATCAACATGAAGATAAAGAAGAAGCAAAAGTTACAGGTATTGTTGCACAAGATGCTCTTATATTCTCTTTGCATAATAATATAGAATCTTGAGTTTTAGATTCTGGTGCCTCTTTCCATGCAACCCCTAATAGAGAATATTTCAGTGACTATGTCCATGGAGATTTTGAAATAGTTTATTTAGGGGATGATGAGCCTTGTAAAATAGTTGGCAAAGAAAAAGTGTAGCTGAAAATGTAGAATGGCAACACATGGGTGTTGAGAGATGTCATGCATGTACCCAGCCTGAAAAAGAATATGATTTCTATAGGAAAGTTAGGGGATGAGGGTTGCATAGTAACTCTCACAGCTGAGTCTTGGAAGGTTACCAAGGGTGCACTTGTATTAGCCAGAGGTAAGAGAGTAGGTACTCTCTATTTATGTAATTGTATTACTGATAATTTTCCTTCTGTATTATCTACTTTAGATGTAGATGCAAAGTTGTGGCACTGTAGGCTCAGCCACATGAGTGAGAAGGGAATGACAATTCTTAAATCAAAAGGTAAGCTTTCAGATTTGAAAAACATAGATCTAGATTTCTGTGAGCACTATATTTTTGGAAAACAGAAGAGAGTTAGTTTTCTCAAGACTGGGTCAACAAAGAAGAAGCACAAGTTGGAGCTTGTTCACATAGATGTGTGGGGACCAGCTTAGGTTGCTTCTATTGGAGTATCACAATATTATGTTTCCTTCATTGATGATGCTACAAGAAAGGTATGGGTCTATTGTATAAAGCAGAAATTTGATGTTTTTGACACTTTTAAGATTTGGAAAGCTATGGTTGAGAATGAAACAGGCAGGAGATTGAAGTGCCTGAGATCTGACAATGGTGGTGAGTTTTGCAGCTACAAGTTCAACTGATATTGTTATATGCATGGAATACACAGGCAAAGAATGGTTCCAAGGACACCTCAACAAAATGGAGTTGCTGAAAGGATGAACAAAATAATAATGGAGTGTGCACGGTGTATGAGGTTGCATGCTGGTTTGCCCTTAAAGTTTTGGGCAGAAGCTATAGATATTGTAATTTACTTGATTAACAGAGGACCCTCTATAGCTCTGGATGGTGGAATTCCAGAAGAGGCGTGGACAGGTAAAAAGGTAGATCTCTCATTTCTCAAAGTTTTTTGTTGTGAAGCTTTTGTGCATGTTGATAAAGAAAATAGAAAGAAGTTGGATGCTAAGTCTATGAGGTGCACATTCATTGGTTATGGCTCTGGAGATTTCGGATTCTGATTTTGGAATCTAGAAACTAACAAGATAATTAGGAGTCGTGATGTTGTTTTCAATGAGAAAGTGATGTATAGTGATCAGCTCAAGAAGCTGAATCAATCTGAGCAGAGCAATGGAGAATTAGATGAGGTGATGATCCAAAATGAGCTCGTGGGAAAGAATAATCACAGACAGAAAAACACAGAGACCGACGTCGGTCAGGCAGGAACTGATGTCAGTCGTACAGGAACTGATGACAGTCATACAGAAACTGATGTCGATCAGAAGGAACTAAGGTCGGCCAGTTACAAGCCTGGAGGTGACCGAGGTCGGTCACTATCAGAGAATTTGGGCAGACAACATGTTGTGAATGAGTCTCAGACGCCCATCAGGAGGTCAGAAAGGGTAAGTAAACCTTCAATTCGATATTCCCCATCATTATTCTATATATTGCTCACTGATGCTGGAGAACCAGAGAGTTTTGATGAAGCAATACAGGTGGAATCCAAGAATCAGTGGGAGTTAGGCATGAATGAGGAAATTGATTCCTTGAAAGAAAACCAAACGTGGGATTTGGTTGAGTTGCCAACGGGAAAGAAGACACTGAAGAACATATGGATCTATAGATTGAAGGAAGGTGAGAATAGATAGATGAGATATAAGGCTAGGTTGGTAGTGAAAGGATTTGCACAGAAACTAGGTATTGATTTTGGTGAGATTTTTTCTCCTGTAGTTAAAATGACTTCTATACGGACTGTATTGTCTTTAGTTGCTATTGAGGATTTGCATCTTGAGTAGCTTGATGTTAAGACATCGTTTCTTCATAGAGATTTGGATGAAGAAATATATGTGGATCAGCCGAAAGGATTTGAGGTCAAAGGTAAGGAGAAACTTGTGTGCAAATTGAAGAAAAGCTTGTATGGTCTCAAGCAAGCTCCTAGACAATGGTATTTGAGATTTGACAGGTTTATGACTGAGCATGGCTACAGTAGATGTCAATCTAATCATTTTGTATATTTTAAGAGATTAGATAATGGTAGATATATTATTCTATTGTTGTATGTAGATGATATGCTGGTTGCAGGATCACACATGCAGGATATCTCTGAGCTTAAGGTGAAATTAGCTCACACATTTGCCATGAAGGATTTGGGAGCATCAAAGAAAATCTTTGGCATGAATATTAAGAGAGACAGAAAAAATCACAGGTTGATTTTGTCTCAAGAGGATTATGTGAACAAGGTGTTGAAACGATTCAATATGCAGGATGCAAAACCGGTAAGCACACCTATGGCTGGACACTTCAAGTTGTGTAAAGAACAGTGTCCTAATTCACATGATGAGGTAGAGTACATGAGTAGAGTTCCATATGCTTTCGCAGTTGGGAGCTTAATGTATGCAATGGTATGTACTAGAACGGATATTGCCCAAGCAGTGGGAGTTGTTAGTAAGTATATGGCCAATCCAGGGAAGGAACACTGAAAAGCAGTTCAGTGGATTCTCAGATATCTGAGAGGGACCAGCAGTAGGCATTTGTGCTATGGCAGTTCAAACACTTCTCTACATGGATATGTAGATTCAGATATGGCAGGTGATTTGGATGGCAGGAGAAGCACCACAGGATATGTTTTCACTATTGGTGGAATGACTGTTAGCTAGATTTCAAAGTTGCAGAAGGTTGTTACCTTGTCTACTACAGAGGCAAAATACATTGTAGTCACAGAGGCTAGCAAAGAGATGATATGGATGAAACGGTTCATGGAAGAGCTAGGAAAGGAGCAAGAGAGTTGCAGATTATACAGTGATAGTCAGAGTGCAATTCATTTGGCTAAGAATTCGGCCTTTCATTCAAGAACCAAACATATATAGCTTAGGTACCACTTCATTAGACAGGTATTGGAGAATGGTGAGTTGAAGCTAGAGAAGATCCATACAGATAAGAACCCTGCTGATATGTTAACCAAGCCAGTAACAAAGGAGAAGTTGAATCTTCATTCAACTTTTGTAGGTCTTTGTGATTGAGTTTGAAGATGGAGGAGCTAGAAGATGTTGCTGTACAGGTACTGGTGCAGCTGTTTATCTCCAAGTGCGAGATTGTTAAGTTGTGGAGTTAAAAGCTTCACCAATGAGTGAATGCAGAAGTTGTTGGAGTCCACAGTCATCGTCGACGGTCATAGATTAATTGAAGGATGTCGACGTCAGTAGTGATCGGCCGATGTCGGTCACAGGCAGACTGACAGGGACTGACGTTGGTCACCTGTGCGTCCAGAATGTTATTTTCATGCACAGAACAGAATGTTTGCATGATGAGATTAAGTGTTAGTTGTAAGTCCGCGTTTCTATTTTAAGTAGGACTGATTTGAGCCCTTGATTAGGAGGTGCATCTAATGGTTGTAATTGCATGCTCATGAATCCCTAATGTTATATAATAGAGATAGATATTCATAGCTTAGGAGGACAAGATTGTAGTGAAGAGCTGTATTGTACAGTAGAAGACAATTCAAGGATTGAATTGGTTGTAATTGAGAGAGAGAGAACTCTTGAGGGAAAGAGATATGGAAAGAGATCTGTACATCTGAGACAGGTGTGGAAGAAAAAAAGTTTCTTCAATTGTAATTCCTTCTGTCAAGAGTTTAATACAAGTTTTCAGGGTGGTTTCTTGTATCTCTTATTCTTTGCTATTTCTGATTGTAGTTACTTATCATTCTAGTTAAATTTTATGTTTAGTTGTTTTCACATAGTAATCAAGTTTATTGTTGGTTGATCTCCGACAATCAACATTGATTTTGCCTTCAAATGTGGGAATATCAAAATTTACCTGAACCTTGAAGGGTGTTGGGGCACTGAAAGGAATCTCCCTCGATGAAGAGCCCAGATGTGTAGCTGCAGAGCCAAAATTTTCCATCGAAAATGTTTGAAGAATTTGAGCAAATTATTGGAGCATCTGCGCTTGTTGCTATTGGAGGGCTTCATTCACCATTTCCTTGAAAGGATTAGATGTCTCGGTGTCGTCTGCCATTTGATGTTGTTTGGGGTGCACAGGTGGAGCGTTTGAAAGCTCTGTCGCTTCCCACCCAAGTTTCCTGTATCTTGACCTCGTCATTGGGAACATACACTCTCAAGACAAACTACTCTAATACCAATAGAGGACTGGCCGTCACACCAAAAGCTTCAGAGTGATCTGGGTCCTCTTCTAGACCACTATATGGCCTAGGGACTGAAGCACTTGAGGTGGAACCCGGTCAGACATGTGGCAGTAGTGTATTGCTATCCCTGAGAAGGGATGTGTGGATCATGCCCACCAGCTTTCGTGGGTTTCGACCTCGAGACCTAGCTCTGATACCACTGATCCAAAACTCAAAATTTTTGGTTGACGAATATTGCAATAACATAGAAATAACACAATAATAATGAATTCTCTGAGAAGAGACGTCGTATTACTTACATATCACAATACAAATATAGGCTTATCTTTGGGAAGAGATGTCTGCCTTCCTTTTTTGGGTTACAATGCATTTATACATATTTTGAAAACATCAGGAGATTGAGTGGCTTGAGGAATTAACGGTGACCTTTTAAGAATGAGTGGCTCGAGAGAAATAACAGAATTAAAGCAGTACAACGCTCGAGGACATAATGACTCGAGGAAATAACCGTCACCGACAATGTGACTTCCAAGAATGAAAACAATACAAGATTCGAGGAATAAACTGTCACCCGAACGGTCACCCAAATGGTTGCCCGAATCATTTCTGCCACCCGAGTGGTCGCCCAAAGTGTTGCCCGGATCAAAGAGGTTACATAATGTAACTCCAAAAATTAACATCCTTTACCTTAAAACCCTATGAATTTATTATTAGATATTATATTATATATTATACAAAAATATATAATATATAATATTTTATTATATAAAATAAAAGTAACATGTTATAGAGGTTTGTACATGGATTATCTCAAGCTTTTCGAGTCCATCCCTGGGCTATATATTGACAAGTTAGAGGAGTGGATTGAAAAGTTAGGAGGGGACAGGGTACAATTGGCCTCTTATGTGGTAAAATTATTGCTTTATGCGGATGGCCTTTATCGTAATGGCTAAAATGGAGCATGGTTTACAAGAACATTTGAGAGCTCTATAATTATTTTGTCGAGAGGTGGGAATGTAGGTGAACATTAGTAAGACCAAAGTCATGATTTTTTCCTTAGGAAGAAAAAAGAGACAATTAAATTTTGAGTTTGAAGGCGACTCCTTGCAAGTGGTAAATGAATACAAGTACTTGGGCCTTGACTTCCACAATAATCTCAATTGGGAGGTTTGTAGAGTTAAAAGGATACAAGGGGGGTGGAAAGCCTTATACATGCTCCAAAACAGATGCAGATGAGTTGAATTATGGGATTAGAAAACCAAGTTGACTCTTTTTGGGTTGCTTGTTATAACAGTAGTGTTATATGGTTGTGAAGTTTGGGGCAACAAAACATCAACGATAAAATTGAGACAAATAAAAATGTTACAAAAGCATTTAATCACAAGTAGTTTCAAAATAAAAGCCACGGTACTGTATGAGATCATGCTAGATGAGGCTGGGACCTTTTCAATGGAAGCAACGGCCTTGATTCGACTATTAATGTACCTGAAGAAAGTGAAAAACATGGATTGTCCTAACACCAATGCAGAAATCAAAAGATACGTGCGAAAAAAGTCAAAATAACCATGTGGATAAAATAACTGGGACATAAAAGAGAATCCTATGTCAAGAACTTTAATCACACATGTGAGCAGAGATAAAGTGGAAAGCTAAAATGTTAATTGCCCCGCTGAGAACTAGTTCACACCATCTTAGATGCAAAACAGGGAGATGGAAAGCACCCAAGGAGGAATGGTCAGAGAGAGTTTGTCAGTTTTACAAGTTCGGATTGGTGGAAATGGAATGGCATTTCATCATGGAATGTATAGCATATGAGGACATTCATAGTAGTTACATTGATATCCTACAAGGTGAAACACTTACAACTTTGTTTGAAGAGAAAAAGATAGCAAAAACAACATACTACTTGACTAGAATTCATAACAAAAGATTTAAGCTTAGCAAAGAAATCGAGGAAAGGCAGAAGTCACAATATATTGCAATTTATTTGGTACCTTGTCTGCTGGTTTCACTCTTGAGTCCCATAGGTTGATTGGCCTCGTGGACGTTATTAAAAACTTTCAATTCAATTCAATTCAATTCAATCCCATGAAATACCATGCCATTGTCCTTTACCATAACCACTTAAAACACCTTGAAATATTTAATTGCTTTCATGACTTGTATGGCCTTGCCCTTTCCTAACACTTCACCATTGCTAGATAGCTCATTACCGTATGAAAGAATACATAACCACATTTTCTACCATATATATTATATTATTGTTCCTTGAAACAAATACTTGCCATTATCTCTCACTATCACCGCCCAACTCACCTTCAAATCTTTTATGACTTTCATGTTATATATGTCCTTACCCTTCCCTAATACCTCACCATTGCTTCATCATACTCTAAAATAAAATATCTCCTATCTACAAAATATCATATTAATTATTCATAATACTTTATACATAAAATATGAAATAAAATCAATATTCATAGATTTTAAACAACCACAAATTTATACTCTTTCAATTTATAAAACCCTACTTTACTTAAAAATAAAAATTGTGCCATCCCAACTATAATGAAAAATTCCCAACTATAATGAAAAATAATTGGATTAAAATGAAAAAGTTAAGCATAATAATAATGACACAAAAGTCTATCAAAACACGGTTTGAAAGCTAAATCAACCGACTCCACAAAGTCGGCGAAAAAAGGAAGTAACCATGATAACTCTACAGCTAATCGCAACCATGATAACTCTACAGCTAATCGCAGCCGTCGAATCGCTTCCACCGCCTTATTTTGATCGTCCGATTCAAAGGTATTCTTAAGCCACCTATAAATACCTGACATCCCTGACTGCAATTATAGTAGTTTTATTCAAGATTTGTCTTGAGACGGTTTGTAGCCCAGAGTCTATGCAGGAGCCCTCACTGGATTTTTTCTGCGGGTGGAGGAACGGATGCCGCTTTGTTAATGTTTTCGTGTATTATATATATATATTTTGATAGATTGGTGATAAAATTTAGCTGTTATTTGTGAGATAATATTTTGGAAAACTGTTGCAGGAAAGAACGATTGTTTACTCGTATCGAAGAATTCCTTCCCTTTTGTTTAAGGGTTTTCAATTGGCAGAAATATATCCTGAAAAACCTCATACCCTAAATAGATGATGATTTTAGTCACGCCCAGGAGACCAAAACAATCTTGCAGATAGATATCTAACTTTCACCAGGAGCTGTTAACGTGGATGCTAACGGCAATTCACCGTCGGGTTGAATAAAATGGTCGATCAAAAGAAGCTGCTAATGGCAATTCACCATCGGGCTGAGCAGAAGAAGAATGGTACCTTAATTCACCATCGGCAAACCACCAACAGCAAATAAGTTTTGATAGTTTTGTCTTTTCTTATTATCAAAGAAGTTTTCATAGTTATTAGATAGATAGATATTTTAATAAAATGCCCACAAGATCAAAACAGTCTACAGATAGATGGGCTTCACCATCGGGCTGAACAAAAGAAGCCGTTAACCTTGATGGTACATCAATTCACCATCGGGCTAAGCAATAGGGTTGAGCAAAAGAAGCTAACGATAACCCCAATTCTCCATTGTGATGACCAAATGGCCCCATTTCATCATATGACTGAGCAAATGAAGCCGCTGGCCCCAGTTCAACTTCGGGCTGAGTAACAGAAGCAACAGAAGCCTCTTGCCCTAATTCAACTTCGGGTTGAGCAAAAGAAGCCACTAGCCCCAATTCAACATCAGCCAGAGCAAAAGAAGTTATGAAGAGGATTTCACGCAACAGTAGTGAGCTCAAGGTATTATTTATTAGTATAGAATGGTGTTGTTATAGTGCAGTTTTATATTAATTGTTTTTGGGGAAGAATGACTAGAATGAACGGACAGCATTATTTATTTTGTTTATGGCATAAACGGGTTAATGGCACTGAAGGGTTTCGAATGGTCATTAATGGGATGCAAGTTGGTCTGTAAGTTTTAGCAGTGCATGAAGGGACTTCAAGCTAGGTCTCTACTCTTTCGGTGGATAGCTTGAGGTATTATTTATTTTTATGGAATTAGTTTTTTCCCCGGCTTATAGCATTTAAGGGCTTTAACATGGCTATTGGTGGGATGGAAGATGGTCTTTAAGTTTTAGTATCGTCATAATGTAATACCATTTTTGAGGAAGATTGACTTCAATTAACACCAATCTGATTAGCAGAAAGTAATATAAATATTTATTGTTTTATGACATGAAAGGGTTTATGGCACTGCAGAGCTTGAACATGATTGATGGTGCCATGGAGTGAAGCCTCTATTTGGGTTATAAGATTCATCAGGTCCTCTGAGTAAGCAACTTATGGCAATCTATTTTGTTGGCTTGCAATATTTCTTGCATATTCTATCCAAAGTGAAGGGTTAATGACAAGTTGAACAAATGATAGAAACAGCAAAAATGTTGGAGGTGTATTTTAGTTGAAAAAATGGAAGTTTATGGCATTGAAGAGCTTGAACATGATCATTGATGGCGTGACAGGGTGAAGGTTTTTTGGGTAAAATCCATCGGTTCCTCTTGAGTAAGCAACTTATAAAAATGGTTTTTGTTAGCTTACAGTATGTTTTGTTTAATTTATGCAAAGTGAAGGGTATGGTTTAGTACAAGTTGAGAATTATTTGGGAGCTTCTAGAATTTTGCTTGGCTGCCTAACATACATTGTAGCTATTTGAAACATTTGTTGTTTGGCTGTAATGTTATTTTTAGTTCAATGATTTTGGATTACACCAGCAAAAGGCCCTTTGAATTCTTTAACTTTTCTCAAAGGTTGTGATTGCAGGGAGTACTTTCGTGTTCACATTTTTGGAGTTTAATTTTTGGCATGTAAGTTTATTCTTTAGTTTCTGACTCTCTGCAATTAAGCTGAGACCAGATTAAGATGATATTACACGGAAGCACATCGATTTTCAAATTTTATGGTCGGTCACCTGAAGGGAAGGTCGAGGTAATGTAGTGTTTTGTATGTTTGATGTTCTACAAGATTGAAATACTTTGTAGGTATTATTTTTTCTTGAATTCTACTTAAGAAAAGGGAAATGAGAGTTTAAGCAGTAACAGTTCTTTTTCTAATGGTGGGGTTATGAAAACAACCTATCGTTTCTTCAAGTCTGTGGCACTGCAAACTTGTGAGGAAGCAGAATTTTTTGGTTTAAAGCAATATTTTCAGAAGAAAATTTGAAGATTTCATTGTCGGGCTTTACAATCTCGTGCCAGCTGATGATGTTTCTATTGAAATAGTTGCTTGACATGGACAACCCATTGTATGATTTATGTTTTGAGAGACTTTTATTGTATAGGTCCTATTCTCTGTTTAATCAAATAGGTCCTTTTATTGTATGGCATTTTTTGTAGGTGGGGATCCTGGAGAATTGACAAGATGGTAAAACAGTATTGACATCTAGGAGTTGTTAATTACATGTTACCTTCAACTGTCGCCAAATATATAAAAATTATGATTCTTTGATGCAGAAGTGATTTTTGTGCTCATGCTAGAACTTTGTTGTCCGCTGATTCGGATGTTTTCTAAATTGAAGAACTTTGTATTGCCAAGGTGCGTGTTGAATTGGCTGTTTCTTGCGAAGTGAAGAAATGTATAACTCAAACAACAAAAATGGTGTCCAGATGTGTATTTCAATAAAGAAAATGAAGAATATTTTATTGTGTTTTTTACGACAAGTTTGCAGGCAAGGGAAAGTGTTGATACACAGATTTGGATTTTAGCTTTCAGCTGAAACAAAGCACCGTCCGAGTTTGAGAGTAGGATGTCAATTTCACACCTTTCTAAGCTGAATTTATTGTGATTAACCAGCACAAAATTAAAATCCCAAAGTAGTGAGTATTTTGTTTTTTTATTTATAGTTAAAACAATGAATTTTCTACGGACACAACTACAAAGTGGAATTTTGGATGAAGTAATTATCGTAGTACCATTGGTTAATAAAGAACTTGTGAAAATTAATTTCCAATTACAAAGAAGAATTTTTTATTTAATTTTAATTTTGATTGTCTTTCTGATCATTAGTGTGCTAAGAGTATTCAACTTGTATGTGACCCTGACCCTAGGTTACCACAAGGAAGTAACAGTGCAGTGCAGAATAAGTGGTAAAATATTTCTTCAACTAAAGTAACAGTGTCTATAAAGTGGTAGCATATTTCTCCCCTTATGCTTGTAGTAATCTATACGATGATGCTGTTTATGAAAAAAAAAAATTATTCGTGGGTATAGTAGAAATTTCTTTATTGGGTGATTGAAGTATTTGATTGGTGCAGCAACTTTCACAGGTCTGAGGTACTGCTTTACGAACGGAGAGTAGGAAAGTGACATGGAAATTCTGGTTTAATGAGCATAGCTATTATGCTTACAAACTTTTAAGGGCTTGGATATTTATTTTATTGATTCAAATATACAAAGTAGCAGATCAGTATTTGAACAACTTAATTACAGTTGTACTTATGATTTTATAAGGATGCTGGGGAGCAAACACAATATATTAAAGTAGGGTGGGGAGTGAGCATAATTTTTTATTATCTTTGTAGGGGAAAATTGGTTTCTTTTTCTTGCTTTTGCAGTTTTTCAATATATATATATATATATAAGATATATTGTAGTTTTGACACACGTATTTGTCGTGTCATTTACAGAAATACATCTTTGTGGCCTGTGCAGGATATTTACAAATTGTAGATTGCTGTTATTGGTAAGGCTTCTAGAATGATTTCTCCATTATATGTGCTGTTCTCTATCGTCCGTGTTGTTCTGATACTAAATATATAGAATATATTGTGTTTAAGGGTGTTTTTACAGGGTTGTAAGTTTGGGATTTAACACCTGCAATTTTATTGGCCAAGGATTTTTTCTATCTTTTTTCCTTTGTTTTTTTTGATTTTGAATAGTACTTCTTTGATATTAGTATTTACAAGTGGCAAATCATTATGCAAGTTTTACTGTGCTTAAAGGAGGAATGTAGAGGCAACGGATATTTTCTTTTTGTCTGCCTCACTTTTATATGGATTTCTTTGATGGCCGTATTGGATGAGTCATTTGAAGATCAATCAGATCCTCTTAGTGAGTGTGGTTTGTAAGTTGGAAAATAGTTAGGGTAACAATTCTATTGGTTCATTAAAGGTCTTTAACATTATCATTGATGGCCATAATGGATGAATCAGTTGTTCCAGTAAAGATGCACTGGTTCCTCTTAGTGAGTGTGGTTTGTAAGTTGGAAAATAGTTAGGGTAACAATTCTATTGGTTCATTAAAGGTCTTTAACATTATCATTGATGGCCATAATGGATGAATCAGTTGTTCCAGTAAAGATGCACTGGTTCCTAAGTAGGCAATGTAGAAAATGCAGTTTTGGCTGCTTGTGAATTATTTGGGGAAGTGGTGATATTTTGTTATGGACTAGCTTCGTGGTATTTTCACGAGCAGTTTGAAATATTTTCTGTTTGGCTGCATGATACCTTTCAAGGTCACAGCGATAATACAAATGGAGTCTTGTTCCAGGGAGCCTTACTTTGGTTTTCACCAGCAGAATGGCCTGTATGATTTATGATTATGTAGGCATTTTTGGAGGCAGGTCGCCTATAGAAAATCAGATGTTGGGGAGTCAAAAAGATGGCGAAACATTATGAAGCATCAGCGTATGGGCTTTGTTAATCAAGTGTGGGACAAAAAATGATATCAAAAAGTGACCATATTTTGGAATTTGAAGTTGAGCAGGGTGAAATCTATGACTGTGATTTTGGTTAATTCATTCAATTTTGTGAGTTGAAGAATTTCTCTTTATGCAAGAAGCTATTCTCTACTCCCTTGTTACTAATTGATTAATAGGATTTACATTTACATTGAGAAAATGTTAGTCAGAAACAAGAAAAATAGGGGTTTAAAGTGTATTTCTTGGGAGGCAGCAAAAGGAAAATTAATGATCTATTGATTTCTTCTTTAGGCTAAGCAAGCAAACGGAGAGTGTTGCATGATCAAAGTATTGGAGTAGGATATTAAATGCTCATTTTCTGATCCGAATATATTTACATTTTTTTGTTCTTTTGTGTGATTTTGTTTTCGATTTACTTAAATGCAAAATGGTCGATCACAAGAAGCTGCTAATGGCAATTCACCATTGGGCTGAGCAAAATGGTCGATCACAAGAAGCTGCTGACGGCAATTCACCATCGGGCTGAGAAAAGAAGTAAGGTACCTCAATTAACCGTCGGCAAACCACCAACAGTAAATAACCATTTGACACGAGCTTTGTTTTTTCTTAATATCAAAATGAGGCTGATTCTACATGGGCTTTGTTCTCCCCACCTCTTTGCTCCCTCTCTTTTTTGCTTTTTAGAATTAACGTCTTTTTTCTCTAAAAGAAGTTGATAGTTCTTAGATAGATATTTGTAATAAATGCCCACAAGATCAAAACAGTCTACAGATAGATAGATTTCAGCATTGGGCTGAACAAAAGAAGCCGCTAACCTTTGATCGTACATCAATTCACCATCATCCAGAGCAAAAGGGTTGAGCAAAAGAAGCTATTAACCTTGATCTCAAGCTGCTAACTTCAATTCGCCATTCCGCTGAGCAGAAGAAGCCACTAACCTCAATTCATCATCTGTTTGAGCAAAAGAAGCTGAGCAAAAAGAAGCTACCGATAACCCCAATTCTCCATCGTGCTGAGCAAAGTGACCCCAATTCACCATATGGCTGAGCAAAAAAAGTCACTGGCCCCAATTCATCTTCGGGCTGAGCAACAGAAGCCACTGGCCCCAATTCAACTTCGGGCTGAGCAACAGAAGCGAACCCCAATTCAACTTTGGGCAGAGCAAAAGAAGTTATGAAGAGGACTTCAAGCCAACAATAGTGAGTTTAAGGTATTATTTATTATTATAGGAATGGCGTTGATATACTGCAGTATTATATCAATTTGTTTTTTTTGGGAAGAATGACTAGAATTAACAGACAGCAATATTTTATTTTGTTTATATGGCATAAAGGGGTTAATGGCACTCAAGGGATTTAAATAGTCATTAATGGTTGGTCTGTAAGTTTTAGCAGTGCATGAAAGGACTTCAAGCCAGAACTCTACTCTTTCGGTGGAGAGAGCGTAAGGTGCTATTTGTTTTTTATGGAATTAGTTTTTTCCCCTGTTTGTAGCATTTAAGGCGTTCAACATGGCTATTGGTGGAATGGAAGATGGTCTTTAAGTTTAAGTATTCTATCATTAATTATACCATTTTTTGAGGAAGATGGACTTCAATTACACCAATCTGATTAGCAAAAAGTAATATGGAATATGTATTGTTTTAAACTTTTATAACATGAAAGGGTTTATGGCATTAAAAGTCTAATCATGAAAATTGATGGTGCCATGGAGTGAATCCTATATTTGGGTTATAAGATCCATTGAGTCCTCTAAGTAAGCAACTTATGGCTATCTATTTTGTTGGCTTGCACTATTTCTTGCATATTCTATCCGAAGTGAAGGGTCTAATGACAAGTTGAGATGGAAGTTGGTCTGTAAGTTTTAGCAGTGCGCCATTATGTAATACCATTTTTGAGGAAGATTGATTCCAATCAACACCAATCTGATTTACAATTTACATTTTTATGAACAAATGATAGAAACAGTGAAAATGTTGGGAGGTGTATTTTAGTGAAAAAAATGGAAGTTTATGGCGTTGAAGTGCTTGAACATGATCATTGATGGCGTGACAGGGTGAAGGGTTTTTGGCTAAGATCCATTGGTTCCTCTTGAGTAAGCAACTTATAAAAATGGTTTTTGTTGGCTTACGGTATGTTTTGCTGAATTTATGCAAAGTGAAGGGTATGGTTTAGTACAAGTTGAGAATTATTGGGGAGCTTCTAAAATTTTGTTTGGCTGTCTAACATATATTGTAGCTGTTTGAAATATTTGTTGTTTGGTTGTAATGCCATTTTTAGTTCAGTGATTTTGGATTCCACCAGCAAAAGGCCCTCTGAATTTTTTAACTTCTCTCAAGGGTTTTGATTGCAGGGAGCACTTTTGTGTTCAAGTTTTAGGAGTTTTATTTTTGGCCTGTAAGTTTATTCTTCAGTATCTGCAATTAAGCTGAGACCGGATTAAAACGATATTACATGGAAGCACATCATTTTGCAAATTTTATAGTCTGTCACCTGAAGGGAAGGTTGAGGTAACATTGTGTTTTGTATGGTTGTTGTTCTACAAGATTGAATTACTTTTTAGGTATTTTTTTCCTTAAATTCTACCTAAGGAAAGGGAAATAGGAGTTTAAGCTGTAACAGTTCCTTTTCTTATGGCGGTGTTATGAAAACAAGCTATCGTTCCTTGAAGTGTGTGGCACTGCAAACTTGTGGGGAAGTAGAACTTTTTTCATTTAAAGCAAAATTCTCAGAAGAAATTTTGAAGATTTCATTGTCGGGCTTTACAATCTTATGCCAGCTGATGATATTTCTATTGAAATAGTTGCTTGCCATGGACAGCCCATTGTATGACTTATGTTTTGAGAGACTTTTATTGTATAGGTCCTATTCCCTGTTTAATGAAATAGGTCTTTTTATTGTATGGCATTTTTTGTAGGTGGGGACCCTGGGGAATGCTCATATTGGAGGCTGTGGAATCAATAAGATGGTAAAACAGTATTGACATCCAGGCTTTGTTAATTACATGTTACCTTCAATTGTCACCAAATAATTAAAGTTACGATACTCATGATGTAGAAGTTATTCTTGTGCTCATGCTGGAACGTTGTTGTGGGTTGATTTGGATGTTTTTGTAAATTGAATAACTTTGTATTTGCCAAGGTGCGCGTTGAATTGGGTGTTTCTTGCAACGTGAAGAACTGTGTAACTCAAACAACAAAAATGGTGGTCATGTGTATTTCAATAAAGAAAATGAAGAATCTTTTATTATATTTTTTACGACAAGTTCGCAGGCAAGGGAAAAGTGTTCGATACACAGATTTGGAGTTAGCTTTCAGTTGAAACAAAGCACACTCTGAGTTTGTGAGTAGGATGTCAATTTCTCACCTTTCTAAGCTGAATTTAGCATGATTAGCCATCACAAAATTTAAATCACAAATTAGTGAGTATCTTGTCTTTTATTTAGTTAAAACAGTGAATTTTCTATGCGCAGAACTACAAAGTGGAATTTTAGATGAAGGGCTCGACTATTAGCGATTCTAATCATCCTAGTACCATTGGGTAATAAGGAATTTGTGAAAATTAATTTGCAATTACAAATAAGAGTTTTTATTTAATTTTAATTTTGATCGTCTTTTTGAACATTAGTGTGATAAGAGCATTCAACTTGTATGTGACCCTGACCCTAGGTTACCACAAGGAAGTAACAATGCAGTGTCGAATAAGTGGTACAATATTTCTTCAACTAAAGTAACATTGTCTATTAAGTGGTAGCATATTTCTCCCCTTATGCTTGTAGTAATCTATTGATGACTGTGTTTATGGAAAAAAAAAAATTATTTGCGGGTATAGTAGAAATTTTTTTATTGGGTGATTGAAGTATTTGATGGGTGCAGCAAATTTCACAGGTTTGTGGTACTGCTTTATGAGCGGAGAATAGTAAAGTAACATGGCAATTCTGGTTTAATGAGCATAGCTATCATGCTTACAAAATCTTAAGGGCTTGGATATTTATTTTATTGATTCAAATATACGAAGTAGTAGATCAGTATTTGAACAACTTAATTACAGTTGTACTTATACTTTTAAGGATGCTGGGGAGCGAGCACAATATATTAGAGTAGGATGGGGAGTGAGCATAATTTTTTATTATCTCTGTAGCAGGAGAATTGGTTTCTTTTTCTTGCTTATGCAGTTTTTCAATATGTATATATAAGATGTATGGTAGTTTTGACACAGGTATTTGTCATGTGTCATTTACAGAAATACATCATTGTGGCCTGTGTAGTATATTTACAAATTGTAGATTGCTGTTATTCGTAAGGCTTCTAGAGTGATTTATCCATTATATGTGTTGTTCCCTATCGTCCGTGTTGTTTTGATAATAAGTATATAGAATATATTGTGTTTAAGGATGTTTTTACAGGTTTGTAAGTTTGATATTTAACACCGGCAATTTTATTGGCCAAGGATTTTTTCTCTCTTTTTTCCTTTGTTTTTTCTGATTTTGAATATTACTTTTTTGATATTAGTATTTATGAGTGGCAAATCATTACGCAAGTTTCACTGTGCTTAAAGGAATGTTGAGGCACTGAATATTTTCTTTTTGTCTGCTTCACTTTTATATGGATTTCTTTGATGGCCGTATTGGATGAATCATTTGAAGATCCATTGGATCCTCTTAGTAAATGTGGTTTGTAAGTTGCAAAATGGTTAGAGTAACAATTATATTGGCTGATTAAAGGTCTTTAACATTATCATTGATGGTCATAATTGATGGATCAGTGGTTCCAGCTATAAAGATCGACTGGGTCCTAAGTAGGCAATGCAGAAAATGCAATTTTGTTGGATTAGAATGTTTATGCATTTGTAACCATGTGAAGGGCTATGTCTGTTTCCTCTACTTGTGAATTATTTGGGGAAGTGGTATCTTTTGTTATGGACTAGTTTGGTATTCTCATGAGCAGTTTGAAAGATTTTCTGTCTAGCTGCATGATACCTTTCGAGGTCACAGTGTATAATACAAATGGAGTCTTGTTCCAGAGAGCCTTCCTTTTGTTTCCACCAGCAGAATGGTCTGTATGATTAATGATTACCTATAGGAAATCAGAGGTCGGATAGTAAGAAAAATGGCGAAATATTATGAAGTATCAGCATATGTGCTTTGTTAATCAAGTGTGGGACAAAAATTGATATCGAAAAGCGACCATATTTTGGAATTTGAAGTTGAGCAGGTTGAAATCTATGACTATGATTTTGGTTAATTCGTTCAATTTTGTGAGTTGAAGAACTTCGGTTTATGCAAGAAGCTATTCTCTACTCCCTTGTTATTAATTGATAAATAGGATTTACATTTGCATTGATAAAATGATAGTCAGAAACAAGAAAAATAGGGGTTAAAGTCAATTTTGGCAATCATTTTTGTTGGCTTGCAATATTTCTCGTTGATTCTATCCAAAGTCAAGGGTTGTGACAAGTTGAGAGTTATTTGGAAAGTTGTGACATATTTTGTTAGGCTGCCCAAAATCTATTGCATCTATTTGAAGGATTTGTTTTTTGGTTGTTTGAGTAGAGTTGTCAATTTCTGTCTTTTTGTTTTTGATCTGAATATAGTGTGATTAGTGAAGAAAAAAATTAGATGGATTTGGAGTCGGCATCCAGCGATAAAGCAAAGCTATGTTTAAGTTTGTGAGCAGGGTGTCAATTTCTCTCTCTTTTCATTTGTATATGATCGAGTTAAAAAAGAATGAATTTTCTCTGTATGTAATGATTGATGACAAATAATAATAAATATGGAATAATTTTCTGCCATAAAGGAATCTATTGCATGGAATGTCTTCAAATGGTCATAAATGGGATTCAAGTTGGTTTGTAAGTTTTAGCAAAGTGCACGAGCAAAAGAATGATATAGACAAATTACTATAAAGAGGACTTAAAGTCGGATTTCTACTCTTTCGGTGGAGAGCTTGGTATTTTAAAAAAGTACAAGATTATGTCCATGATTTTTTGGGAAGATTGACTCAATTTAACAAACTGTTGATTGTTGAAATATAATATTGAATGTTTTATTTGTTTTTTAAAAATTAAAGGGTTTATGGCATTTTAGGGCTTCAAAAAGGTCATAAATGGATGAAAGTCGGTTTGTAAGTTTTAGCAGGGTCCACAAGCAAAAGAATGCTATAGACAATGTTAAGAAGAGGGCTTCAAGCCAGAGCTCTGCTTTGTCGGTGGAGAGCTCATTGAATTATTTATTTGTAAGAAATTCATGTTTTCCCTGTACTTACGTCAAATGTTTGTTAGGGAAGATTAACTTGAGTTAATAGATTGTTGATTGTTGAAACATAATATTGAACTTTTTTTTAAAATGGAACTAAGCGTTTATGAATTTTAAGGGCTTCAATATGGTTATGGAAGGGATGTCATTTAGTCTGTAAGTTTTAGTAGTGCATAATTGTGTAATATCCTTTTTGAGGAAGTTAGACTCCATTTAACAGCAAGCTGATTTTTTAAACACGAAAAGAAAAATATATTTGTTTAATGGCATGAAATGGTTTATGACTTTGAAGAGCTTGAATTTGATCATTGATGATCATTGATGGCACTGCAGAGCGAAGCACTTTTTTTGAGTTAAGATCCATAGGCTCCTCTGAGTAAGCAACTTATGGCAATCAATTTTTGTAGGCTTACAATATTTTTTTGTGGATTTTATTGAAAGTGAAGGGTAGGGTTTTATGACAAGTTGAGAGCTATTATTGGGAAAGTGGCTTAAAAAGTATTGTATATGTTTGAAAGATTTATTGATTCGTTGTATAATCCCTTTTCAGTTCAATAAGTTTGGACTACACCTTTGAAATTCCCTTTCTTTTCCTTATTATCAACTCCTTTCAAGGGTTTTAATGTAGGGCATACATTTCTATTAAAGTTTTAGTTTAGGCCTCTAAGTTTTTGCTTTAGTTCCAATAATTAGGCGACCTGATTAACATGATATTATGTGGCAGCACATCGATCCACATTTTTTATAGTATATCATTTGAAGGGAAGGTTTTAGATAACATTGTGTCTTTTACGTTGGATTTTCCGCAAGGTTGGTCTTCTTAATTTGTAACCGTTAATTTTTTTGAATGGTAGATAAAGAAAGGGCAAGTAATGGAAACCCTCTTCTGAGGGTTTAGATTGTAACATTTTCCTTTTTTATGGCAAGGTTGTGTAAACAAACTATAGCTTATTTGTAGGGTGGTGGCACTGCAAATTTGTGGGGAAGTATAAATGTTTTATGTAAATCATTGATATTTTCAGAATCAATTGTGAAGGTCTCATTTTGAGGCTTTACAATTCAATAGAAATGTCTGCTTGCCATGCACATGCCATTTTAGGAGTAAAGTTTTGAGAGTATTTTTATTGTATTCCTTCTAGGTTTTACATATACTTTTTTTAATTATGTAGTCATTTTTGGAGGTGGGATCCTAAAGCTGGCTGAAATCAGAGGGTTTAGAATCAACAAGATGGTAAAACAGTATCAACATCTAGGCTTTGTTGATTACACTTTGCCATCAGTTGTCACCATACATATATAAATTATGATATTTATTATTTGTGATACATAAGTGATCTGATGAGTCCATGCACATTGAGCTTTTGTTTTGGTGAAGTGAATAACTAGGCGTCAGCAAGGCACATTTAGTTTATATAGTAAGCTATTTTGTATTGTCTAATGATTAATTAATAATTAGAATTTTTATGTTTCTATTGAACAAATCATAGAAACAATAAAAATGTTTCTTAGAGGTAATGGACGTTCGTGGCATTGAAGAGATTGAGCTTGATCATTGATGGCATGACAGGGTGAAGGGTTATTGGTTAAGATGTATTGGTTCCTCTTGAGTAAGCAAGTTATGGAAATCATTTTTGTTGGCTTACAGTATATTTTGCTGAATTTATGTACATTGTAAAGTGAAGGGTATGGTTTTAGTTCAAGTTGGGGAGGTTATAAATTAATGTTACACTGCCTAACAAATATTGTAGTTGTTTTAAACAGTTGCAGTTTTCCTGTAATGTAATTTGTCAGCTCAATGATTTTGCATTCCACCAGGGAAAGGTCCTTTGAATTCTTTATTAACTCCTTTCAAGGGTGTTCTCATTGTAGGGAGTGTTGTCCCCCAAAAATATCAGCGCATTTTTGAGACAACATATGAGCTATTTTGGTCCTGCAAAGACAATTATCTCTTCCCATTTCAAAAAATTATTTTAAACTTTCAAAATTGGGAATTATTCAAGCTTTTTCAGTTAAAGGACTAACAGGTTCAATAGGTTCAAAGGCTTCTACAGGGGAGTTCAATCAAAGGAACAGGTTCCTCAACACTCACACTTTTGAGGCTGGTTCAACGCCTTAGTTCAACCAAAAATGTTCATCGGCAAGTTTTATAGAAAGATTGAACCATCGAACCCCGCTTCTAAAAAGGTTCAAAGGTTCAACAACGTCAGCAGGTTCAAGAGTTAAGCACTTCAGTCAACAGGTTCAAAGCAGTCGATTCAACACGGTTTATTTCAAAGAGCTTGGTTCAAGAGGTCAATTGAATAAATAGAAACGAAGGAATGAACCATTGCACTGTTGAACCAAAGTTGGTTCAATCGATCGATTCAAGTGGCAGTGTCAAAGGAGTGCCCCAAAGTCGAAGAGACAAGTGCCCTTGCGGAGGGTAGTGGGCAAAAGTGACTAAGGCAAGAAAAGCCCCGAAGCAAAATCCTATCAGAGCCCAGTGGATGTTGCCAAGTGTCGTCTGTCGAGCCCCATTTTACTTTGTTTCTAAGCGCTGTGGAAGTTGCCATGTGTCCTTTGTAAGATAAATGAAATGCGCTAAGTGTCAACATCCACATGAATCCAAGTGAGTCCCAAGTGTATCTACAGTGTTTCTAAAAGCTTAGCGAAAGCCGCCACATGTCATCTTCTGTGAGACACTCAAAAGGCATCCAAAGCCTCTACAAGTTAAGCAGATGTTGCCACGTGTCATCTACTGAGATCGGTAGAAAATTGACTAAGGCAAAGCCAAAGGAAAAAGCACCCTTGCGGAGGACATTGAACCACGCTGAGTGCCCTTGCAGAGGGAAACGAGCAAAGATAGACACAGGGAATTCCTTCAGAAAGTTTTCGCAACAAAATGGTTAAGGCAAAAATCCTTCAGAGTTTTTGTCTGAAGGAATTCACCCGAGAAGAAAGCTCGAAATAGAAACTCGACAGAAAGCTAAAGCAAAGCAAAGGAAGATTTCCTTCAGACAAATTGTCCGAAAGAATTCCTTCAAACTTTGTCTGAAGGAAAAGTCTGTCGAAACATAAAACTATTCAGGGAAATAAAAGCCCAAACGCTGCCACGTGTCCCTCATAAAGTTGCAGCGAAATGCGCCACGTCCCTCATAAAGTTGCAGTGAAAGCCGCCACATGTCATTTGTCGAGACACAGTTTCTAGTGACTTTCAAAGCAATGGAACGTGCCACATGTCATCTACAAAAACAACAGAATGCGCCAAGTGTCAACATCCACAGCTTCTTCCTTTTATTGAGTAAAGACTGTGGTGAATCCCAGGTGATTGACTAAACTCGAGCGAAACGTGCCGAGTGTCAAAATCTGAGTGAATCTAAAATGAGTCCCAAATGTTTCTATAGTATAGACAAAGCTCAGCAGAGACTGCCACGTGTTCTCTTTCGCAGGACTTTCAAAAATGTTTCTAAAGCTTCTATAGACAAGCCGAAGCTGCCATATGTCCTGTTATAACTCCGTAGAACATTACAAGTGTCTGCATCCATGTCTCGAGTTTCTTACAAGTTTCAAAATTTCTTTCAATAAGCATTTCTCATAGTCCCACGGATATTGCCAAGTGTCCCGATCTGTTTTGCAATGGAACATGCCACGTGTCAATTATTAAGACTAGTAAAAAGCAACCAAAGAATAGAGGATTGAATTTAACCAAGGACCCGATTCAATAACCAAGAAAGGAGTAATGATGAAGAAAGACTAGAAATATCCATGCATGAAATATGTTTTTAGAAGCAGACTGCTAGGTAGACATTGGAGAACACAAACATTCAATGGCGTGACCCGTTTCTCTGCATTGAGAAAAGCAAATGGGCAAATACGCCGATTCCAACATATCTTCTTGATAGAATTTAATGCAACATGATGTGTTATTGCTCCCAAGTCTTTCTTGGAGGGCTATATATTAGACTCTCTCTTATTATTTTTAGAGAGATCTCTCTGTTATCAAAAATAAAACTTTGCCCAAATTGAAAGGCATTACTGAGACTTTGAGTTCAGATTGTTCATCATATTTTTTTGTTTAAATCAGAAAATAAGTTAATTTCAGACTTTGTGCTGTTATAGCTTGTATCATTCTAAGAGATTGTTCTTATGTCTATTTCTTAAATGTATTCTTGTTTATGCAATTTAATAAGCGGAGCTAGTGGAGGTGACAAAGGTGTCTTGAAGTCAGTTACTTTTAGACTTTGTGCTGTTATAATTGTCTTCAGTGTGTGATTATTTTCTATTTCTATGTAAAAGACCCTGAGACAACTTTGTGCCCTTATTATTTTTTGTATTTCACTCTTTGGTAGTTGAGGTGGAGACTTTGTGCCTCATTTCATCCTACTGTGTTACTATACCCTATTACAGTTACTTGTCATCACCAAAAAGATTACTTTTGTCTATTGAACAACACTTTTGAAAGAAGATGAGTGTCTTCTGTCATTTCATCTAGATTTCTCTTTTGATTTGTGAACATCATCTCTGAAAAAGAGAGATGGATGGTTTATCCTACCCTTGAGTGTTATTTTCTATTTATATATATAGTATATAACTCCTGATATCTACAAGGAACCTCCCTTTGATGAGATGAGAGATTAGTCCCTTTTTGATGTGGTAAACCTACACATTTGGCCGACCAATCTTGTTGTTGTGGTTGATCAGACTTATTTTATTTATCAGTACGCTGATTGACAAAATATTCACCCAACAGTTTTTAGCAACTCTGTTGGGGATCGATGAGTATTTTCAGTCGTTTTACAGTCTATTCAAATCGAAGCATTTCATATTGCTGGGTAACAATGTGAAGTAGGTAAGAACACTACCAGCTTCACGCCAATTGTTTTTTGCGACTCCGCTGGGGATACCAGTTATTTTGTGCAATTTGAAGCCTCAAGCTTCAAATTGAAACATCACCTATGTCTTACCCATTATCTTTATACCCTTATCCATTATAGATTATGGTGACTCCATTCCACTTCTTACCCATTATCATTATAGCCTTACCATCTTTATTCATTTATGTTATATAATCTGGTTTGCAACCCAGATCCACTGAGAAAGAATGCACAGTTTAAAGCCTCAAGCTTCAAGCTGAAGTAGTATCAATTCTTTTTTATTTTTGTTTCACAATCTGGCAGATCCACGGTATACACGAAGTCAAAGGGCTAAATGTATTGTTGACGCTGTATTCGAGTTGGTACAACAAAGTAATTTTGATTTGTCTCCTTCACCATCTCACCTTCAACGAACTAGGAGCTTTCCTCCTACTAAAGTCAGGTCTCCATTACCAAGCAAAGCATCCACTTTTGCTATTAATAAAGCTTTTCCAATACTTACTCTTCTGAGATTTATTCCAACTTTTCATAGTCATACAATGGCAGTACAAGGCCTATGGGGTAATTCTTTTGGCCCTCTCAATCTTACTCCGCCTCTACATGAGCTTTCACGCAGCTTAAATTTTTTTTTCTTAAATTTTACGGTGATGAAAAAGTCCATCCCGATGAACACATTGCAGCCTTCAGCATAGCATATGGTGTAATTAGAGTGGAATTTGAGGATGTGGCAGTCAGACTATTTGTAGAAACATTACAAGGTGTTGTTGCAAATTAGTTCTATCATCTACAAGCTCAATCAGTAACTGACTTGAACACCCTCAAAGCCAAGTTTGAAGCCAAATTCAAACATGTAGAAGATGCACATGCCCTTCTGACTCAACTCACACATATGAAAAAAGAGCCTCATGAACCAATGAGAGACTTTATAGCCAAGTTTGACAAACTGAGGAACATGATCCCTATAATTGCTCGATCTACAGCTGAGAATTTCAAATATTTTTTCATTAATTCTTAGTTATTTGAAGTGAGTTTTTTGTTGAGATGTGCTGGTCAAATAGACCTTGCTGCAGCTCAAGATTTGGCCACTGAGGTAGAAGATGATCTCATCTTGGCAGGGAAGATAAGGAGAGATCTTAATAAAAATAGACCGTCATCATTTTTTGAATATCCATCTATAGGCACCACTGATCCAATGGTGCAGAAGTTGGCAAATGATTTGTTTGCTCTCAAAAAGCAAATGGCGCAAAGAATGTATTTTGCTCCATACAGAGATATACCAAGGAGGACATTTTCCAATGAATCGTACCAGGACAATGTTGTCAGGAATCAAAGGCAACCAAATCGTCTTCTTCCCCCACAAGGGAAACTTGCCATTGAAGCACCCCCAGTGAATTCAGCAATGGAATATCTTGAAGCAGAATTAGATTTCTCTTTCCAGCCTGAATTGAATCAAGAAAATGACGCTAATCTCCTTACAGAAGACCAAGAAGAATTAGTTGGCGAATCCAACATTGGTTTCTTGAATTACCAGGATGAACCCAGAAGTAAAGGAGAAGCGTTTGATGGATCATATGCTGTGTTCACCCAATCCAAGAACCAATCAGCCTAGTAAGCTGATAGAAGGAAGACAAAGGAACAACTTCAACCATCAATTTCAATTGCTAAACGTGGAACCTCTCTACCTTTCCAGCCAAAGTACCCGATGACCACCAAAAATGTAAGTACATCAAGTTCACCTTTAACTTCAATTTCACAAATCAGTCCTCCCTCCCTTATAAACTAGAAGGTTTAATTACCTTCCTCTGTTCTTAGTCCAATTCAGTCATTCGACATAATTGATCATGTCAAGAAGACCAAAATTCAAATGACTGAGTTTGAATATATACAATCCAATTTTGAGCCGCTGTATAGGTTAGTTGAGTGTGTGAAGAATAAGGCCGTCCTTGCATAACAAGATGCTAAGAAGGTAACTCGTGATTCCTCAAAGAACATGTCCATCCCAAACAATCTTGTCATTAGTCATCGTGTTGCCCCTGAAAAAATAGAACCTTTTATGTTTCCCTATTGATAAATGGTCACACGCTGAGCAACTGCATCATAGACTCGGGTGCATCTAACAATGTCATGCCTGCCAAAGTAGCAGAATCTCTTGGTCTCACACTGACCAAGACATTTGGTAGATGTTTCTCCATGGAGAACAAGTAAGTACCACTATTGGGGCAAATCAAAGATGCCTAGTTTGCATTTACAACCTTTCCAAAAAAGAGAATCAAGATAACTGTTCTGGTGGCTGATGTTCCAGCCTCATACGACATTTTTTGGGGTAAAATTTTTGCAAAGATGTTGGTGGAGAATTGAACATGGACCTATTTGAAGCAAAGATCCGTGTCAAAGGCATCATGCAGAGACTGCTTCTTGAAAAAGAATCAAAATATATCATCACTCAGACATCAGCCCCTAAAGCTCAAATTATGTTTGAGTCTTCAGGCATGGGTAACTATTTTCTATTTACAGATGAAGTTCATGAAGCATTTGATAAAGCTCTTGAAAGTGTCAATCTAAAAACTAGTTCAGCGGGAACACCAGAAGAATTGGTAAGTTGCAATACAGATGGAGAAGGATCTTCCCTCTCTAATGAAGGAAAATCTAAATAAAAATCAATGTCTAATGAGGTATGGATGCTGAAATTCGATGGCAGATGCTCATCTACCGATTCAAGCGCTGAGATTGTATTGATATCTCTTCAAAGAGATATTTCCCCCTACTCATATAAGTTATAGTTCAGTAACACCAATAACACAGCTGAGTATGAATCTCTATTGCTTGGATTGAAGGTAACTTGAGATAGTGGCGTCAAACTCCTTCATGCCAAAGGGGATGTTGAACTGGTGGTTTGTCAAGTAAGGAACTTATACCAAACCAAGAATGCAATATTGTACCACTAACGTAATCTAGTCTGGGACAAAATTGAAAGCTTTGATTCTTTCAACATCTCTACCATACCCAGAGATTTCAATGACCGAGTTGATACACCAACTGTTTCAGCAACTCTCTTAGTCCCTCACCCAAACTTCATAGAAGACAAGTACACTATTGAGCTGGTCTTTAGACCAAGTGTGCTTGATAATACTGATCATTGGAAAGTATTCAATGATGATCACCAAATCATTGCCTTCTTGGAATGAAAAGATAGCTTTGAACAACTGCATTTTGAAGGCAGTGAACCTCAAAAGTATGAACCAGCGCCTGAATCAAGTTCAGATGTAAATAAGGAATTCTTACAACTCAAAGGAAATAAAATTTTCAAAGGCCTGGTTTCTCTTGAAAAACTATTTGACAAGCATGATAGGTTCATCGAACAACAACAAACAGATTCAAGCTCCTCTTAGGAATTTGATCAAACCAATTTGGGTACCAAGGAAGATCTTAAAATGGTGAATATTGGGAAGTGTTGCACTCTTGAGGAGAGATTCAAGTTCACTGCTCTACTCTGCCAATACATGGATGTCTTAGCATACTCTTATGATGACCTAAAGTCTCTTAGTCCTGATGAAATCTGCCATGACATTCCTCTCAAGGCTGACTCAGTGCCTTATAAGCAAAACTCTAGACAGTACAATTCGAAGATATCAGGTACTATTCTATCTGAGATACAAAAAATGTTAAATGTTAGAATCATTTTCCTAATCCATCATTCCACATGGATTGTAAACATAGTGCCTATAAGGAAGAAGAATGATAAAATTTTCATCTGTGTAGATTTTAAAAATCCAAATCAGTCATCTTTGAAGGATAACTATCCTTTGCCAATCATGGATCAAGTGCTTCAGAAAGTGACTGGTTCAGAGATGTTATCAATGCTAGATGGCTTCTCAGGATATAATTAGGTTGAAGTTGGTGAAGCAGACCAACACAAGACTGCCTTCACCACACTTTGGGGCATGTTTGCAAATAGAAGGATGCCTTTTGGCTTGATAAATGCTGATGCCACCTTTTAACTGTTGTTGAATCCATGGCATATAAGGGACAACACGGTAAACTGCAACATCTTAGTAGCCAAAGGAAGAGAAGCAAAAATCATTCCCATGGTAGCGGTGAGTGAAATAAGATCAATGTAAACCAATAAAATGAAGTTGTAGGAGAGCAATCTAAGTGTTGTGTTGTTAGGCGAAGTAGTAGAATGCCCCACCCTAGATGGTGAGTCTAATAGTTGAAAGAATCAAATAATTTATGCTCTAAAATGAGTAGTAAATGGCACGTAGAATCCCTTGTGAATCAACAAGGACCAACTTTCAAGGATAAATATTCTTGGGTGACTGATAATGAAGTATTATTGTGAGGTAAAGGTGTAAAGAACCCCTAGTGGGAATTGAAATGGAATATGAAACTGTAAGCTCCCAAGTAGTGAGGGAATTGCAAGGCTCTCTCCTAATGAAGGATAATAGGTTTTATGATTGCGTACCTATTGAAAAAGGATCCTATGACTTATAGGCAATGGTTTGGTTAAGGGAACCACTAGAGTCGTAGTGATAATGAGTATGCATAGGGAAATTCAATTATCATTGCCTATGGACCCAAACCTGGGTGATCTTTCCATGATCAAGGTAAAGCTTGGAAAAACTAAGTAGAGGTCTGAACTAACTAATGTTGAAAAAGCAATGAATGAGTCATGGTTAGGGGTGAAATGCCACTCGAACCCAAAGCTAGCTAGTTTTCTTTGAAATGCCTTAAGGCACAATGGTTGATTGGATCGTCTAAGGGTAAAGGACTATTTTTGTGCAGGTTGTGTGAATGGTCCCAAATGGAGGCAAACTCCGAATACTATATATGATCCCTTAAAAAAGAGATAAGGGTTAACGAGTGGAACGGTGGGGAGGTAAGCTTCATCCTCGAGAGGGAAACAATTCAAATTAGTAGCTAAGGTCCATAAATGACCATTCAATGATGAAGTAGGAGTATAAAGACATCAACAAGATTGGCCTAAAAACAATGATCTTTGAAACAGTGCATAATAATTTACTACTCAAGCATTCTTGCATCGAAGATGGTTAAGACTAATCGATTTGTCGAAGTTGTGAGATGTCAAAATACATTGTTAGGGAAGTGTTCTACCTTTGAGGGAAGCAACTGCACGAGCACTTGTAGACGAAGCAGAAGTGAGAATGTTGACTTGAGTAACACAAACATTAGTGAGAATCCAATGCCCCAAAAACCTAAGGATTCTTTTGTAAGGTTTGTCCATGGAGATTAGATTGAAAGGAAGAGTTGATGGACAATAGGTTAATATTCCTCTATTACCCCTTATCAGTCTCGAGGGATGGAGTAGGCTAGGTTAGCCAAAAGATAGTTATTGGTTCAAGGTTAAAAGGTTACCCTTTTTTGGGGTAAGAAGGGGTAGATAAAATACCACTAGCTAATGTTCAAATACTAGCATTATGTCATCGAGCATGTTTCAAGACAATGTTGAAGTAAGCCACATCATGCTCCTACAAAAAGCTTAAACAATGTTATAATAAATGGGTTGGTAGAGAATACCTAAAGGTGTGAGACAACTCTCTCTAAGGAACTCAACAAAATAACTTTAACTTTTGGAAAAGGGATACCTACTTACAACAAAGGAGGTCATTTTTATGCATAGTGTCTAGGCCATGCAATAAGGAATCAAGCCTTGCGATAAGAGATGATGGCCTAATTGGAGAAAATACATGTCTCACACATACATGACCATTGATTTTCAAGGTATATAGTCGGTATTTATACCACAATATTATAATAAAATAGATATAACATAAAGAAGAGTTAAAGTATAATAGTGAAGAGCAGTAAGAGGTTACAAAGTGCAACACCAGAAATTAACATCCTTTACCTTAAAACCCTATTAATTTATGATTATATATTATATTATTTATTATACACAAATATATAATATATAATATTTTATCATATAAAATATAAATATATTATATATTATAAAAGTAACATGTTATAGAGATTTGTACGTGTATTATCCTTAGCTTCTTCAAGTCCATCCTCTGGAATACCCTGCCATTATCCTTTACCATCACCACTTAGAGCACCTTGAAATATTTCATCACTTTAATGACTTGTATGGCCTTGCCCTTTCCCAATGCTTTGCCATTGCTAAATACTCACTGTAAAATAGAGCATCTCCTCCCCATATAGCTCGTTATCATATGAAAGAATACACAACCACATTTTCCACCATCAACTCGACCACGTATATTACATTATTGTTGCTTGAAACAAATATTTTGTCATTACCTCTCACTATCACCACCCAACTCACCTTCAAATCTTTTACGACTTTTATGTTATGTATGTCCTTACCCTTCCCCACTACTTCGCCATTGCTTCCTCTCACTGTGAAATAAAATATCTCTTCTCCACAAAATATCATATTAATATTTTATAATCTCACTATGAAATAAAATATATCCTGACCACAATATGCCCAGATACAACTTTATTCATTGAGAAGTGGTTGGAGAAAATAGTGCAAAACTTCATAAATCATGTCAATGCTATAGTGTACAAAAACCTCATAAAACTTGAGACTAAGAAAGAGTAGAAGGCATAACTATTGGGACCACTCTGAGGAGAACATCAGGTCAAAATAATTGAATATAAAGAGCAAGTGAAGAAATTGCAAGCAACACTGGAAGATGCAACAACCTATTTTGCCTACTCTCTCAATTGGTCTCTATAGACTCAAGATAAGAAGAACGAGATGGAAAAATAACTAAGTGTTGCATCTACTAACTTTCGATCGCAACATATTCCCTCCAAAGCAAAAAGAGATCAAATGATATACCTACAAGGAAAAATAGGGTCAACACTTGTAAATCTATGAGGACACGAAGGATTATGGTACTTATATAAGCACCTGGATGGAGATAATGGATTTTCGAATCAAACAATATGAAACAAATTTACAATCTTAGAGAACTTTATAGCTCCAAATGACATAGTGATGGCAACCAAAGAGAATGTCGTTATCAATAATCACATCATGGACGCCAAAAACTCATCATGACATGGGATCATATGGAAAATATCTACCCATAGAGGGTGGATCCACCTCCTAGGTACACAACATTGACTGAAAACATTTTTGTTAAGTTAGGTGGATTGGTTTTGGTACATGTCAATACTTCAAAGTTGGCTTGAGAACAAGAATAAGATAAAAAGGTCAGGCAAAGACTGACAATATTCTCAATTAGCTAAGGACTAGACCACAATTACCGCAGAGCCATTACCTTTATGGCAACAACACAATATTTCTCTAGGTTGACGAAACAAAGGCTTTTACCAACTGGGCCACATGATAAAAAATCAAACCTTGCAGTAAGATATGATGCCCTGATTGGAGAAAATGCATGTCTCACACATACATGACCAGTGATTTGTAAGGTATCTAGTCAGTACTTACACAACAACATTGTAATATAGTAGATATAATGTAAAGAAGAGTTGAAATACAATAATGAAGAGTAATAAGAGGTTACATAATGTAACTCCAAAAATTAACATCCTTTACCTTAAAACCCTATGAATTTATTATTAGATATTATATTATATATTGTACAAAAATATATAATATATAATATTTTATTATATAAAATATATTATATGTTATAAAAGTAACATGTTATAGAGGTTTGTACGTGGATTATCTCGAGCTTTTCAAGTCCATCCTTGGGCTATATATTGACGCGTTAGAGGAGTGGATTGAAAATTGTTCCCTATGTTAGTGGGAGAAACTATTGTCGATTGTTGGTCGACATGATAAAATCAAATAATCTATCAGGGAGGCCTAATAGACAGTTGCTGACCTTGTAGTGAATCTCATTGGTTTGAGTTTGTTTGTTTCCAAATAATCTATCAGGGAGGTCCAATAGACATTGGTTGACCTTGTGGTGAATGTCAGTGGTTCGAGGATGTTTGAATCCATCCAACACTTGATCCTATTGTCAATATTATTATATATGAATATATATAAGAATTATATGTGGAGTGTCGTTAGACTCGATAGTTTGATCTAGGATTTATCATTCATGCACGTTAATAAGATTTTTCCATTGCTTTCATAGCACCTTAAGATGGCATAGCCTTGAACGACGAGGTTAAAAAAGTAAAGGTCTTATAGTGGATGCCTAGACACCTAGAGATGAAGAAGGGTGTGGTAAGTGAAAAAATGTTTTGGGGAGTGGAAATTGAGCACAGATTTAGAGATTCTTAAATAGGTTAACAATTTTAACTGTTGTTGAATCCATGGCATATAAGGGACAACACGGTGAACTGCAACATCTTAGTAGCCAAAGGAAGAGAAGCAAAAATCATTCCCATGGTAGCGGTGAGTGAAATAAGATCAATGTAAATCAGTAAAATGAAGTTGTAGGAGAGCAATCTAAGTGTTGTGTTGCTAGGCGAAGTAGTAGAATGCCCCACCCTAGATGGTGAGTCCAATAGTTGAAAGAATCGAATAATTTATGCTCTAAAATGAGTAGTAAATGGCACGTAGAGTCCCTTGTGAATAAACAAGGACCAATTTTCAAGGCTAAATATTCTTGGGTGACTGATAATGAAGTACTATTGTGAGGGAAAGGTGTAAAGAACCCCTAGCGGGAATTGAAATGGAATATGAAACTGTAAGCTCCCAAGTAGTGAGGGAATTGTAGGGCTCTCTCCTAACGAAGGATAATAGGTTTTATGATTGCGTACCTATTGAAAAATGAGCCTATGACTTATAGGCAATGGTTTGGTTAAGGGAACCACTAGAGTCATAGTGATAATGAGTATGCATAGGGAAATTCAATTATCATTGCCTATGGACCCAAACTTGGGTGATCTATCCATGATCAAGGTGAAGCTTGGAAAAACTAAGTAGAGGTCCGAACTAACTAATGTTGAAAAAACAACGAATGAGTCATGGTTAGGGGTGAAATGCCACTCGAACCCAAAGCTAGCTAGTTTTCTTTGAAATGCATTAAGGTGCAATGGTTGATTGGATCGTCTAAGGGTAAAGGACTATTTTTGTGCAAGTTGTGTGAATGGTCCCAAATGGAGGCAAACTCCGAATACTAGATATGATCCCTTAAATAAAAGGGATAAGGGTTAGCGACTGGAACGGTGGGGAGGTAAGCTTCATCCTCGAGAGGGAAACAATTCAAATCAGTATCTAAGGTCCCTAAATGACCGTTCAATGATGAAGTAAGAGTACACAGACATCTAGAAGATTGGCCTAAAAACAATGATCTTTAAAAGAGTGCGTAATAATTTACTACTCAAGCATTCTTGCATCGAAGATGGTCAAGACTAATCGATTTGTCGAAGTTGTGAGATGTCAAAATACATTGGTAGGGAAGTGTTTTGCCTTTGAGGGAAGCAATTGCACAAGCACTTGTAGACGAAGCAGAAGTGAGAATGTCAACTTGAGTAACACAAACATTAGTGAGAATCCAATGCCCCAAAAACCTAAGGATTCTTTTGTAAGGTTTGTCCATGGAGATCAGATTGAAAGGAAGAGTTGATGGACAATAGGTTAATATTCCTCTATTACTGCTTATTAGTCTCGAGGGATGGAGTAGGCTAGGTTAGCCAAAAGATAGTTATTGGTTCAAGGTCAAAAGGTTACCCTTTTTTAGGGTAAGAAGGGGTAGAGAAAATACCCCTGGCTAATGTTCAAATACTGGCATTATGTCATCGAGCATGTTTCAAGACAATGTTAAAGTAAGCCACATCATGCTCCTACAAAAAGCTTAAACAATGTTATAATAAATGGGTTGGTAGAGAATACCTAAAGGTGTGAGACAACTCTCTCTAAGGAACTCAACAAAATAACTTTAACTTTGGGAAAAGGGATACCTCCTTGCAACAAAGGAGGTCATTTTTATGCATAGTGACTGGGCCATGCAATAAGGAATCAAGCCTTGCGATAAGAGATGATGGCCTGATTGGAGAAAATACATGTCTCACGCATACATGACCATTGATTTTCAAGGTATATAGTCGGTATTTATACCACAATATTATAATAAAGTAGATATAACATAAATAAGAGTTAAAGTATAATAGTGAAGAGTAGTAAGAGGTTACAAAGTGCAACTCCAGAAATTAACGTCCTTTACCTTAAAACCCTATTAATTTATGATTATATATTATACACAAATATATAATATTTTATCATATAAAATATAAATATATTATATATTATAAAAGTAACATGTTATAGAGATTTGTACGTGTATTATCCTTAGCTTCTTCAAGTCCATCCTCTGGAATACCCTGCCATTGTCCTTTACCATCACCACTTAGAGCACCTTGAAATATTTCATCACTTTCATGACTTGTATGGCCTTGCCCTTTCCCAATGCTTTGCCATTGCTAAATACTCACTGTAAAATAGAGCATCTCCTCCCCATATAGCTCGTTATCATATGAAAGAATACACAACCACATTTTCCACCATCAACTCGACCACGTATATTACATTATTGTTGCTTGAAACAAATACTTTGTCATTACCTCTCACTATCACCACCTAACTCACCTTCAAATCTTTTACGACTTTTATGTTATGTATGTCCTTACCCTTCCCCACTACCTCGCCATTGCTTCCTCTCACTGTAATAAAATATCTCTTCTCCACAAAATATCATATTAATATTTTATAATCTCACTATGAAATAAAATATATCCTGACCACAATATGCCCAGATACAACTTTATTCATTGAGAAGTGGTTGGAGAAAATAGTGCAAAACTTCATAAATCATGTCAATGCTATAGTGTACAAAAACCTCATAAAACTTGAGACTAAGAAAGAGTATAAGGCATAACTATTGGGACCACTTCGAGGAGAACATCAGGGCAAAATAATTGAATACAAAGAGCAAGTGAAGAAATTGCAAGCAACAATAGAAGATGCAACAACCGATTTTGCCTACTCTCTCAATTGGTCCCTATAGACTCAAGATAAGAAGAATGAGATGGAAAAATAACTAAGTGTTGCATCTACTAGCTTTCAATCACAACATATTCCCTCCAAAGCAAAAAGAGATCAAATGATATACCTACAAGGAAAAATAGGGTCAACACTTGCAAATCTATGAGGACGCAAAGGATTATGGTACTTATATAAGCACCTAGATGGAGATAATGGAAGTTTAAATCAAATAATATGAAACAAATTTACAATCTTAGAGAACTTTATAGCTCCAAATGACATAGTGATGGCAACCAAAGAGAATGTCGTTATCAATAATCACATCATGGAAGCCAAGAAACTCATCATGACATGGGATCATATGGAAAATATCTACCCATAGAGGGTGGATCCACCTCCTAGGTACACAACATTGACTGAAAACATTTTTGTTAAGTTAGGTGGATTGGTTTTGGTACATGTCAATACTTCAGAGTTGGCTTGAGAACAAGAATAAGATAAAAAGGTCAAGCAAAGACTGACAATATTCTCAATTAGCTAAGGACTAGACCACAGTTACCACAGAGTCATTACCTTTATGGCAACAACACAATATTTCTCTAGGTTAACGAAACAAAGGCTTATACCAACTGGGCCACATGATAAAAAATCAAACCTTGCGGTAAGATATGATGACCTGATTGGAGAAAATGCATGTCTCACACATACATGACCAGTGATTTGTAAGGTATCTAGTCAGTATTTACACAACAACATTGTAATATAGTAGATATAATGTAAAGAAGAGTTGAAATATAATAATGAAGAGTAATAAGAGGTTACATAATGTATCTCCAAAAATTAACATCCTTTACCTTAAAACCCTATGAATTTATTATTAGATATTATATTATATATTGTACAAAAATATATAATATATAATATTTTATTATATAAAATAAATTATATGTTATAAAAGTAACATGTTATAGAGGTTTGTATGTGGATTATCTCGAGCTTTTCAAGTCCATCCCTGGGCTATATATTGACAAGTTAGAGGAGTGGATTGAAAAGTTAGGCGGGGACGGGGTACAATTGGCCTCTTATGTGGTAAAATTGTTGCTTTATGCGGATGACCTTATCTTAATGGCTAAAATGGAGCATGGTTTACAAGAACATTTGAGAGCTCTATAATTATTTTGTCGAGAGGTGGGAATGCAGGTGAACATTAGTAAGACCAAAGTCATGATTTTTTCCTTAGGAAGAAAAAAGAGACAATTAAATTTTGAGTTTGAAGGCGACTCCTTGCAAGTGGTAAATGAATACAAGTACTTGGGCCTTGACTTCCACAATAATCTCAATTGGGAGGTTTGTAGAGCTAAAAGGATACAAGGGGGGTGGAAAGCCTTATACATGCTCCAAAACATATGCAGATCAATTGAATTATGGGATTGGAAAACCAAGTTGACTCTTTTTGGGTTGCTTGTTATACCAGTAGTGTTATATGGTTGTGAAGTTTGGGGCAACAACACATCAACAATAAAATGGAGACAAATAAAAAGGTTACACAAGCATTTAATCACAAGTAGTTTCAAAATAAAAGCCACGGTAATGTATGAGATCATGCTAGATGACGCTGGGACCTTTTCAATGGAAGCAATGGCCTTGATCCGGCTATTAGTGTACCTGAAGAAAGTGAAAAACATGGACTGTCCTAACACCAATGTAAAAATCAAAAGATATGTGCGAAAAAAGTCAAAATAACCATGTGGATAAAATAACTGCGATGTAAAAGAGAATAATATGTAAAGAACTTTAATCACACATGTGACCTTGAACAAAAGCACTATATAGGAGCAGAGATAAAGTGGAAAGCTAAAATGTTAATTGCCTTGCTGAGAACTAGTTCACACCATCTTAGATGCAAAACAGGGAGATGGAAAGCACCCAAGCAGGAATGGTCGGAGAGAGTTTGTCAGTTTTGCAAGTTCGGATTGGTGGAAATGGAATGGCATTTCATCATGGAATGTATATCATATGAGGACATTCATAGTAGTTACATTGATATCCTACAAGGTGAAACACTTACAACTTTGTTTGAAGAGGAAAAGATAGCAAAAATAAACATACTACTTGACTAGAATTCATAACAAAAGATTTGAGCTTAGCAAAGAAATCGAGGAAAGGCAGAAGTCGCAGTATGGAGCATTTTATTTGGTACCTTATCGGCTGGTTTCGCTCTTCGGTCCCATAGGTTGATTGGCCTCGTGGATGTTATTAAAAACTTTCATTTCAATTCAATTCAATTCAATCCCATGAAATACCATACCATTGTCCTTTACCATAACCACATAGAACACCTTGAAATATTTAATTACTTTCATGACTTGTATGGCCTTGCCCTTTCCTAACACTTCACCATTGCTAAAAACTCACTGTGAAATAAAGTATCTCCTCACCAGATAGCTCATTACTATATGAAAGAATACATAACCGCATTTTCCACCATCATCTCTACCATATATATTATATTATTGTTGCTTGAAACAAATACTTTATCATTATCTCTCACTATCACCGACCAACCCACCTTGAAATCTTTTTATTTTCATGTTATATATATCCTTGCCCTTCTCTAATACCTCACCATTACTTCATCATGCTATGAAATAAATATCTCCTATCTACAAAATATGAAATAAGATCAGTGTTCACAGATCTTAAACAACCACAAATTTATAATCTTTCAATTTATAAAACCCTACTTTAAAAAAAATAAAAATTCCCATATAACATCAGTGATAAAATATAAAATAAAATCAGTGTTCACAAATCTTAAACAACCACAAATTTATAATCTTTAAAAAATAAAATAAAAGTCTATCAAAACACGGTTTGAACGCTAAATCAACCGACTCCACAAAGTCGGCGAAAAGAGGAAGTAATCGCAGCCGTCGAATGGCTTCCACCGCCTTAATTTGATCGTCCGATTCAAAGTTATTCTAAAGCCACCTATAAATACCTGACATCTCTGACTGCAATTATAGTAGTTTTATTCAAGGTTTGTCTGCAGGTGTTTCTACGGTTTGTAGGCCAGAGGCTCTATGCAGGAGCCCTTACTGGATTTTTCTGCGGGTGGAGGGAGGAACTGATGCCGCTTTGTTAATGTTTTCGTGTCTTATATATATTTTGATAGATTGGTGATAAAATTTAGCTGTTATTTGTGAGATAATATTTTGGAAAACAGTTGCAGGAAAGAACGATTATACTCGTATCGAAGAATTCCTTCCCTTTTGTTTAAGGGCTTTCAATTGGCAGAAATATATCCTGAAAAACCTCATACCCTAAATAGATAGAGATTTTAGTCACGCCCAGGAGACCAGAACAATCTTGCAGATAGATATCTAACTTTCACCAGGGGCTGTTAACGTGGGATGCTAACGGCAATATACCGTCGGGTTGAATAAAATGGTCGATCAAAAGAAGCTGCTAACGGCAATTCACCATCGGGCTGAGCAGAAGAAGAATGGTACCTCAATTCACCATCGGCAAACCACCAACAGCAAATAAGTTTTGATAGTTTTGTCTTTTCTTATTATCAAATAAGTTTTGATAGTTATTAGATAGATAGATATTTTAATAAAATGCCCACAAGATCAAAACAGTCTACAGATAGATGGGCTTCACCATCGGGCTGAACAAAAGAAGCCGTTAACGTTGATGGTACATCAATTCACCATCGGGCTGAGCAACAGGGTTGAGCAAAAGAAGCAAAGAAGCTGAGCAAAAGAAGCTACCGATAACCCCAATTCTCCATTGTGCTGAGCAAAATGGCCCCATTTCATCATATGACTGAGCAAAAGAAGCCGCTGGCCCCAGTTCAACTTCGGGCTGAGTAACAGAAGCAACAGAAGCCGCTTGCCCCAATTCAACTTCGGGTTGAGCAAAAGAAGCCACTAGTCCCAATTCAACATCAGGCACAGCAAAAGAAGTTATGAAGAGGATTTCACGCAACAGTAGTGAGCTCAAGGTATTATTTATTATTATAGAATGGTGTTTTTATAGTGCAGCATTATATCAATTTTTTTTGGGGAAGAATTACTAGAATTAACAGACAGCACTATTTATTTTGTTTATGGCATAAAGGGGTTAATGGCACTGAAGGGTTTCGAATGGTCATTAATGGGATGCAAGTTGGTCTGTAAGTTTTAGCAGTGCATGAAAGGACTTCAAGCTAGGTCTCTACTCTTTCGGTGGATAGCTTGAGGTATTATTTATTTTTATGGAATTAGTTTTTTCCCCGGTTTATAGCATTTAAGGGCTTCAACATGGCTATTGGTGGGATGGAAGATGGTCTTTAAGCTTTAGTATCGTCATAATGTAATACCATTTTTGAGGAAGATCGACTTCAATTAACACCAATTTGATTAGCAGAAAGTAATATGAAATATTTATTGTTTTATGGCATGAAAGGGTTTATGGCACTGACGAGCTTGAACATGATTGATGGTGCCATGGAGTGAAGCCTCTATTTGGGTTATAAGATCCATCAGGGCCTCTGAGTAAGCAACTTATGGCAATCTATTTTGTTGGTTTGCAATATTTCTTGCATATTCTATCCAAAGTGAAGGGTTAATGACAAGTTGAACAAATGATAGAAACAGCAAAAATGTTGGAGGTGTATTTTAGTTGAAAAATTGGAAGTTTATGGCATTGAAGAGCTTGAACATGATCATTAATGGCGTGACAGGGTGAAGATTTTTTTTGGGTAAAATCCATCGGTTCCTCTTGAGTAAGCAACTTATAAAAAAGGTTTTTGTTGGCTTACAGTATGCTTTGCTGAATTTATGCCAAGTGAAGGGTATGGTTTAGTACAAGTTGAGAATTATTTGGGAGCTTCTAGAATTTTACTTGGCTGCCTAACATACATTGTAGCTATTTGAAACATTTGTTGTTTGGCTATAATGTTATTTTTAGTTCAATGATTTTGGATTACACCAGCAAAAAGCCCTTTGAATTCTCTCAAGGGTTTTGATTGCAGGGAGTACTTTCGTGTTCACGATTTTGGAGTTTTATTTTTGGCCTGTAACTCTATTCTTTAGTCTCTGACTCTCTGCAATTAAGCTGAGACCAGATTAAGATGATGTTACATGGAAGCACATCGTTTTGCAAATTTTATGGTCTGTCACCTGAAGGGAAGGTTGAGGTAATGTAGTGTTTTATATGGTTGTTGTTCTACAAGATTGAAATACTTTTTAGGTATTATTTTTTCTTGAATTTTACTTAAGAAAAGGGAAATGAGAGTTTAAGTTGTAACAATTCCTTTTCTTATGGTGGGGTTATGAAAACAAGCTATCGTTTCTTCAAGTCTGTGCCACTGCAAACTTGTGAGGATTTATAATTTTTTGGTTTAAACCAATATTTTCATAAGAAAATTTGAAGATGTCATTGTCGGGCTTTACAATCTCGTGCCAGCTGATGATGTTTCTATTGAAATAGTTGCTTGCCATGGACAACCCATTGTATGATTTATGTTTTGAGAGACTTTTATTGTATAGGTCCTATTCCCTGTTTAATCAAATAGGTCCTTTTATTGTATGGCATTTTTTGTAGGTGGGGATCCTGGAGAATTGACAAGATGGTAAAACAGTATTGTCATCTAGGAGTTGTTAATTACATGTTACCTTCAACTGTCGCCAAATATATAAAAGTTATGATTCTTTGATGCAGAAGTGATTTTTGTGCTCATGCTAGAACTTTGTTGTCCGCTGATTCGGATGTTTTCTAAATTGAAGAACTTTGTATTGCCAAGGTGCGTGTTGAATTGGGTGTTTCTTGCGAAGTGAAGAAATGTATAACTCAAAGAACAAAAATGGTGGCCAGATGTGTATTTCAATAAAGAAAATGAAGAATATTTAATTATGTTTTTTACGACAAGTTTGCAGGCAAGGGAAAGTGTTGATACACAGATTTGGATTTTAGCTTTCAGCTGAAACAAAGCACCGTCCGAGTTTGAGAGTAGGATGTCAATTTGACACCTTTCTAAGCTGAATTTATTGTGATTAGCCAGCACAAAATTAAAATCCCAAAGTAGTGAGTATTTTGTTTTTTATTTATAGTTAAAACAGTTAATTTTCTACGCACACAACTACAAAGTGGAATTTTGGATGAAGTAATTATCGTAGTACCATTGGGTAATAAAGAACTTGTGAAAATTAATTTCCAATTACAAAGAAGAGTTTTTTATTTAATTTTAATTTTGATTGTCTTTCTGATCATTAGTGTGCTAAGAGTATTTAACTTGTATGTGACCCTGACCCTAGGTTACCACAAGGAAGTAACAGTGCAGTGCGGAATAAGCGGTACAATATTTTTTCAACTAAAGTAACAGTGTCTATAAAGTGGTAGCATATTTCTCCCTTTATGCTTGTAGTAATCTATACGACGATGCTGTTTATGAAAAAAAAAAAAAATTATTTGGGGGTATAGTAGAAATTTCTTTATTGGGTGATTGAAGTATTTGATTGGTGCAACAACTTTCACAGGTCTGAGGTACTGCTTTACGAACGGAGAGTAGGAAAGTGACATGGAAATTCTGGTTTAATGAGCAAAGCTATTATGCTTACAAACTTTTAAGGGCTTGGATATTTATTTTATTGATTCAAATATACGAAGTAGCAGATCAGTATTTGAACAACTTAATTACAGTTGTACTTATGATTTTATAAGGATACTGGGGAGCAAACACAATATATTAAAGTAGGGTGGGGAGTGAGCATAATTTTTTATTATCTTTATAGGGGAAAATTGGTTTCTTTTTCTTGCTTTTGCAGTTTTTCAATATATACATATGTATATAAGATATATTGTAGTTTTGACACACGTATTTGTCGTGTGTCATTTACAGAAATACATCTTTGTGGCCTGTGCAGTATATTTACAAATTGTAGATTGCTGTTATTGGTAAGGCTTCCAGAATGATTTCTCCATTATATGTGCTGTTCTCTATCGTCCGTGTTGTTCTGATACTAAGTATATAGAATATATTGTGTTTAAGGGTGTTTTTACAGGGTTGTAAGTTTGGGATTTAACACCTGCAATTTTATTGGCCAAGGATTTTTTCTATCTTTTTTCCTTTGTTTTTTCTGATTTTGAATAGCACTTCTTTGATATTAGTATTTACAAGTGGCAAATCATTATGCAAGTTTTACTGTGGTTAAAGGAGGAATGTAGAGGCAACGGATATTTTCTTTTTGTCTGCCTCACTTTTATATGGATTTCTTTGATGGCCGTATTGGATGAGTCATTTGAAGATCCATAAGATCCTCTTAGTGAGTGTGGTTTGTAAGTTGGAAAATAGTTAGGATAACAATTCTATTGGTTCATTAAATGTCTTTAACATTATCATTGATGGCCATAATGGATGAATCAGTTGTTCCAGTAAAGATGCACTGGTTCCTAAGTAGGCAATGTAGAAAATGCAGTTTTGTTGGATTACAATATTTATGCTTTTGGATTACAATATTTATGCTTTTGGCTGCTTGTGAATTATTTGGGGAAGTGGTGATCTTTTGTTATGGACTAGCTTGGTGGTATTTTCACGAGCAGTTTGAAAATTTTTCTGTTTGGCTGCATGATACCTTTCGAGGTCACAGCTATAATACAAATGGAGTCTTGTTCCAGGGAGCCTTCCTTTGGTTTTCACCAGCAGAATGGCCTGTATGATTAATGATTATGTAGGCATTTTTGGAGGCAGGTCGCCTATAGAAAATCAGATGTTGGGGAGTCAAAAAGATGGTGAAACATTATGAAACATCGGCGTATGGGCTTTGTTAATCAAGTGTGGGACAAAAAATGATATCAAAAAGTGACCATATTTTGGAATTTGAAGTTGAGCAGGGTGAAATCTATGACTGTGATTTTGGCTAATTCATTCAATTTTGTGAGTTGAAGAATTTCTCTTTATGCAAGAAGGTATTCTCTACTCCCTTGTTACTAATTGATTAATAGGATTTACATTTACGTTAAGAAAATGATAGTCAGAAACAAGAAAAATAGGGGTTTAAAGTGTATTTCTTGGGAGGCAGCAAAAGGAAAATTAATGATCTATTGGTTTCTTCTTTAGGCTAAGCAAGCAAAGGGAGAGTGTTGCATGATCAAAGTATTGGAGTAGGATATTAAATGCTCATTTTCCGATCCGAATATATTTACATTTTTTTGTTCTTTTGTGTGATTTTGTTTTTGATTTACTTAAATGCAAAATAGTCGATCACAAGAAGCTGCTAATGGCAATTCACCATTGGGCTGAGCAAAATGGTCGATCACAAGAAGCTGCTGATGGCAATTCACAATCGGGCTGAGCAAAAGAAGAAAGGTACCTCAATTCACCTTCAGCAAACCACCAACAGTAAATAACCATTTGACACGAGCTTTGTTTTTTCTTAATATCAAAATGAGGCTGATTCTACATGGGCTTTGTTCCCCCCACCTCTTCGCTCCCTCTCTTTTTTGCTTTTTAGAATTAACGTCTTTTTTCTCTAAGAAGTTGATAGTTCTTAGATAGATAGATATTTTAATAAATGCCCACAAGATCAAAACAGTCTACAGATAGATAGATTTCAGCATTGGGCTGAACAAAAGAAGCCGCTAACCTTGATCGTACATCAATTCACTATCGGCCAGAGCAAAAGGGTTGAGCAAAAGAAGCTATTAACCTCGATCTCAAGCAGCTAACTTCAATTCGCCATGCCGCTGAGCAGTAGAAGCCACTAACATCAATTCATCATCTGTTTGAGCAAAAGAAGCTGAGCCAAAAGAAACTACTGATAACCACAATTCTCCATCGTGCTGAGCAAAGTGACCCCAATTCACCATATGGCTGAGCAAAAAAAGCCACTGGCCCCAATTCAACTTCGGGCTGAGCAACAGAAGCCGCTAGCCCCAATTCAACTTCGTGCTGAATAAAAGAAGCCGCTAGTCCCAATTCAACATCAGGCAGAGCAAAAGAAGTTATGAAGAGGACTTGAAGCCAACAATAGTGAGTTCAAGGTATTATTTATTATTATAGCAATGGCGTTGATATTGTGCAGTATTATATCAATTTGATTTTTTTGGGAAGAATGACTAGAATTAACAGACGGCAATATTTTATTTTGTTTATGGCATAAAGGGGTTAATGGCACTCAAGGGATTCAAATAGTCATTAATGGTTGGTCTGTAAGTTTTAGCAGTGCATGAAAGTACTTCAAGCCAGAGCTCTACTCTTTCGGTGGAGAGAGCGTAAGGTGCTATTTGTTTTTTATGGAATTAGTTTTTTCCCCTGTTTATAGCATTTAAGGCCTTCAACATGGCTATTGGTGGAGTGGAAGATGGTCTTTAAGTTTAAGTATTCTATCATTAACTATAGCATTTTTGAGGAAGATTGACTTCAATTAACACCAATCTGATTAGCAAAAAGTAATATGGAATATGTATTGTTTTAAACTTTTATGACATGAAAGGGTTTATGGCATTGAAAGTTTAATCATGAAAATTGATGGTGCCATGGAGTGAAGCCTATATTTGGGTTATAAGATCCATCAAGTCCTCTAAGTAAGCAACTTATGGCAATCTATTTTGTTGGCTTGCACTATTTCTTGCATATTCTATCCGAAGTGAAGGGTTTAATGACAAGTTGAGATGGAAGTTGGTCTGCAAGTTTTAGCAGTGCGTCATTATGTAATACCATTTTTGAGGAAGATTGATTCCAATCAACACCAATCTGATTTACGATTTACATTTTTATGAACAAATGATAGAAACAGTGAAAATGTTGGGAGGTGTATTTTAGTGAAAAAAAATGGAAGTTTATGGCGTTGAAGTGCTTGAACATGATCATTGATGGCGTGACAGGGTGAAGGGTTTTTGGCTAAGATCCATTGGTTCCTCTTGAGTAAGCAACTTGTAAAAATGGTTTTTGTTGGCTTACGGTATGTTTTGCTGAATTTATGCAAAGTGAAGGGAATGGTTTAGTACAAGTTGAGAATTATTGAGGAGCTTTTAAAATTTTGTTTGGTTGTCTAACATATATTGTAGCTGTTTGAAATATTTGTTGTTTGGTTGTAATGCCATTTTTAGTTCAATGATTTTGGATTCCACCAGCAAAAGGCCCTCTGAATTCTTTAACTTCTCTCAAGGGTTTTGATTGCAAGGAGTAGTTTTGTGTTCAAGTTTTAGGAGTTTTATTTTTGGCCTGTAAGTTTATTCTTCAGTATCTTCAACTAAGCTGAGACCGGATTAAGACGATATTACATGGAAGCACATCGTTTTGCAAATTTTATGGTCTGTCACCTGAAGGGAAGGTTGAGGTAACATTGTGTTTTGTATGGTTGCTGTTCTACAAGATTGAATTACTTTTTAGGTATTTTTTTTCTTAAATTCTACCTAAGCAAAGGGAAATATGAGTTTAAGCTGTAACAGTTCCTTTTCTTATGGCGGTGTTATGAAAACAAGCTATCGTTTCTTGAAGTGTGTGGCACTGCAAACTTGTGGGGAAGTAGAATTTTTTTTGTTTAAAGCAAAATTTTTGGAAGAAATTTTGAAGATTTCATTGTCGGGCTTTACAATCTTGTGCGAGCTGATGATATTTCTATTGAAATAGTTGCTTGCCATGGACAACCCATTGTAGGACTTATGTTTTGAGAGACTTTTATTGTATAGGTCCTATTCCCTGTTTAATCAAATAGGTCTTCTTATTGTATGGCATTTTTTGTAGGTGGGGATCCTGGGGAATACTCATATTGGAGGCCGTGGAATCAACAAGATGGTAAAACAGTATTGACATCCAGGCTTTGTTAATTACATGTTACCTTCAATTGTCACCAAATAATTAAAGTTACGATACTCATGATGTAGAAGTTATTCTTGTGCTCATGCTAGAACTTTGTTGTGGGCTGATTTGGATGTTTTTGTAAATTGAATAACTTTGTATCTGCCAAGGTGCGCATTGAATTGGGTGTTTCTTGCAACGTGAAGAACTGTGTAACTCAAACAACAAAAATGGTGGTCATGTGTATTTCAATAAAGAAAATGAAGAATCTTTTATTGTATTTTTTACGACAAATTCGCAGGCAAGGGAAAAGTGTTCGATACACAGATTTGGAGTTAGCTTTCCGCTGAAACAAAGCACAGTCTGAGTTTGTGAGTAGGATGTCAATTTCTCACCTTTCTAAGCTGAATTTAGCATGATTAGCCATCACAAAATTTAAGTCACAAATTAGTGAGTATCATGTCTTTTATTTAGTTAAAACAGTGAATTTTCTATGCGCACAACTACAAAGTGGAATTTTAGATGAAGGGCTCGACTATTAGCGATTCTAATCATCCTAGTACCATTGGGTAATAAAGAATTTGTGAAAATTAATTTCCAATTACAAATAAGAGTTATTTTTTAATTTTAATTTTGATCATCTTTGTGAACATTATTGTGCTAAGAGCATTCAACTTGTGACCCTGACCCTAGGATACCACAAGGATGTAACAGTGCAGTGAGGAATAAGTGGTACAATATTTCTTCAACTAAAGTAGCAGTGTCTATTAAGTGGTAGCATATTTCTACCCTTATGCTTGTAGTAATCTATTGACTACTCTGCTTATGAAAAAAAAAAAAAAATTATTTGCGGGTATAGTAGAAATTTCTTTGTTGGGTGATTGAAGTATTTGATGGGTGCAGCAAATTTCACAGGTCTGGTATACTGCTTTATGAACGGAGAATAGTAAAGTGACATGGAAATTCTGGTTTAATGAGCATAGCTATCATGCTTACAAACTCTTAAGGGCTTGGATATTTATTTTATTGATTCAAATATACGAAGTAGCATATCAGTATTTGAACAACTTAATTACAGTTGTACTTATACTTTTAAGGATGCTGGGGAGGGAGCACAATATATTAAAGAAGGGTGGGGAGTGAGCATAATTTTTTATTTTCTCTGTAGCGGAAAATTGTTTTCTTTTTCTTGCTTTTGCAGTTTTTTAATATGTATATATAAGATGTATGGTAGTTTTGACACAGATATTTGTCATGTGTGTCATTTACAGAAATACATCTTTGTGGCCCGTGCAGTATATTTACAAATTGTAGATTGCTGTTATTGGTAAGGCCTCTAGAGTGATTTATCCATTATATGTGTTGTTCCCTATCGTCTGTGTTGTTCTGATAATGAGTATATAGAATATATTGTGTTTAAGGATGTTTTTACAGGGTTGTAATTTTGATATTTAACACCTGCAATTTTATTGGCCAAGGATTTTTTCTCTTTTTTCCTTTGTTTTTTCTGATTTTGAATATTACTTCTTTGATATTAGTATTTATGAGTGGCAAATCATTACGCAAGTTTCACTGTGCTTAAAGGAATGTTGAGGCACTGAATATTTTCTTTTTCTCTGCCTCACTTTTATATGGATTTCTTTGATGGCCATATTGGATGAATCATTTGAAGATCCATTGGATCCTCTAAGTAAATGTGGTTTGTAAATTGCAAAATAGTTAGAGTAACAATTATATTCGCTGATTAAAGGTCTTTAACATTATCATTGATGGTCATAATGGATGGATCAGTTGTTCCAGTTAAAGATCCACTGGTTCCTAAGTAGGCAATGCAGAAAATGTAATTTTTTTGGATTAGAATGTTTATGCATTTGTAACCATGTGAAGGGCTATGTCTGTTTTCGCTGCTTGTGAATTATTTGGGGAAGTGGTATCTTTTGTTATGACTAGCTTGGTATTTTCATGCGCAGTTTGAAAGATTTTCTGTCTAGCTGCATGATACCTTTCGAAGTCACAGTCTATAATACAAATGGAGTCTTGTTCCAGAGAGCCTTCCTTTGGTTTCCACCAGCAAAATGGTCTGTATGATTAATGATTACCTATAGGAAATCAGATGTCTGATAGTCAAAAAAATGGAGAAATATTATGAAGTATCAGCGTATGCGCTTTGTTAATCAAGTGTGGGACAAAAATTGATATCGAAAAGCGATCATATTTTGGAATTTGAAGTTGAGCAGGTTGAAATCTATGATTACGATTTTGGTTAATTCGTTCAATTTTGTGAGTTGAAGAACTTCGGTTTATGCAAAAAGCTATTCTCTACTTCCGTGTTATTAATTGAGCAGGGTGAAATCTATGACTATGAATATGATTAATTCGTTCAATTTTGTGAGTTGAAGAACTTCGGTTTATGCAAGAAGCTATTCTCTACTCCCTTGTTATTAATTGATTAATAGGATTTACATTTGCATTGATAAAATGATAGTAAGAAACAAGACAAATAGGGGTTTAAAGTGTATTTCTTGGGAGGCAGCAAAAGGAAAATCACTGATCTATTGGTTTCTTTTTTAGGCCAAGCAAGCAAAGAGAGTGTTGCATGGTCAAAGTAGTGTAGTAGGGATGTTAAATGCTCAATTTTCAATCTGAGTATATTTATATTTTTTTTGTTCTTTTGTGTGATTTTGTCTTCGATCTACTTAAAAACCCAAAAACTATGTATTTTCTCCTCCTAGATAGGGAAAGATCGAAGTTGATGATAAAGTGGAATTCGATGGATCATCGTCTGGTAAAACTATTTGACTTGAGAGGATTTATGGAAATTAATCTGCCAATTGCATAAAGTGGGCTTTAATCGATTTAATAATTTACAGCTGAATAATGGTATTTATTATTTATGATGTGGAAGTAATCTGATAGCCCCATGCTAGAGCTTTGTTTTGCACTAATTCGTCTGTTTTGGTGAATTGAAGAACTTTGCATGAACAAGGCATATTTGGTTTATGCATTAAGCTATTCTCTATTGCCTAATGATTAATTAATTATTGCAATTTACGTTTCCTATGAACAAATGATAGAAACTGCAAGAATGTTGGAGGTGTATTTTAATGAAAAAAATGGAAGTTTATGGCATTGAAAAGCTTGAACTTGATCATTGATGGTGTGACAGGGTGAAAGGGTTTTTGGCTAAGATCCATCAGTGCCTCTTGAGTAAGCAACTTATAAAAATGGTTTTTGTTGGCTTCAGTGTGTATTGCTGAATTTATGCAAAGTGAAGGGTATGGTTTAGTTAGTACAAGTTGAGAATTATTGGGGAGCTTCTAAACTTTTGTTTAGCTGCCTAACATGTATTGTAGTTGTTTGAAACATTTGTTGTTTGGTTGCAATGTCATTTTTAGTTTAATGATTTTGGATTCCACCAGCAAAAGGCCCTCTGAATTCTTTAAGTTCTTTCAAGGATCTCTGAATTCTTTAACTTCTTTCAAGGGTTTTGATTGCAGGGAGTACTTTTGTATTCAAGTTTTAGGAGTTTTATTTTTGGCCTGTATGTTTATCCTTTAGTCTCTGCAGGGTTTTATTAACCTAAGACCAGATTAAGACAATATTAGATGGAAGCACATAGTTTTGCAATTTTATTCTCTGTCACAAGGAGGGTTGAGGTAACGATGTGTTTTGTATGGTTGATGTTTTACAAGATTGAACTACTTTGTAGGTATTAATTTTTCCAGAATTCTACTTAAGCAAAAGGAAATGAGAGTTTACGCTGTAACACTTCCTTTTCTTATGGCAGGGTTATGAAAACAAACAATAGTTTCTTCATGTTTGTGGCATTGCAAATTTGTGGGGAAGTAGAATTTTTTTGTTTAAAGTGATATTTTCAAAAGAAGTTTTGAAGATCTCATTGTTGGGCTTTTACAATCTTGTGCACCAATAATGTTTCTATTGAACTAGTTGCTTGCCATGGACAGCCCATTGTAGGACTTACGTTTTGACATACTTTTATTGTATGGGTCCTATTCCCTGTTTAATAAGTATGGCATTTTCTGGAGGTGGGGATCCTAGAGAATACTCAAATTGGAGGCTATGGAATCGACCAGATAGTAAAAGAGTATTGACATCTAGGTGTTGTTAATTACATGTTATCTTCAATTGTCACCAAATATATAAAAGCTACGATGCTTTGATGCATAAGTGATTCTTGTGCTCGTGCTAGAAATTTGTTGTGGGCTGATTTAGATGTTTTCTGTAAATTAAAGAAATTTGTATTGCCAAGGTCCGCGTTGATTCCGGTGTTTTTTGCAAAGGCGAGAACTTTTTATCTCAAACAACAAAAATGGTGGTCAGATGTGTATTTCAATAAAGAAAATGAAGAATCTTTTATTATATTTTGTATGCTGAGTTAGCTGGCAAGGGAAAAAGTTCGATACAAATTGAGTCTTGTTCGAGAGAGCCTTCCTCTGGGTTCAACAAGAAAAATGGCATGTATGATTAATGATTATGTAGGCATTTGTGGAGGCAGGGATCCTATGTGAAATCAGATGTCAGGGAGTCAAAAAGATGGCGAACCATTATGAAGTATCAGCATATGCGCTTTGTTAATCAAGTGTGGGACAAAAAATGATACTAAAAAGCGACCATATTTTGGAATTCGAAGTTAAGCAGGGTGAAACCTATGAATAACATTTTGGTTAATTCATTCAATTTTGTGAGTTGAACTTTGGTTTATGCAAGAAGCTATTCTCTCTCCTCCCTTGTTATTATTTGATTAATAGGATTTACATTTGCATTGAGAAAATGATAGTCAGATACGAGAAAAATAGGGGTTTAAAGTTTATAGTGTATTTCTTGGGAGGCAGCAGAAGGAAAATTAACGATTTATTGGTTTTCTTTTAGGTGAAGCAAGCAAAGGGAGAGTGTTGCATGGTCAAAGTATTGGAGTAGGATGTTAAATGCTCAATTTTCAATCAGATTATATTTATATTTATTTGTTCTTTTGTGTGATTGTCTTTGATTTAGTTAAAAACTTAAAAGCAATGAATTTTCTCCTTGCAAATATGGAAATATTGAAGTTGAGAAAATGGAATTCGATGGATCATCAGCGTGGTAAAACTATCTGACTTCAAAGTGTATGGAAAGTAATTTGTCAATTGCATATAAAGGGCTTTAATTTTCTCTTTTTTTTGACTTATTTATCTTTGTAGACATTAGTGCTCCAAGAACATTTAACTTGTATGCACCCGGAGAGTAATATGGTATGCCGCTTAAGTAACAATGTGGATTAAGTGGTACACTATTTATTCCCTTTTGCTCATGGTAGTCTTACAATTAGTCCCTGCATCGATGTTGCTTGAGAATAGATCAAGATGGAATTATGTGGCTACAAAATGTTCTACAACTTTGGTGGTGTCTATACTGGGGCCTTTTTTAAATAATTGTGTCAATAGGAATAGAATGTAGGTTCTTAATTGAAATAAAGTGGCTAGGTTTATTAATAAGTTTGTCAATTTAGATATTCAGGGTTGTTTAATGAATGTGTAGTTTTTAGAGATAACTTTGTTTATTATAGTCTAGTGAGTTTTTTATTTTTTAAGGTGTCTATGGTTATTGATTTAGCCCTGTTTTTTTATAGGTGTTTGTGGAGCCCCTTGTTTGTGGTTGTTTAGTGAGGATTATTATTATTATTATTATTATTATTATTATTATTATTATTATTATTATTATTAGTCTGTTATTGTTTTAGCCTTGTTTTTTAGGTGTTTTTGGTTATTGTTTTAACCGTCAGTAAATGAAGTCAAAAAATGTTAAATATTCTCATGTGTGGATGCATTATCGGGAGGGTTCGAAGTCCTGGATTTTTCTTTTGTTTTTGTTTTCATATTGTGGGGAGGGAATATAAAAATAAACACTGAAACCATCGAGGTTCAAGATATGCACCTAATCCGCTAATGCTGAGGGTAGCTTCCAATGATAGTGATGGTTGCCTATGCTGATTGCGATTAAGTGGCAACAGTCAATGACATAGGCTACAAATGAAGAGATTATTTTTCATGTTTTTGTGTGGTGTGCGAAAAATAAAGTGTACTATAACCAGTGTTTTCCCCTGCTACGAAGTATTTGAAGAAGATCATATTTTGAATACAGGGAGAGATTTAGTGTAGTTGAAGTTTAGTATGGATGGTTTGCTAGATAGTTTGGAAGTTTGTGAATTCAGGAGTTTGGGGAGGTGGAATTTGGAATATGGGAATTCAGCTTGGGAGCTACACCTCTACAAGGGTTACGAGGTAGCTTGTGGAGCTCACTTTGTACAAGAACTAATTTCAAATAGAAGCTTTTATACAATATAGTTCCCTATCCCCATGTCAGTACTAAGGGAGGAAATGGTTTCAAGATATGTGCCAAATCTGCTAAAGCCGAGGGTAGCTTCCAATGATAGTGACGGTTGCCTATGTTGATTGCGATTAAGTGGCAACAGTCAATGACATAAGCTACAACTGAAGACATTATTTTTCATGTTTTTGTGTGGTGTGCTAAAAATAAAGTGTACTATAACCAGTGTTTTCCCCTGCTGTGAAGTATTTGAAGAAGCTCATATTTTGAAGATAGGAAGAGATTTAGTGTAGATGAAGTTTAGTATGGATGGTTTGCTAAATAGTTTGGAAGTTTGTGAATTCACGAGTTTGGGGAGGTGGAATTTGGAATATGGGAATTCAGCTTGAGAGCTACACCTTTATGAGGGTTAGGAGGTAGCTTGTGGAGCTCTACTTGGTCCAAGAACTATTTTCAAATAGATGCATTTATAGAATATACTTCTCTATCCCCATGTCTGCACTAAAGGAGGAATGTTAGATTATTTAGATTAGTATCTCATCTAATATTGAGTGGATTGGTTGTAAGAGATAGAATAGGAATCCTTATATACAAGAGATCCTCTTCTTTACGTATTGTTTATTGAATAATTCAACATCAAGGGATTATTTTGTGTTACACTGAAGCCATATTCTTAGAATGTTTTCCTTTCTTATGGCAAGTTGTAACAATTTTATTCTTATGGTAGGGTTGTGTAAACAAGCTATAAGTTGTAACAATTTCCTTCTTATGGTAGGGTTGTGTAAACAAGTTATAAGTTGCAACAATTTCCTTCTAATCGCAGGGTGTGTAAACAAGCAGGAAGTTGATGAATTTGGATCAGTTTAATACACAAAATAATTCGTTTCCATTCAATAATATTGCTTACAAATATATAGGCATATAATCTCCTTGTAATAAGGAGTTGTGCTTTATTTCCAAATCCCATAAAGCTTGCAACAAACACTATTACCAAGAGTTTGTTAAAATAACTCTCCACAAATACAATGTAGACACTAACACACATTTAGGAATATTTTTAACATAAGTTGTAAAAATTTCCTTTCTTGTGGTAGGGTTGTGTAAACAAGCTATAATTTTTTATAGTGTGGCAGTACTGCAAATTTGTAAGTAAATAGAAATGTTTTGTCTAAAGCATTTATATTTTCAGAAGAAATTTTGAAGGATTTGTTGTTAGGCTTTACAATCTCTTGCTAGCTGATGACATTTCAATAGAAATGGGTGGCTTGCCATTCACAAGCCATTTTAGGACTTCAGTTTTGAAAGATTTTAATTGCATGCCCTAGGGGTTTTACATATACCTTATTAATATTTAATTATGTAGGCATTTTTGGAGTCACCAAATCGATAAAAAATATGATATTTATTATTTTTGAGCAGAGGTGCTTGGCTGGGCCCATGTTATAGCTTTGTTTTAGGTAATTCCTCTGTTTTGGTGAATTGAAGAACTTTGCATCACCAAGGCACATTGAGTTTATGCAATAACCTTATCTCTATTGCCAAATGTTTAATTTATTATTAGAATTTACATTTCTGTTGAACAAATGATATAAACATAAAAAATGTTGGTCAGAGGTGTATTTTAATGGGAAGTTTATGGCATTGAAGGGCTTAAACATGACCATCGATAGTGTGACAAGGTGAAAGGTTTATGATTAAGATCCATCGGTTCCTCAAGTAAGCAATTTATTGAAATCATTTTTGTCAGCTTACAGTATATTGGCTCAATTTATCTAAAGTGAAGTGTATGGTTTTAGAACAAGTTGAGTATTATTCGGGATGTTCTAAAATTATGTTAGGCTGCCTAAGAGATATTGTAGCCATTTGAAACATTTATTGTTTCGCTGTTACTTCATTTTTTAGTTCAACAATTTTGGATTCCACCAGCAAAAAGTCCTCTGAATTCTTTATTAATGCCTTTCAAGGGTTATGATTGTAGGGAGTAATTTCCTATTCATGTTCTAAGAGTTTTGTTTTAGGCTTGTAAGTTTATTATTAGAATTTACATTTCTATTGAACAAATGATATAAACATAAAAATTGTTGGTCAGAGGTGTATTTTAATGGGAAGTTTATGGCATTGAAGAGCTTGAACATGATCATTGATAGCGTAACAGGGTGAAAGGTTTATGGTTAAGATCCATCGGTTCATCAAGTAAGCAATTTATTGAAATCATTTTTGTCAGCTTACAGAATATTGGCTCAATTTATGTAAAGTGAAGTGTATGGTTTTAGCACAAGATGATTATTATTCGGGATGTTCTAAAATTATGTTATTCTACCTAAGAGATATTGTAGCCATTTGAAACATTTAATATTTCGCTGTTATTTCATTTTTTAGTTCAACAATTTTGGATTCCACCAGCAAAAAGTCCTCTGAACTCTTTATTAATGCCTTTCAAGGGTTTTGATTGTAGGGAGTAATTTCCTATCCAAGTTCTAAGAGTTTTGTTTTAGGCTTGTAAGTTTATTCTTTAGTCCTTGCAATTACGCTGAGACCAATTTAGGATGATATTACATTGCAGCACATTGTTTTGCAAATTTTATAGTTTGTCCGCTGAAGGAAAGGTTGAGATAACATTGTGTTTTGTATGGTTGATGTTCTGCAAGATTGAACTAAATACATTGTAGGTATGATTTTTTCTTGAATACTACTTAAGCAAAGGGAAAGTAGCGGACTCAGTCCCTTATATGGAGGTTTAAGCTGGAACACTTCACTTTTTTTTGGCAGGGTTATGAAAACAAGCTATGTTTTCTATTAAGCGTGTGATACTGCAAATTTGTGGGGAAGTAGAAGGGTTTTGTTTAAAGTGATATTTTAATAATAATTATTGAAGATCTCATTGTTTGGCTTTACAATCTCTTGTCCACTGATGTTTCTATTTAAATCGTTGCTTGCCATGGACAACCCATTTTGTACGACTTGAGTTTTGAGAGACTATTGTTGTATGCTCAAATTGGAGGCCGTGAAATTGACATGTTGGTAAAACAGTATCAACATCTAGGCTTTTTTAATTACATGTTACCTTCAATTGCAACGAAATGTATAGAAATGACGATACTTATGATGCAGAAGTGATTCTTGGACCCATGCTAGAACGTTGTTTTGGGCTGATTTCGCTGTTTTTGTAAATTGAAGAACTTTTTATCACTCAAGGGCATTGATTCTGGTGTATTTTTCAAATTAATTAACTTTGCATCTCAAACACCAAAAATGGTGGTCAGATGTGTATTTCAATTAAAAAAAATGAAGAATTTTTTATTATATTTTTTATGCCAAGTTCGCAGGCAAGGGAAAGTGTTCCATACACACATTTGGATTTAGCTTCCAGCTGTGAAATGAAACACCGTCCGAGTTTGTGATTAAGATGTCAATTTCTCACCTTTCTTAGCTGAATTTAGTGTGATTAGCCAACACAAAATTTAGATCCTAAATTAGTGAGTATTTTGTCTTTGAGTTAAAACAGTGAATTTTCTGTACACAACTGCAAAATGGAATTTTGGATGAAGGGCTGGACTATTTTCGATTGGGTGATAAAGAATTTGTGAAGTGTAATTTTTCAATTACAAATAAGAGCTTTTATTTAATTTTAAATTTGATTGTCTTCCTGAACATTAGTGCGCTAAGAGAATTCAACTTGCATGTGACCCTGATCTTAGTGTATGACAAGTAACAATGTGGAATAAGCGGTAAAATTTTCCTCCATTTGAATTAAGTGTCTATTAAGTGATCGCATATTTCTCCCCTTATGCGAGTTTATTTGTGGGGATAGTAGAAATTGCTTGATTGGGTGATCGAAATATTTGAATGGTCTAGCTGCAACTTTCACAGGTCTGAGGTACTGTGTTCTGAACCAAGAACAGTTAAGTGGCATGGCAAATAGCTATTATGCTTAAATTTTTTTTAAGGGATCAGATCTCTTTATGCTTACCCCGTGAAGGGCTGCCTCTGTTTTTGCCGGTTGTGAATTATTTGGGGAGTGGTAAACTTTTGTTATGGACTCCCTTGGTGGTATTTTCATTTGCATTTTGAATGTTTTTCTGTTTGGCTACATGATACCTTTTGAGGTCACAGTCTCTAATACAAAAGGAGTTTTGTTGCATAGAGCCTTCTTTAGGTTTCCTTTAGTAGAACGGCCTGTATGATTAATGATAATGTAGGCATTTTTGGAGGCAGGGAGCCTATAGGAAATCGGAGGTTGGCAAGACAAAAAGATGGCGAAACATTATCAAGTATCAGCGTATGCGCTTTTTTAATCAAGTGTCTGACAAAAAAATAATATAAAAAATCGAACATATTTTAGAATTTAAAGTTTAAATCCATGAAAGGGTTTATGGCTTTTAAGAGTTTGAACATGATAATTGATGGCATTGTGGAGTGAAGCACCCATTTGGGTTATAAGATTCTTCAAGTCCTCTGAGTAAGGAACTTATGGCAATCAATTTTGTTGGCTTGCAATATTTCTTGCTGATTCTATCCAAAGTCGAGGGTTGTGACAAGTTGAGAGTTATTTGGAAAGTCCTAACATTTTTTGTTAGGCTGCCCAAAATCTATTGCATCTGTTTGAAGGATTTGTTTGTTGGTTGTTTGAGTAGAGTGTCAATATTTGTCTTTTTTTTTTAATTTGAATATAGTGTGATTAGTGAAGAAAAAAATTAGATGGATTTGGAGTCGGCATCCAGTTATAAAACAAAGCTATGTTTATGTTTGAGAGTAGGATGTCAATTTCTCTATCTTTTCATTCGTATATGATCGAGTTAAAAAATAATGAATTTTCTCTGCATGCCTTCAAAAGGTCATAAATGGTATTCAAGTTGGTCTGTAAGTTTTAGCAAAGTGCATGAGCAAAAGAATGATATAGACAAATTGCTATAAAGAGGACTTAAAGCCAGATCTCTGCTCTTTTGGTGGATAGCTTGGTATTTTTAAAAAGTACAAGATTATGTCCATGTTTTTTTAGGAAGATTGACTCAATTTAACAAACTGCTGATTGTTGAAATATAATATTGAATGTTTTATTTGTTTTTTAAGAATTAAAGGGTTTATGGCATTTTAAGGGCTTCAAAAGGTCATAAATGGATGAAAGTCGGTCTGTAAGTTTTAGCAGGGTCCACAAGCAAAATAATGTTATAGACAAAATGTTAAGAAGAGGACTTCAAGCCAGATCTCTGCTCTGTCGGTGGAGAGCTCATTTAATTATTTATTTGTAAGAAATTCATGTTTTCCTTGAACTTACGTCAAATGTTTGTTAGGGAAGATTAACTTGAGTTAACAGACCGCTGATTGTTGAAACATAATATTGAACATTTTTTTTTATGGAACTAAGGGTTTATGAATTTTAAGGGCTTCCATATGGTTATGGATGGGATGCCATTTTGTTTGTAAGTTTTAGTAGTGCATAATTGTGTAATATCCTTTTTGAGGAAGTTAGACTCCAATTAACAGCAAGCTGATTTTCTAAACATGAAAATAAATATATATTTGTTTAATGGCATGAAATGGTTTATGACTTTCAAGAGCTTGAATTTGATCATTGATGATCATTGATGGCACTGCGGAGCGAAGCACCTTTTTTGATTTATGATCCATAGGCTCTTCTGAATAAGCAACTTATGGCAATCAATTTTTGTAGGCTTACAATATTTTTTTGTGGATTTTATTGAAAGTGAAGGGTAGGGTTTTATGACAAGTTGAGAGCTATTATTAGGAAAGTGGCTTAAAAGGTATTGTATCTGTTTGAAAGATTTATTGAGTGGCTGTATACTCCCTTTTCAGTTCAATAAGTTTGAACCACACCCTTGAAATTCTCTTTCTTTTCTTTATTATCAACTCCTTTCAAGGGATTTGATGTAGGGCGTAGATTTCTATTAAAGTTTTATTTTAGGCCTCTTAAGTTTTTGCTTTAGTTCCATTAATTAGGTGACCCAATTAACATGATATTATGTGATAGCACATCGATTCGAAAATTTTATAGTATATCATTTGAAGGGAAGGTTTCAGGTAACGTTGTGTCTTTCATGTTGGATGTTCCGCAAGGTTGGTCTTCTTAATTTGTAACCGTTATTTTTTTTGAATGGTAGATAAAGAAAGAGCAAGTAATGGAAACCCTCTTCTAAGGGCTTAAATTGTAAAATTTTCCTTTCTTATAGCAGGGTTGTGTAAACAAACTATAGTTTTTATGTAGGGTGGTGGCACTGCAAATTTGTGGGGAAGTAGAAATGTTTTATCTAAATCATTGATATTTTCAGAATCAATTTTGAAGGTCTCATTTTGAGGCTTCACAATCTCTTGCCAATTGTTGACATTTCAATAGAAATGTCTGCTTGCCATGCACAGGGCATTTTAGGACTAAAGTTTTGAGAGTATTTTTATTGTATTCCCTCTGGGTTTTACATATACATTTTTTAATTATGTAGGCATTTTTGGAGGTTGGATCTTGAAGCCAGCTGAAATCAAAGGTGTTGGAATCAACAAGATGATAAACCAATATCAACATCTAGGCTTTGTTGATTGCACTTTGCCATCAGTGGTCACCATACATATATAAATTACGATATTTATTATTTATGATACATAAGTGATCTGATGGGCCCATGCACATTGAGATTTTGTTTTGGTGAATTGAAGAACTTGGCGTCAGCAAGGCACATTTAGTTTATACAGTAAGCTATTTTGTATTGTCTAATGATTAATTAATTATTAGAATTTTTACATTTTTATTGAACAAATCATAGAAACAATAAAAATGTTTGTTAGAGGTAATGGAAGTTCGTGGCATTGAAGAGATTGAGCTTTATCATTGATGGCGTGACAGGGTGAGGGGTTATTGGTTAAGATCTATCGGTTCCTCTTGAGTAAGCAAGTTATGGAAATCATTTTTGTTGGTTTACAATATATTTTGCTGAATTTATGTACATTGTAAAGTGAATGGTATGGTTTTAGTTCAAGTTGGGGATGTTATAAATTAATGTTAGGCTGCCTAACAAATATTGTAGTTGTTTGAAACATTTGGAGTTTGCCTGTAATGTCATTTTTCAACTCAAAGATTTTGCATTCCACCAGGAAAAAGTCCTTTGAATTCTTTATTAACTCCTTTCAAGGGTGTTCTCATTGTAGGGAGTACTTTCCTACTCAAGTTTTAAGAGTTTTATTTTAGCCCTGTAAGTTTATTCTTTAGTCCCTGCAATACGCTGAGACCAGATTGTGATGATATTACACGGCATCACATCATTTTGCAAATTTTTTGGTCTGTCAGCTGAAGGAAATATTGAGGTAACGTTATGTTTTTGTATGGTTGATGATCTACAAGACTCAACTACTTACTCTGTAGGTATTAATTTTTCTTGAATGGTACATAGAGAAAGGGGATGGAATGAAAACCCTCTTATGAGGGTTTAAGTTGGAACAATCTCCTTTCTTATGGCAGGGTTGTGTAAACAAGCTATTGTTTTTTTGTGTAGTGCGTGACACTACAAATTTGTGGTGAAGTAGAAATGTTGTCTAAAGCATTGATGATTTCAGAAGCAATTTTGAAGTTCTCATTGTTAGGCTTTACAATCTCTTGGCAGTTGATGATGTTACAATAGAAATGGCTGCTTGCCATGGATATCCATTGTAGGACTTTAGTTTTGGGAATTTTTTATTGTATGCCCTAGGGGTTTTACATATTTCTTTTTAACTATTTATTGTATACTCTAGGTGGGATCCTGAAGCCGGCTCAAATCAAACACTATGGAAGCATCAAGAAGGTTAAACATTCTCAACACCTAGACTTTGTTAATTGCACGTTATCTTCAATTCACACCAAAAATATAAAAGCTACGATACTAGTGATGCAGAAAGTTATTCCTAGGCCGATGTTAGGGATTTATTGATAAGGTGCATATAGTTAATGTGATAAGCCATTAAAACAACAAAATTGGTGGTCAAAAGTGTATTTCAAAAAAAAATTGATTTTTTTTAAATATTTTTCTTTCCAAATTTGCAGGGAAGGGAAAGTGTTTCATACACGGGTTTGGAGTTAGCTTCCAACATAAGCAAAGCATACCATTAGAGTTTTTGAGTAGGATGTTGTTTGTGAGTAGGATGTTAATTTCTCACTTTTCTGAGTTGAATTTAGTGTGATTAGCTATAAAAAAAAATAGATACTAAATTAGTTACTATTATGTCATTGATTTAGTTAAATCAATGAATTTTCTCGAGACACAACTGCAAAGTGGAATTTTGGATGAAGGGTTGGGCTATTTTTTATTCTAATCACAGTCTGGTGCCATTGGCTGATAAAGAATTTGTGGAAATTAATTTTCCAATTAGAAATTAGGGTCTTCTTTTTAAAAAAAATTTAATCTTGATTGTCTTTGTGAACATTAGTGTGGTAAGAGTATTCAACTTGTGTCACCTTCACCCTAGGTTACGACAAGAAAGTAACTGTGGAATAAGTGATACAATATTCCTTCCCTTGAAGTAACAGTGCCTTTTAACTGGGAGGAAAAAATTCCCCTGTATTATGTACAATTAGGCTGTTTATGATAAAAATGAGTTTATTTTGGGTGAGTAGGCATTGCTTTTTTGGGCGATTGAAGTATTTGATTGGTCTAGCTGCAGTTTTTAGAGGTTTGCGGTGCTGTGTTGTGAACCAAGAACAACAAAGTGGCATGGTAGTTCTGGTTTAACAATCATAGCTATTATGCTTACAAATTTTAATGGTTGTTTTTGACATTAGTATTTGTCATATTTTTGTCATTTACAAAAATACTTCTTTGTGGTCTGTGCGGTATATTTACAAGTTGTAGATTGTTGTTATTGCTAAGGCTTTTAGAAGGATTTCTCCATTATCTGTGTTGTTCTATTGTCCATGTTGTTCTGATTCTAAGTTCATAGAATATAATGTTTTTAAGGGTGTTATTTTAGGGTTGTGAGTTTGGGCTTTAAAACCTGCAATTTCATTGGCTTAGGTTTTTTTTCCATCCCTTTTTTCCTTTGGTTTTCTGATTGTGAATACTACTGTTTGGTATTAGACTTTAGTATTTTAGCAGTAGTAAATCATTTTGCAAGTTTAGACTCTGCATAAAGGAAAGTTGAGGTATGATTATTTTCTCTCTGAATGCCTCATTGTCTTAGGGACTTTTTTTATGGCCATATTTGATGAATCATTTGAAGATCCATTGGTTTCTTTTAAGTAAACCTGGCTTGTAAGTTGAGAAGTAGGTAGGGTAACAATTACAATGGTTTATAGTATTTAAGGTCTTCAACATTTATCATTGATGGCATAATGGATGAATAAGTGTTTTCGGTTAAGATGAACCAATTCCAAGTAGGCATTGTAGAACGTGCAGATTTGTTGGATAACAATATCTATGAAAATTTAACCGTGTGAAGGGTTGCATCTGTTTTGGCAGGTTGTGAGTTATTCAGGGAAGTGGTAAGTGTTATTATGGGCTCACTTGTTGGTATTTTCATGAGTAGTTTGATAGATTTTCTGTTTGGCTGCATGCTACTTTTTCAGGGAGTCTTCTTCTAGAATGACTTGTGAATTCTTTGTCGTTGTCTGCTTTGATGATTTTCGCTATAGGGAGCAGTTTTCTATTGAATTCTTAAGGGATGTCTATTTTAAGCTTTAAGTTTATTCTTTAGTTCCTGCATTTATGTTGGTTGAAAATAGAGTGGTATCTTAAAAGATTTTTTTTTTATGGAAGCATATCAGTTTTGCAAATTTGACTATCAATTTTAGGGGAGGTGGAGTTAATGTTTGTACTGTGGCTTTGTGTGTTTTGCGTGTGGAATGATGTGTGAGATTGATCTTCTTTGTTAGCATGTATTTTCCTTAATTGAAGAGAAGGCAAATAATGGAAACATTTGCTTGTGGGGGGTTTAAGTTGTTACACATTCCTTTTTTGATGGCCGCGTTCTGTAAATAGGCAATCATTATTTTGCAGTGTGCTTTTCAAAATTAGTATATAAATCAACATTTTGTTAAAAGCTTTGAATTATTAAAAGTGATTTGGAACATCTCATTGTTTGGTTTACCATCCATTGCCAGATGACATTTCAGTTCAAATGGCCCTGGACATAAGGGCAAAGCCCACCGTTAATTCTTTACCGTTTGTTTTTTTGGGGATTTTCAACATACAAACATCTACACTGGCATGATACACATACCTGTATTTTAATGTGGAGTATGATTATGTAGGCACTTTTGAAGGTGGATAGTCTATAGGAAGACACTTTTGAGGCTGGTTCAACGCCTTGGTTCAACCAAAAATGTTCATCGGCAAGTTTCAAAGAATGATTGAACCATTGAACCATCGAACCCTGCTTCTAAAAAGGTTCAACGGGTTCAAAGGTTCAACGACATCAACAGGTTCAAGAGTTTAGTGCTTCGGTCAACACGTTTAAAGCAGTCAATTCAACACGATTTATTTCAAAGAGCTTGGTTCAAGCGGTCAATTGAATAAATAGAAACGAAAGAATGAACTATTGAACCATTGAACCAAAGTTGGTTCAATCGATCGGTTCAAGTGGCAGGTTCAAAGGAGTGCCCCAAAGCCGAAGAGACAAGTGCCTTTGCGGAGGGCAGTGGGCAAAAGTGACTAAGGCAAGAAAAGCCCCGAAGCAAAAGCCCATCAGAGCCCAGTGGATACTGCCAAGTGTCGTCTGTCGAGCCCCATTTTACTTTGTTTTTAAGCGCTGCAAAAGTTGCCATGTGTCTTTTGTAAGATAAATGGAATGCGCCAAGTGTCAACATCCACATGAATCCAAGTGAGTCCCAAGTGTATTTACAGTGTTTCTAAAAGCGTAGCGAAAGCCACCACGTGTCATCTTCTATGAGACACTCAAAAGGTGGCATCCAAAGCCTCTACAAGTTAAACAGATGCTGCCACGTGTCATCTGTTGAGATCGGTAGAAAATCGACTAAGGCAAAGCCAAAAGAAAAAGTACCCTTGTAGAGGACATTGAACCAAGCTGAGTGCCCTTGTGGAGGGCAACGAGCAAAGACAAACACAGGGAATTCCTTCGAAAAAGTTCTCGCAGCAAAATGGTTAAGGCAAAAATCTTTCGGACTTTTTGTCTGAAGGAATTCACCCGGGAAGAAACCCTGAAATAGAAACTCGACAGAAAGCTAAAGCAAAGCAAAGGAAGATTTCCTTCAAACAAATTATTCGAAAGAATTCCTTCAAACTTTTTGTCCGAAGGAAAAGTCCATCTAAACAAAAAACCTGTCGAGAAAATAAAAGCCTGAACGCTGCCACGTGTCCCTCATAAAGTTGCAGCGAAACGCGCCACGTGTCCCTTATAAAGTTGTAGTGAAAGCCACCACATGTCATCTATTGAGACATAGTTTTTAATGACTTTCAAAGCAGTGGAACGTGCCACGTTTCATCTACAAAAGTAGCAGAACGTGTCACGTGTCAACATCTGCAGTTTTTTCCTTTTATTGAGTAAAGACTGTGGTGAGTCTCGGGTGATTGACTAAACTCGAGCGAAACGTGCCAAGTGTCAAAATCTGAGTGAATCTAAAATGAGTCCTAAATGTTTCTATAGTATAGACAAAGCTCAATGGAGACTACCACATGTTCTTTTTTGCAGGGCTTTCAAAAATGTTTCTAAAGCTTCTATAGACAAGCGAACGTTGCCACATGTCCCGTTATAACTTCGCAAGAAATGACAAGTGTCTGCATCCACGTCTCGAGTTTCTTACAAGTTTCAAAATTTCTTTCAATAAGCATATTTCAGAGTCCCTTGGATACTACCAAATGTCCTGATCTGTTTTGCAGCGAAACATGCCACGTGTCAATTATTAAGACCAACGAAAAGCGACCAAAGAACAAAAGATCAAATTGAACCAAGGCCCCGATTCAATACCCAAAAAAAGAGTAATGATAAAGAAAGACCAAAAATATCCACGCATGAAATATGTTTTTAGAAGTAGACCGTTAGGTGGACATTGGAGAACACAAACATTTAATGGCGTGACCCGTTTCTCTGCATTGAGAAAAGCAAATGGGCAAATACGCCAATTCCAACATATCTTCTTGACAGAATTTAATGCAACATGATGTGTTACTACTCCCAAGTCTTTCTTGGAGGGCTATATATTAGACTCTCTCTTATTGTTTTTAGAGAGATCTCTCTATTATCAAAAATAAAACTTTGCCCAAATTGAAAGGCATTACTGAGACTTTGAGCTCAGATTGTTCATCATATTTTTTTGTTTAAATCAAAAATTAAGTTACTTTCAGAGTTTATGCTATTATAGCTTGTATCATTCTAAGAGATTGTTCTTATGTCTATTTCTTAAATGTATTCTTGTTTATGCAATTTAATAAGCGGAACTAGTGGAGGTGACAAAGGTGTTCTGAAGCCAGTTACTTTCAGATTTTGTGCTGTTATAATTGTCTTCAGTGTGTGTTTATTTTCTGTTTCTGTGTAAAAGACCTTGAAATGACTTTGTGCCTTCATTATTTTTTGTATTTCACTCTTTGGCAGTTGAGGTGGAGACTTTGTGCCTCATTTCATCCTACTGTGTTACTATACCTTGTGACAATTACTTGTCATCCCCAGAACGATTTTTTTCTCTGTTGAACAACACTTCTAAAAGAAGAGGAGTGTCTTCTGTGATTTTATCTGGATTTCTCCTTTGATTTATGGACATTATCTCTGAAAAAAGAGAGATGGATGGTTTATCCTACCCTTGAGTGTTATTTTTTGTTTATATATATATATATATATATAACTCCTGCATATCTATAGGGAACCACCCCTTGATGAGAGGAGATATTAATCCCCTTTTGATGTGGTAAATCTACACATTTTGCTGACCAATTTTTTTGTTGTGGTTGATCAGACTTATTTTGTTTATCAGTACTCTAATTGAAAAAATATTCACCCAACAGTTTTTGGCGACTCTATTGGAAATCGACGAGCATCTTCAGTCATTTTTAAGTCTATTCAAATCAAAGCATTTCATATTACTGGGGAACAATGTGAAGTAGGTAAGAAATCTGTCAGCGTCACGCCAACAATTTTTGGCGACTCCGCTGAGGATACCAGTAATTTTGTGCAATTTGAAGCCTCAAGCTTCAGATTGAAACATCACCTGTGTCTTACCCATTATATTTATACCCTTATCCATTATAAATTCTGGTGACTCCATTCCACTTCTTACCCATTATTGTTATAGCCTTACCATCTTTATCTATTTCTGTTATATAATCTGGTCTGCAACCCAGATCCACTGGGAAATAATGCGTAGTTTAAAGCCTCAAGCTTCAAGCTGAAGCAGTGTAAATTATTTTTCATTCTTGTTTCACAATCTGGCAGATCCATGGTATACACGAAGCCAAAGGGATAAAGGTATTGTTGACCCTGTATTCGAGTTGGTACAACAAAGTAATTTTGATTTGTTTCCTTCACCATCTCACCTTTAACGAACTAGGAGCTTTCCTCCTACTAAAGTCAGGGCTCCATTACCAAACAAAGCATCCACTTTTGTTGTTAATAAAGCTTTGCCAATACTTACTCTTCTGAGATTTATTCCACCTTTTCATAGTCATACAATGACAGTTCAAAGCCCCTGGAGTAATTCTTTTGGGCCTCTCAATCTTACTCCGCCTCTACATGAGCTTCCACGCAGCTCAAAATTTTTTTTTAAAAAATTCTACGGTGATGGAAAAGTCCATCCTGATGAACACATTGCAACCTTCAGCATAGCTTGTGGTGTAATTGAAGTGGAATTTGAGGATGTGGCAATCAGACTATTTGTAGAAACATTACAAAGTGTTGATGCAGATTGGTTCTATCATCTACAGGGTTAGTGAGTCACTGACTGGGACACCCTCAAAGCTAAGTTTGAACCCAGATTCAAACCTGCAAAAGATGCACATGCCCTTCTGGCTCAACTCACACAGATGAAGAAAAAGCGTCATGAATCAATGAGAGACTTCATAGCCAAGTTTGACAAACTGAGGAACATGATCCCTGTAATTGCTTGACTTACAACTGAGAATTTTAAATGTTTCTTCATTAATTCTCAGCTATCTGAAGTGAGTTTCTTGTTGAGACGTGTTGGTCAAATAGACCTTGCTATAGCTCAAGATTTGGCCACTGAGGTAGAAGATGATCTCATCTTGACAGAAAAGATAATGAGAGATCCTAATAGAAATAAACCCTCATCATTTTTTGAATATCCATCTACATGCACCACTGATCCAATGGTGCAGAAGTTGGCAAATGAGTTGCTTGCGCTCAAAAAATAAATGGCGTAAGGAATGTATTCCGCTCCATACAGAGATATACCAAGGAGGACATTCCCCAATCAATCGTACCAGAGCAATGCTGCCAGGAATCAAGGGCAACCAAATCATCTTCTTCTCCCACAAAGAAAATTTGTCATTGAAGCACCCCTAGCGAATTCAGCAATGGAATATCTTGAAGCAGAATCAGATTTCTCTTTTCAACCTGAATTGCATCAAGAAAATGACGCTAATCTCCTTGCAGAAGACCAAGAAGAATTAGCTGATGACTCCAACATTGATTTTCTGAATTACCAAGATGAACCCAGAAGTAAAAGAGAAGCATTTGATGGATCATATGCTGTGTTCACCCAATCTAAGAACCAATCAGCGCAGCAAGCTGATAAAAGAAAAATAGATGAACAACTTCAACCATCAATTTCAATTGCTAAGCGTGGAACCTCTCTACCTTTCCAGCTAAAGGACTCGATGATCACAAAAAAAGTAAGTACATCAAGTTCACCTTTAACTTCAATTTCACAAATCAGTCCTCCCCCCTTATAAACCAGAAGGTTGAATTACCTTTTTCTGTTCCTAGTCCAATTCAGTGATTCGACATAATTGATCATGGCAAGAAGACCAAAATTTAAATCACTGAGTTTGAATATTTACAGTTCAACCCTAAGCAACTGGATAGGTTAGTTGAGTGTGTGAAGAATAAGGCCGTCCCTGCAAAACAAGATGCTAAGAAAGTAACTCATGATTCCCCAAAGAACATGTCCATCCCAAACAATCTTGTCATTAGTCATCCTATTGCCCTTGGAAAAATAGAACCTTTCTATGTTTTTCTGTTGATAAATGGTCACAAGCTGAGCAATTGCATTATAGACTCAGGTGCATTTAACAATGTTGTGCCTGCCAAAGTAGCAGAATCTCTTGGTCTTACACTGACCAAGACATTTGATAGATGTTTTTCCATGAAGAACAAACAAGTACCACTACTGGGGCAAATCAAAAATGCCCATTTTGCATTTGCAACTTTTTCAGAAAAGAGAATCAAGATGACTGTCCTGGTGGTCGATGTTTCAGCCTCATACGGCATTATTTTGGGATGAAATTTCTGCAAGGATGTTGGTGGAGAATTGAGCATGGCCCTATCTGAAGCAAGGATCCCTGTCAAAGGCATCATGTAGAGACTTCTTGAAAAAGAATCGAAATATATCGTCACTCAGAGATTAATGCTTGAAGGTCAAATTCTGTTTGAGTCTTCAGGCATGGGTAACTATTTTCTATCTACAGATGAAGTTCATGAAGCATCTAATAAAGCTCTTGAAAGTGTCAATCTGAAAATTAGTTCAGCTGAAACACCAGAAGAATTGGTAAGTTGCAATGCAAATGGAGAAGGATCTTCCCTCTCTAATGAAAGAAAATCTAAAGAAAAATGAATGTCTAATGAAGTATGGATGCTAAAATTCGATGGCAACGGCTCCTCTATCGATTTAAGAGCCGAAATTGTATTGATATCTCCTCAAATAAATATTTTCTCCTACTCATATAAGTTACAGTTTAACAACAACAATACAACGAAGTACGAATCTCTATTGTTTGGATTGAAGGCAGCTCGAGATAGGGACGTCAAACTCCTTCATACCAAAGGGGATGTTGAACTGGTGGTTTGTCAAGTAAGAAACTTGTACCAAACCAAGAATGAAAGATTATGCCACTAACACAATTTAGTCTGAGACCAAATTGAAAGCTTTGATGCTTTCAACATCTCTGCCATACCCATAGATTTCAATGACCGAGCTGATACACTAGCTATTTCAGCAACTCTCTTAGTCCCTCACCTAGACTTCACAGAAGACAAGTACACTATTGAGCTGGTCTTTAAACCAAGTGTGCCTGATAATACTGATCATTGGTAAGTATTCAATGATGATCACCAAATCATTGCCTTCTTGGAATGAAAAGGCATCTTTGAACAACTGCATTTTGAAGGCAGTGAACCTTAGAAGTGTGAACCAACCCCTTAATCAAGTTCAGATGTAAATGAAGAATTTTTACAACTCAAAGGGAATAAAATTTCCAAAGGCCTGGTTTTCTTTGAAAAACTGTTTGACAAGCATGATAGGTTCATCAAATAGCAGCAAACAAATTCAAGCTCCTCTCAGGGATTTGATCAAACCAATTTGGGTACCAAGGAAGATTCTAAAATGGTGAATATTGAAAAGTGCTGCACTCTTGAGGAGAGATTCAAGTTCACTGCTCTACTCCACCAATACATGGACGTTTTAGCATACTCTTATGACGACCTGAAGTCTCTTAGTCTTGATGAAATTCACCATGACATTCCTCTCAAGGTTGACTCAGTGCCTTATAAGCAAAAATATAGACAGTATAATTTGAAGATATCAAGTACTATTCTATCTGAGATACAAAAAATGTTAAATGTTATAATCATTTTTTCAATCCATTATTCCACATAGATTGTAAACATAGTGCCTATAAAGAAGAAGAACGATGAAATTTGTATCTGTGTAGATTTTAAGAATCTAAATCAGTCATCTTTGAAGGATAACTACCATTTACCAATCATGGATCAAGTGCTTCAGAAAGTGACTGGTTCAGAGATGTTATCAATGCTAGATGGCTTCTCAAGATATAATCAAGGTGAAGTTGGTGAAGCAGACCATCACAAGACTGCCTTCACCACACCTTGGGGCACGTTTGCATATAGAAAGATGCCTTTTGGCTTGATAAATGCTGGTGCCACTTTTTAGAGAGCAATGGACCTTGCTTTCAAAGATGAGCTGGATAAGTTTATTGTAATTTATCTTGATGACTTGATCATCTTTTCCAAACATCGCTCTGATCATATACAACCCCTGCAACAAGTGCTAGAGTGCTGCTGCCAAAATGGCATTTCCTTGAACTTCAAGAAGTCTATTTTTAGAGTAACAGAGGGGAAACTTCTCGAACACATTATGTCCAAAGAAGGCATAAAGATTGACTAAGACAGAGTCAAGTCTATACAAGAACTTACCTTCCCTACAAGTAAGACCGTTGTTCACTCTTTCTTTATAAAGGTGAACTTCTTATGAAAGTTCATCCCCGAGTTCGCTGAAAAAACTCGACATATTGTGAACATGATGAAGAGAAAGGCCACCTTCAGCTGGACTAAAAAAGGTAAGTCAACATTTGAGGATATCAAGACTACCATTGCCCATGTCTCAACTCTGATTTGTCCAGACTACAACAAAGAGTTCATTATATACAGTTATGCTTCTGAACACACACTTTCAGCAATTATGGTTCAACAAGATAAAGAAGGTATGAAATATCTCATTCCTTTGATGAGTTGCCCTCTCAAAGCTCATGAGCTAAAGTACTCGAATATGGAGAAGCATGCTTATGTAGTGGTGAAGGCAGTCAAGCATTTTCGCTTCTATATCATGAATTCACACACTACTGCCTTAGTTCCTGACACCACAATCAAGTCCATATTAACTCAACAAGAGTTGGAACGAAAAGAGGCAATTAGATTGCAAAGATCTAAGAGTTTGATCTAGACATCAAGCCAACAAAGTTGGTATGGGGAAAAGGCCTATGCCAATTAATTGTTGATAACAAGCCAGAAGAAATAGAGCGTGAAGAAGTAGAGGTGGAAGACACACCGACAATTATTTTTGTCTCCACTATAAATGAGTGGTATTCAGGTATTGCTCATTGTTTACTTATGGTGAGTGCCCTGCTCACTTATCTTACAAAGAAAGGAGGACTATCAAATTGAAAGCTGCCAATTTTGTCTTTTGAGATAATGGCTTGTACAAGATGAGCTTTGATCGAGTATTCCTTCACTGTGTAGATAAAGAGCAACAAAGCCAACTTTTGAAATCCTTCCACAATCTAATTTTTGGAAGACATTTTTTTGCTCCTATGACTGCCCACAATATTCTGTGAGCCAGATATTATTGGCCAACTCTTTTTCAAGATGCATATAAGTGGGTAAGAAAATGTGAACTCTGCCAGCAGTTTGTTGGAAGACCTAAGTTAGCTGCCCTACCTCTCAAGCCAGTGATCATAGAGGAACCATTCCAGCAATAGAAAATTGATTTTATTAGAGCTATAAACCCATCTTCAAGTGTTGGACATGCTTATGTCTTTACAACAGCTGATTACTTCACCAAGTGGGTGGAAGCAATTCCAACCAAGCATGCTACTTCAGAAGTAGTGTACAATTTCTTCAAGAAGAATATCATTTTCAGGTTTGGAGTCCTAACCAAGATTGTTACTGAAAATGCAGCTTGTTTCACTTCTCAAGAGATTACATAATTATGTTTCTACTATGGGATTACACTCTCCCACTCTTCTGATTACTTTCCACAAGGGAATGGACAAGCTGAATCAAATAATAAGACCCTGGGCACTATCATCAAGAAGCTGGCATATGACAACTAAAAGACATGGCATAAAGCATTAGTTGATTCTCTCTGCACAGATAGAATCACATCAAAGAGGGCAATTGGTATGTCTCATTTCCAACTTCTTTATGGTATCAATGTTGAGATACCAATCACCTTAGAATTGCCAGCATTAGAATTGGCTAAGACAATTAAAGATCATACATATAAAATCCCTCTTGATAATTGGATCATGTGCCTGAATGAGCTGAATGAGCAGAGAACTATGGTGGTAGATCGAATTGATGCCCATCAAAGTCTAGTGAAAAAACTCTTTGACTAGATAGAAAAAAATTGTGATTTCCAAGTTGGAGATCAAGTCCTGTTGTGTGACAAAAGGAGAGAACCAAAGGGAATGCATGGAAAGTTTGACTCCCTTTGGAGGGGCCCATTTATTATTCATTAGCACAATGGTGAAAACAACTTCCTGCTGAAGTATCAAGATGGCACGCTCTTTTCTCTTCCTCACAGTGGGCAGCATCTGAAACACTTCAATTCTTGAAGTACTAGATCATTTCATTTGTACATATGTATATTTGTATAGTTTTTAGTTTCATTTAGTTTTATTTGTTTTCATTTTTGATGCCTTTCATTTCTGGATAACATGACTCCGTAGCCCAATGGCACACATGAAGACACTGGAGATTCTGGATTCTACTCCCTTCAATTTTTTTTACAATGGATGGAAGTTTCCCAACTAGAGCCAGCTGTTGTCCCCAAAAAATATCAGCTCATTTTTGGGACAACATATGAGCTATTTTGGTCCTGCAAAGACAAAATTATCTCTTCCCATTTCAAAAAATTGTTCTAAACTTTCAAAATTGGGAATTATTCAAGCTTTTTCAGTTAAAAGACTAACAGGTTCAACAAGTTCAAAGGCTTCTATAGGCGAGTTCAATCAAAGGAACATGTTCCTCAACACTTAGACACTTTCGAGGCTGGTTCAATGCTTTAGATCAACCAAAAATATTCATCGACAAGTTTTAAAGAAAGATTGAACCATCGAAACTCGCTTCTAAAAAGGTTCAAAGGTTCAATGGGTTCAAAGGTTCAACGACGTCAGCGCGGTTCAAGAGTTAAGCGCTTCAATCAACAGGTTCAAAGCGGTCGGTTCAACACGGTTTATTTCAAAGAGCTTGGTTCAAGCGGTCAATTGAATAAATAAAAATGAAGGAATGAACCATTGAACCGTTGAACCAAAGTTGGTTCAATCGGTCGATTCAAGTGGCAGGTTCAAAGAACTGCCCCAAAGCCGAAGAAACAAGTGCCCTTGCGGAGGGCAGTGGGCAAAAGTGACTAAGACAAGAAAAGCCCCGAAGCAAAAGCCCATCAGAGCCCAGCGGATGCTGCCAAGTGTCATCTGTCGAGCCTCATTTTACTTTGTTTCTAAGAGCTACAAAAGTTGCCACATGTCTTTTGTAAGATAAACAGAACGTGTCAAGTGTCAACATTCGCATGAATCCAAGTGAGTTCCAAGTGTATCTATAGTGTTTATAAAAGCTTAGCAGAAGCCACCACGTGTCATCTTTTGCAAGACACTCAAAAGGCATCCAAAGCCTCTACAAGTTAAGCAGATGCTGCCACGTGTCTTCACCTATTTCATAGCAGATGCTGCCACGTGTCATCTTCTGAGATTGACATAAAATTGACTAAGGCAAAGCCAAAAGAAAAAGTACCCATACGGAGGACATTGAACCAAGCTGAGTGCCCTTGCGGAGGGCAACGAGCAAAGACAGACACAGAAAATTATTTCAAAAAAGTTCCCGCGGCAAAATGGTTAAGGCAAAAATCCTTCGGACTTTTTGTCTAAAGGAATTCACTCAGGAAGAAAGCCCGAAATAGAAACCCGACAAAAAGCTAAAGCAAAGCAAAGGAAGATTTCCTTTAGACAAATTGTCTGAAAGAATTCCTTCAAACTTTTTGTTCGAAGGAAAAGTCTGCCAAAACAAAAAACTATTTGAGGAAATAAAAGCCCGAAAGCTGCCACGTGTCCCTCATAAAGTTGCAGCAGAAGCTGCCAAGTGTCGTCTATCGAGACACACTTTTTAGTGACTTTCAAAGTAGGGAAATGTGCCATTTGTCATCTACAAAAATAGCAGAACATGCCAAGTGTCAACATCTACGGCTTCTTCTTTTTATTGAGTAAAGATTGTGGTGAGTCTCGGGTGATTGACTAAACTCGAGTGACACACGCCAAGTGTCAACATCTAAGTGAATCTAAAATGAGTTCCGAATGTTTCTATAGTATAGACAAAGCTCAACAGCGATTGCCACGTGTTCTCTTCCGCAGGACTTTCAAAAATGTTTTTAAAGCTTCTATAGACAAGCGAAAACTACCACATGTCCCATTATAACTCCGTGGAACATGACAAGTGTCTACATCTGCGTCTCGAGTTTCTTACAATTTTAAAAATTTCTTTCAATAAGCATCTCTCAGAGTCCCGTGGATACTGCCAAGTGTCTTGATCTATTTTGCAGTGAAACGTGACACGTGTCAATTATTAAGACCAGTAGAAAGCGACCAAAGAACAAAGGATCGAATTGAACCAAGGACCCGATTCAATAACCAGGAAAGGAGGAACGATGAAGAAAGACCAGAAATATCCATGCATGAAATATGTTTCTAGAAGCAGACCGCCAGGTGGACATTGGAGAACACAAACATTCAATGGCGTGACCCATTTCTCTGCATTGAGAAAAGCAAATGGGCAAATACGCTCGCTTCTAGCATATCTTCTTGACAGAATTTAATGCAACATGATGTGTTACTGCTCTCAAGTCTTTCTTGGAGGGCTATATATTAGACTCTCTTATTATTTTTAGAGAGATCTCTCTGTTATTAAAAATAAAACTCTGCCCAAATTGAAAGGCATTATTGAGACTTTGAGCTCAGATTGTTCATCATATTTATTTGTTTAAATCAGAAAATAAGTTACTTTTAGACTTTGTGTTGTTATAGCTTGTATCATTCTAGGAGATTGTTCTTATGTCTATTTCCTAAATGTATTCTTGTTTATGCAATTTAACAAGCGGAGCTAGTGGAGGTGACAAAAAAGGTGTCTTGAAGCCAGTTACTTTCAGACTTTGTGCTGTTATAATTGTCTTCAGTGTGTGTTTATTTTCTGTTTCTGTGTTAAAGACCTTGAGACAACTTTGTGCCTTTATTGTTTTTCATATTTCATTCTTTGGCAGTTGAGGTGGAGACTTTGTGCCTCATTTCATCCTGTTGTGTTGCTATACCCTATTACAGTTACTTGTCATCACCAGAAAGATTTTTTTTGTCTATTGAACAACACTTCTGAAAGAAGAGGAGTGTCTTCTGTCATTTCATTTGGATTTATTCTTTGATTTATGCACATCAACTCTGAAAAAAGAGAGATGGATGGTTTATCCTACCATTGAGTGTTATTTTCTGTTTATATATATAGTATATAACTCTTGCATATCTACAGGGAACCTCCCCTTGATAAGAGGAGAGATTAGTCCCCTTTTGATGTGCTAAACCTACACATTTGGCTGACCAATCTTCTTGTTGTGGTTGATCAGATGTATTTTGTTTATCAATACGCTGATTGACAAAATATTCACCCAACAGAAAGTACTTTCCTATTCAAGTTTTAAGAGTTTTATTTTAGGCCTGTAAGTTTATTATAAAGTCCCTACAATAAGCTGAGACCAGATTGAGATGATATTACATGGCATCACATCATTTTGCAAATTTTATGGTCTGTCAGTTGAAGGGAAGATTGAGGTAACGTTATGTTTTTGTATGGTTGATGATCTACAAGACTCAACTACTTACTCTGTAGGTATTAATTTTTCTTGAATGGTACATAAAGAAAGGGGATGGAATGAAAACCCTCTTATGAGGGTTTAAGTTGGAATAATCTCCTTTCTTATGGCAGGGTTGTGTAAACAAGCTATTGTTTTTTTGTGTAGTGCATGACACTACAAATTTGTGGTGAAGTAGCAATGTTGTCTAAAGCATTGATGATTTCAGAAGCAATTTTGAAGTTCTCATTATTAGGCTTTACAATCTCTTGGCAGCTGATGATGTTACAATAGAAATGGTTGCTTGCCATGGATAGGCCATTATAGGACTTCAGTTCTCAAAAAATTTTATTGTATGCCCTAGGGGTTTTACATATTTCTTTTTTAACTATTTATTGTATGCTCTAGGTGGGATCCTGAATCCAACTTAAATCAAAGGTTGTGGAATCATCAAGAAGGTTAAACATTATCATCACCTAGACTTTGTTAATTGCACATTATCTTCAATTCACACCAAAAATATAAAAGTTACGATACTTGTGATGCAGAAAGTTATACCTGGGCCCATGCTAAGGCTTTATCGGTAAGGTGCATATAATTAATGTGATAAGCCATTAAAACAACAAAATTGGTGGTCAAAAGTGTATTTCAATTTTTAAAAATGATGTTTTTAAAATATTTTTCATTCCAAATTTGCAGGCAACGGAAAGTGTTCCATACACGGGTTTGGAGTTAGCTTCCAGCATAAGCAAAGCATACCATCAGAGTTTTTGAGTAGGATGTTGTTTGTGAGTAGGATGTTAATTTCTCACTTTTCTGAGCTGAATTTAGTGTGATTAGCTAAATTAGTTACTATTATGTCATTGATTTAGTTAAAACAATGAATTTTCTCGAGACACAACTGCAAAGTGGAATTTTGGATGAAGGGTTGAGCTATTTTTGATTCTAATCACAGTCTGGTGCCATTGGATGATAAAGAATTTGTGGAAATTAATTTTCCAATTAGAAATTAGGGTCTTCTTTTTTTTTTTTAAATCATTTTGATCATCTTTGTGAACATTAATGTGCTAAGAGCATTCAACTTGTGTCACCTTCACCCTAGGTTACGACAAGGAAGTAACTGTGGAATAAGTGATACAATATTCCTTCCCTTGAAGTAACAATGGCTATTAACTAGGAGGAAAAAATTCCCCTGTATTCTGTGCAATTACGCTGTTTATGATAAAAATGAGTTTATTTTGGGTGAGTAGGTATTGCTTTTTTGGGCGATTGAAGTATTTGATTGGTCTAGCTAAATTTTTTAGAGGTTTGGGGTGCTGTGTTGTGAACCAAGAACAACAAAGTGGCATGGTAGTTCTGGTTTAACAATCATAGCTATTATGCTTACAAATTTTAATGGTTGTTTTTGACATTAGTATTTGTCATATTTTTGTCATTTACAAAAATACTTCTTTGTGGTCTGTGCAGTATATTTACAAGTTGTAGATTGATGTTATTACTAAGGCTTTTAGAAGGATTTCTCCATTATCTGTGTTGTTCTATTGTCCATGTTGTTCTGATTCTAAGTACATAGAATATAATGTTTTTAAGGGTCTTATTGCAGGGTTGTGAGTTTGGGATTTAAAACCTGCAATTTTATTGGCTTGGGTTTTTTTTTCCATATCTTTTTTCGTCTGGTTTTCTGATTGTGAATACTACTGTTTGGTATTAGACTTTAGTATTTTAGTAGCAGTAAATCATTTTGCAAGTTTAAACTCTGCATAAAGGAAAGTTGAGGTATGATTATTTTCTCTTTGACTGCCTCATTGTCTTAGGCATTTTTTTTTATGGCCATATTTGATGAATCATTTGAAGATCCATTGGTTCCTTTTAAGTAAACCTGGGTTGTAAGTTGAGAAGTAGGTAGGGTAACAATTATAATGGTTTATGGTATTTAAGGTCTTCAACATTTATCATTGATGGCATAATGGATGAATTAGTGTTTTTGGTTAAGATGCACCAATTCCAAGTAGGCACTGTAGAACATGCATATTTGTTGGATAACAATATCTATGAAAATTTAACCATGTGAAGGGTTGCATCTATTTTGGCGGGTTGTGAGTTATTCAGGGAAGTGGTTAAGTGTTATTATGGGCTCACTTTTTGGTATTTTCATGAGCTGTTTGAAAGATTTTATGTTTGGTTGCATGCTACTGTTTCTATGTTATATTTCGCTTTCTACATTCAAAGAGAGAAATGAGAAACTAAGAAGAATGGTCTAAGGCTTGTGTGTACCTGGATGAAGTCGTGCGCACCGTTATTCAGACGTCGTGAGAACTCCTCTTTGGTTGTGGAGGATGACATCTGCAAAAGAAAGAGACTAAGACAAAGAAGACATTAGATGAGGAGATAGTGGGTTGCCAATCAAAGCTTGATCCCAAAAGCAAAGGCTTGAGGGATGTCAACCCACTGATTGATAAAACTAATGTCTAATAAAAGGCAGAATGATAAAATGCTGAAATGATTAAAGACTGAAAAGGAAATGGAAGCAAATGCTTACCTGAATGTTGTTGTCGGCCTGCTCACAGTCGCCGACGTCGGTGGTCTTACCGGCATCGGTTGTCAAGGTCTGTCGACGTCGGTGGGGGCAGTGGTCTCTGCGGCCAGCGTCGGTCGGGTCTGTGGTCTATGGATAGGTCTGTGGTCTGTAGATAGGTCTGAAAAGGGGTCTGAACGAGTTTTTGTGCTATTTGGATGGTCTGAGAGAGTTTGGTTTTGGTTAATGGTCTGTGCAGAGGTTTGGGCAGAGTTGCAGGGATGATGGACAGAGTGTATGGTCAGACAGAAGATAGAGGTAATAGGGAGACAGAGAAATAAGGATTCGAGTCTAGTCTGGTTAACAGTTTGGTCTGGGAGGAATATTACTTGAAAGTAATAATTGAAAACATAATGAAAACACAAACAATATACATACATGTGCCTTGTTGAAGGAGTGCTACTGATACCTGTACCTGTTGTTGATGTAGCCTGTGTGGAGGACCTGTTGTGCTTGCTGGTGTAGAAACTTGCTGTTGTTGCTGGTGCAGAAGCCCTATGAGAGGGAGAGTAAGAGGTCTGGTTTGAAGATTAGCAGATTGATTGGCAGAGTGGCGGATGGTCGAAGACTGAAGATTGAAGGATTCAAGAGTCGGATGAAGAGCAGGGGCGAAGGGAGGATAACGGACGTAGAAAACTATTATGAAGGAAACTGACACAGGTAATATCACCGATGTCGGTCGACAGTTGACTGCCATCGACGGTTGGAAGGCAGGAAAAAGGCTAAAAATAGCCTTTCGTCCGTTTTCCCAACTGTCGGGTCAGCGAGTCCGAGGAAGAAACGGTCGAAGGTGATTAAATGGACGTGAGAGGATGAAATGGGAGTCTAAGCATTAATATTGGCCATGTGGAGAATGAAGGGAATCCAAAGAAGGGCATCCTAGGGTGGTGAGGTGGCAAGTGAGAGAGAATTATTAACTTAAAATATGATAACTATTTCAAATTAACAAGACATGGGTTAGGAGTGGTTAAGTGGACAAAGGGGACCAAGGGGGGAGAGGACGAGGAGGATGACCAAGGGAGTAGACACGATTTCGGTGTCTACATTTGCCCCTTTTTGTCTTGTTGGTTGTTCTGGACGAATTACAAAACAAAAATAGGAGTTGATTGCCCTAGGTGTGGGATAAGGTAGATTTCCTCTTGTTGGTTGTTCAAGTGAACTGCAAGACAAAAACAGGAGGGTTGGTTGCCCCGATTATGGATGAGGTATTCCCCCTCAAAGCACGAGTCGAGGGAAGGGAACCTGAAATTAGGTGTTGATTTGACAAAGAGTGGATGAAGATGGTGAAGATGGAGTGTGAACGCTGCAAAAGTCATGATTGCACGTATACCACTTCGCGAGATGGTCAGGTCAAATTGTCACAGGTTGAGGGTCGAGGAGTGCCAAAATTGAAATAATCGGGCCCCAGCATTTGGTCGTAGCTGATCGGGTTATTCAATCAAAGCTGTAGCTCTAATGGGTCGTCGTGTTCCAGGTATCTCGGGCTCAGAAAGTGCTCTCGAAAACATGAAAAAGTCACAAGTAGTAGGGATCAACCAGCTTATGATCCTATACTTGTGAGGGTCAAAAATAGTCTGCGCATAATTTTGCTAACCATTCGTGAGGTAGCATACATGCAAAAACACCCAAGGCAATGTTGTCTTGGAAGTGGTCGAGGTCGGAGAAGACAGGCATGATCTCCAATGGTCATTGGTCGAGGTGGATGGATGGACGAAAGAATGTGGCCGAGCTAACCTCAGAAGACTGAGTGCTGCCTACATAGCCCTTGTGTGAAGGGCCTCAGACCAATGTAGTTCTCCCTAAAAGGAAGGAATGGTCAAAGTGGTCGATGGTCTTGGTCGAGGTCAAGGTCATGGTCAAAAGGGGGATAGGGTTTGTCCATCAGGGAGACGAACAAACAAGGGTGGTCGAGCTAACCCCAGAGGATGTCGTGTCATCTGAGTGCTGCCTACATAGCCCCGATCTTAGGGCCTCAGACCAATGTAGTTCAGACAAGGAGTTTGAGTGGTAGGCAAGAGGTCAAAAGGTTCGAATGATTGGTTTTGGTCAAGGTTAAGGTCGAGTGATGAAGGAGAAAAGGGGTTTGTCCATCTGAGAGACGAACAAATGGGATGGCCAAGCTAACCCTAGAAGATGTCGTATCATCTGAGTGCTGCCTACATAGCCCCAGTCTTAGGGCCTCAGACCAATGTAGTTCGAACAGAGAGATAGAATGGTCGATGATTGGTTTGGTCATGTGTCGAAATGATGAGGAGAAAGAGATGTTACAGCCTTTTCCTAATGGTGTATGATGTAACATTGGTCGAGGGTCTTTCATCCCTAACAATTTTCCATATTCGTGATGGATGTATGCTAAAAATGAATTGAGGTCTATTTATGCTTCAACAAGTATTGGTTTATGCTTAACATAAATTGTGTCGGGTCAATAGTTTCCATGTGTATTGGTGTCCATAAAAACTAGTGTGAATAGGCTATGTGAGTGGTTAGAAAAAGTGTTGAGTTGAGCTGGTTTGACAAATGATGTGGTTGAATGTGACCAAAGTGTAGAGAAAGAAGAGAAAGGCATATTCACCCTTTCATTGACAAATACTAGAATGACAGCATAGATAGGGGTTGTTAGAATCGAGAGCCCCATTCATGCATTACGTCGTTGACCAGTGGTTGATGTTAGAGAAGTAATTGAATCACTTGACATTAAGTGAGCTCGAAGTCCCTTGAGTATGCTGGGGTGATGAGTTGGATATGTGATGTGAGAGGATGGGGTAACCCTTTTGTGGCAGGAAGAACCTTGCCCCTTTTATAGGCGACCCAAGAATGACTATAGGCATGTCCATGGCTTGATAGCTTGTCAATCATTTTTTTTTTGTGGTGGACTGATCGATGCGAGAAGTCCACATAGGGATGTTGTTTTGCTTGGTGGTCATATATGTGAAGCTGATTGATGCGAAAAGCTTCAAAAAGAGTGTTATCTGTAACAATATTTAGTCATAGCCATCCTTCGAGGGAGTGGTCTATACTGTGCTTTAAATGCTTTTGATATGGCTTGGCCTAGCTGTCCTTCGAGGGAGCAGTCTACATTTAGAGTTTTATGACCTTTGATAAGATAGGTATCCCATTATTTGACATGTTTTATTGACTGAAGTTTAGCCATGGACGAGCCTCTAGAGGTTTAAGGGTTCCCTTTTATTAGGACAAAGCATTCATGCTTGACAAAAGGGTTGACGAATGTTGGGAATCAGGATTGAAAGGAATAAGAATGACGAGGATGGGGATTGCTCAAGGGACGAGCTCAAGTAAAACGTCAAGTGATCGAGTACTCAACTAACAGTAGAATGGTTGCAGATACAAGGCATAAAAGGGCTCAAGTTTTGATAAGTCCTCGGGCCATGCTTGTGCATTATGATGAAAGGTCCGAGTCAATTAGGAGCGGATTTGCCCCATTTGCCTCTTCGCGATTGGTCACGTGTTGATTGATGTTGATTGGTTGATATGGTGGTTGATTGGTCGAGACTGGTTGAATGTTTGGTTGATGACTGGGAGGTTGGGTTGAATGTTTGGGTTAAATGTTTGGTCGAGGTCATGATTGATGATTGGTTAGTGTCTGGTCGGTGGTTTGGTCAATGTCGTGGTCAATGTCTGGTCATGGTCAATGTCTGGGTGAATGTCTGGTCAATGTCTTGGTCGAGATTTGGTTGAAGTCTTGGTCAATGTCATGATCGAGGTCTGATTGAGGTCTGGATTGATGATTGGTCGATGTCTAGTTGATGTTTGTTGATATTTGGTCGATGTTTGGGTTGAAATTGGTAGTCGAAGCTTGGATGAACATTGAATTCCCTCAGCGGCTAGGGAGAATGTTTGACAGATTGGTCGAGGTCGATTGAGGCTTGGTGGTCAGATTGACTGTGTTGATGTCGAATAAGGGGGTTAAAAGCGATAAAGGGACCATAGTCTGGCGTGGAGATCTCGATTTAAGTGATGAGGTTTGAGAAGCATGGGTCGATGTTGATGATTTGTCGAAGGGGTGGTCAAGAGGATCCTTGATGAGAAGGGTATCTTTTTTCCAGTGTTGACGAGTGACAGCTTTAAGAGCACAACAATGCTCAGTGTCATGTCCCGGAGTGTGGTGATAATGACAAAATTTAGAGTTGTCGAACTAAGATGGTCTTGATCTGAGAGTCAATGAGTGGGGCGGTGTTGAAGGCTTGTTGCTAACGTGGTCGAGAAGAAAGGTGTCATTCCCCAGACATTGGCGAATGACAACCTTGAGGGCACAACAATGCTCAGTGTCGTGCCCGGGCGTGCGATGATACGCACAAATCTGAGTGTCGTCGAACTAGGGTGGTTTTGGTCTGAGAGATTGATATGGTTTAAGAGGCGGGAGATTGATGTGAGAGGACTGTAACAATTGCCGTAACAGCAAGGCATAAGAACCTTCTAATGGGTCTGTGTGTCTTGTTGCAGTGGGGGTTGATGACTTTGGTTTAGGAGGCATTGGTCAATGGATTGGAGGAGATATATGTCTGATGGGTCGAGAGAGTAATGGAGGCGACTTGCCTCTATGAAGTATGGGAGTGGGAAGCACTCCTATTAAAGTGGACGGATGCAGGCCCAAAATTGAAGGTAATGATGAAGGTGGGGGAGGAGTCCTCCAGTGTGGTTTAGTGGCCTTCTTTAGTTTAGGTTGAGGGCCACCATTATGCGAGGCAAGGTTAGATGCAGGTTTGGGTTCAGATGTGGATGGAGGTGAGTGAGATGTAGCAATCTCAGGCAAAGGGCAAGAGGAAATCGTGACTGGGTCTTCCTCGATCGAAATGGGCGGAGAGACTAGTTCTTCTCTTGGTGGAGAAGAAATAGGAGAGTGTGGCTCCTCAAGAGGGCAGAGGGCAGGGATGATGGTGCCTTCTACTTGTGGTTGAGGAGTAGGCAAGGTAGGGTCCTCCATTGGTAGGAGGAAAGACGAAGGCATGGCTAATGGCATAGGTATGGTCAAGGCATCCTCCAGTATAAGAGAGGTCGATGAAGGACTAACAGGAGAAGAAGATTTTTCTATCTGTGGAAGAGAAATAGGGGAAGAAGGGTCTTCCACCTGTGAAGGAGGTTGGTCAGGGACAAGAGGTGAGACCGTGTTGACCGTGCGTATGTCATGCTCATGGGAGCTATCGGCCATGGTCTGGACATTGTTTTGAGTAGGCGGATGATTAGGAAAAGGTTGTTTGAAGATAGCGATATGTTGGTTAGGTGGGGCGTTTGGGTTATCCAAAACAAGATCCCCCTTGTCGATCATGTCTTGGACTATGTTTTTGAAGGTTCGACAATTGTCGATGTCATGGCTGTGGATGCGATGATAGTGACAGAAGTCGGCCTCCCTATACCATGTAGGGAGGGATTTTGAAGGGTCGAATTGAGGTGGTCGAATTGGAGGGAGATTGAGGACCCCCTGCTTGACAAGTTTTTCTAAAATGGAAGCGTATGATTCTCCAAGTGGAGTGTATGAACGCTGGATGTACCGTTGTTGGAATTGTTTGGTGATGCTTAAAGATGTAGAAGGTTGAGAGTGATTAGTTGTTATCAAGGATGGTGATCTAATGACCATAGTGTTGGCCACTCCTTTGGGTTTGGAGTGGGAAGAAGGAGAAGGTCTGGAAGAAGAACGGTCATTAGTTTTTGCGTTGGTATTATGCAATTTGACCTTGTCTTCTTCAATGGCACGGAGTTCGAGCTTTCGGGCCATGGTGAAAGCTTCATCAAAAGTGTGAAATGTTTGAAAACACAAGGTAGAAGAGATGTGCCTGGCACATGCTCGAGAAAAGAGCTCGATGAGCTCAGGTTGAGGCAAGGAGAAGGAGAGATGGTTAATCAAGCCTCTCCAACGGGTGACAAAATCGACTATTGATTCGTCGTCAAATTTTTTGATGGAGTAGAGGTCTGTGATTGAGACTTGTTTGGTGATATTAATAGAAAAATGGTCGAGAAATAATTGGGCAAGTTGGATGAATGAAAAGATAGAATGTCTGGTAAGAGAGATATACCAGTCAAGGGCGGGGCCAGAAAGTGACATGGGAAACGTGCGTAAAAGTAATGCATCATCATGGGCTATAAGATAGCAAGCATGTATGAATGCCCATAGATGTTGTTGCGGGTCTTCCTTACTCTGGAAGCGAGTAAATTTAGGAAGCTCCCACTGGTTGGGGTATGGTTGGATCAGGGTAGAAGGATGGATGGGTTCATTGCGAATTTGCTCATACGAGAGAGCATTGCGCGAACTAGAAATAGAGGTCTCGAGACTGACATTTTATCCATCAACATTTTGATGAGATCTGCTGACAGATTGGCGGATGGGGCGCCCCCTAGGTTTTAGGGCACTTGAAAGGTGCTAGAAGGGGCATACGACGTAGTCGGTTGCGCTTGTAGGGGCGCAACATGTGTAACTAGTCGCAAGAACAGAAGTGGAGGCTAAAGGTGGTTGGGTTATGAAAGTAGAGGGCATAATTTGACTAGATACTGCCAAAGGTGGTTGCGTGGTGGCATTGGTAAAAGGGGAGATAGACACTCCTGCATTTATGGGTGCAAGAGTGTGAGGGGTCGAGACAATCAAGTTCTGGTATGATGTAGAACTCGGTTGAATTGCGTGTGGTTGAGGGGGTAACGAAACCTCGATGGAGGTTGGTTTAAAAATAGATGGGGAGGCCAAACTTTGCGTATTGGCCATGGTCAGGTTAATGGTTGAGGCAAAAGGCTAGGTAGCGAGCGGTGTTAGTGTCATCACCGCTTTACCCAAAAGGTCTCACGTTGGGTTTCTTGCGAGATAGTTTTGGAGGGCTATGACATTGAGGTCCAAGAATCTTTCAAAATCTTGGTCTCCTTCAGGAAAAATGGGGGTCTGAGTTGGGGTCGGTCGAGTAGGAGTTCTTTCGGTCTCCGAGTGGAACTCCATTAGGGGACTGGTTATGGATGGGGAAGATGGAAGCGGTTGATGACTAGCGTGGTCAAGAAGAGCCTTGGTTTGACTGCGTGTCAAAACCATTTAAGGCAAGAAGGGGGTCAAGTTCCAGAAACTGTGTTTTTTTAATTTCAGAAACTTAGAATGTGGTTTTGGCAGAAAAAGGGTCAGGTTTTAGGCTGTTGTTTTGAAAAAAAGACTGTGACATTGACCGAGGTCGGTTGAAAAACCGATGTCAGTGAGGAAATATGGCCGACATCAGTCGAACCGATGACGGTGAGGAAAGGTTGTCGACGTCAGTGTTAAAGTTGATGCCAGTGACTGTGGTTTCTAGAAACTTAGAAAATTTGAAGATTCTTGGAAAAAAAAGGAAGAAGAACGTCCTCATTGCTCAAACAAGCAGATGGGAACAGAAGAACATAAGTAGGTCCTAAGCGTTAAATCTTAAAAATTAACTTTTTAGAATCCTGTTGGCTTATGCCTTAAAGTGATGTTTGGGAGGTTGGCTCTTAGAATGTGTCCTAGAAGAGGTAGTCTATGGATGGTTTCAGATTTTTGTTTAGGCGCTCAAGAATTCTGGGTTAGGTTTTGTACATGGCCTGGTGCTAAGGAGCAAGCTCCCCTCACTTCACGAGCCCAGTGATAAGCTGGTCTCACTTAGCCAAAATATACTTTCCCTAGAGATTAGACTCTGCCAGAGAACAGAGTGGGCTTTCCCTTTGGTGATGAAATCCAAGTAGGATTGCCGGGACGGGTAAGGTATACGCTGGGTGATGAAATCCCAGTCGGGCCTTGTCTCAGGTGAGTTTGATGTTTGATTTGGTGCAAGTGGTTTGGTTGTGTAACATAAAGTGGACTATGATTAATTCATGATGCAATTTATTAATTACTAGGTGTGGACTAAGAAATGCAAGCAAGCAGAAATGAAATGCGATGTGTTTTAAGCCCAAGTCGAAATGTGAGTTCGAATGAAAATAAGTTGAGAAAGGGTTGAATAATATGACTTTTGACTAGTTTGAAATGCAAGAAAAGAAAGAAAGGTTCTTTTTAATCCTGCTTATGATGTCGTTTAGAAGAGAAGGGAGAGGTGAAAAGGGAGAAACCTAATGCACCTATATGAACAGAAAGAAAAGAACCCAAGGAAGACCCTAAGATCCCACCGGGTGTGCCAGAATGTTTCTATGTTATATTTCGCTTTCTACATTCAAAGAGAGAAATGAGAAACTAAGAAGAATGGTCTAAGGCTTGTGTATACCTGGATGAAGTCGTGCGCACCCTTATCCAGACGTCGTGAGAACTCCTCTTTGGTTGTGGAGGATGACACTTGCAAAAGAAATAGACTAAGACAAAGAAGGCGTTAGATGAGGAGATAGTGGGTTGCCAAGCAAAAGCTTGATCCCAAAAGCAAAGGCTTGAGGGATGTCAACCCACTGATTGATAAAAGTAATGTCTGATAAAAGGCAGAATGATAAAATACTGAAATGATTAAGGACTGAAAAGGAAATGGAAGCAAATGCTTACCTGAATGTTGATGGCGGCCTGGTCACAGTCGCCGACATCGATGGTCTTACCGGCATCGATTGTCAAGGTCTGTCGACGTCGATTAGTCTGCCGATGTCGGTGGGGGCAGTGGTCTCTGCGGTCGGCGTCGGTCGGGTCTGTGGTCTATGGACAGGTCTGTGGTCTGTAGACAAGTCTGAAAAGGGGTCTGGACGGGTTTTTGTGTTGTTTGGATGGTCTGAGAGAGTCTGGTTTTGATTAATGGTCTGTGCAGAGGTTTGGGTAGAGTTGCAGGGATAATGGACAGAGTGTATGGTTAGACAGAAGATAGAGGTAATAGGGAGACAGAGAAATAAGGATTCGGGTCTGGTCTAGTTAACAGTCTGGTCTGGGGGGAATATTACTTGAAAGTAATAACTGAAAACATAATGAAAACATAGACAATATACATACATGTGCCTTCTTGAAGGAGTGTTGCTGATACATGTACCTGTTGTTGATGTAGCCTGTGTGGAGGACCTATTGTGCTTGCTGGTGTAGAAGCCTGTTGCTGTTGCTGGGGTAGAAGCCCTGTGAGAGGGAGAGTGAGAGGTCTGGTTTGAAGATTGGCAGATTGATTGGCAGAGTGGTGGATGGTCGAAGACTGAAGATTGAAGGATTTAAGAGTCAGATGAAGAGCAGGGGTGAAGGGAGGATAACGGATGCAGAAAACCGTTATGAAGGAAATCGACGTTGGAAATATCACCGACGTCGGTCAACAGTTGACCGACGTCGGTGGCTGAAAGGTAGGAAAAAGGCTAAAAATAGCCTTTCGTCCATTTTCCCAACTGTCGGGTCAGCGAGTCCGAGGAAGAAACGGTCGAAGGTGATTAAATGGACGCGAGAGGATGAAATGGGAGTCTAGGCATTAATATTGGCCATGTGGGGAATGAAGGGAATCCAAAGAAGGGCATCTTAGGGTGGTGAGGTGGCAAGGGAGAGAGAAATATTAACTTAAAATAAGATAATTATTTCAAATTAACAAGACATGGGTTAGGAGTGGTTAAGTGGACGAAGGGGACCAAGGGGGGAGAGGACGAGGAGGATGACCAAGGGAGTAGACACGATTTCGGTGTCTACAACTACTTTCCAGGGAGTAGTCTTCTAGAATGGCCTATGAATTCTTTATTGTTGTCTGCTTTGATGATTTTCACTGTAGTGAGCAGTTTTCTATTGAATTCTTAAGGGGTGTCTATTGCAGGCGTTAAGTTCATTCTTTAGTTCCTGCATTTATGTTGGTTGAAAATAGAGTGGTATTTTAATTAGATTTTTTTATGGAAGCATATCAGTTTTGCAAATTTGACTATCAATTTGAGGGGAGGCAGAGTTAATGTTTGTAATGTGTCTTTGTGTGTTTTGTGTGTGGAATGATGTGTGAGATTGATCTTCTTTGTTAGCATGTATTTTCCTTAATTTAAGATGTTAGGAACCCGTGCCTTACCCTTCTCTTTGCAGTATTACTGTAATAATTGTTATAGATGCATATGCTTTGTACGTCGTCCCTTAGAGCATATTTGAATTGTCCCACATTCAAGGGAAGTAGTAGTTGTTAGAATAGAGTTAGTATATAAGTAAGTGTTGAGGCCCAATGAAGGCATCCACAAATTTATTGTATTGAGCTTGCCCCCTCGAAGTGCCCTATGATCAATATAAGCTTTATGTGTTTCTGTTATTCGTAAGAGTTATTTTATTTTTGCATATTTTGATTAAATCTGTTGTAGCAGGTAATCTGCTGCATGAGGTTCTTCTCATCAATATCAAAGCACTTTCTTGGCTTTGTGGATAGATTTGGAGCAGAGCTTCAAGGAGCTGCGCTATTTTTGGCAAGAATTTTATTTTATTGCAGGTTCTGTCATTTCGGATTGGGTAAATGCCCATCCGCTTAACTGTGGGAAGTGTTTGGGCATAAGCCCTAAAACTCATTGTGAGGAGTACCACTAGAACCCTGAAGTAGCTGGCCCATTGAGAGGACCTACCAGCGAAAAGGGCAATGACCCCATCTCGATTGATTAGTTCCCACTTGTGAGGTAAACCAAAAGCTGTCGTTTAGGGGTAAACCCGTGGCCAAATTTTTTTGGAGAGCAGTACTCAATCAGATAGCTTTGGTGGCTAGAGAGAATTTAAAAAAATCCTTTAGGCAGCCAAACAAACTTGGGGTCCATATCCAACTTATCAGGTTCAGAGAGCAAACAACAACGTATCCACAGTTGAGGATATTTCCAACCACACAGTTGCAGACAATCCATTTCTGAAGCAGCAGTTTAAAAAAAAACAAATAGCAGCGAAAAAAATAGAGCCTCCAAAAAAAAAATTTGTTCCTTGGCTATTAACAACTGGTTATGGTCACCACTCGTGTGGGCACAAAAATCATGGAGGAAGAAATCGCCACATTGAAATCTCAGGTTACAAAGTTAACCGATATGATGTGTGGCTTGAATCAACAGAATAATATCTTGCTCAATAGAGTGTAGAAGGAGGAGTCTTTTTCAGAGCGTTGCTCATTTGCTTCCAACTTCTCACGTGGACCTAAGCTAGACTTTCCACGGTTCAATGGTACAGATCCTACATGATGGATATATCGAGCTAAACAATTTTTTAACCTCCACAATACTTATTCTACAAACAAAGTCCCAATTGCTTCCTTTCATCTGTAACAAGAAGCACTTCAGTGGTACCGTTGGTATCTCAAGTCAAATGATGAACCCGATTGGTCAAATTTTGTATCCTTAAATTTGGGCAGGTTTGGTCCCTCAGCATTCGAGGATTTCACAGGAGCTCTCACCAAACTCCGTCAAACAAGTATTGTTCGTGAATATCATATTGAATTTAAAAAACTTGCTAATCACACTAAAGGGTTGTCAGATGACTTATTCAAAAGTTGCTTTGTTAGTGGCCTCAGAGAGCCAATCCACTCGGAGGTAAAAATGTTTTGACCTAAAAATATGATGGATGCTTTGGGTCTGGCTATGTTAGCAGAAGATAAACTCTCCACACAGCGTCGACCTCCCACCTTTTCACTAGTAAAGAACACAGTGAATCAGCGGACAACCATAACCACACCAATCAAGCGCCTAACTGAGGCAGAGATGTGGGATCACAAAGAGAAAGGATTATGTTACAACTGTGATGACAAATGGGTTAAGGGTCATAGGTGCGTCCAATAAAAACTTTACTTACTCGATGTGGAGTCACCACCAGAGCAGGTCAGTGAGCCTGATATTCTTGAATTTCAAGATGCTCAAGAAGAACTTGGCATTGAAGAGGACCCAGTGGTTCACGAGACTCAACTTGAGATCTCAGTGCATGCACTAGCAGGTCTCACCACTCCCCAAACCATGCAGGTCAAAGGGTGCTTCAAAAATATCCCTCACAATCCTCATTGACTCGCATAGTACTCACAATTTCATTGATCCTTGCATTGCAAAGGTGGCATACTACTTTGTATACCCTTATTATAGCTTTAAAGTCATGATTGCTAATGGGGGCACATTGCCATGTAAAGGGAAGTGTCGAAATGTGCGTATTGCAATGAGTGATTATAATTTTTGCTTTGATATGTTTGCCCTACCTTTAGGAGGATGTGATGTGGTTTTAGGGGCACAATGGCTTCGCACATTAAGACCTATTTTATGGGACTTCTCTGAGCTTTGGATGCAATTCACAGATAATGGTTAGAAGCACACCTTAAAAGGGTTATTGCCAGGATCTTCTAGCATCATCAGTTCTCATCGCATGGAAATTTTTTTGAAGAAAGACTCACATGGGGTCATTGCACTGCTGCATTCCATTCAACTCTAGCCCCCTGCTACTACTAACCACCCTACAGATTTACAAGCATGCAACCATTTTTTTAGAACCAGTAGGTTTGCCCCCTTCATGCCCTGAAGATCACCGCATTCCTCTCCTTCCAGGAAGCATCACACCCAACATCTGGGCATACCGTTACCCCCATATGCAAGAGACTGAAATTGAGAACTTAGTCTGAAAACTCCTCAAGTTTGGAGTTATTCACCCTAGCACCAGCCCATATTCCTCCTCAGTGCTTCTTGTCCACAAAAAAGATGGGTTGTGGTGCCTTTAAATTGACTTTTGAGCCCTTAACCACCTCACTATCAAGGATAAATTTCCAATTCCTGTCATTGATGAGCTTCTTGATGAGCTCCATAGGGCCAAATTCTTCTCCAAGATGGATCTACGTTCTGGCTATCATCAAATCTGAGTGCATCTTGATGACATTCCCAAGACAGCCTTCCATACGCATGAAGTTCACTATGAGTTCCTTGTCATGCCATTTGGCCTTACAAATGCCCCTTCCACTTTTCAATCACTCGTGAATAATTTCTTTCGGCCTTTTCTCCGTCAATTTATTTTAGTTTTCTTTGATGACATTTTGATCTACAGCCGCACATGGGCCGAGCATCTACAACATATTGACAGGGCATTACAACTGTTAGCAGACAATCAATTATGTGCCAAGCAATCCAAGTGTTCATTCGGTCAAGAGGAAATTGACTACTTGGGGCACTTTGTTTCAGCCAATGGGGTTCGCGTGGACCTCAAAAAAATTAGTGCTATGCAGAATTGGCCTTGACCAACCACTCTCAAGAGCCTTCGTGGTTTTTTAGGCCTGACAGGATACTATCGCCAGTTCGTCAAAGATTATGGAAAGATCACGGCTCCTTTGACTTCCTTATTAAAGAAGGATGCTTTCACCTGGGATGCAATAGCTGATCATGCATTCGTCAAACTCAAATAGGCTATGTGTAGCACACCAGTTTTGGCACTGCCAGACCTCACCAAAACTTTTGCCATCGAAAGTGATGCCAGTGGCATCGACTTGGGTGATGTTCTTCTCTAAGAGGGCCAACCAATTGCCTTCAATAGCAAAGCCCTTTTTGGCCGCAATTTAGCTTTGTCTACATATGAAAAGGAAATGATGGCAATTTTATAGGCAGTACAAAAATGGAGACCCTACTTACTAGGAAATCATTATTGCATCAAAACTAATCATCAGAGTTTGAAATATTTCTTGGAACAACAGGTCTCATCCCCAACTCAGCAGAAGTGGGTCAGCAAACTCATGGGTTATGATTATGAGATCACCTATAAGAAGGGAAAAGACAATGTTGTCGCTGATGCTCTCTCAAGAACCTTCAAGGACCAACCTTCCCTCTCTGCCATCTCCATGCCCATTCTGAACTGGTTGGAATCTGTCCAACAAGGGTATGCAAATGATCCCTCCTTGTGCCACCTCATTCATCAATTGGCCACTAACCCCTCTGCAGTATCGCATTATTCATGGGATGGTGCTTCTCTGTGATACAAGGGTCATCTAGTGCTTTCCCAAAGCACAGACCTGCATCAGGCCGTCTTCTATGAAATCCATGCTTTCCCCTCAGCAGGGCACTTAGGATTTCTGAAAACCTATGAGCAGGCACGTCGACACTTCTTTTGAAAAGGCATGAAAGCCGACATTGAATAGATGGTGGTCGAATGTGATACCTGCCAACGAAACAAAGGTGAAACCACATTGACTCCTGATTTGCTCGAGCCTTTGCCAATTCCTACTAGGATCTGGACAGATATTTCCATGGATTTCATTGAGGGCCTCCCTAAATCTGGGGGAAAGATAGTGATCCTAGTCGTAGTCGACCGCCTCTCCAAATATAGTCATTTTTGTGCACTCAGCCACCCATACACCGCCTCCACAGTCACACAGGTTTTCTTGGATCAGATCTTTTGTCTCCATGGCATTCCTTCCTTAATTGTCTTAGATCGTGATGCCACTTTCACTAGCCATTTTTGGATAGAACTATTTCGTCGCACAGGCACACAATTGAGAATGAGCTCTGAGTACCACCCACAAACAGATGGCCAAACAAAAATAGTTAACAAATGCTTGGAGACCTTCCTTCGTTGCTTTACTTCAGAACAACAACATCAATGGGCCAAGTAGCTTCCCCTAGCTGAATGGTGGTACAATACCTCATACCACACTTCCACCAATATGACTCCCTATGAAGCAATTTATGGTCAAGCACCGCCACCACTTCTTCCATATAATCTTGGCAGCTCACCAGTTCAGGCAGTTGACACTACTCTCTAAAATTGAGATCATATTCTCCGCATCTTGCGGGACAATCTCCACATGGCACATAACTGAATGAAGTAGTAGGCTGATCAGCACCGCTCTGAGCGTACCTTTTAACCTGGTGATATGGTCTTTCTTCGTCTGCAGCCATACAAGCAATCATCACTAAAACCAAAAGGGCGCCAAAAGCTTGCTCCAAAGTTTTATGGGCCATATAAGGTTCTCCAGAAGATTGGGTCAGTTGCTTACAAGTTAGAGCTTCCACGTTCCTCCCAAGTTCATCCCATTTTTCATGTCTCCTGTTTGAAGCAAGTTCTTGGATCCAACATCCGAGTGCAGACAGTTTTACTAGCACTTGATAATGAAGGCTCCATCCTTCTTGAGTCGGAAGCAATCCTGGATAGGCATACCCACCAACTTCGATCCCGCTCCATCACAAAGGTCTTAATCCAATGGCATGGCATGCAACCAGAAGATGCAACATGGGAACCATTCTTCCAGATTCAACAACAATTCCCACATCTGAAGCTTTAAGGGCAAAGCTTTTTCAAAGGGGGAGGGGATGTTAGGAACCCGTGCCTTACCCTTCTCTTTGCAGTATTAGTGTAATAATTGCTATGGACGCATATGCTTTGTACGCCGTCCCTTAGAGCATATTTGAATTATCCCACATACAAGGGAAGTAGTAGTTGTTAGAATAGAGTTAGTATATAAGTAAGTGTTGAGGCCCAATGAAGGCATCCACGAATTTATTGTATTGAGCTTGCTTAAAGGAGGTTTCCCCCTCGAAGTGGCCTGCGATCCATATAAGCTTTCTTTGTTTTTGTTATTTGTAAGAGTTATTTTATTTTCGCATATTTCGATTGAATCTGTTGTAGCAGGTAATCTGCTGCAGGAGGTTCTTCTCAGAAGAGAAGGCAAATAATGGAAACATTTGCTTGTGGGAGGTTTAAGTTGTTACACATTCCTTTTTTGATGGTTGCGTTCTGTAAATAGGCAATCATTATTTTGCAGTGTGCTTTTGCAAATTAGTATAGAAATCAATGTTTTGTTAAAAGCTTTGAATTATTAAAAGTGATTTGGAACATCTCATTGTTTGGTTGTACCATCCATTGCCAGACGACATTTCAGTTCAAATGGCCCTGGACATAAGGGCAAAGCCCACCGTTAATTCTTTACCATTTGTTTTTTTGGAGATTTTTTACACACAAACATCTAAACTGGCATGATACACATACCTATATTTTAATGTGGAGTATGATTTTGTAGGCACTTTTGAAGGTGGATAGTATATAGGAAATCATTGGTCAGAGGATTGGAAGATGTGAAACATTGTGCTTTGTGAATCAAGTGAGGGACCAAAAATAACTTCAAAAAGAGACCATATTTTGGATTTAGAAGTAAGTAGGTTGAAATCTATGACAATGAAGAACTTCGGTTATGAAAGAAGCTATTTTATATTTCATTATTAATAACGAATGGAATTTGCATTTGCATTGAGAAAATGTAGTTAAAAATGATAAAAAAAAGTGGTTTAAAGTGCATCTATATGTAGTTTTTTGGTTTATAATTTGCAATTTGAAATTGGGAGGTTGTAAGGGGAAGGAAAAACTAAAAACTGGAAAATGCCAAATTTCAAATTTTAAATCTTGGTTTATATATATATATATATATATATATATATATATATATATATATATATATATATATATATATATATATATATATATATATAAAATCTCAAAATAGTTGTAAGCAATAATTTTTCACATATCTCCACTTTTCAAAAATTGCTATGAGCATTCAAGTTCTTCATTTTTCAAGGCTTTTGCTTAAATCTACGGACTCTACAAATACGTTTCTACAGACTCAACATGCTTGAAATTAGCAGGTTCAAAGGCTTTTGCAAGGGAGTTCAATCAAAAGAACAAGTTTTCAACACTTAGTCATTTTTAGGATTGGTTCAGTGCCTCGGTTCAACCAAAAGAGTTCAATCGGCAAGCTTCAAAGAACAAAGGCTTGAATCATTGAACCTTGAACCATTTTGGTTCAACGGGTTCAACGACCAATTGGTTCAATGCGCTTGGTTCAAAAGATCAAAAAGACTTGGCCAAATAACGAAGAATCAACTGACTCAACCATTAAACTATTGAACCAAAGCTGGTTCAATCGGTAGGTTCAAGGGGCTGCTCCAAAGCCAAAGGAACAAGTGCCCTTGCGGAAGGCAGTGGACCGAGGCCAAGTACCCTTGCGGAGGGCAGTGAGTAAAAGCGGATAAAGTTGGAAATCCCTCAGGAAAATGACTAAGTAAAAGAGGCTGAAAGAATTCTTTCGAAAGTATTTTTTGTGGGAAAATGACTAAGGTAAAATTCCTTCAGAATTTTTGTTCGAAAGAATTCACTCAAAAAAAAACCCTGAAAGCCAAAAGCCTGCCGAAGAAGCAAGAACCCACCAGGGAAGTTAAAGCCCTAGGGCTGCAAAAAAAATCTTGAAGGGTAGGTACCCTTGTGGGGGGTGCTTGACGATTGAGAAATGACCATTTTAAAACCCTGAAGGGACACCTTCCCTTTGGGACGTTCCAAAGGCTGAATAAAGACGCAGAAAGGAACCTTCAAAGACTTAGACAAAAAGGGCTTCATAGAATGAATTGAATGAATTGATTGAACCATTGAACCAAAAGGTTCAACGAGTTCATAGGTTCAAAGGTTCAACCAGTGCGATGAAGATCAAAGAGCTTAGAAAGAACAAGGAAGCAATGATTGAACGGGACAAAAGATGAACCAATGAACCGATTGAACCTTGAATCAAAAGAGTTCAAAGTTCAATTGCTCATAGGTTCAAAGGTTTAAAGGCGGCCTCAGTCAAAGAAAGAAGCAACAAACAGGTGGTTCAATGGATGGTTAAACCAAGAAGCAGGTAAGGGATTGAACCAGGAGGCAATGGAACAAAAGAGACAAAATGAACTGATGAACCAATGAACCAATGTACTTTCAATGGGTTCAAAGGTTCAAGGTTCAACATGGTTCAAGCAGCTAGCGACCATTGATGGCCTCGCAGACGTCAAAGTTAAAGTAAGGGAATATCCGTGGAAATTCAAATAGAGCACAAAATTTAAAGGAAGAATCAAGCGACTGGCTAAAAAGAGAGCTCGAAAGCTCAAATTGCTACAGGAGAGAGAAGATCAATGCAAAGGATCATAAATATCTTCAAAATAGTTATTTACAATAGGTGAAATAGTGGATCAAGTAGACTTCTGAGCGCACCAAATCAAGGACGCAAGCCTATTTTTCTTTCATGAAGTAATGGCAAATTGGACAGCTATGTAAACATCAGGAAAAGGACCAGACATTCCATACTAAGAAGAGACATATTAGAGGAATGGACATGCCATAGTTATGGCAATGCATTGTTCCTAGCATGGTCCCTCTAGACAAAACTGAAGGTGCATTGAAGGCGTTGACTGCAACATAGACTGTCCCATGGGAAAGAACACCAAGCCTTGCATAATTGCTATACATTATAATTTCTCTCATTATGCAAGGAAGATCTTCCCGTTAACAGAAGCAAAACTCTGCCCGAATTGAAAGGCGAATATTAAGACTTTGAGCTCATATTGTTGTTCATATTATTTTATTTGAATGAGAAAGCAAGTTACTTGCAGACTTTGTGCTGTTATAGCTTGTGCCATTTTAGGAGATTGTTCTTATGTCTGTCTTTTAGACGCATTCTTGTTTATTTAATCTAACAAGTAGAATTAGTGGAAGTGATAAATAAGATGTCCTAAAGTCAGTTACTTTTAGACTTTGTGTTGTTATAGTTGTCTTCAGTGTGTGTTTATTTTCTGTTCCTGTGTAAAGGATCTTGGGATGACTTTGTGCCCTCATTATCCTTTGTATTTCACTCTTGGGCAGTTGAGGTGGAGACTTTGTGCTACGTCTCAGTCTGCTGGTTACTACACCCTTGGTTACCAGTTACTTGTCACTACCTAAAAGAACTCCTGGTGTTCCCTGCAAGAACACTTCTAAAAGAAGAGAAGTGCCTTCAATGTCTTCACCAGGATTTTCTCTTTTGTTTGTTAACATCATCTCTAAAAAAATGAAAGGAAATACAAAATGAAAGGAAATAACAGGTGACGATTTGACGTCCCAGCATTAAAATAATATAATGCTCGAGGACATCATGGCTCAAGGAAATACTCGAGGACATAATGGCTCGAGGAAATAATTATCCGACAATACAAAATGAAAACAATACAAAATTTGAAGAATTAATTGTCACCTGAATGGTCACCCAAATTGTTGTCCGGATCATTCCTCCCTCTTTGAAAAGTAATGGTCCCCATTGAGTCAATATTCCCCGTCAAGTGGGGTAGTTGTGTCTTGATTTGATTCTCTGTGAGCCACTCACCTTGGTGGCTAAACTGGCCTCTTCTAGCCACTCGATATAGCAGAATAAAGCGCCATCTTGTTGTCTTCATCCAAGTATCCACAATATGATCCTCTTCTACTGGAGCAAAACTCTGTGGATCAATCTCATCAATGTCTAGTTGTTATACCACAACTGAAGTGTCCAATACAGGGGGGTGATATGGTTTGAGGAGCTCCACATTGAATATTGGATGTAGACCAAGGTAGGCGGTAGGTTCAACTCAAAAGCATTTTTTGCAACTTTTCTGGTGATGGTGTATGGACCATATCGTAGGGGCCAAATCTTTCTATGTGGGCCTGCAAGCCATTCCTTTTGAAGCCGTAACCAAACCTTGTCACCCACAGTAAAATGGTGTGCAATCCTATGTTTGTCATGGCGTTGCTTATACTTCTGATTCATCTTCTCCAGGATGTTGTGAACTTGTTGCTGGATATGTTGCATTTGTTCAATAAACTTTGTTGCTTTTGCTACCTCAGCTCTTCCATGAGGTGTGTATTCCATGGTGGAAAATGGAACAGCTATATCAATTGGTGCCATGGGTGGGAACCCAAAACATACTTGGAATGGACTATGCTTGGTTGAGCTGTGCAGTGCTCGATTGTACCCATGTTGTATGAAAGGAAGTCCCTCATCCCATGTGCGTGGATGTTTGGAGTGATACATCCGAATCATGTAAACAATCAAGCGGTTTACCACCTCTGTCTGGCCATCAATCTATGGGTGGAAGGCTGTGGACTTCATCAGCTTAGTATCCATCATCTTCCATAGAGTGGACCAGAAGATGCTCAGGAACCTGCTATCTCAATCTGAGACAATGGACTTGGGGAGACTAAAATGGAGCCATACATGACTAAAATATAGTTGAGCAGTTTCCTCATCAGATATATTTTTCTTACAAGCAATCATGATAGCCATTTTTGAAAAATGATCAACTACCACAAAAATACAGTCCTTTCCATGTTTGGAAGTGGGCAAACCTGAGAGAAAATCCATTGAGATAGATTCCCAAGGCCTGGTTGGTTCTGGCAATGGCATGTACAATCCTTGCTTCTTATTTGTTGGCTTGGCTATTGCACATGGGGTGCAAGATTTGAGATATCTTTCCACATCTTTCCACATATGGGGCTAGTAGAAGTGTTTTTGAAGAACTACCAATGTTTTTTTGATACCAAAGTGTCCAGTTGTCCTACTGAAGTGTGCCTCCCATATCATCTTTTGTTGCTCTGCAACAAGAACACAGATGTGCCCTATATGGCAGAGGACATTATCTTGCAAATAGAAGTTATAAACATGTTCACATTTTTGGAGTGCTTGATATGTGTCAGCAAAGGTAGGGTCAGCTTCATACAGAGCACCCCAAGTGGCAGTCTCATGTCTGCACAGGTCAAGAACTATTGTGAGTGCAGTAATTGGTGGGCGGCTCAGACAATCTACAGCTATATTTGAGCTCCCCTTTTTGTGTTTGATTATCAAGTGGAATTGTTGAAGATACATGGCCCACTTTTGGTGCCTCACATTTCATAGTTTGCTTTGCATCTGGATGAATTCTAATGGTCTGTGGTCAGTGTGGATGACCGTCTCTTTCCCAAAGATGTAGTGTTTCTAGTGTTTACAGGCTTGTATAATGGCATAGAGCTCCTTATCATATGTTGGATATTTCTTGACTATATCAGTGAAAGTTTCACTGTGGTATGCAACAGGATGGCCATGTTGCATGATGATAGCTCCCATGGCATATTCAAATGCATTTGTCATCAACTCAAACGATTGATGCAAATCTGGCAAGGCAAGAATGGGGGCTGAGCAGAGTCTGTTCTTAAAATTGTCAAATGCCCTTTGCTATATTTCACCCCACTGAAATGTAGCTTTAGCTCCTCCTTTAGGCACTTGGGTTAGTGACCAAAAAACATGTGAAAATCCAAGAACAAACCTGCAGTAGAAATTTGCAAGGCCCAAAAAGCTGTGAAACTCTGTGAGGGTCCTTAGTGTGGACCATTCTCAAATAGCCTGAATCTTTTCTAGATCAACATGGACCCCTTCCTCATTCACAACATACCTGAGGTACTGAATTGTTGTCATTCTGAATGTGCACTTGTCAAGATTTGCATACAACTTGTGCTCCCAAAGAGTTTGAAGCACCTTACAGACCTGTTACAAATGTTCTTCCCATGTTTTGTTATAGATGAATATGTCATCTAAGTAGATACCCACGAATGAGTTGGTGAAGGGTCGTAAGATGTCATCCATCATCCTCATGAAGGTTGCAGGTGCATTAGTTAGGCTAAAAGGCATAACCAACCATTCAAAGAGCCCCTCCTTAGATTTGAATGCAGTTTTCTAGACATTAGTGGGATCGATGGGAATTTGGTGATAACCAAATTTGAGATCAATTTTGGTGAAGAACTTCGCACCATGAAGCTGGTCCAACGGGTCATCGATTATGGGGAGAGGGTAGCGATTCCTCACAGAGACTTTATTTAGGGCTCGGTAGTCAATGCAAAGCCTCCATGTTCCATCTTTCTTTGGTGCCAAGACGATTGGGCTACCACAAGGTGAAGAGCTTGAGCTGATGTGACCCCTTTGGATCAATTCTTGAATCTATCTTTTTATCTCATTATTCTCCAAAACTGATCTGTGATACACAGGACTGTTAGGCAAAGGTGATCCTGCGATTAAATCGATAGAATATTTTACCTGGCAATGCAGTGGAACTCCCGTGGGTGACTTGAATAAGTCATCATATTCTCCTGTGATTCATCCTATCTGCTTTTGTTGTTGTGTTGACTGTGTAGTCAGGACCGCAACATCAGCCTCCTTGGATTTCAGTGGTTTGACTACCATGAGAACAAATTGCTTTGTCTTCTCCACCAATCTCTTGCATTGCTTAGCACTGATTAGGGAGACAGATGTGGGAGGTGGTACCTCTAGTACCCTATAACACCATGTTCTAAGAGTGAGGGTGATCCTTCAGGTTCAGGATTCATAGATGCCATGTCGCTCATACATGAACGACTAACCAAGGAGTACATCACAAACATCTAGGTTGACCACATCACACAAGACTTCATCTTGGAATCATTTTATAGCATATGAAACAAGACATTGATGGGTGACACGAAGGTCTCTCCCTGGGCTCAACCACCCAATACTATAGGGTTTTGGATGAGGCTTCATGGATAGATCGAGACTTTTCACAACTTTAGCAGAGATTAAATTCTTTTTACTCCCACTATCAAGAATGAAATGCAAAGGCTTACCTTTTACCCATAATTTGGAGTGAAACAATCTTTCTTTGTCATCTGGTCTTTCCTCACGGGTCTATGATGAAGCGATGATGGTGTCAAGCTCAGCATCTATGATTTCTTCCTCGTCTTCTTCGACTGTGGGTTGTGTATGAGGTAAAGTAGTAGACGTCAAGTATTGTGACTCAGAGAGCAGTGACTTGATGGCTCGACATTCTTCTTTGGAGTGAGTTCCAGTTTTGTGGTAATCACACCATTTTCTAGCCTTCTCCTTCTGGGATTTCTTATCCCGAAACTCCTGCTTCCAATTTTGGCCTTGTGTTTGACCTTCCTTGTCACTTTTCCATTTGAAGGTTGACTCTTCGTATTCTTCTTGCCATGTTTCTGTTCAATCTTTAGTGCAAATTTATATGCCTCACTGAGGGTTTCCAAATTGAAGAGTTCCATTTCCCCTTGTATGTACCATTGTAGTCCACTACGATATTTGAGAGTTTTATGTTTCTCACTTTTTTGAATGCCTAGTCTTGCAAACAAAGAATGAAAAGTGTCTGTGTAATCTTGAACATATTGGTCCTTGCCTTGGCGAAGTTGTTGCCACTGTATGTACAGATCATCATACGCTCCAATGGGATAGTATTCTTCTTTCACTGCTTTCATAAAATCATCCCAGGTAGGTTCCACCCCAAGGCCAATGATATCCGTACTGAACCTCTTTTTGTACACTTTCCACTAGTTTTTCACGGGCAATGATGATTTCAAAAGAGCAAAAGTGATCTTTTCTCCATCAGTGAACTTATTTACAGAGAAGTAGGAAGATAGTTGATCCAACCAATTTTCCACTACATCAGCATTGATTTTGCCTTCAAATGTGGGAATATCAAAATTTACCTGAACCTTGAAGGGTGTTGGGGCACTGAAAGGAAGTTCCCTCGATGAGGAGCCAAGATGTGTAGCCGTGGAGCCAGAATTCCCCATCGGAAGTGTTTGAAAAATTTGAGTAAATTGTTGGAGCATCTGTGCTTGTTGCCGCTGGAGGGCTTCATTCACCATTTCCTTGAAAGGATCAGATGTCTCGGTGTCATCCACCATTTGAAGTCATTTAGGGCGCACAGGTGGATCGTTTGGAAGCTATGTCGCTTCCCACCCAAGTTTCTTGTAACCTGACCTCGTCCTTGGGATCATACACTCTCAAGACAAACCACTCCGATACCACTGATCCCGAACTCAAAAGTTCTGGTTGGCAAATATTTCAGTAGCACAAAAATAACACAATAACAATGAATTCTCTAAGAAGAGACGTCATATTACTTAACAATCACAATACAAATATTGGCTTATCTCTGGAAAGAGATGTCTACCTTCCCATTTCGGGTTACAATGCATTTATGCATATTTTTGAATAAACATCGAGAGATTAAGTGGCTCGAGGAATTAAATGTCCGACAATACAAAATGAAAGGAAATAACAGGTGACAATTTGACGTCCCAGCATTAAAACAATACAGCGCTCGAGGACATCATGGCTCGAGGAAATACTCGAGGACATAATGGCTCAAGGAAATAATTGTTCGACAATACAAAATGAAAACAATACAAAATTCGAAGAATTAACTGTCACCTGAATGGTCACCCAAATTGTTGCCCGGATCAATTACTTACTAATATAATTTATTCTTCCATTTCATTGGGCTAGTTCTTATTTCTATATCCCATTGAATACATATTTCATAATTGTTGCACAAATCTTGATCTACATAGGTGTTGTTAATATATTGGTCATATTTGTCATGATGTCGATGAATTACCTAAAATATCCCAATTTGCCCCCTCTAGATTGTCAAAGATAACATCACTTCAATCATTTGTACGAGTCTTTTTTGTTCATTAATTACTATTAACCTGAACATATCATGGTTCAAAATATCTCTTATTCAAAAATTAGATCAAATTTTGAAACGAGATCTAAACAAATATTCAACATATTGGGGCTCATTTGTCTATTGATTTTTTCCTTCCATGCAAACTTACTTCTATAATTCTTCTAGTTTCTCTAATAGGAGCTATTACTATATTACGTTGAGAAGAAACAATTCAAAAAGTTACAAATGAAAGCTCTTGCATTTATTAGTAGTATAAATATAATTTTTTGGATCGTAGAGGAATCATTACATTCCTTAAATAATGGAAAATTATAAACTTAATATAACTTTTTTTTGTATATGAATAAGTTGATGTATGAGGAGGTCCTTTATAATGTTCGAACATGCAATTATTTTAGCGTTTATTTATTATCTATTGGTATTTATGGACTGGTAACAAGAAGGAACATGGTTAGAGCACTTTTGTATCTTGAGCTACTACCGAATGTGGTTAATTTAAATCTAGTAACATTCTTAGATTATTTTGATGGTAGGTAAGTAAAGAGGAGCATCATATCAATCTTTATTACAACTATTGTAGTTGCTAAAACAGTTATTGGATTAGCTATTATTTTGACAATTTATCATAACAAAAAATCGACTCATATCAATCAATTTAATTTGTCAAAATGATAATATATACATATTTTAAATCTGTATATCTAGTCCTATTCAAATAGATACTAGGTCCATCTCTATAAAAATATATCTATATCTCTTCCTCTTTCTTTATTTTACAAAGATCGATACAATATTATGATCAATAAAAAATATGATTCATAATTTAAGTCACTATCCAAATATAACCTTATTATACTAGATTTGATGAAAATTGGAGAGATAAAAGCTAGACAAATATTATTATTCTGAAAGAATTCAAATCTATCCATTATATCCTGATACTACAATTATTGATTTTTTTGATAGTCATAATAATTGAAAATGGGAGGATATGGTTAATTCGAATCAATATGGAATTACCACTTCATGCTTTATTTTCACCATGGTTGGTAATAATAAGAGCAGAGAAAGATATGTATACAACTCTAACTTCTATGGGTCAATGTAATTTTAAAAGGAGAATAGCCTATTCATTAGTATCTCATATGGGTTTTGTAATTATAGGAATTGGTTCCATGATAGACAAAGGCTTAGTGGAGCCATTTTGAAAATTATTTTGTATGGATTAATTTGTGCTACACATTTCTTCTTGGCAGGAACAAGTTATGATAGGATATGTACTGTTTTCCTTGAGGAAATGGGAGGAGGAATCGTTTACCAATACCTAAAATCTTTACTATGTTCAGTAAATTTTTAATATCTTCTCTTGCATTGCTAGGAATGATTGGTTTTGTAGTAGATTTTATTATATTTTTAGGAATAATTATTAGTAAATATCTTCAACCTTTCGAATAATTATTACTGTAATTGTAGAAATTGGAATGACATTAACTCCTATCTATTTATTATCTATGTTGCGTCGAATGATGTATGGATATAAGTTTATGATTGTCTCGAATCCTTATTTTAAGGATATGGGATTGTAATTTTTTAAATTTTGATCTGTATCTTTCTACCAATCACAGATATTGGTCTTTACCCCGATCTAGTTCTATTTATATACAATGATAAGGTAGAAGCTATTTTCTATCGATCTTTCTTTGAATTAGATTTTTTTTCCTTACAGAGCTATCTAATAGGTTTAATTACTTCTTGTCTTTATGAGATATTAAAAGAATTAAAATAGAGAGAATTTCTCTCAAGTTTGAGTTATTTCAAGTAGTGATTTTTTACGATTCTATAATCACCCTTTGAAATAAATTGGAGGAACTGCCTATTGATCTCACTTCTCAATAACACAGAATGACTATATTGAATCTATCCTACATGAATTCATATCATTTATTTCTCTATGCTAAGTCAACCATCCATAGCTATGTAAACATGTTCCTAATAGATTAACCCGCAAATAATAGATCCAAACTATAAATTTTTTTAGAAAAGCCACAATTGTTGGTTTCTCACCTTGCCAACCCTTATTGATTCTAGTATGTAGATAAATTACAAATATGTTTCAAGCAATAAATGCCCAAGTCTCTTTTGGATCCCAACTCCAATAAGATCCCCATGCCTCATTTGCCCATAATGCCCTAGAAAGAACACCTATAGTTAAAAGGGAAAATCCTAGACTAATAACATAATAACTCCAATTATCTAAATGGACAATCAATTTTCATTTACAATAATTGCTAAATTGAAAGAAAAAAGGATCTTTCAAATCCTTTTTTTGTTTGGTTTGGGAACAATCTTTCGATTTATTTGGAACATAATGATAAAAATATATATTGATGACAGGCATCCACATAAAAGAGTTGTATAGCTGAGCAATATCATATTTACATGCATCATTTACCAATGAGATTGTAAAGCGAACACTAACATTGTAAATTACTACATTTTATCCAGAAGACCTAAAGTAGCAAAACCATGAGTTAACAAAACACTTGGTGTAGTGATTGCACCTAAGCACCAAACAACCTAGCACAATACTTCTATAACTATATGAATCATGGAATAAATTCATGAAAGGAACATGAATGAGTCATACAAATTATTTAACAATAAATGTTCCAAATAGAGCAAATGAGTAACTAATATTCTCATTATATAAATAAACGTCACTATCATGCCCTTTCTCCCTGAACTACTTAGTTCTTCACTTTGATAAACTAAGGTTCCCCAATAAATGAGAGTGACAACAAAAGTAAGATAAAAAGAGACATGATCAGATATATGTTCTAGAGTGATGAATATCATTAGAAACTCATTTCTTAATTTGATTTTGAATATAATCAATGAGAAAAAAAATCGATGGATATGTCATTAATCATATATCAACATATATTGAACAATGGTAGTAATTTACTATATAGGTAATCTATATGTAATCTATGGGGATTTTATAGGGAAACGATTGAATCCATGGTATCTTATTACCAAGAATGGTGCCACTCGTATTCAAACCGAGTATTCTAGCATTGTTTCCTAAGAGAAATGTGTCTACTAATTTCACATGGTGTCTTGGCATTGTCTAGTCACTATATTAGATTATTTTTTCAATACTATCAATGGAAATATTTATAAAAGAGTAATTGTTATTAGCAGTGTCCAAATGTCAATTTGGAAATTGAATATTAAATGTTATGGTGGTTATTTTAATGAAGCATGGCGTAATTTAGTAGTGTACCATCTTGAGGTGATGGAGGTCGCAGGTTCAAATCATGTTGCTCTAAAATGAATTGTAAATAGAATTGCATGGATTTAATAGGTTCTACCATTGAACAAAATATAACTAATAAATAAAAATTTACCTCAATGAAATAAGAACAACTAGATTTTTAACATGGAAGAACAAGAAAGGAGAAGGGTTTTATATAAAAACTTTGTCATCACAATGATTCATTCGATCAAAAAATAATAAGAATATTGGCATAGATAAAAAATAAAATAGGATGAATTGAATCATATATCTTTCTTATTCTTATTTGATTAATTGTCTACATAATTGGACCTTATAAATTGCGATGCGAATAGGGAGGTAGACATCCCATTCCCATATAAGATCACAAGATTATAACAGGTTGGCTAATGATATAAACTAAAATAGAGAAATGGGGTCGAATCATTTAATTTGGTTATATTTTTTTCCCTATGTCTATCTAAAATGGTCTTGGCATTACATGATGTATCACAACAAAGATACAAAGAATATAATTGTGTCATTTAAAATAATTTGAGCACTCCTTCCTATCCGACCATAAAGGAAAGAATGAATGATTTCATACCTAATTATGAAGGATGAATCAATTAGTCTGAACTAAAAACTACAAACAATTTATCATCTTGAGAGCATCGCTCTGATGGTGTTGAAATAAACAAGAAGTTCTATGATTAAACATAGGTTATGTGGTTAATGTGTTTCAATCAAGTTATTTTCAACATAGATAGAGGAAAGGAAAAATGATGGAGGAATGGTTGATAAACCCCCCAACTTCAAAATTGGTTGGTGAGAACGGTTGTACTAGAACTAATTTATGACCGTGTCCCTTTTCCCTGATCACCCTTCCAACCAAGTATCTCTACCTAGAAGAGAAAAATGTTCCCATCATTGTTCTCCAAATTCTTAGAGGGTGTAGTATAATTTTTGATGTTACACACCTTCTAATTCATTGTTGGATCTATATTTTATTTTGATGATCTAGAGGACTCATCCTCTACTGTGGAAGAAAAACCCTTCGTTGATCTAGAAAGTGAAAGCTTAGGAAAATGCTTTAAATCATAGTTAACTAAATAAAAAGTTTTTGTTGTGCCCTGATATGCTTTTCCTTTCCAAATATTGTGATGATTTTTTTGGAATGAGAGGTACAATTAATTGGAACTACCATAATGAATAATATTAATTCATTTATCTAATTTAATGTGAAGGACATGTACTTAGCAATACAATATAGTTTTTTATAAAAGAAATAAAATTCAATAAAGATCTAACTTCCTCAATTATTTAAAATTGAAATAAGTAATGACTCATCTTCTTCTGGTTAATCCATTCCCGCCTCCCCTCCATATTTTGACAAATGGGTGGAATCTATTACAAATCAAATCCAAATTATATTTATTGTTCAATGCATTTGTGCCTTTTTGTTTTTCTAGAACACGTCTTATAAATGATCATGTCATATTTTAAATAGTTCAAGTTAGATAGAATATCTATCTAACTTTGACATTTTTTAAGTGGAGATGTACCAGATTTGTTGTAGGAGATCCACGACAATAAATCAGTAATATTAATTGCTGAATACAATTTTATTCTTAGTTTGACCATCTAATCCTAATTATGGTGTAGAGTGATGGATATTTAAAAAAATCAAATTCTTGTTAAGCTACATTATAACTTTCATCTGCAGTATAAGAGGTTTTATAAATCGTATTTTTGGTTGATCAACTATACTATATGAAATCATTTTGAAAAATGTGTGTGTACATAACTATCTTTATATCTGAGTTCTTAGACTGAAAACTAGGAACTAGAGTTCCCTCTTGCCCATCTAAAAAATAACTAGTATCAGTATTTTGATTGGTTCAAATATGGTATTTGCATAAAAAAATGGAAAAAAAGATTATAGGAATATGAAATCAATGGGATCCCATCCCATATTCTATCATTCTTATTGGTTTGTGTGCGACATTTTTTATAATTCTTTTTAGGATCTAATGGATTGGAAACCAATAATGTGGAATATAAAAATATTTCGAACAATGGTTTGATATTCTTATCAAAAATTTATATAAATATACTTTGATTGTGCCTTTCCTTCTGTTTTCAACTTCTGTACCAATCAGATTAGGACCTTTATTTTTTCGGGGACAAATAAGAGTATTCATCATAGATGGGCCCTTATTAGCATTTTTTTGCTAAGCATAACTATGTCTCTTTCTTTCAATTTTTTGGCAAAAAATTACATGTGGTCTCATCCATCCATATTTTTGGTCCTCAATCTTCAACAAGAAGTTTTCATTAGAGATGGACTACTTGAGTGATCTACTTACATCTATTATATTAGTTTTAGTTATAATAGTTGGAATCATGGTTATGATCTACAATGATCCTTATATGTCTCATGATGAAATGTATATGAGGTTTTTTACTTGGAGATACCAGTTCGGTTTAGTGCCAACGCCCACCCCTCTATATCTCACTCACTATGAGGATATATATAGAAATAGAATAGTCGAATAAATAGGGCTCAGCAGGGAATAATCTCCATTAACAACATACCAACTACTCCCTTCTCTCTGTATATATATCTATATATCCCATATATATAGGTGTTGAGGTTCTAGACATGCCTATTCTCCGTATTGGTGATGGGCAAACAAACATTCAGTTTCGGTTTTGGTTTCTATATAGGGGAGGGGAGGGGATAGGCAACCGACCATCCACCCTACAATAGGGCACTAAGCACGGGTTAGGAAATGTTGTTCAAGTGGAGCTCGCTCCTCTGTTCGAAGCCATAGGGTGAGGGGTGAGATATAGATAGGGTGGGAAGTGCCGACAAGCACCAAACTACATGAGTGAAGCGAAGGCACTGGTCACATAGAAAAGCCCTAGATATAGTTGGTGAACTCTCAAATTTTTCATGCTTCTATGCTACGACTAGTTATTAGTTCCAATTTAATACAAACATATATTTTTGGGGAATTAGTAGGAATGTGTTCCTATTTATTGATAAGTTTATGGTTTACACGATGCGATGTTGCTAATTCTTGTCAAAAAACATTTATAACTAACTGTACAAGGGATTTTGGACTCTTATTAGGAATCTTAGGTTGTTATTGGGTCATGGGTAGTTTCAAATTTCAATATTTGTATGAAAAAATAAATGAATTGATTTCTATTGATGGGGTTCATTCATTCTTTATTACTTCATGCATTTTTCTCTTATTTTCAGGTCTAGTAGCCAAATATGCACAATTCCCACTTCATGTATCATTACTTGATGTTATGGAAGGACCTACTCCTATTTCAGCTCTTATACATGCCACTACTATGATAGTAACATGAATTTTTCTTATAGCTCGATTATTTCCTCTTTTCAAAGTGCTACCTTTAATAATGAATCTTATCTCTTGGATAGGTGGAATAACAAATATATTGAGATCTACTATTGATCTTGCTAAAAAAAATCTTACAATAGGCTTGGCTTATTCCACTATGTCTCAATTAGGTTTTGTGATGCTAGCTCTAGGTATAGATTCCTATCAAATATCTTTGTTCCATTTGATTACACATGCTTATTCTAAGACATTCTTGTTCCTAGGATTTGGATCAGTGATCCATTCCATGGAACCCATTTTGGATATTATCGTAATAAAGGTTAGAATATGGCTCTTGTGGGTGGTTTGAAGAAATATATGCCAATTACTAGAATTACTTTTCTTGTAGGGACCTAATTCTTAGTGATAATAACTTTTATTCCCCCATTTTCAGAAGAATAACTTAGTTCACATCAGGTTAACTGCCTTTTATATATTTTGTATGTATTTACTTAATTTGAAGGGGACTTTTGTATAAATTTAGTTAGTTTATATAACAACCATATTACAATATATTCAAATTCTATGGGAGAGAGGAGGAAACCAGGACATTCAGTAAAATGAGAGTGGATTCTATGTCGAATCAAATTATAGGAAGGAATAACTTCTTCACCAAAGAAACATTTCAAAGTTAAAATAAGATGGAAAGATTTTCCAAAAATAATAGGGGTTGGTTGTCACTTATCCTTTATTCCATAAAGGATATTTTGCATATCAAATAGAATCAGGCAGGGCAATGCTATTACCTTTAGTTTTATTAGGAATATTTACTTTGTTTGTTGGATTGACAAGAGTTCCTTTTTTCTAAGGCATAATGAGTTATGATATTTTCTCTCAATGGTTTACTTCATCAATGAACCATTTCGATGAGAACCATCCAAAGAATTGCTCTGAATCTTTCATAGACAATCTCCTCAATTGTAATAGCACTTTTTGGTATATTCATGACATATATTTTATATAGACATATTCATTTCTTATCATAGGGTGTACTTCATACGTAGACGATGAGTATCTCAGACTAATCAATTAATATTATATATAAATAGTCATATCACCGAGCTTATATAGACCTATATTATGATATAATCTTGAATATAGGTGTATGGGGATTTACTAAAATAAGTCATTCATTTGATCAATGGGAAACTATTGGAATTCTAAATGGAGTAGGTATTTTAGGTGTTTTTGTAAGAGAGAGAATGAGATGTCTAGGAGGGGGTCGTATATCTTCATGTATATATATTCGTGCCTTTATTATGTATATTAATATATTATTATTCATTTTAATAATGAATATTTCCATTCAATCCATATAAGAAATAAATCGATCTATTATCAATTTATCCTCTTGTGTCCATAAGATAATTCTATCTTTTTTATGTCATTTAGTTCCTTGGATTCATTGATTCTTTGAGAGAATTGAATTGTGAATTAATAATGATTCATTGATTTCATAAATTAATTTACATGAAACAAATATATAGAGAAAAAGACAATAAAAAATATTTATTTAAATGTTGAAAATGAAAGACAAATAGTGATTAATTTGGCAAAGGGAGCAATTCTAAATTCTATTCATGAATTGCATTGCAATTATAAGTGCTACCATGTCCATTTTATTTAACTTAATAATTAGTTTGGAAAGGCATGTAAAGATAGTTGATTACCTGCTAGCTTTAAGCATAAAAGAAGATAATAGGGATATAAAGGTATTTTTTCCCTTTGGCAGAACGATCATACTTAGATTAGTAGAGTGCTATAATATAGCTTGAAATATACATAGGAATGTGAAGCAATTCCATAAGTCTCAAATAAATCTTTGTATTTAGTTTTCCAATCGTTACTTGTCATAAGTCATTCAAAGAATCGAGTATTGAACATATATGAGATTTAAACCTTTGTTGTTCCTTAATAGCTCAATGATAAAGCAGTTGGATGTTCACTGATTAGTCGTAGGTTCAAATCCTATTTGAGGAGAACTTTTTTTATCAAGGGCTTATTTTGAACACTTAGCTACTCCTCTATATTTTTAAAATCAAACCATAAAAAGAGGAAAAAACATGTTTGATTTAGACAACTAAATTGGACTAAACCTCTATTCACTCTAACACACTATGTCAAAACTATTAACTATTGATTAATTAAATTCAATGGTAATTCAAATCGTAGTAATACTACTAATATCTCATTGTAGAATAAGAATAATATACACCCCAGGGTTAGCTCCTTTCAACTATCCAATTTCTAAGATAATGTTGGCTATTTACCAGAATATTAATACTTTTAATATACTAGTAGTTTTGTATAGATGCATTCATCCATTCTTTCTAATGATAAAAATTTGAGCAAACAAACATCTTTACTAATACTCTATGTAAGCCTAACAGTGACCAGGAGGAAGAGTTATAAAAGATCACACACATAATAAATGTGTGTGTTTAATCATATCTCAAGAATGCACATATTATAACAATAATAGTATATGCCATGTACTAACCCTTGTTAGTGAATTTTCTAAAGCTTTTTGCCCACTATACTGATTATAATATCTTATCCCCTAATAGCGGTCTAGTTGAGCTATAGGTATTTGTAGCTTTTTGACTAACTAGAAAGTGATCAAAGTCACTCTATTGAACTAATAGTGTGACACTTAGTCACACTCTAAGTGTGGGCTAAGAGGGATTCTATCTCTCGACACCATAGTTCATAGCCACATGGTCTAATCCTCTGAGCTACATGCCTTATCTCCACAGGCTCTATTCTGTTCCTAGGAGTCCTTCTAAAAAACATTTCTCAGCCTAAGATATAAGATAAGATTAGTTTATCTATATGAAAAAGAGAAGGTATTGCATTTCATAGTTTGGAGTGGGAAACAATGTGAGGGTTTTGAGAAGACGACCTTTTAATTTTAAAAGGTAAACTTTCATTATCATCTTAGCATCAAGCTATTTTTTCATAGGGCTTCTGCTGTAGTATCATCACCATAATAGAGTTTAACAACCAAATTTGGGATGGATTGGTGTGTTTTCCCTATGCCAAAGACACCATAATTTCAAACCATAAATGAGGAAGGGTATAAGAGAAAATCATCGTTGGCTAGTATCCTGAGAACTTAGAGTAATAATCTTATGAAAAAAATAAGTTTTTTTCTAATTAGTTTAAACCAATGAATATTTTGGTTTAGGAAAATTAAAAAATTGATCCCCTGTCTATTTTTATATTATTTATAATATAAAAATAAATTATTTTAGGAAAATATATTTTATACTCTATGTACCTAATCAGATCCATCGAGTCATGTACGAACAAGGTTCAAATCATTCATTCTGTTAGGATAACTCAATTGCATACATCACTATAATTCTAGTTGAAACTTATCATATTATAAACAACCCATCTCGCTATGACCTTATGGAGAGCACTCATATTGAGGTGGGTTTATTACTTAGAGGTGTTCAATAGTTATCCACTTTGTATTTGGCTACCCAATGTCCACTGTGAGAATAATAACTAATACACCATAGGTGCATTCTTCCCAGTCCTCTCGTAATAAAGAAAAATCCTCTCAATGATCTAATGCCTGCATCAGATATGGATTGAACCATCTCACGAAATTCTAAACCCAACTTATGTACCACTTTAATGGACAAAAAACCCAACCCTTGGAACATACTACTGCCCTAGGTGGTGCAGAGCTGACATCGAGGTACCAAACCTCCCCATTGATGTAAAGTCTTGGGGAATATCAATTTGTTATCCCTAAAGTAACTTTTATTTGTTGAGCAATGAGCCTTCCACTTGGCACCATCAGATCACTAAGACTAAATTTCATCCCTATTCAACGAGTTAGTCTTATAGTCAACTTCCTTTATGCCTTTGCACTTGAGGATCAATTTCTAGTCAACCTAGAACATTTTCACACCTTCATTACCTTTTGGGAGGCATACATTCCATAACAAATATCTTATTGAGACTATCCCTTAGATATTAGGATCTGATGCAAGGTTAAAATTTTGGCTTTGTTAGCAAAGGTTCTTGAAAAACTCATCAGAGCATGCTAATACAAGGATAACTAGTGTGATTCATAATGGAAGAATACAACAAACTGTGGACCAAATTTAACTTAGTCATGAAAGAATAAAACATGACTAAAAAAGTAAAAAATGCAGGCTTGTTAGATGCATAACATTTGAAAATATCTATACGATTAACATATTTATGAAACAAAGCATCGCTGTGCACAACAAATTCATAAAATATAAGTAAAGGGAAACCATATTGTAACTTAGATATATTAATCTATATCACCTCAGAACCATATCCAAATAAAATTAAGCACTATATATAAAGTTTTACAAAGTGTTGTCGCTTCATATTCCATCATTTCACTACATCCATAGGAAAGACTCTTCATATTCTAAATCCTATTTCTATGCTTATAAGATCCAAGTACATACCAAAAGGTATACAAGAGAAAAAAATAGTACAAGTTGCATATGTGTCCATCACTTATATTCTATGGTTTTGGTAACCCTATTCTACTCCCAACACATTCCCAGACTTAAACAGTTGTCTCATCTCGAGACAAAGTCATAGCAAGGAGTCCTAATTTGAAGCTTGGAAATTTTGACTATGCTGAAGAACTAAGCCAAAAACAAGAGTTGCAATAATCACTCTAGGTGTCTTTTTCTAGTTTTCACCCTTTGTGCACTACTTATCCACCCTTTTGGGTTTTTAACTAAGTGGCATACTAGTCTACTGCCCTTACATGTTTTCAATAGACTAGCTTAACCAGGTGGCCACTCTTTACGATAACTAACCTGGCCCCACTCCTAATGCTTAAGGCTAACCTATTATAATATACAAAATTTTATGAAAATTATAAATTTTTTCTGGTGCGTAGTACCTACTAAGTAGGTGGTGTCATGCTCTGAGTCAGCTATAAAGAAGATTTTTATGATAATGGTTCTATAAAATCTATTAGAAGAGGTTTTTGGATCACTAGTTGTGTAGTTGTGGTAATTTTCTTTTGTTGGAGCACTTGTTGAAGTTATTGAGGAGGAATGAATTGAGGATCATCAAAAAGTTGTACAATGGAGCGATCAAGCTGAGATAGATCTTGATTAAGCATTTTTCTAGTTAGTAAGCGCTTCTCACACCATAGTGAACAATGTGCACATCGGGACTTGAATCAAAATCAGATTTTGAATATCTTCATCTTCTATGGTGGTGATAAGTGGCTTGGCATTTGATACCTTGACCTAGATGTCATGGGAGAGTTCCTCCAGTTGATTCACATGTCTCTATTCTTGAATGCCAACAAATGAGTTGCATATAATCTCATTTTGCCAAGTCTAGAGCTTTTGCATCACATTGTCCCGTGAATCAAGTAATTGATTAAGTGTGTTTTCCATTAAGATAGGGGTAGTTGAATGATCTTCCATTATAGCTTTGGATTTGTTTTCTCTATCGAATGTTGGCTTGGATTTGAACAAATAACTAGTAAGTTTATGCTTCCAATTCAACATTCCTTGAGCAATGTGTTTAGCTTGAACCATAGTCGTATCTAAAACTTGTTTGTACTCCTCCTAGAGTTCTAAAATGACCTATGTTTTTAGTTTATATTCCCCCCTGAGTGCAAAGGGATTGAAACTTCTACACAACAACTCAGTCTTTTGTTAGCTAAGACAAAAGAACTAAAAATTGCTTTAGTTCAGACATCAGTTGGTCACTCAAAACTTGAGTGACCAAGATAGGGTAAGTGTTATTGATGAACTGATGTGTATTATAGAAGTGGAGATCTAGGTTTGTGTTATTCTACCATAGTTTTAAAACTTCATTCTCCAAGGTTGAAGCCTTTTGCACTAATGATTCATGAAAATCAGTTGCACCTTCCTTTTTCTTAGCTAGCGGAAGCTAAGAAACATCTAGAGATCCATGAATGAATTTGCAGTTGAAACATGTGCCTTCTTAATCTATTCCAAAGGAAGAGAAAACATTATGTGCCAGGTAGATGATGTAGGGGCATCCCATAACCATTGACTAATTAACTGAGGCCTTAGTTATGAATCCACCTCTTGTGCACCTACTTGAGTAGCTTCCAAGCTTGAAGGTGTAGGCATTGTCTCTTGGGTCTCGATCGTTAGAACCACCTTGGTGGTTGTTGCTACTTGTTGTGTTGAAACTTCCTACTATGTTGTGCACTCTCCTTGTTCATTGGATTTTGCTTTTCCCTTAGCTCTAGTTTTAGCCTCCACTATACCCTTAGCCTTAGCTTCATCCTCAACGTTGGCTTTGTTATCCACTTCAACCTTGGCCTTGGTATCTTCCTCAACCTTAGCTTTGACATCCGCTTTAGTCTTAGCTTTTGCTTTGGTTTCCTTCTCCTCAATTGATTGCTTAGCTTGTTCCTCTTGTGAGCACAAATCTTATTTATCCTTTTGTTCCTCTTGAGCCTTTGCAAGAACTGTTGCCTCATCTTCCTTTTGTTGCTTAACCTAAAGTTTTGGTGTCTTGAATCACACAAGCAACCACATAATTAATATTTGGGGTCAAATCACATAAACAACCACATTATTGTTGGCAATAGTTTAGCAACAAGAATAAAATACATGGAAAGCTATTAAGCATGTAAATGATAGAAATAATGAACAGAATGGAGAAGTATAATAAATCGTACTACTCAAATGAAACCATTAAAGATACATATTTCATTAATCTTCTTCTCTTCACACACTTGCCTTTAAATGCTCTTCCACTTCCTCACTTGTCTCTTCCTCTTACATGACTCTTTGACTTCTCCTTCTTGACACATATTTATTTTTATTTATAAACAATGTCAATTAATGCAATTCCCTTTCCCTTGCTAACACTCCCCGAGCTAAAATAGGTGTCTCACCCTGATACACACAAAGGCCCTAATAAATCAAGTTTTTACAATTTTATGCCATTACAAATGTATTTGAGATAACTATCTACCTACTAGGAGTAGCCTTTCCTTGAGCTCCCCTCCTTTCCTCATATTTCATAACCTCTACACTAGCTATCTATTACAACCTCAAAATGATTTTCTACTATTACAAAATTATAAATTGTTGGGATATAATTGTGCCAAAATTAAACCACCAACGAGTTAGCAAGGAGAAAATAAATAAATAATACTTTGCTAGAAGATATTTGGTGTCTAGGATAGCCATAACCTTCCCCATTGACTTGACTTCCTTTGGGAATATATGACCTTGTGGTGAATATTCAGTGACTCTGTTTAGTTTATCTCCTGGCTGAATAAATGCAAAATTCTCTAAATAGTAAATTTCCACTTGCAACATTTCAAATAACACGTCAGAGCTACTGCACACCAAATTTGGACCTACCTAGCTTATCCTTTTAATAACACAATTACTAAAATATTCCTTATTTCTAATTTAAAACATCTTATATATGGTCCTATGTATGAATGGCCTAAAGACCTAGTCCCATGAGATTGTAACTATGAAAATATTTAGTAGGTGTTGCAAAGATTAATTAGGAGAAAATGTTTAGTAAAGTTGTCTCATGGATTTTTAAAACTTCAAAAATTATCCATGCACATGAAATTTAGGGGGTTTGAATAAAAAAAATTGTAGTATAAATTTTTATTAGCTATAAAGTGCTTTTTTTGTGCCTAAAATTTATTTGTAGGTGCTACAAATTATTGCCCCCATCCTCTACCCATCTTTGAAAATCTATTTCATTTGTAATTGTCGATCTTATTATTCAAGAAAATATTCAATTTTTTGTAGTGAAATAAATTTAAAGTTGCATGGAACCACCTGCAACTGCAAAAAATTGCAGTTTCCCCCTTCATGACATCACCCTCTAATCCATATATGAGTATGAATGTTTTTGCCTATATTAAGATCAGGTGCATCATGATAGGTTAAAGCTTCATCCATTCGATAACTATAACTGTATGTAATCCTGCCTGAAGGATTCACTCAATAACTATGAGTAATCATATCCATTATAATCTCTATATACAAGACATCTAGGAATTTATAGTAGATCCTTGCTCTTCATCAATAAATACACATGAAGGGTATTTCGTAGCTAGTTTCAATGTATTATATGGATGTGAGGCCTGACACCACCACAAGAAGAGTATCAACATTTTAATCCTCCTATAGTGGAGTCTCGAATGACTACAAACTAATATAAAGTGCCATATATAATATTTTGATGTCAATTCTGCATTTCTGACTTGTATGACATTCAAACTATCATATTCTGATAACTCCTTTCTAATTCATTCGATGCATGTCTTCATTTTATTCTTACAATTCACATATTATATACTCATCCATTATGTAATATGCGCATCTTCCTATCTTTCATTTCAAAAATAACAAATCAAACTCGTTTCCAATCGTGCTCTTATTCATCTTCCATATCCCTCTCAAAATAAAAAACAATATAAGAAGGCTCTTTTTCATGGCTTGATCCATCAACTGGCTAACCCTCCGCCCATTCCACCAATGATAAATAATAGTATTGTTGACCAATTTTCACCTTAGTGCAATTTTTTCAACCATTTTCATGGAGAGCCGAACAACAGTTGCAAGAATAGGTCATTTCAGAGGTCCAAAATTGCAAGTCAAGGAGGCTAAGTGTTTTGGCTCCATTGTAGTGTATGTTGGGTTCTCCACAAGTCAAGTCTTGGCCTCTCATAAACTTGAGTTACTCCTCAAGACCAAGTCAGGTTCTCTGAATGACTCGACTTATAAAAATTTCATGAGTAGAAGTAATCTAGGTTTACGAACCTGAATTACTCCTTCCAATACTTTGCAAGTTTTTAATGATGCATGACTTCAGGTTTTCCAAGGAGTAAGTCTTAAATTGATTTATAAGTAGTGATAAATGAGAGGTCTGAAGTGAGTAAGTAATAGGGATTAGAAAACCTGAAATGGTCTTGATAATGCCTCTCAGAAGTGGCCCTTTAGAACTTTTTTGAAGGGCCTTTCTTGCCTTGTTCCCCCAAGTGTCCCTTCAAAAAATTCCGAAGGGCACTTTGTTTTCCCAAGTGTCCCTTCAAAAATTTTCAAAGGGCACTTTTATTTCTAAGTGACCCTTCGAAAAAGTTTTGAAGGGCACTTTTGTTCTCAAGTGTCCCTCTAGACTTTTTTGAAGGGCACTTTGATGTCCAAGTGACCCTTTGAAAATGTTTTGAAGGGCACTTTTCTTCCCAAGTGACCCTTCGGACTTTTTCGAAGGGCACTTTGTCTTTAGAAATGCCCTTCAAAAAAGTTTCGAAGGGCCATTTCCTTTGGAATTGCCCTTCAAAATTTTCTGAAGGGACCTTGTGCCTTTCCCAAATGTCCTTCAGGAAAAGTTCTCAAAGGAACTAGCCATTGCCTTTCAGGCAAAATCCACAAAAGAATTCCTTCGAACAAATTATATGAAGGAATTACTTTAGGAAAATTGCTCGAAACATAAACTTGACTTGATGGATCCCCATGACATGTTGCAAGACATCAAGTTTAATACAACCAACTAGCCATTGGGGTGCAAACATGACGTGTCACATGACATCAAATTCACGGTGGCCAACTAGTCATTGGGGTGCAAAGACGATATGTCATAGGATGTCAAATTTAGGGTGGCCAACTAGTTGTTGGGGTACAAAGATGACATGCTACAGGACATCAAATTCATGCCTAAAGTCTTCAAGCAAGGAGTAAAGCCATTTAGAGAACCCAATAGGGTCTTAAGCAAAGCAAAATCTAGTTTTCAAAAGAACTTTGCTTATGACTTTTATAATCAAAAGCAATCGAAAACCCTGAAAGGGTAGAGATAGTGCAAATCAAGGTTTCAAATAAGATTTGCTTATGACTTTTACAAGTAGAAGTAATCAAAGAACCTTAAGAAACAAGTAAGAAGTAAAGTCCCTTGGAAAACCTAAATGGGTTTGCAATGCAAAACACATGAGCTTTTAGGAAGAATCTAAGGTTCACAATAATGATCTGAGCCATTTTTTTATGGGGGGTCATCTCACCATTGATTTTGTAGTGATCCTGGTCATTTCAAGAGGGCGAATCAAAGAGAAAGACAAACTCCAACTAAATGAGAGAACTGTTGGAATCAATTTCACCAGGATGGTGACTGCAAACCATTTTGGAGGCTTCTATTTTGGCACACAAGAGCTCTCTCTTCTCTCCTCTTTTTATATAAATAGGACCCTTGGGCTCTTGTTTTGTCATCCACAGATAGTATGGCGAAGCCCTACTAGAATGTTTTACCATTTTCTTAAACTTTGAGCAAAGAAGCATAAGTCTATTTTCTCTCTAAGTTCTAGACATTTGCCTAGGCATGCAAGAGACATAGAGTGATAGCAAGTGATGTTTTATCCTTTTGTTCTCTGCCCTTCATGTTTTTTGAGCAAATAGTTGATCCAACAGGTCATGTAGAGTGCATTCTAGCTATATGAGATTTTGCACATGTGTAACCCTTTTTTTGGACTATACATGTTGTCTTTTCCAGTTATTTACCTTATGTGATCTCATTCATTTTGTCTCTACATTGAAATATTTATGTTGTAATCTTCTAGAGCTTGAGTTATAGACTATATTCTATTGTATTGTGCATAAGTATAGGGCATACATGTGGATATTAATTCTTGGTGTATCACCATCTTAGACTAGGCTTTTCATTTATGCAAACTTCTGACTCTTTTCACTCATACAAAATGGTTCAACAGTTTTATTGCACAAAAAGCTAATACAAGGAGCTAGCCCTTTCAACCTAGAGGTTTATTTCCACTTATAGGCACACCTACAGGTCTGGAAATGTCCCAACATTGTCCAAATTTGGAGGAGCCCTGAACAACCCTCTTCTAGGGTAGAAGATTTGGAGACAACAAGTACCACTATTTATTTCATACTAATTGGACAAAGATCTCAGGCACCAGGATTGACAGAAACACCAAACACCCAACATAATGAAGGGAGATGGAGAAATACTATAAGCAATGGTGTAAACCCTATCCAGATCCCAAGACCCATCAAAGGGTGAAAGGTTTGCCCATTAAGATCAAATTAGTACCTTTGAGCAAGGCTCACACACATTGTATGAAACCTTAATCACAAAACTAATGTCTAGGTTGGAATCACACAAGCAACCGCACCATTGTTGGTTATAATTTAACAACAAGAATGACACCATTGTTGGTTATAATTTAGCAACAAGAATGAAATACATGGAAAGCTATTAAGCATGCAAATGAATTAAATAATGAACACAGTGAAGAAGTATAATAAACCATAATAATCTAATGCGATCATTAAAGGTATGTATTTTATTATTTAATGGCCTTTCTTCTTGTCTTCAAACACTTGTTTATAAAGGCTCTTCCACTTTCTCACTTCTTTTCTTCTTACATGACTCTGTGAATTTTCATTTTTAACACATATATTTATTTTCTATTTAAAAATAATGTCAATTAATGTAATTCCCTTTCCCTTGATAATAGGTTCTTTTACAGTGGTATCTCATTATTGGCTCAGGCTTCCTCGAAAGGGGGCCTTATTCGCCTTCCACCTAAGTTACACAAAAAGAGCCCAAAGTTAATTATAGGGAAAAGTAAAACTTCATAGGATATTTTTATCAAGGTGAAGGTTGTCCACATATTCACAAACATGAATATTTTACCGTGTCTTTCTCCAAGACAGTGCCCATATTGTTATACCTTTCATGCAGGGTGAAACTTACCCAAAAAAGATTTTTCTACATTAGGACCGTTATAGTTATGACCACCGTTTACTGGGGCTTTAGTTTTTGGCTCCCTGTCATCAAGTCACCAACTTACTTAACCTTCCAACACTAGGCACCTTTATATGTTATCCATAAAGGCTATCAAACTATGATGCCATATATGTTATTGAGAACATATTTTTATGATATATTACTATGTTATGGGATTATTTCATCAACATTATGGTGAATATGATTAAAAAAATACATTCTCAATAACAAATATGGCATCGTAGATTTATTATGGGATTATTTCATCAACATTATGGTGAATATGATCAACAACTCCTATGTAGATAAAGATTTGTGCAACAACTATGAAATATGTGTTCAATAGAATATAAAATAGGCCGATGAAAGGGCAAAATAAATTATTTTAGCTAGTAATACTATTCCTAGACCTCTTAATATGAGACTTAGCATTAGAGGAGCCAAAATAATATTATATAGTTGTTCAGGTTGATTCATTATGTGCACGATAAGTTTGAATATTATTCCACCCCATTCACTAAAAAAAAATGATCTCATTTTCTATTTACTATATTGAATATTATAATATTTGTACTTCAAATATTTCATTAAATATGGGCACTGATTCATAAATCTATCGATCAATAATATATTTTGATCAATCATACATGTGACATTCTTAATGGAATGTCAATAAAATTATTCATTCTTGGTTCATGAAAAGTTCACAAGGGCTTCAATCGTTGGCTTCCTTGTCATCAGGTCACTAACTTCCTTATCCTTCTGGCACTACCGACCCCAACACAAAAAAATTAATGACATGCAACCTTAGCCAATCTAATGTTTTATGGTTTCTTTTAATGTAGGGATTTTATATATACCTTTGCTTTATTCGTAGTAGAAGGCAACATATGATTATGTAGGCATTTTTAGAGTTGGGGATCCTATAGCATTATAAACTAGAGGCTAAGATACCAAGAAGATGGTAAAATATTATCAACATCCAAGCTTTGTAAATTAAATGTAACCATCAATTGTTGTTGAATATATAAAAACTAACATATTTTGGTTGTGCGAGGCTAATATTGTGAGCTTGTTTTTAGTTAATATTTGTTTGTAAACAAAAGGAATTTGTATAACCAGGCATCAATTTTTATATGGAAATTGACTGCCTATTAAATTAATTAATAAGTGGAGTTTACATTTGCTTAAAAAAATGATACTCAAGAATATGAAAGACTTTGAATGTAAAAATCAATACTTTATTATATTTTTAGGGGAAGTGAACATGTAGTGGAGGGTGTTGCATAGTGGGCATGGATTTATATTTGGAGCTAGCTTCCAACTAAAAAAATTAGTGTCTAAGTTTGGGAGTATGATGCAATTTCTCATGGATTTTGGAGCCAACTTTTAGCTAAAAACAAAGCACCATTCAAGGGATGCCATTTTCTATTTTCTTTGATATGAATTTAGTTTTTATGAAAATTTTAATTGCTAATTTTCTTCAACTTAGTTAAAAATTAGGAATTTTATCCATAAAATGGAAATCATAATGATATGTGGGACTCAACTATATTCGACTAGGGATTGATTTGGATTTCGACCCAGGTTCTAGCTAAAATAAATCACTATCCAAGTTTGGGAGTAGGATGCAGTTTTTCATGGATTTGGATGCAACATAGACAAGCTAAAATAAAGCATTGTCCAAGCTTGGAAGCATGATGTCATTTTATTTGATTTGAATCTAGTTTTTATTAAAAAAATTTAATTGATAATTTGCTTCAATTTAGTTAAAGACAAAAAGTTTTCTCCACAAGCGGATTTATGTAATTTAATTTAATTCCCTTTGTTTTTTAAGCCTCTCGAGTGGATTTATGTAATTCCACAAGTTTTATACAATTTAATTTAATTCCTTTTATTTTGCAAGCCTCTCAAGTGGATTTATGTAACTATGTTGTTTAGCAGGTTAAAAAAAAACTCTTCTACTAGATACTTTGCAGGAAAATTCCTGATATGCTCAAAAGTTATAATAACTACTCATGTGTATTACTCCTACTGAGGCCCCTTCTAAGGTTGTGTAATTTATTTTAGATAAGTTGACAAATCTGAAGCCAAAAAGGCTTTCACATAATGTCAAGGGAGCTTTGATATAAACCCAAAGATGTTGGAGGTTTAGGTTTAATTGGTATTAAAAATCAAGGTATTTATCTATGTGCTAAATGGGTCCTTTGAGCCATTGAAGGTAAGGAAGCTTGGAAAATATGTCTTACCCATTATGTTTATTTTAGTTGTCATTATGGAAGAATATCTTGGTTAAGTGTAGGAGGTTTGGGGGTGGCGGGGGCAGGGGCGAAAAGCATACATTTTTTTTTCCATAATGCAATTTCGATGAAAATGCATACGTGATTTTGAAAAGAGTGTATGGGATTATGTGGTTTAGAATTAGTAATTACTAAACCTAAAGTGTGTATGTGCTATAATGCATACTTCCTATAACAAATATGTGCTACTATTGCTTTAAAATTATCAAGGCTTCAGAGTAGTGCAATCTGAAGAACTAAAAGATAGGTTATGTATTTGCTTTAAAGTTATTTATGTAAATACAAGAAATTAGGGCCACTTTACATATTCTAAAATTGGTCTCACAATGCCACAATTTACAATTTAGAAGATAATTTTTCAAAATCTAATTTGTCATTTTTCAAGATTTTAGTATTGAACCTAAGGTTTTAAGGGCGTAACTTTTGTACCCAGTGTCTATTTTAGGCAAACATATAGTCATTTTTTAGGTTTGTAAATGTCAAATTGTATTAAAATTTATGGCGTTGAATCACAGATGGTGATTCAAAACATGTTGGATCAAAATAATGCAACCAGTTTCACCTAAAAATCAACTACTCACTCTTATGGACTGTGAAAATATCAAAGCTCTTATTTGTACTAAACTTATTTTAGTAAATATGGGAAATTAGGGCCACTCTGCATCTTCTATAATTTGTTTCAAAGATAGTTTTTCAAAATCCAATTTGGTGAGTACTTAGTCATTTTCAGAATTTCAATATTGATCACAGGGCTTTTAGGGCATAACTTTTGCAACCAATGTCCATTTTGGGAAAAAATATAGTCATTTTTAAGGTTTTGGGGCCTTAAACATTGGTTACTACCATTCCTAGGAGATATAGGTGTGTCAGAACTAAATTTAACAAACTAGTGCACACCCAACCACCCCTTTATGTTGATTTTACTTGCGATTAGGTTCCTTATATGCCAAAAGTAACACAAAACACCATACCCACTTGCGACCAGGGAAAATGTGGAAATTTGGGGCACCTTTATGCATGACCACCATAACTCAGTTTGAATTAAGGCTAAAGTGGTGGGATTGAGGAGACATAGTCACATTGGTGACCTTCGCACACCCAAAAACTCCTTTATGTCAATTTTACTTGTGATTAGGTCCCTTAAAGGTCAAAAGTGATATAACAACACCATATCCACTTGAGACTATAAAAAATACAATAATTTATGGAAATTTTATGCACAATCACCCTAATTCACATTGTATTTAGATTAACTTAATGTGATTGGAGAAATGTAAGTTGTATTGGTGACTCACACACACCCAACCTCCCCTTTATATCATTTTTACTTGTGATTATGAGGATTATTGGCCAAAAGCAACACAACAAAACCATATCCATTTGCAACCAGGGTAACTGTAGATAATTTGGGGCACATTCGAGTGTGATCACTTAAATTCATTTAGAATTCAGGCCAAAATGGTGTGATTGGAGAAAATTAATTTTCATTTTTGACCAAGGCACACCTAATCACCCATTTATATTGATTTAATTTACAATCAGGTTCCTTATAGGCCAAATGTGACACAAAAACACCATATCCACTTGTGACAAGGGAAGACATAGATAATTTGGGCACATTTGTGCATGGTCACCTTAATTTACTTTGAATTCAAGTCAAAGTGGTGTGATTAGGGAAACATAAGTTCCATTGGTGACAGAAACACACCCAACCATGCCTTTATGCAAATTTTACTTTTGATTAGGTCCCTTATAGGCCAAAATCAACACAACAACAACACATCTACTTGCGACCAAGGAAAATGAGGATAATTTGGGGTAAATTTGTGTGGATCACCCCAATTAGATTTTAATTTAGGTCAAACTGGTTTGATTATGGAAATGTAGGTCATATTAGTGACTTGTGCACACCCAATCACCCATTTTGTTAATTTTACTACGTGATTAGGTTCCTTATAGGCCAAAATTAACATAACAACACCCTATATAATCATGTTACTCCAATCACACTACTTTGACATGAATTCAAAGTGAATACATGTGCTCATGCATAAATGTGACTAATATTATCCACATTTATCCTGGTCTCAAGTGGCTACGATATTTATTTGTCACTTTTAGCATATAAGAGACCTAATCACAAGTAAAATTGACATAAAGTGGTGGTTGATTGTGTAATGGTCACCAATGCAACTTACATTATCCATATCATGCCACTTTAGCCTATATTTCTAGTGGATTAGGGTGCTAGAGCACAATTTTTCTCAAATTATTTGTATTTTCCTTGGTCTTAATTGAATATGGCATTATTGTGTTGATTTTGTCATATAATTCTCATAATTTCAAGTAAAAATGACATAAATGGGTGGTTGGGTGTGCATGGCTCTCCAATACAACATACATTACCCCATTCTCACCACTATGGCTTGAATTTGAAGTGAATGTGGGTGATCACACAAAAATGTGCCCACAATTATCCTCATTTTCCCTGGTTGCAAGTGGGTATGGTATTATTGTGTTTTTTTTGGCCTATAAGGGACCTAATCACATGTAAAATCAATATAAATGGGTAGCTGGGTGTGCACACATCACCAATACAGCTAAGTTTCCAGAATCACATAAATTTGGCATGAATTCAAAGGGAATTAGGGTGATCATATAAAAATGTGCTCCAAATTATTTGTATTTTCCCTAATTACAAGAGGATATGGTGTTGTTTTTGACCTATAAGAGACCTAATTGAAAGTGAAATCTAAATAAATGGGTGGTTGGGTGTACGCATGTCACCAATTTATCCTAATTTTCCACAATCAAGCTACTTTGGCTTGGATTTAAAATGAATTAGGATGATTGTGCATAAATGTGCCAAATACAAGTCACATTTTCCCTCGTCACAAGTGGATATTGTAGACACCAAAATTGTGTCTACTCCTTGGTCATCTCCCCCTTGGTCCCCTTGGTCCACTTCTAAACATTCCTAACCCACACACTTATTAATTTAAAATAATTACCTATTTTAAATTAATAATACAACCCTTGACATCACCCTTGGATACCCTCATTTGTCACCCTATGACTAATCATTTCAACTCTCCCATTATCCCCCGCACTTATTAAACCCACCTTCAACCGTTTAACCACGACCACTGAACTCGGCAGATGGAGGAATGGGCAAAAGGATAAAAATAGCCTTTATTCCCATCTTCTAGCCACCGACATCGGTTACCCGTCGGCCGACGTCGGTTGCTTAAAACAGCCCTGCATGCTAAGTCACAGACCCCACGGGATGCAAATTCTCTTGTTCTCAGGTTCTATCTCATACTCTCTTTCTCTCTCAGCTCTCAGACCTGGACATTAACAGGAACTCTCTGAGATCAATCATCAGACTTCAACCAAATGCTCTTTTGGCTACAGACACAATAGGTATAAGCGTTTCAAACACCTCTGGCTCTGCACCAAGCAAGAGCTAAGTATTCTTCTGCCCTTTTTATTATTTCAATAATATAGAATGTATAAGCAATTAGTTTCTTTTCATTACTTCTAAATATTATCAATCAGACTCGGCTATCAACCAAACCAGACCTGACTTTCTTCCTGAAGAGGCTGAGAGGCCTTCCCCATATCCTTACTCCTTTTGACAACCTATCCTTTACCCTTTGTCCCTCCTAAGACCCTATTTATTGGCCTGCTAACCTGCACAGACTCTCAGACTACCATAGACCATCTCGTCAACCACAGACAATAACCAAAAACTCGTCCAAGGTCATTGCCTTGTCCGACATCGACCATTGCCCCTACCGGCGTCGACAGACTAACCGATGTCGGCAACCTTGACAAACTGATGCCGGTAGAACTGCTGACGTCGGCGACTGTGGAAGACCAACATCAGAATACAAGTACACATTTTTTTTATTCAGTCTTTCACCATTTCTCTTTCTAGCAACATTCTTTTTATCAACAAGTGAACTGTCATCTCTCCAAGAAGTCTTTGCACTTCTGGGACCAAGTTTTGCTTGGCAGTTCACCTTATATCCATCTAACATTTTCCTTGTTTAAGCCTTTCTTATCTATAGGTGTCATCCTCCACAGCCAAAGAGGAGTTCCTTCAATCGTCTGGATATGGTGCACAAACTTCATCCGGGTATCATCTAACCCCTAACCATTATCTTTAGTTTCTTATTCCTTTTGAATGTGAACAAGCAAAAAAATAGTTAGAAACATTCTGGCATGCCCGATGGGACCTTGGAAGTTTTCCTTGGGTTCATACTCTTTCTTCTAAAAACAAACATTCATATAGGTGCATTAGATCTCTTCTTTCATCCCTCCCTTCTATCTCTTTATTTTGAAACGAAACTATAAGCACTAGTTAAAAAGAACATCTTCTTTTTCTTCTTGTCACCTTTCTCCTGCATTTTAGAGTAGTAAAATTCATACTCTTAACCTTTTCTCCACTTGTCTGCATCTGAACACACATTTCAATTTGGGCTAAAAATATATTGCATCTCATTCCTGCCTGAATGCACATTTAGCTCATCTAGTAACTTAAAACCGCATTATGAATAAATCGTAGTGCACTTATGTTACATGACCAAACCACTATCACAAATCAAACATCTAAACATACCTGAGACAAAGTTCGACTAGGATTTCATCACCTAGCGGATACCTTACCCTTCCTGGCGATCCCACTTGGACTTCACTACCAAGGGGAGAACCCACTCTGTTCTCTGGCAGAGTATAAACTCTAGGGGAAGTATATACTGGCTAAGCGACCCAGCTTATCTCTGGGCTCATGAAGTGAGGGGAGATAGCTCCTAGCATCAGGTCATGTACGGAACCTAATGCAGATCTTGAGCACCGAAACTAACCCGAAACCAACCTTAGACTGCCTCTTCTAGGACCCGTTCTAAAAGCCAACTTCCCAAACATAATCTTCTAAGGCATAAGCCAACACGATTCTAAAATTCTATTCTTAGGAATTTAATGTTTAGGGTCTGCTTGTCTTCATCTACTTTTCTGTTTTTATTTGGTTTTTTGAGCTAGTAAGGACACTTTCTTCTTTCTTCCAAAAACTTTCGATTCTCTGAGTTTATGAAAATACACAGTCACCGACATCAGTTTTTCCACCGACGTCGGCAATTATCGCACTGACATCGGTTATCTGACTGACATCGGCAACTTATTTCACCGACATCAGTTTTTCTACCGACGTCGGTCACTGTCCAAATTTTTTTTCCTTCTGAAAATAGCAAGCTAAAACCCTGACCTTTTTGCTGTTAAAAACAAATTCTAGTTTTCTGAGGCTGAAACATACAGTTTTCAGAACCTAAACCCCCTTTTTGCCTTGGTGACATGTAGTCAAACCAAAACTCTTGTTGACCATGCAAGGCAACAACCACTTTTGCCTTCGCCCTCCATAACAGGTCCTCTAATGGAGTATCATTTAGACACGAAACATACTCCTATTCAACCAACCCCAACTCAACCCCCTATTGTTCTCGAAGGGGACCAAGACTTTGAAAGGTTCCTTGACCTCAATGTCAAGGCCATTCAGCACTACCTCGCAAGAAGTCAAACGCGAGACTCTTCAGGCAACCAAGTTTATGGGATGCCAACTTCCTTAGTTGAGACGGTAAATATATCAACAACCTCTGTAATTCAACCCATAGACACCCAGGCCATTGCCTCAACTAACAACCTGACCATGACCAATCTTCAAAGTGTGGCCTCTCCTTCTATTTTTGGACCTAACTCCATTGGAGTTTCAGTACCCCCTCAACCACAAACCATTCAACAAAGTTCTACACCATTCCAAAACTTAATTGTCTCCATCCCACCTACTCTTGCACCCATCAACACAAGGGTGGCTACTCATCCTTTGGCTAGTGTTGCCACCCCTCAACCACCTTTGGCGGCCCCTATTCAAGTTGTGCCTTCTAGCTTCATGACACAACCACCCTTGGCCTCAACATCAATCCCCATGATGGACTACCAATATATTACGCCGATACAAGCGCAACCTAGTACATCTTATGCCCCTCCTAACACCTTCCAAATGCCTTACAACCTAGGGGGCACCCTACCTGTAAATCCATCAACCGATCTGATCAAGATGCTGATGGATAAGATGTCTAATCTTGAGGCTTCTATTTCCAGTTCAAGCAATGTTCTTTCATATGAGCAAATCTGCAATGAACCCATTCATCCTTTAGTCCCAATCTGACCATATCCTAGTCAGTGGGAACTCCCTAAGTTTACTCGCTTTCAGAGTAAAAAGGACCCACAGCAACATCTACGAGCATTTAGACATGCTTGTTACCTTATAGCACATGATGATGCGTTATTGCTACACACATTTCCCATGTCGCTTTCTGGCCCTGCCCTTGATTGGTATAGCTCTATTACCAGTCACTCTCTCTTTTCCTTCACTCAACTCGCCCGATTATTCCTTGACCACTTTTCAATTAACATAACTAAAAAGGTCTCCATCACGAACCTATACTCTATCAGACAATTTGACGATGAATCAATAGCTGATTTCGTTGCCCATTGGAGAGGCTTAATCAACCAACTCTCCTTTTCTTTACCTCAACCTGAGCTCATCGAGCTCTTTTCACGAGCATGTGCCAAGCACATCTCATCCACTTTGCGGGTCCAAACATTCCGCATATTTGATGAAGCTTTCACCATGGCCTGAAAGCTTGAACTCTACGCGATTGAAGAAGATAAGGTCAAGTTGCGTAGTAAAAATACCAACGCAAAAGCCAATGACCCTTCTTCTTCCAGACCTTTTTCTTCCCACTCCAAATCCAAGGATTCAGCAAACACTGTGGTCGTTAGATCACCATCTTCAACAACCAACCAACCTCAACCTTCAACATCACAAAGCATCACAAAAGAATTCCAACAATGGTACATACAGTGTCAATACACTCCAATTGGAGAATCATACGCTTTCGTGTTGGATAAACTCGTCAAGCAGGGGGTCCTCAATCTCTCTCAAATCTGACCACCTCAATTTGACCCTTCAAAAGCTATCCCTACATAGTATAGGGAAAATGACTTCTGTAATTATCACCGTGTCAAAGGCCATTACACAATCAACTGCAAAACTTTCAAAAACATTGTCCAAGACATGATAGACAAGGGGGATCTTGTTTTGGATAACCCAAATGCACCGGCTAACCAAAACATGGACATCTTTAGACAACCATTCCCTAATCATCCCCTAGTCAAAACAACGTCCAAACCATGACCAATGGCTCCCAAGAGCATAATATACGCACGGTCAACACGGTCTCACCTCTTATGCCTAACCAACCTCTCTCATAGTCTGAAGAGGTTAGCCCACCCGTTGGTCCTTCACAAGTAGAAGAGCCTTCTTCTCCCATTTCTCTTCCACAGGTAGATGAACCTTCTACTCCTATTAGTTCTCCATCGACCTCTCTTATATTGGAGGACACTTTGACCATACCAATGCCACTAGCCCCACCTTCATCCTTCCTACTACCAATGGAGGACCATACCTTTCCTATTCTTCAATCGCAAGTAGAAGGCACGATCATCCCTGCCCTCTATCCTCTTGAGGAGTCACATTCTCCAATTCCTTCTCCACCAAGAGAAGAACTTGTCACTTCACCCACTTCGATCGAGGAAAATCCAGTGATGGTTTTCTCTTGCCTTTTGCCTGAGATCGCTACATCTCACTCACCTCTGTCCATATTTGAGCCTAAACCCATGCAGGCGTCCACCATGCCAAAAGAAATTAAATCTCTCGGCATTCAGCCTATATCAAACCTCAATCACCCATAAGTGAAGGTAGACTTGAACCTTACCTCGCACAATAGTGGCCCTCAAACCAAACTAAAGAAGGCTACTAAACCACACCAGAGAATTCCTCCCCCAACATCACCATTGCCCTCTATTTTGGGCCCACATCCATCCACCTTAATAGGAGTGCTTCCTACTCCAATACCTCACAGAGGCAAATCACCTCCATTGTCCCCTTTACCCATCAAACATATATTTCCTCCACAACATCCAACAACTCTCACCACAAAAGTGCCATCTACACGTGTGGCTATACTGCCAAACAAAAAGATGGTACGACCAACACCTCCTACAACTCCTAAAAAGAAGTTGTCAACCCCTACTGCAATAAAATGCGCAGACCCATTAGCAAGTTTTTATGCTTTGTTGTTATGCCAATTATTGCAGTCTTCTAGCATCACTCTCCCACCTATTAAACCATTTTAACCTCTCAGACCAAAACCAACTTGGTTTGATGACACTAAAATTTGTGCGTATCATCGCACACCTGGACATGACACTGAGCATTGTTTCACTCTTAACGCTGTCATTCGTCAACACCTGAAAAAGGATACCCTTCACATTAAGGATCCTCTTGACCATACTATCAACAAACCTTCGACACCATCCCTTGCCTCCCAAACCTCCTCACCTTCACACTCATCAATTCTCAGATCAAGACCATCTTGGTTCGATGACACTAAATTTTGTGTGTATCATCGCTCACCTGGACATGACACTAAGCGTTGTTGTGCTCTTAAAGCTGTCATTCATCAACACCAAAAAAAGGATACCCTTCTCATTAAGGATCCTCTTGACTACCCCTTTGACAAATCTTTGACACCATCACAAACATCATCACCTAAATCGAGATCTCAACACCAGACTATGGTCCCTCTGCCACCTTCAACCCCATTATTCAAAATCAACACTATCAATGTGGCCCCCAGGCCACCAACCCAAAAGGATAAAGGGAAAAGACATGTTTCTATTCCTTGGACCTATCCATCCACCAAGCCCTCACCACAACCAAAACTCAAGATTACTGTCTTGGGCACATCTCGACCAACATCCTCGAAGACAATCCCTAACTCCGTGGTGAAACAACTTCACCACACGACCCCTGTGAAGATGTCTTTGTATGACCTCATACAAAGCTCTCCACAACATCATCAAACCTTGATCAAATCCTTACAATCAATGGAGGTCCAACCTAAAGACCCCCAACCACTAGCTACTTTAGTCACATCATTACCCACTATTATCCAACCCATTGATCATCAGTAATAGGTGTCAAACATTGTCCTAGTCACAAGCAACTGGGGGAATTCAACCTTATACTGACAATTGTGACCTCGACCAAGCATCGACCAAGCCTCGACCAAGCATCAACCAAACATCGACCAAGCATCGACCAAGCCTCGACCAAGCCTCGACCAAACATCAACCAACCTCGACCAAGCAACAACAAAACATCGACCAACATCGACCAAGCCTCGACCAACATCGACCAAACATCAAACAACCAAGCATCAACCAACACGTGACCAGTGTGGAATGAAGTAAATGAGGTAAGTTTGCTCCTAATTGGCTTGGACCTTATATCATAACGCACAAGTATGGATCACGGACTTATCGTCTGTCTTCCCTTGAAGGCCGACAAGAACCTGAGCCCTTTAATGCTTTGCATCTGTGACCATTCTACTGTTAATCAAGTAATCAATCACTTGACATTTAATTTGAGCTCGTCCCTTGAGCAAATCCCTGTCATCGTCATTCCTATTCCTTTCAACCCTTTTTCCCAACATTAGTCAACCCTTTTGTCAAGCATGAATGCTCTGTCTTAATAAAAGGGAACCCTTAAACCTCTAGAGGCTCGTCCATGGCTAAAAACTTCAGTCAACAAAACATATAAAAATTGGGATGCCTATACAAAGGCCATAAAACTATAAATGTAGACTGCTCCCTCGAAGGACAGCTACATAATTGTTGTAATTGATAGACTGCTCCCTTGAAGGATAGCTATTCAAAGACATTCAAACATACAAAGCAGAATATAGACCACTCTCTCGAAGGATGTCTATGACTAAATATTGCTGCAAACAGCACTCTCTCAGAAGCTTCTCGCATCGATTAGCTTCACATATGACCACAAAACAAAACAAACATCCCTATGTAGACTTGCCGCATCGATCAATCTACCCAAAAAAAAAAAAAGGGTCATGGACTTGACTTATAGTCGTTCTCAAGGTCTCCTATCAAAAGGGGCAAAGTTATCCCTACTAAAAGGGGTTACCCTATCCTAACATATCACATCACCTACTCAAGGGATTTCGAGCTCATTTTAATGTCAAAGTGATTCGATTACTTCTCTAACACAACCAATGGTCAACGACGTAATGCATGAACGGGGCTTTTGTTTCTAAAAACCCCCTATCTATGCTATCATCATGGTCCTTGTCAATGAAAGAGCAATACGCCTTTCACTTTTTACACACATTGGTCACATAGAAACATTATCATTTGCCAACCAAACCAAACCCTTTTCAGACCACTAACATTTTCATAGACCATTCACACTAGTTTATATGGAAACCAATACACATGGAAACTATCGACCACACAATTTATGTCAAGCATAAACCATTACTTGCTGAAGCATAAATATCTCAATTCATTTTTTAGCATACAACATTACTAATATGGAAAATTGCTAAGGGATGAAATACCACTCAACCAATGTTACAGAATACACCATCACACAATATGAAAAAGGCTGTAACATCATCATACACTCATCATTTCAACACATGACCAAAAAATCATCAACCACTTTGACTCCTCTTCTGAACTACATTGGCCTGAGGCCCTTACAACAGGGGCTATGTAGGCAGCACTCAGATCACATGACATCTTCTGGGGTTAGCTCGGCCACATTAGTTTGTTCATCTACCTGATGAAAAAGCCATATTACCTGTGACCATGACTTAACCTCGTCTAAGACCAATCCATAACCTCGACCCTCTCCCTCCCTTTTAGAGAGAACTACATTGGACTGAGGGCCTTCAAACAGGGACTATGTAGGTAGCACTCAGTTGACATGGGGTCTTCTGAGGTTAGCTCGACCATTCCTTCGTCTGTCCATCTAACAGACCAACTATCTATCTCAACTCGACTCGACCAATGACCTTGGAGATCATGACTATCTCCTCAGACTACGACCACTTTTGAGACAACTATGCCTTGGTTGTTTTGATTGCATATATGATACCTCATGACTAGATAGCAAAATTGTGCGTAACCCATATTATGACCCTCACAAGTATTGGATCACAAGCGAGTTGATCCCCACTACTTGTGACATTTTCATGTTTTCCAGGAGCACTTCCTGAGCCCAGGATACTTAGAACACGACGACCATTGGAGCTATAGCTTGGATCGAATAACCCAATCAGCTACGACTACATGCTGGGGCCTAATTATTTCAATTTTAGCACTCCTCAACCTTTGACCATGATAATTTGACCTCTCTATCACGTGAAGTGGTATACGTGCAATCACAACTATTGCAGCATTCACACTCAAACTTCACCATCCCCATCCACTCTCTATCAAATCAACACCCGATATCAGGTTACCTTCCCTCGACTCCCACTTTGAGGGGGAATACCTCATCCCACATTTGGTGCAACCAACCCCTATTTTTGTCTTGCAGTTCATCAGAACAACCAACAGGACAAAAATGACCTTATCCAACCCCTATTTTTGTCTTGCAGTTCATCAGAACAACCAACAAGACAAAAATGACCTTATCCCATACCTGGAGCAACTTACTCTTGTTTTTGTCTTGTAGTTCATCAAGAACAACCAATAAGACAAAAAAGGGCAAATGTAGACACCAACATTGTGTCTACTCCTTGGTCGTCTCCCCCTTGGTCCCCTTGGTCCACTTCTAAACATTCCTAACCCACACACTTATTAATTTAAAATAATTACCTATTTTAAATTAATAATACCACCCTTGACATCACCCTTAGATACCCTCATTTATCACCCTTTGACTAATCATTTCAACTCTCCCATTATCCCCCGTGCTTATTAAACCCGCCTTCAACTGTTTAACCACGACCACTAAACCCGGCAGATGGAGGAACGGGCAAAAGGATAAAAATAGCCTTTATTCTCATCTTCTAGCCGCTGACATCGGTTACCTGTCGACCGATGTCGGTTGCTTAAAATAGCCCTGGACGCTGAGTCATAGACCCCCTGGGATGCGAATTCTCTTGTTCTCAGGTTCTATCTCATACTCTCTTCCTCTCTCAGCTCTCAGACCTGGACATCAATAGGAACTCTCTGAGATCAATCATCAGACTTCAACCAAATGCTCTTCTGGCTACAGACATAACAGGTACAAGCATTTCAAACACCTCTGGCTCTGCACCAAGTAAGAGCTAAGTATTCTTCTGGGTTTTTTTATTATTTTAGTAATTTAGAATGTATTTAAAATGTATAAGCAATTAGTTTCTTTTCATTACTTCTAAATATTATCAATCAAACTTGGCTATCAACCAGACCAGACCTAACTTTCTTCCTAGAGAGGCTGAGAGGCCTTCCCCATATCCTTACTCCTTTTGACAACCTATCCTCTACCCTTTGTCCCTCTTAAGACCCTATTTATTGCCCTGCTAACCTGCACAGACTCTCAGACTACCACAGACCATCCCGTCAACCACATACAATAACCAGAAACTCATCCAAGGTTGTTGCCCTGTCTGACATCGACCATTGCCCCTACCGGCATCGACAGACTAACCGACGTCGACAACCTTGACAAACCAACGCCGATAGAACTACCGACGTCGGCGACTGTGGAAGACCGACATCAGAATACAGGTACGCATTTTCTTTTGTTCAGTCTTTCACCATTTCTCTTTCTAGCAACATTCTTTTTATCAACAAGTGGACTGTCATCCCTCCAAGAAGTCTTTGCACTTCTGGGACCAAGTTTTGCTTGGCAGTTCACCTTATATCCATCTAACATTTTCCTTGTTTAAGCCTTTATTATCTATAGGTGTCGTCCTCCACAGCCAAAGAGGAGCTCCTTCAATCATCTGAATACGGTGCGCAAACTTCATCCAGGTATCATCTAACCCCTGACCATTATCTTTAGTTTCTTATTCCTTTTGAATGTGAACAAGCAAAAAAATAGTTAGAAACATATATGACATTGTTATGTTAATTTTGTCTTATAAAGGACCTAATCACAAGTAAAATTGGCAAAAAGGGGTGGTTGGGTGTGCGTTGGTCATGAATAGGACCTAAATTTCCCCAGTCACACCAATTTTACCTCAATTCAAAGTGAATTAGGGTGATCATGCATGAATTATCCCAAATTATCCATATTTTCCATGTTCACAAGTGGATATGGTGGTGTTGTGCTACTTTTGGCCTATAATCCCCTAATCACAAGTAAAAAAAAGTGGTGGTTTGGTGTGCATGGGTCACCAATGTGACCTAAAGTGCCACAATCACACTACTTTAACCTGGATTCAAAGTGAATTAGGGTGATCGTGCATAAGTGTTCCCCAAATTATTTGCATATATTCCATGGTTTCAAGTGGATATGGTGTTATTGTATCACTTTTAGACTATAAGGAAACTAATTACAAGTTAAATCGACATTAATAGGTGTTAGGTGTGTAGGGGTCACCAATGTGACATACGTTTCCCCAATCACACCACTTTGGCTTGAAAATGAAGTGAATTATGGTGATCATGCATAAATGTGCCTAAAAATGTTTACATTTTCCTTGGTCACAAGTAATATCGGTGTTTGTGTGTCTCTTTTAGCCTATAAGAGACCCAATCACAAGTAAAATCGACATAAAATGGTGGTTGGGTATTCACAAGTCACCAATGTGACTTATGCGACCCCATTCACACCACTTTGACCTAAGTTCAATTTGAATTAGGATGATCACGTAAAAATATATGCCAAATGCATTGGTCACAAGTGAATATGGTGTTGTTATGTCATTTTTATTTTATAAGGGACCTAATTACAAATAGAATTAGCATGAAGGAGTGGGTGGGTGTGTGTAGGTCATCAATACGACCTACATTTCTCCAATCACACATTTTTGGCTTGAATTCAAATTGACCTATGATGATCACATAAACATATGCCCCAGATAATTTGCATTTCTCTGTTTGTAAGTGGATATGATGTTGTTGTGTCTCTTTTGGACTACAAGGGACCCAATTGCAATTAAAATTGAATTATATGAAAATTATTTTGTTAATAACCTCTCAGCTCTCATTATCTTTGAGAGATGTGAGGTTTGTAAAATTCATTTTTTAGCACATCTAAAACTCTTAAAATGTCATCAATCAATTTAGAAGGCATAAAAACTTATAAAACAACTATTGTCTTGGCCAAAACAACCACCAGTCAGAAGTTATGCCTATATAACCTTGTGTTCAATACTGAAATCCCAAAAATGACTAAGTGCTGACCATATTGGAGTTTAAAAATTTATTTTCTAAGCCATAACTCATGGAGCTATGAGGACAATTCCAAAAGATACAATGTGGCTCTAATTTATTATATTTACTAAAATTAAATTAAGTTTAAGAATATAATTGTAAAAATATAAATACAAATTTAACATTTTTTAAAGATAAATACGGGGTTATTTAAGGTCCTCAGCCATATAAAAAGTTTACAAGAAGCAACCAAAGAAGGCTTGAAACAAAAGACCAACAGTGCCAATATAGAGGCATGACAAACAAGAATAAAAATACCCCAAAACAACACCTGGGATTACAACAACCAAACTGAGAGATAGAACATCCGCTTCCCCACTTACAACTCACAAAATTCGACACAAAAAATTGAGAACAACAGAAAAACAAATTTAACATTTATTTTATTAAGTACACAAATTACCTTTTAGTTATTAATCTTGCAATAATAATACATATGCAGTATAGGGAGTTCACGTTATATGCTTGGACCTACACACACAACCAAATTCATCTTTTAGATTGAAAATTAAAAAAAATTAGCTTCAGACATGATAAACACTATGAATATCTTTGAGATATTTTATGAAAATATGACTACAACATCGGACAAACTCTATTATTTTTAAATATATAATATTTTAATATTTTGATTACTTTATGGTTTTTAAATAGATTTATTCCTAAGCAAGTCTTTATATGCCACTAAATGCCGTGACTATACATGTCTATCTTTATTTAATTATCTTTTGTTTTGTTCATCCAAATTTAAAAACAAAAAAAGGGTCACAAAATAAGCCTAATTTTATATGCATTCAAAAAAACAATTTATTTTTATTTTTTTAAGTAGTTAGAGGGTTGCATGATTGGCTATCCATTATTTATCATTTTTAGGATCTATTTTCTTTATATTTATATATATATATATATATATAAGTCACAAAATAGGCCTAAATCTATATACATTAAAAAGAAAAAAATTAAATTGTAATTTTTTTAGGTAGTTGTGGGGGCAGGGGGCAGCAGGAGGGACATAACCAACTATATACTATATTTTTTCTAAAAAATACGAGTACCTATTCTAATTTAAGTTGTTTGAGCCAATTATACTTCACCATTTCCAAAATAAATAATAGTTAGAAATTGCACTCAAATGCTATAATCCGTGTTTTTATATCGTCTTCAAATTTTGAACATAGACATCTCAAATAATTCATGTATTTTTCAAGAACAAAATGTCCTCTTAAGTCCTTGTTTTGGCTCCCCAATTCCATGCACTTACCCTATTAGAAAGGGTTTGGGTTTCACACCTTGCTTATTGTTCTTGTGGCCATTAAAAATACAAGGACCTTTACAATTTTGATAGAAATGGGAATAATTCAGAATTGGGTTGTCTATCAGCACTCACTCTCTATGGTGGTATCTAGTTATCAACCACCATGGCCATCCTTTACCAAAAGCTCCTAGGGTTAAGGCTCTCATAATTTTCATAAAAGGCATTCGCATTATTGTTTATATTTTTGACAAAAAAAAAGGTTGTCGGCACACTATCCTATTCTCAAAGCTATGTATGGTCTCAAAATAAATATTTTGAGCCTTATAGAAGTCAAGATGGTTGTCCTTAATGGGGTAAATATTGGAATTACAATTTCTATACTCCTTTACTTAAGTACAGACCCCAACGAGATTATAAGTTACTTTCTCCCAGCATTGTTCCTTGTGAATTACTCAATAGACAATGAAACCTTAATAACTCTTCTTCAATGTAGAATATTCCATACTTTCTAGTCGATGATGGTTGAACCTAAAAATGATCACTTTACAAGGTGAATTTTATACTAGGGTGTTCTTGTTGGAGATATATTGCTTCATATGGGGATCCATACTTCTAGATGCCATGTTAGTGGTCAAATTTAGTCACTCAAACACATATTCTAGTTCTCCATGAGAGCTTAACAGACCTAGAAATAGATTCAATCCTTCTATAATCCCTTCAAGAAAGAACCATTTTCATGGAACATCGTCTTGCTTGGAGATTTATTCACGCTCCTAATAAAGTTTAGAAAATTTGGAGCATTTCCACATTGAGTTTCTCTTTCATCTTTGGAAAGATATAAATTTTGTTGTGCTCAATAAAGAACATTTAGACAAATTTTTTTCGAATACTAACATAATTGTTACTATATATAATGTCATGGTGCAAATTTAAGTGAAAATTGAAAACATGGCCCTAGAAGTTAAAGACCACTACACCCTCATTTGCCATTAGGTGAAGGCTCCTTGTATGGTTAGCAAAGTGACTCATGACTCTCAAAGACATAATTCTCTAGGGAGAGACCAAGGGAGGAGCGAATGAGGAAGAAGATGGTGTTGATTACATAATCATTATCTTTTACACTCCTTCACTTCACTGAAGGCTATCACCATCTGAAGGTATGGAGAGTGGTCGTCACCTTAGGCTAGTTGATATGAACCTGTAGATTTTGGGCCTAATCGTTGGGATGGGTAGGTAAAAATGCCTCGTCTCACTTTGGCTATCTTTCCTCCTTAGAATCAGGGCTAGGAAGAGAATGAAGGTAATAATGTAGAGCAAGAAGGATAGGACCCCATACTTAATATTGCACATAACTTTGATGGTGATTGTGGAGACAAGCCTTATAGTTCATAACCTCCTCCTACCACAATGGGATCGGTAGCACCAGTTTTTCAAAATTTTGTCATAGGTAGAGTTCTTTTTATATATTTTTGGTGCATGTTACACATGATTCTAGTTTAATGTAATATTTCATTTTTTCTTTCTTGAGCCTTAGTAATTTGTTCATATGTTTGTCGGCCCTGATTCTTCTACAATAATTTTTTTCTTAGAGTTTGCTCTCATACCACTATATTTAATTTTTACTTTTCACAAAATTTTATTATTTTAAATTATTTTTTATTAAAATATCAAGAAAATACATCTTAAATCTTAAATTACTTATACCAATATATTAATTCGTAAATAACATGTGAGACAAAGTACAAAATATTCTTAATTTTTATTACATTAATCAAACTTAGAATATGCCATTATATCAACTTATTTATGAAATAGAAATAAGTCTCACTTTACAACCATTTTAGCACTTTTTTTTAAATTTTTTTGGATGCTAAAATCTGAAGAAAACATGACTTAGATTGTAAGTTACACATGGATTCATTATTATTAAGTTACACATGGATTCATTGTTATTTTAGGCTTTAGCAAAGTTCGATTATCATTATTATACATTAAACCAAGATTCTACAAGATATTAAAACCTTTAGATGAAGGTTTTAAGTAATAGGGGGAAATTTCTACTAGTCAAGGAATTAAGTTTTAGTTTGACTTTGTATTTTGGTGTTGATGCTTAATAAAATAATTAATTATTGGTTTTAGTTGATTTTAATTAGGTAACTATTAGATTAAAGTGATAATAAATTAAAATTAGTTTTTAGTATTTTAATGTTAATCTTAGTTGATTTTAATTAGTTAAATGTTAGATTAAAGTGATTATAAATTAAAAATAGTTTTTGGTGATATTTTCAAAATGAATATATTGTAAAGTAATTTTTTTTAATATAAAATCTTGGTTAAGGTTATGGTATATCTTTAAGATTTGAAGACATGGAACATATTTACATTTACTCACGATTGCTATAAAATAACCTTGCTAAATATTTGTAGGACTTATGGACTACTTTATTATGGTGGGATGGTTTAAATCTTTATCACATGCTTATGAGTGTCCCTCATTATCATTACAAAACATTTTTTCGATAATTTAAATTGTTTTATTGTTAAATAAAATTTTATTCAGTTTAGGGTTGATTTGCATATGTAAATAAAACATAAAATTTAATTAACTATGTTTGCTTTTAATCATCTTGAGCCATGATTTAGTGTTAAGTTGGAGTGATTGTTATGATGATATCTTGGATTTAAACTCACCTAAACATGTTCTACCTATTAATGTGGCCATTTGAGGAAAAAAAAGGTTTTTGCTTCATGTTTAAGTTCAAATGGATGGTTATTGATTTAAATAAAAAGTAAATTTGAGAAAATTAAAGTGAATTTTGTCCAATTTCAAAGTAGTTTTCTCTTTAATATGAAAATTTTGATGGATTTTGTTTTTTTAATTTCTATTAAAGATACTCAATAGTTATGTTTTTAGACTTTTGACTAGTGTTAATTGGATCTCAATCAAATTTTGATGCAATCTTAATTTTGACAACACTGCTTGATTGTTGTAAGGAAATTATATATTTTTTGAATTTATTAGAATTGTAATTCAATCTAATTTCACTTTACACTCAAAATTTGAGAACCTAGAAGTTGAGTTTTTCTTGTGTCATTAAGATCTTTTAATATACACTCTACATAAATACCATGGCACTATATCCAATGGGCTATGATCTAGAGGTAAAATGGATGATTTCCATGGCGATGATGCATGTTCAAGTGTTGTTGGTCATGTTCCTTGTGTTAAAACAATCATGATTATGCATGTCAAATATGTTGCATATTTGTTGTATCCTTTGCACATGTTACATTCCTTAGGTACTATATAGTCAAGGATAAAAATTGAGGTCTGAAACATAACCACGACTAGGGGGTTTGGGGGCAGGAGCCACCAAGAAAAATATTCTTGGGAACAAATTCATATTTGTGATCTCATAAGTATTTTTTACCTATAATAATAATATGGACAATGTTATAACCCATAGTTTTATGGGGAACCATTATGGGTTGTATTTTTGGCTCATGAATTTGGTATCTATGGTATTATAATATTGTTTAGGTAGTTACCTATTGATGTGCCTATATACACTCACATATATAGTAGGGAAAAATCAGAATTTGGTAGTGCATTATTGTATTGTAAACAATTGAGTTAATAAAATAAACAAGTTATTATTTTGGGTTTTTCATTCAAAAGGGTTTTCTCATATGAAATCATGTGGTAATCTTATTTGTATTTCATTTCTCTTAATCTATTAGCTTAAATATTATATTAGTATTACTTATCTCATTTTCGTTTATCAGATCTATTTTCTCTTCATTTGATATCAAAGTTAGATCTTAATTTTGTGTGAAGATTTAGGGTTTATTTAACCTATGATAAACTATTATTTGAGTAGGAGTTCTGTGTGTGAGAATTTTTTCAAGGAAAGAAGATTGATAGGAAGCACAAGGATAGAGATTGAAAAAATAAATGGTCAACATTTTGAGTTGTTGAAGCTCAAGATCAGATACGTTTTTGTAGACGAAGCTTGGTGAGTTTTTGTATCAGGAGTGTGACATGTGAGTATGAAGTTAGAATATTGGGAAAAGATCAATAGGAAGACAAAGAGTTCAATCAGATTGCATCTGTTAGATTTGATTTTGATGAATGTATCAATAGAAAAAACTTCTAAATATCTATGGGAGAAGTTTGAGACTTTGTATCAGATAAAGTATCTATTGAATAAATTGTTTCTTCGAAAAAATTTGTATTCATTGAGAATGAATGATAACGACTCTACAATTGAACATTTTAATGTTTTCAATACTATCGTAATTCAATTAAAGTCTGTTGAAATTAAAATTAAAGAATAAGAAAAGTATATTACTTTTCTTTGTTATTTGTCAAACTCTTAGGATAATTTAATTATGACAATAACTACTATTGCATCAACATTAAAAATTTAGGACATAGTGGGAACCTTAATATCAAAAGAAATGAGGCAGAAATTTGTTGAGGATTATCAAACAAAGGATGTTTTGTTTGTAAGAGGTCATTCCCAAGAAATAACTAAAATAAATTTGGGACAATCAAAGTCTAGAAGTAAATTTAAGACTATAGGAAAAGATAAGAAGAAATGTTGGAATTGTGGTAACGGGGGCATTTCAAGAAAGACAACAAAACTAAAGAGTTTGAAAAGAGTAAGTTATCTAGCAATTTCCAGTCTGCAGAAACAAATCCATCTAGTCAAGATTTAAGGGATTTAGTCTTGGCAACTTCAAGATCGCATGCATATGATGGTGCATGGTTCATTGACTCGGATGTCTCTTTTCATATGACCCCTCATAGGGAGTGATTTTGATCCAGGTGGATCCATGTACCATTATATTTTTAAAAAATCTTCAAATTCTATTCAGATCATTTTCATATTTTATTACTCGTCGAGAGCTTTCTATCACTTTTTGTGGTTCGAAAAACGGAGTCCCGATGCTCAAGAAATGGCTAGTTGAAGAAATCTTGTGACAGGGGGTGTCGAAAGTGACGTGGCACTGTTGAAAACATGCCAAGTGGACCAATAGCCACTTGACACACGGAAAAATAATTCTGTGTAAAAAAAATGTTGGTTTGTTGTTTTTAATTCACATGTTATTTGAAAATTTTAAACTTTGAAACAATGCGCCAAAGAAACTGCCACATCACCCATCCCACCAACCAAGCATGGACCAAGTCAAATCAACGGCCTAAGTGGATGCCATTGTCTTAGGCATTTGAAGAGGGGTCAAAATTGTCTATTTAAAGCCTTGAAAACTGAATTCCCAGCAAATGTGGGACAAAACCAAGTCCATAGGCGCCAAAAAAGGAGGGAAATCATTTCAAATTTCATGCTAAGCGTGCCCTAGGAAGAAGGCCTACCTTTTCCTCATGCCAAGGCACCTAGAAAGGTGGGAGGAGGTTTTGAACTTCTGACCTATCATCTAAAAGATTAATGCCTTGACCACTTCAGCCACGGGGGTTGAAGTGTTATAAAAGGGACTAATTTCTACTTGAACAGACATGAAAATGAGACAATGTAAAGAGATTTAAGAAGGTTAGAGACTTGTTATTGCTTTGTACAACCTTGGGCCATTATTTTCAGGTCTGAGAGATATTTTTATAGGCAAACAAAGATCATAGAAGGTGAATTGAAGACTTGTATTGATTTTGAAAGCCATTTGTTGCACAAAATTAATGAGAACGGTCCTCACTTCGAACGGACCCGGAGACGTAGGCTATTGAAGCCAAACTCCGTTATCAATTTGCTGGTGAATTCTTTGAATTTTCTCTGATTATTATTTAGTTTTGATCTTCATTTTATATCTAGTTTTAATTTCTTTATACAAAATTAAGCAAAAAATCGAGAAATTGAAGGATTTCTTAAAACGTGAACAAGTGATTTTCAAATATACTACACTTGTATTTTCAGTTTACAGATCAAATTTTTGGTATCAGAGCGGTTGTTATTTAATAGTGATTGTTAGTGTATGTTGACAAGGTCTAAATCCCAAAAGGGTGAAGGAAAACTCATTGAGTATAATCTAGAGATTGGTTCAAGGCGTGCTTCAAGGATGGCCGAAGAAGAGATGGAATCTGAACAAGCTTTCCGCTGAGCCTTCATGGACATGAGAAGCATGGTTGAGGAACTTTACCGTGACAAACAAAGGAAATCTGAGAATGAAAAAGAAGGTGATTCACGAGAATCAAAAGGTAAGGAAATTGAAAAACCTTCTCCATTGGATGACGGTAAAAAAACTGTGGAATCTCTCCCTTCACTAAAATTGGATATTAAGTTTGAATTACCAATGTTTAATAGCGAAGTTAATGCCGAAAAGTTAGATAATTGGGTCAAGTAGATTGAAGCTTATCGCAGAGTCCAAAAGATTGGAAGGGATGAGTCAAAAATTCATTTGGCTACTCTTCGTATGGGAGGCATAGCTCTCATCTGGTGGGAGAGTAAGTTGAAAGAAATCGAGCTTCAAAAAGGTAACTCGATTTCTACTTGGAATGAATTTCTTGAAGAACTCAGAAATAAATTCTATCCTTTAGGCTATATGCAACAAGCCATGATGGATTGGCAAAGTTTCAGACAATAAAAATGCCAAAGTGTTCAAGATTATACACAAGATTTTAGGAAAAAAGCTTTACTTTTGAATGTTCCTCTATACAGACAAGAAACACTGTTAAAATATATAGGTGGGTTGCATAGTTACTTAAGACGTATGATTCTTATGTTCAATCCCACTAATTTAGATGTAGTATGTGTTCAAGCCACTCATTTAGAGGCTAGAGGAAAACAATCAAAAGAATCTTTTCCTAAAGTAAAAAGTAAACAATCTAATGTTAAGCAATCCAAAGGGGAAAGTTCATCAGGAAAGGGTAAACAAAAATCCACTTATACTGTTAAAAAATATTAAGAAGGAAAACCATTTTGTAATCATTGCAATAAAAATCATGATGAGTCTAAGTGTTGGAAACTACATCCTGAGTTAAGGCCTAAAAGGTATCAAAATAATGAAAAGAAGGCTAATGCTATGGTTCAAGACTTAGGTTCAGATTCAGGAGATGAAATTAAGATTACAGCTATGGGATTACATAATGATTTTTCTCTTTCAGTTTCTAGCACTAAGTCATCAAATGATGCATCTTCTTCTAAACAGAATTATGTGCATGTTGATAAGAAAAGAAATGAATTGTTCCACATTAGAGTTGTTTCAAAGCATACTAAGATTGACACTCTATTTGATAGTGGTTCACAAGAAAATTTAATTTCTCAAGAGGTTGTTAAGAAGCTAGGCTTATAAACCAATCCTCATCTGAAGCCTTATCCACTAGGTTGGGTGTGTGACAATGCGAAGCTACAAGTCTCACAAACTTGTAGGCTAAGGTTTGCCATCACATCCAAGTTTGTAGATGAGGTTCAGTTGGATGTTGTTCCATTGGACATATGTGGGATTGTTTTGGAAAGCCCTTATCTTTATGATAGAAAAATAATCTTCTATAGAGAGGAGAATATGTACTTGCTTGTTAAGCATGGCATTGAATATATAGTTAGAGCACATCACATTAGAACAAGTCTTTCCTTGGTTACAGCAGGGCAAATGAAAAGACTAGTTAATTCAAGCAAGACTTTTTGTCTCATATTGATTAAGTCTAAGGAAAAAGAATATTCTCAAGCTTTGGAAAAGTGTGATCCTAGACACAAGAATGAATTGGTTGAAATCATTTCTACTTATGATGATGTATTTCAGGATCCTAAAGGCTTACGCCCTAAAAGGGGAGTTCAACATGAAATTCAACTATTGCAGGATTCTCCTCTCCCTAATATTGGCATGTACAGGTTATCAGTGGTGGGAAATGAGGAAATAAAAAAACAAGTAATGGATCTATTGGATAGAGGTGTTATTTGTCCAAGTTCATCCCCTGTTGGTACGCCAATTATTTTGGTGCCAAAGAAAGATGACACTTGGTGAATGTGTGTTGATTTTCGTGCCTTAAACAAAATTACTATTAAGAATCGCTACCCTCTTCCTCGTATTGATGATTTTTTGAATCAATTAAAACATGATATTTATTTAACTAAGCTGGATTTGAGAAGTGGATATCATCAAGTAAGAATTAATGAAGGTGATGTGTGGAAAACTACCTTTAAGACAAAACAAGGATTGTTTGAATGGCTTGTTATGCCTTTCGGGTTGTGTAATGCCCCAGCTACATGCATGAGATTGATGAATGATGTTTTTAGACAGTTCCTTGATGATTTTGTTATAGTTTACTTAGATGACATATTGATTTTCATCAAGTCATGGGAAGAACATGTGATCCACATTAAGAAATTCATGGATGCATTACGAAGGGAATTTTTTTTCTAAAAATGTCAAAATGTGAATTTGGTAAGACCTATTTGATATACTTGGGTTACATTGTAGGACATGGTGAATTGAAATTGATCCTGCAAAAGTGGCAGTCATTGTTAATTTGCCTACACTCACTAACACAACTGAGGTTAGAAGTTTTCTTGGTGCAGTACAGTTTTGGAGAAAGTTTATTGCTCAATTTTCATATATTGCATCACCTTTGCATTCTTTGACAAGTGTGAAACAGGTCTTTCAGTGGAGAGGCAAACATCAAAAAGGCTTCGACATTTTGAAAGAAAAGATAAGTACTGCTCCGATCTTGGCACTTCCTGATATACAACAACCATTTGAGATCGAGACAGATGCAAGTGAGTATGCTATAGGAGCTATTTTAATGCAAGGTAAGAAACCATTTTTTTATCAGTCTGAAACCTTTACAAGGGTAGTAAGAAAATATCCAACTTACGATAAGGAATTGTATGCATTGGTTCAAAGTGTTAACAAATAGAAACATTACTTAATGGGCAAAGAAACAATAATACATATAGATCATCAGCCCTTATGGTATCTCCAATCACAAACTAAGCTACAACAGTCTAGACATTTTCGTTGGATGGGTTTCTTACAACAATTTCATCTTGTGATCAAGTATTAAAAAGGAATTCAAAATAAGGTTGCAGATATGCTATTTAGGCCTCCTATGGTTGTTGCATCTATTCTTTTACAACATGGTTCTTTGTCTCATGAAAGTTATAAAGAACAATATGTGAATGATCTTGATTTTCAAGATGCTTATAAAGACTTGACGAGTTGTAGACAAGTAGAAGAATTGAACTATCATGTGCACAATGATCTTTTGTATCATTTGGGTAAACTGTGTATTCCTCAAAATTAGAGGATGCACATGATTAGGGAAGCACATACTTCTCTTATTTCTGGTCATTTTGGAGTTGCTAAAACGGTTGCACATTTGAAGATGTATTGTTATAGGCCTCATATACAGGAAAATGTTGCTAAATATATTAAGGGATGTATTCTTTGTGCCACAAGCAAACCTAGTAATAGGAAACTAGGACTTTACACTCCTCTGCCTGTTCCTACTCGCCCATGGGAAATTATCTCCATGGATTTTGTGGGGGGTTTGCCTATGACACAAAGAAAACATGACTATTTATATGTGGTGGATAGATTTAGCAAGATGTGTGTTTTGATTCCTTGCACTAAGTAAATTACTAGGGAAGGTACTACACACTTGTTCTTTGAACATGTATGGGTTCATTTTGGTTTGCCTACTTCAATTATTTCTGATTGGGATTCTCGATTTATTGGAGAGTTTTGGTCAACTTTGTGGGGACTAATGGACACTAAATTAAAAAAGAGCATTGCATTTCATCCACAAACCGACGGACAAACAGAGGTTGTGAACCGCACTGTGGTACATTTGCTTAGGGGTTACAGCAATAAAAATCCAAAGTTATGGGATGAACAATTGTGTTACATATAGCATGCATATATCCGGGCACTTCATTCTTCTACTATGAAATCTCCATTTGAAGTTTGTTATGGATACTTGCCTAAATCTCCTCTAGATGTTTGCTATGGACAGGATACAATTGTTGGTGAACCAAAAGAAGCCATTCGAGCCAAGAAGTTCATTAAACAAATACAGCTCATTCATCAGACTATTCGTACTCAATTGGAGAAAATTCAAGCCAAGTACAAAGCCAGGCATGACAAACATCGTATTGATCACCAATTTGTTGTAGGTGATATGGTATGGCTTCACATTAGTAAGGACAGACTGACAGGTGAAGGTAAAAAGTTGAAACCAATCCGGTATGGTCCTTTTCAGATAATGGAAAAAATTGGCACAAATGCTTTCCGATTAGATTTACCATCTTACATGCAGATTTATTTAGTTGTAAATGTGAAAAATTTGAAATTGTATGAGCCTCTAATGATAATTGATCATGATGAAAGTGTATCCATTCCTTTCGTTGATGATTTTTCTCTTGAATATCTAACAAAATTGCAGGAAGATACTATACTTGACAGGAATATGCGGACTTCGCGAAGAGGTAATGTTGAATATCTTCATGTTAGTCTCAAAGGGATGCACCCAAGCAAGGCTAGATGGATGGAAGTCAAAAAGGTGAGGGAAAAATACCCTCACCTCATTACCAATTAATTTCAACTTTCGGAGGTCCAAAAGTTCCCAGTGGGGAGGAATGATCCAAGTGGATCCATGTACTATTCTATTTTTTAAAAATCTTCAAATTTTGTTCAAATCATTTTCACATTGTAGTACTCGTCGAGATCTTTCTAGCACTTTTTGCAGTTGGAAAAATGGAATCCCGATGCTCAAGATATGGCTAGTTGAAGAAATCTTGCGACAGGGGGTGTCAAAAGTGACGTGGCACTATTGAAAACATGCCAAGTGGACCAATAGCCACTTGACACGTGGCAAAATAATTCAATAATTTTTTTTTATTTGTCATTTTTTATTCACATGTTATTTAAAATTTTCAAACTTTGAAACAAGGCGCCAAAGAAACTGCCACATCACCCATCCCACCAACCAAGCATGGACCAAGTTAAATCAGCGGCCTGAGTGGGCACCTTTGTCTTAGGCATTTGAAGAGGGGTCAAACTTGTCTATTTAAAGCCTTGAAAACTGAATTCCCAGCAAATGTGGGACAAAACCAAGTCCATAGGCGCCAAAAAAAGAGGAAAATCATTTCAAATTTCATGCTACGCGCACCCTAGGAAGAAGGCCGACCTTTTCCTCATGCCAAGGCACCTAGAAAGGTGGGAGGAGGTTTTGAACTCCTAACCTGTCATCTAAAACATTAATTCCTTGACCACTTCAGCCACAGGGTTTGAAGTGTTATAAAAGGGACTAATTTCTACTTGAACAGACATGAAAAGCAGAGTGTGTAAAGAGATTTAAGAAGGTTAGAGACTTGTTATTGCTTTGTATGGCGTTGGGCCATTATTTTCAGGTCTAAGAGATATTTTTACAGGCAAACAAAGATCAGAGAAGGTGAATTGAAAACTTGTATTGATTTTAGAAGCCATTTGTTGCACAAAATTAATGAGAACAGTCCTCACTTCGAACGAACTTGGAGACGTAGGCTATTGAAGCCAAACTCCGTTATCAATTTGCTGGTGAATTCTTTGAATTTTCTCTGATTATTATTTAGTTATAATCTTCATTTTATATCTGGCTTTAATTTCTTTATACAAAATTAATCAAAAAAGTGAGAAATTGAAGGATCTCTTAAAACGTGAACAAGTGATTTTCGAATATACTACACTTGTATTTTCAGTTTATAGATTAGATTTTGTGAATATAAAAAAATCAACAAAGGTGATGTCTTCTTGAGAGACAACTCAGCGTATAATATTGTAGGTAGAGGGAGAGTCAAGTTGAGGTTTAAATATGGAAGAGTTAAACCCTCCCTAGTGTTATGCAGATTCCAAGTTTGACTAGAAACCTAATATCTGTAAGTAAAATGAATGATGCAAGGGTACATACAGTATTTAATAAATACAATTTCAAGATGGTTCATGGAGCAATGGTATTGATAAGAGGAATCCATACAAGAATGTTGTTTAAGTTTGAGGCAAGCACTGTAAGTGATGAAAGTAATAGCTTTGTGGTTCCTGAGGTGAGCAGTGTTTTAGATTAGGCTCCTACATCTTTTGTAGAGAAGCTAATGATGTGGCATCAGAAAATGAAAGACATTGGAGAGAAAGACCTTTGAGCATTAAAATATAAAGGTATGGCTGAAAGAATTTTGACTACCCATTAGACTTTATATTTTGTGAGCATTATGTTTGGTAAGCAAACTCGAGTGAAGTTTCTCAGTTGTGTTACAAAATCAGAAGAAATTTTGTATTTAGTGCATATTGATATGTTTGGACCTGTGGAAGTTCCATCGCTAGGGAAATCTTTGTATTATGTTTCTTTTATAGATTACTACTTGATAAAAACTTGGGTTTATTGTATCCAAGCTAAATCTGAGGTTTTCAATAAATTTAAGGAATCAAGACTCTTGTGGAAAACAATACAAACAATAATATAAGGTCTTGAAAAGTGACAATGGTGGAGAATACTACTCCAAGGCTTTCGAGCAATTATGTAAGGACCATGGGATAAAAAGGTAAAAGGCAACTCCATATACACCTCAACAAAATGGAGTTGCAAAAAGAATGAATAAGAATTTTATGGATAAGGTGAGAAGGATGCTCAATGGTGCATGTCTGGAAAGGAAGTTCTGGGCAGAAAAAGTTATGACTATTTGTTATTTGATCAATAGATCGCCCACATCAGTCGTGGTCGATAAACCTCCACATGAAGCATGGACTGGTAAGAAACCCTCTCTCAAACATCTAATAGTTTTTGGTTGTAATGCTTATATGTATATTCCAAAGGGAAAAATGATTAAGCTAGACATTAAATTATTAAAGTGTATTTTTATTGGATATGGTACTCTTGTAAAGTGATAAAAGCTATGGAATGATGAAACAAAGAAGAACATTTATAGTCACAAAGTTATCTTCAGATAGGTAGAGGGGGTTCTAAAAAAGGAAGGATAGTCAAATGATGAACCTAAACATATTTAGTTTGAAGAAGAGGGAGAAGTGTTTGAATTCAAAGCTTCTACAAAAGATGAACTAGAACATGAGTTGTAAGATGAAGATTTAGAGGAAGCTGAGGAGGAGGAACTGATGCACAACCAAAAAAATTCAATTTTGAGATGATTAGATTAGGTGAGAAGGACACTTGATAGGTATAGTCCTCTTGATTTTCGTTCTACATGTATTTTCTCATTTTTGTTTGTTATTAATGAAGACCCCAAGACTATAAAGGAGTCTTTTGCCTCAAAAGAAAATAAGTCTTGAAATAAGGTTATGGAGGAAACAATGGAGTCCCTAGATAAAATCAGACATGGGACTTGGTAAAACTACCTCCTGGAAGAAACACGTTAGCTATAAATAGGTATTTAAGAAGTACAACGCTGATGGAAAAATAGAGATTTATAAAGCTCACTTGGTTACAAAAATATTTTCTCAATTAGAGGGAATTACTTTTAGTGATATTTTTTCTCCTATTGCTAAATCATATTCAATTAAATTTATTCTAGCTATTGTTGTTGCTTTGATCTAGAAATACAATAGATAGATGTAAAGACAACTTTTATACATGGTGAACTAGAGGGAATATACATGACGCAGCCATAAAGATTTAAAATAAAGGGAAATGAGAATTTGGTGTGCAGTATGGGAAAACTTTTGTACAACTTGAAGCAATCACCAAGAATGTGGAACTATAAATTTTATAGGTATGTGTTGGGACTTGGGCTTGGAAGAAGCAAAATTGATCCATGTGTTTATTTTAAACACGAAGGTTAAAAATTATTATCATAGTGTTGTATGTGGATGACATGTTATAAATTGGTAATAATAAAGAAATGATCAACCAAGTTAAGTCTCAATTATCATCTCAATTTGACATCAAAGGATCTCAGTGAACATGAAAATTAAAAGAGACTGGGTAAACAAGAAACAATGGTTAAATCAGGAAGTATGTTGAAATGATATTGCAAATGTTTAAGATGCAAGAAAGCAAGCTAGTCAGTACTCCCTTGTTGGTCAAAAGTAATATGTTGAACAATGTCTTAAAACAAAAGAAAAAATTGACGACATGTCTCTAGTCTGGTATGCTGGTGTTGTTGGTAGCTTGATGTATGCAATGGTCTATACCAAACCTGACATTGCTCATGTAGTGGGAGTAGTGAGCAAATATATGTCAAATTGAGGAAAGCAACATTGGACTGCGGTGAAGAGGATCTTTAGGTATTTCCATAGGACGTCATTTATGTAATTTGTTATCAGGGTAAACCTGGTGAAGATGATCTTTAGGTATTTAAGAATGTTATAAATTGGTAATAATAAAGAAATGATCAACCAAGTTAAGTCTCAATAATCATCTCAATTTGACATCAAAGGATCTCAGTGAACATGAAAATTAAAAGAGATTGGGTAAACAAGAAACAATGGTTAAATCAAGAAGTATGTTGAAATGATATTGCAAATATTTAAGATGCAAGAAAGCAAGCTAGTCAGTACTCCCTTGTTGGTCAAAAGTAATATGTTGAACAATGTCTTAAAACAAAAGAAAAAATTGAGGACATGTCTCTAGTCTGGTATGCTGGTGTTGTCGGTAGCTTGATGTATGCAATGGTCTATACCAACCCTGACATTGCTCATGTAGTGGGAGTAATGAGCAAATATATGTCAAATTGAGGAAAGGAACATTGGACCGCGGTGAAGAGGATCTTTAGGTATTTCCATAGGACGTCATTTATGTAATTTGTTATCAGGGTAAACCTGGTAAAAGCAAATCATTGAATCTACATGGCTTTGTGGATTTGGACTAGGCAGGGGATCTTAATTACTTAAGATCTACCAGTGGGTATGTGTTCAAACTATTTTATGGATTTGTAAGTTGGATTAACAAACGATATGTTAGTGTTGTGATATCCATCACCAACGTTGAGTACATGGTAGCTACTCAGAAAAATAAGGAAGCATTTTGGCTTCAAGGTTAATTTACACTATTGGGTTTGTTCAAAAGATTACAAAGATAGATTTTGACTCTCAAAGTGCAATTTGCCTTGCAAAGAACCTTGAGTATCACTCTAGAATGAAACATATTGATGTATGATACCATTTTATAATAGAAATGGTGGCTAAAAAGAAGATATTGTTGGAAAAGGTGGACACATATGAGAACATTGTTGATTCTTTGATAAACGTTGAGTAAGAAGTTTTCTTAGTGCAAAAGATTGATGGGCATGATTGCCTTTAGCTATTGAAATTATGTAGTTGTGAACCCCCATGCAAAGTGTTCAACAAGTGGGATAATGTTGGATATTTCTTGTATACTTTGCATGTGTTACACCCCTTAGGTATTGTATATTCAAGTATGACAATTAGGGTCCAGGACATCTCCCCGACTGGGGGGTTTGGGGTAGGAGTCCCCGAGGAAAATATATTTGGGAACAAATTCACATTTTGTGATCTCGTAAGTTTTTTTACCTATAGTAATAATATGGGCAATGTTATGAATCATAGTTTTATGGGGAACCATTTTGGATTATATTCTTGGCCAATGGTTTTGGTACCCATGGTATTGTAATACTGCTTAGACAGTTACCTATTGATGTGCCTATATATGTTCACACATATAGAAGGAGAAAATCATAACTTGGTAGTGCATTATTGTATTGTAAATGATTGAGTTAATACAATAAAGGAGTTAATATATTGGTTTTCTACCCAAAAGCATTTTTCCAGGGGAAATCGTGTGTACTGTGTAATCTTGTGTATTATATTTCTCTTATCATGTTAGCATAAAGATTTTGTTAGTATTGTTTCTCTCATTTTAGTTTATCATATATATTTTCTCTTCAAAATATGGATGATAAACTAAAATGAGAGAAAATATATATGATAAACTAAAATGAGAGAAAACGTCCACATAGCAATATTGCTTCACATAGCATAAAGATTTTGTTAGTATTGCTATGATAAACTAAAATGAGAGAAAATGTCCCCCGCCTATGTTTACAGATTGCTTCACATAGCAATACCAATAATCTCTGCAAGAACATGTCCTTATTTGAAATGATGGAATCGGTTTGCATCTCTCAAAACAATTTGTCTTGCAACAATCTTGGAGACAACTTTGGTCGCAGTGTGGTAATCATCGCACACGTAGAAGGTTCTTGACAACTGTAATAGTTGTCCCAGAGGGTGTGTTTATCAATCCAAACGCAATGGCCAACTTCTCATCATGGTGGCAGAGGAATAATCATTTTTCCTCCTCCAAATCACTCCGTACATGTTTTGAATCTGGAAAGTACCCTGCTGCCTCCATCTCCCAAGACTATTTCTCCAATTTGGCATAGTTCTCCAGTGTTTGAGGGTGTCATCTATCTCCTACACACAAAAAGCATGTACCATTTTACGCCCTTCTATCCAACTACGTCCAGGCATCTTTTTAATTCCTCTATCTTTCATCAATCTCCTTACCATTTGAACCTCATCCCACCTGCCCACTTCTGCAAAGATGTTTGACAGAATAACATAAGTTGCAGGATTTCGAGGATCCAGCTCAAAAAGAAGAGTTGCTGCAAATACTCCTAAACCTATATTTTTATGTGCTCTACAGGCACCAAGGAAACATGTCCACACAACCACGACAGGGTTAACTGGCATCTTGATCATAAAGTTTAGAGTTTCCTCAAGATAGCCAGCACGGCCAAGAAGGTCAACCATGCACACATAATGATCAATTGTGGGCATAATGCAATAAGAGATACTCATGCCCTTGAACAATTTACAGCCCTCATCCACTAAACCGGAATGGCTGCATGCTATTAAAACACAAGAAAAACTTGCATGGTCAGGGTACATTCCAGAGAACTTCATTACTGCAAAGAGTTTGAGAGCATCCTTGCAAAAGCCATTTTTTGCATATCCTGCAATCATTGCAGTCCATGAGGACACATTTTTTTGAGGCATTTTGTCAAATAGTTCACGTGCCTTGTGTATGCTTCCACATTTTGCATACATATCTACCAGGGCACTTGCAACTACAACATCTGATAACAAACCACTTTTGATTATGCTTTGATGGATGACCATACCCTGCTCTAAAACTCCAATTTTGGCACAGGCTGGGAGGACACTGGCAAAGGTTGTGGAGTCTGGCTTTACACCTAACAATTGCATTTGCTTAAAAGCTTCTATGGCATTTTCAACAAACTCATTTTGTGAATATCCTGCAATCATTGTGTTCCATGATACTACATCTCTTTGAGCCATTGTATCAAACAGTTGACGTGCCTTATGAGTACTTCCACATTTTGCATACAAGTCTATCAGGGCATTCACAACTATGACATCTGACGAAAATCCACACTCAATTATGCTTTGATGGATGTCCATACCCTGTTCTAAAGCTCCCATTTTGGCACAGGCTGGGAGGACACTGGCAAAGGTTGCGGAGTCTGGATTTACACCTGAAAATTGCATTTGCTTAAAAGCTTCCACAATTTTTTCGACAAACCCATTTTGTGCATATCCTGCAATCATTGAATTCCATGATACCACATCTCTTTGAGCCATTTGTTCAAACAGTTCGCGTGCCTTGTGTGCACTTCCACATTTTGCATACATGTCAATCAGGGCATTCACAACTATGACATCTGACAAAACACCACATTCAATTATGCTTAGATGGATGTCCATGCCCTGTTCTACAGCTCCCAATTTGGCACAGGCTGGGAGGACGCTGGCAAAGGTTGTGGAGTTTGGCTTGACACCTGCCAATTGCATTTGTTTAAAAGTTTCCAAGGCTTTTTCAACAAACCCATTTTGTGCATATCCTGCGATCATTGCAGTCCATGAGACCACATCTCTTTGAGGCATTTCACTGAAAATTCTTAAAGCCTCTTCAAGAGCACCAGTTTGTCCATATGCTGTAATCATTGCATTCCATGATACCACGTCTCTTTCAGCCATTTTGTCAAACAGTTCACGTGCCTTGTGGGTGCTTCCACATTTTGCATACATGTCTATCAGGGCATTCACAACCGTAACATTTGACAAAAATCCACATTCGATTATGCTTTGATGGATACCCATTCCTTTTTTTACAGCTCCCAATTTGGCACAGGCTGGGAGGATGCTGGCAAAGGATGTGGAATTTGGCTTGACGCCTGCCAATTGCATTTGTTTAAAGGTTTCCAAGGCCCTTTCAACAAATCCATTTTTTTGCATATCGTGCAATCATTGCAGACCATGAGACCACGTCCCTTTGAGGCATTTTTTTAAATAGTCTTAAAGCCTCATCGAGAACACCATTTTGTGCATATCCTGCAATCATTAGAGTCCATGAGACCACATCTCTCTGTGACATTTTCTCAAACAGTTCACGTGCCTTGTGCATGTTTCCACATTTCACGTACATGTCTAGCAGGGCACTTGCAACTACATCATCTGACAGAAAACCGCTTTCGATAATGCTTTGATGGATATCCATGCCCTGTTCCAAAGCTCTTATTTTGGTACAGGCTGGGGAGTACGCTGGCAAAGGTGAACTGATCGGGTGGGACACCGTTTCGTTGCATTTGGTGAAACAGTGTCAATGCCTCGTGAGGATATCCTTGGGTTCTGTAAGCGGCAATTATGATATTCCATGAGAAGAGATCTCATTCAGTCATTTGGTCAAACATATGGCGTGCATCAACTAAACATCCGCACTTTTCATACATGCGTATAAGGGTATTTTGTAATAATGTATGTTTGGAAAACTGAAATTCACTGTGACTGATGTGGGAGTGGATTTGCTTACCTTGTGAAAGTGCTTTGTCGGAAATGCAGGTCTGCAGTAGTTGAAAGTATGTATAAGAGTCGACAGGGAAGTTGTATGTGGTAAGCAGAATGTGTAGCGCGTCTTTCAATCGACCTTCTCTACATAATGCTGTGAGAGTGAGAGTGAGAGTGAGATTGAGATGTAAAGTGGATGGCATTGGCATTGTATGATTAGAATTAAATCGTTGGAAATAGAAACAAATTTATTGTGTGAGATAAATCTTTGTGTTGGGTGACAAATTTACATGCCAATAAATATCTATTCTAATAAGGGTGACAAATTTACAAAATTAATCACACAACATAAACAAGGAATACAATTTACTCTGATATGAATTAAGTAGGAAATTGTACACCTTACATAATGCATGGGAAGTTATGGTGGCTATGTAACTTAGACTAGTACAAGGAATGATGATCAACTTAGGGCATGAAGAGGTTACACAAACTTTATAACAACATGAGGGATGTGCATATTGCGTAGAGGATAAGGTTATTATGTGGACATGCATAGAAAAATATGTTATGCATTAGGAATCTCACATGCATGCACTCAACAATCATGTTTGAACATAATGAAGATTGATAACATGCAATATGAGAAAAAGGGCATTGTAATTGGAAGACATGACTTGGTGACATATTAGATGTCAACACAAAACAATTTCAGAGCAAGTGGATGTCATTGGACAATGCCGGATAAGCACTCACATGGGAAAGACTCCTTTCCCATGCTAAAAATATGATAAGTTGGTGGATTTATAGCTAGAGACTATTATGAACAGGTTGGTCGGGTGACTATATAAACCTACCCCTTCAATATGAAAAGAGAAAGATGTTTTAACCTTTCATCCTAAATTTTATTCCTTCTAGCTATAAACCTGCATACAAAATTAAAACGCACATGATTCATTTAAATGCACAACAACAAATTTATTCATCTCTGTCGTTCAAGACATGTTTACAACATAGACTCATGACACAAGCATTTAAAAAACACCTAGCCTCCAAAACTAGACTTATAATCTTGTTCCAAACTTTGTGAACAACACCACAACTTGCTAAAACATGACATCCTTCCTCCAAAATGTATCCCCAAAACTCAATTTCGGATGACTAAGTTGGAGTCTTGGAGAACACTTTCCAAACTAATTCTTAAGCCCCACAAAACTCATCCTATGAGCTTACTCCCAAAATATTTTCTCTGCGCCATTCATAAAAATAAATTAAAGATTAGTTTGCCCTTTCATTTTCTCTTCCTCTTAGTAACGCTTTCTTTACAAGTCCCCCTAGCTATCATGAGAAATCCTTGTTTTCTTTATTATAATTTCCAACACTTTGAATTCTTCCTTTCTTAATTTGTAACCATGGTTACCTAGATATTCAATTCATTAGTATAACAACAAATGATTGCACTCTTGAGACACTGTGATTTCCTTCTTATATCAAACACCAAAATCTATTGAGTTCATCAATATAACAACAAATGATTGCACTCTTGAGACTTTGTGATTTCCTTTTTATATCGAACTGGTAAAGCAAAAGTTATAATTATAATCTAAATATAACAATAAATTAGATAACAAGCATGTATTGTACTATCAAATATATGGAACATACAACATTGAAAATTTGACTAATGTACCAAAAAAAAGAGGTTAAAGTTAGATATACTTACCTTGGGTTGACTTGTTGACATATTAATCTCCCCCTTGGATTTTAGTAGTTCATGAGATATGGTTGTAAGTGAAGTCAAATTGATAGGTGAAACCCTAAATCAACCAAAGTTGGGCACTTCAAAGACTTGGTATACTTTGAACGTGCAACTCTTGTTCTTGAAATTTTCAAGGCTTTTAAATAAATTGCTAACTTATGTTCCATAAGTGAAAGTAATCATATTCTTCTTCCTAAGTGAGGAATTGTGACCACAAGTCGAGTGAATTGATGTTGTTCCTTATCAAGAAATAATGGACGTCATCAGTGCAACCAATGACATACACATAAATTTAAGTAAATTAGTATGTCATTGCCCCAATTGATGACATCAACCAAAACATAGGGGCTAAAGGATGTCATCGGTGAGCTTAATGACATCAGTTATAAGCAAGCAATGTAGGAAAAGGGGCTAGAAGAAGGATTGTGAGGCTCAGTGGAATAAGGTTGTCAATATGATGGTGATAGTAAGGACAGCCCACAACACATCTCTCAATAAGTGATAGATGTCATCCGACCCTAAACCTGATGTATTTGCAAGCATACACCCAAGGAGATTCATGTCGACAAGCCCTAGACAAGAAAATGATGTATATACAATAATTATTTAAATTATTAAGAATAATAAAATTGTTTCCCTTAAAATGTGGACTATTATAACATACATTAAAAAATTCATTAATTTATTTTTTGAGGCTTACATTGGAACCCAAGTTGTGAAATTGTTATGTCGGTTACAAATTAATTTAATTTACCTACTATAAAATGGAAGGTATTTCACAACAAATTTCCTTTTTAAATTGTGAAAACTAAATTCATTCAATTTTCTATAAAAATAAACATACTAAATTAGAGTTTTGTGTTTCCTGCTAAACATAAAGCTATCAAATGCATTTGCATTCAAAATGGAAAAAAAAAGTTTTCTTTTCGATTCTTTAAAAAATCTCGATTCTATGATATCATGCAAACATTTTTCAAATAAGCTAAATAAAAATGTTAGTCACATGACTCAAAAGTCTTGGAACGTTATGAATTAAATATCCTATTATAAAATTATGCCATGAACCCTGTTTAAAAATTCAAGAAACTTACTATAGTTTTGGTTAAGGCTTGTAAAAAACATTTCAATTGGGTCATATAGAATTTGGTCTTCAGTAGCATTTGCTAAGTATGCAACCGATTAAAAATGTCTCCAATTCACATCTTGATACATTGAATGTAATCTTTACTAATGTTTGTTGGTTTGTAGCACATGAAAAAAATATCCAATTTAATATATTATGATATATAATTGCAATGTTCCTCCCACCCCTATGGATGTCTTCCACATTCCTCAAAAGTTCGTGTTGTGCTCATCCTCCTAAGACATTCCCCCTATTTCAAACCTACAACAACTAAACATACTTTCTTTTCGTCATTCAATCAACCAGATAACTACAGAGCATGTGCTTCCCTTTCTTATCTATCACTTCATTAGGCTCACAAGGGAGTGCCATAGAATATTTATCTTTCCTCACTCAGGTCATTGACCCTCTTCTCTAGTATCAATTTGTAAATCTCATTGTGCCAAATGTTTAATACCATATACATGTAATATAATGTAATATAAATTGTGATTTTACTTCTTATACAAATTCTATTTGTCTCTCTAACATCAATCTATAAATCTCATTACACAAATTTTTCAGGTACCATATATTTATGCCAATCACAATTTAACAAAAAAATGTTATTCTACTTTTCCATAAATAAATTCTAATAATTTATTTCTAAACTAAAAATAATCAAACTGAAATCAAAATAAATTGGGAGTCCACAAACATATTAGCTCTCCTTGAAAGCAAAGGGAAGTGAAGCAACATTAGAAATCTCTAACTGTAAATGAGACAAAATCCTTATGAACATATATAAATTTGCATTCATAATCTAATATGTGTACTCCAAACATGAATGGCAGCCCTGACATAGGCACAAGATAGAATAATTTATCCAAACAAAAGGACCATACAAAATGACAAAGGTTGGATTAAAGAACTGTCAAGAAATGTTCTTCTCGTCATCTCCAAACACGGGATTGATTGTAAGCCCTTCTCTCACATTTCCTTTTGGCCAACACCTTTTCATTTCCTTCATACGGTCCTATCTTTTATTTTTTTTCTTATTCTCCACCTCCTCCAGCTTATCATTCCAGATATGCAGGTTTCCTGAAAACACTGGATTGATTGGAAGCCCTTCTCTCACATTTCCTTTTGGCCAAGCATCTTTCCATTTTCTTTGAGCTACCTCTCCTTTTTTCTTCACATTCTCCACCAACTCCTCCAGCTTTTCATTCCAGACATGCTCAGGGTTCCTGAAAACAGTTAACGTCATGACATCCCTGTGGTATCATAAAACAGGGTTTTAACAAATACCCCATCGGTTTATATAGGCAATGATATACATTAGATACGGCATCTGATTTCATGAAGTCAACAACACAGTCTATATCTCCAAACATTTAGAAAAAAATATTTTTAAGAAATAGGAAATAAAACCTGGTGCCTTCTTTATCACTGCACGTCTGGGACAGTGCGCATTCTTAAAGTGCCAGCCTATGTTTACAAATTGCTTTACTTAGCATCAAAAATAATCTCCGCAAGAACATTTTCCATGTTTGAAATGATAGAATCTGTTCGCATCTCTCACAACAATTTGTCTTGCAACATTCAAAAGTTCTTTATGACTCTAATAGTTGTCCAGAGGGCATGTTTAACAATCCAAACAAGATTGCCAACTTCCCCATATGGTGGCAGAGAAATAATTCGTTTTTCCTCCTCCTCCTTGTCACTCAGTACATGTTTTGAATCTGGAAAATACCCCACTGCCTTCATCTCCCAAGACGTTTTCTCCAATTTTGCATAGATTTCCCATGTGTATGGTGTGATCTGTCTCCTACACAAAAAGCATGTACCATTCTATGGCCTTCAATCCAACTACATCCAGGTATCTTTTTAATTCCTCTATCTTTCATCAATCTCCTTACCATTTGAGCCTCACTCCACCTGCCCACTTCTGCATAGATGTTTGACAGAAGAACATAAGTCGCAGGATTTTGTGGATCCAGCTCAAAAAGAAGAGTTGCTGTATATACTCCTAACCCTATATTCTTATGTGCTCTGCAGGAACCAAGCAAACACATCCACACAACCACCACGGGTTTAATTGGCATTTTGATGATAAAGTTTAGAGTTTCCTTAAGATAGCCAGCACGGCCAAGAAGGTCAACCATGCACACATAATGATCAGTTGTAGGTGTAATGCAATAATAATTACTCATGTCATTGAAGTATTCACAACCCTCATCCACTAAACCTGTATGGCTGCATGCTAATAAAACACAAGCAAAGCATACATGGTCAGGGTGTGTTCCAAAGTGCTTCATTACATCAAAGAGTTTGAGAGCATCCTTGCAAAAGCCATTTTGTGCATATCCTGCAATCATTGCAGTCCATAAGAACACACTTTTCTGAGGCATTTTGTCAAACAGCTCACGTGCCTTTTGTATGCTTCCACATTTTGCATACATATCTACCAGGGCACTTGCAACTACATCCTCTGATAAAAATCCACTTTCGATTATGTTTTGATGGATGTCCATACCCTGTTCTAAAGCTCCCATTTTGGCACAGGCTGGGAGGACGCTGACAAAGGTTGTGAAGTCTGGCTTTACACCTGACAATTGCATTTGCTTAAAAGCTTCCACAGCCTTTTCAACAAACCCATTTTGTGCATATCCTGCAATCATTGCATTCCATGATACCACATTTCTTTGAGGCATTTCTTTGAAAAGCCTTAAAGCCTCGTCGAGAACACCATATTGTGCATATCCTGCAAGCATTGCAGTCCATGAGACCACATTTCTTTCAGGCATTTTGTCGAACAGTTCACGTGCCTTATGCATGCTTCCACATTTTGCATACATATCTACCAGGGCATTTGTAACTACAACATCTGACAAAAATCCCCCTTCTATTATGCTCTGATGGATGTCCATACCTTGTTCTACATCTCCCATTTTAGCACAGGCTGAGAGGATGCTGGAAAAGGTTGTGGAGTCTGGCTTTACACCTGCCAATTGCATCTGCCTAAAAGTTTCCAATGCCTTTTCAACAAACCCATTTTGTGTGTATCCTGCAATCATTGCAGTCCATGAGACCACATCTTTTTTAGGCATTTCTTTGAAAAGCCGTAAAGCCTCATCAAGAACACCATTTTGTGCATATCCTGCAATCATTGCAGTCCATAAGAACACATCTTTCCGAGGCATTTTCTCAAACAGCTTACGCGACTCATGTATACTTCCACATTTTGCATACATATCTACCAGGGCATTTGCAACTACATCATCTGACAAAAGTCCCTTTTCCATTATACTTTGGTGGATGGACATACCCTCTTCCAAAGCTCCTATTTTGGCACAGGCCGGGAGTATGCTAGCAAAGGTGAACTGATCGGGTTGGAGACATGTTCGTTGCATTTGGTGAAACAGTGTCAAAGCCTCATAAGGATACCCATGTCTTTTGTAAGCTGCAATTATGATATTCCATGAGAAGAGGTCTCGTTCAGTCATTTGGTCAAACACTTGGCGAGCATCCACTAAACATCCGCACTTGTCATACATGCGTACAAGGGTATTTTGTAATAGTTTGTGTGTAGAAAACTGAAATTCACTGTGATTGATGTGGGAGTGGATTTGCTTACCCTCTGAAAGGGCTTTGTTGGAAATGCAGATCTGCAATAGTACAAAGTATGTAGAAGAGTGAAGAGGGAGATTGTGTAAGGTAAGCAGAATGTGTAAGGCCTCTTTCAAACGTCCTTCCCTGCACAAGGCTGTGAGAGTGAGATTGAGATGCGCAGTGGATGGCATTGCATCATTATAATCGAAGCGTTGGAAATGTGCATTGTTATTCACCTACTTCATAGCAATGCCAGTGAAACACTGTAATCGTCTTTCTCCTCAAAAGTGGTTTTATAGACATTTTCTATTTATTTCTGTGAAGGACAAGGATACAAAGGAAGTGGATGTTGACAAAGAACTGCAGCGGACAAAGCTCTGCTGTACAAAATTTCACCGGTTTTTAGTAGAAAAAAGGCATTATACCGGGGGTGTGAGCAAGAGCGAGTAAGGAAGCCAATTCCTGAACCACTTTCACCAAGGCAATTCGTTTTAGGAATGACAATTATGGATATTCAACGCAGGCCGCATTACTCTGGAAAAGAGTGACTTTTTTCCAAGGTTGACTTGCGATGGAGCCGTGAGAAGTTAACTATCAAAGGTAATGGAGCCTCATTGCAAATGAGGATGGCAAACGCCTAATGACAATGGAGATTTGAACCTGTGATCAATTTATTAGAAAATGAGAATCAAATCCAACTATTAGGAATGAATGGGAATTTTTAAAATGCACTATTAACAAGAGTCATGATGTAGTTTTAGTACTTGTTATTAAGAAAAATATTATCAAATGTTAATTGTAGTATTTTATTATGATTATATGAAAAAGTACACATGGAAACTTCCAATTGGATTATAGTTATGGAGAACAACATAAGTCTTTGCGATTAAAATAGACTTAGTTTTATTGATATACATCTCGCAAATATAAAACAACAAAGCCACGGACTTCCCCCAAGCCAAAAGTACTTTGTGCGTCTAAGACAATCAGTATCTACCACCTATCACTCCACATAGCTTCAATCATAGTCAAAAGCAAGGATATATGGTAGTGGATTGATCCATGTAGCTGCGACAATAATAAAGTCGTGCTTAAAATTAATCTAATAATTCAACATATACGTAGTCAAGTATAAAGTGAATTCAAAGAACTCAATGGATCCACTACCTTGTTTAGAGTAGCAATGGAGGAAAAAGTGAACTATGTGAGTCTTTGGTCCGTGACCAATAACGTTAGGCCATGTGTCTCATTGATATTGGTTGCGATTAAGCAAGGACGTGCATATATTTTAAAAGCTTCAAAATAACCTTGAGGATTCCATTACTTTGAGCAATCAAAAGAGGTTACATGTTGCAACTTGATTGGTTACGAAAAGGGTCACAATCAAAATCAAATATGACATGCAAAGGGATATGAAAACTACTACAAAAGTAGAACCATGTCACCTTGTGAATGCAAGCCAAGTGATGTTGCCACGTGAAAATTAAGGATACTTCGTGCACTAGGGTATAAAGTTGATGCTAGTCACCATGTTACAAATTCACATTGTGACTTTTATTTTAGTGAATTTCACAGTGAAAATTGAGATAACATTTAGTTTTATTTTTGTTGCATCTTTAAACTTACCAATGTTTCTAATCAATTGCAACAATAATAGGTCTTTCCAAGAAAAACTAGCGCAAAGGCTTCAATCTGCTCTTAGTTGGATTATCATGAGCCAAATCGACCTCATGTATCCCTTTATGAGTAACACAAGTATCAACCTCAAAGGGACAATTTATGGTTCTTTAATGAGATTGGTGGTTAATTTTAGATCTTCATCATCTTTTTTGGTGCCCATCAAAGGTTCTTATGAAGCCATTACTTTAGGGCTCTTACCCTTTGATTTAGTATCTAAGATTCCAAAAGGGTGAAGGCTTAACCTATCTTGAACTTTCTCCTTCCCTTTAATTTTGGGTTTAAGATTTTTCTTTTCTATTTAGCTTATTACCTGAAATTTTTTCTTTTTCCTCTCATTTTCAATTACTACAACTATGGTGTAGTCATGAGCTACATGACCATGATTGTGTCACATTGAATATTGTAAGTAAAGATTCTCATAGTCTAGGCGTTGTTCTATACTTTTACAAAATTTAACCATACTCTTCTAGGAAGAAGTTTGCTTGCATCTATTTGAACACAAATTTTAGCATAAGCAATATATTTCTTATTATAAATCACAAAAAAAATATAAATCATTTCCAAAAAAAAATCGAACTTTGAATAATAAAAAGTTGAATAAATATTAGAACTATCTTTAAAACACTTATTAAAAATCGAGAGTGAAGGACTCCACACTATCATGAATAAACCTGGTTTACCAAAAAAAAAAACCCTACGATTAAAAATAATAATATTAAAGAAGGGTTTTATACCAGTACAAAAATCTACATACCCTTTCACCTTGCACTAATCCAATGCATAAATCCTTCTGCCTTCTACCTTAGTGTGATCCATTACTCAAGTTCCCCAAGTTTGTTAACTCCTTTTCACTGTCAAAAACACCATCTTATCACCATGGAATACCACATACCTGTTAATATATCTCCTCTAGCTCATTACCAGATCGATTCTTCCATGATTGCGTTCAGCTTGGCTCTTTGTCAGCCTTTAATTTCCGGGGGCCTCGTGACACAGGCCATGAATACTTTTTTACCATAGTAGTGGGCGTAAAAGTATCAATCTCAATATTTGTCATTTCTTAAATAAAATGTGTCAAACGGCATCACGACTTGCTGTTGAAGGACGCCAATGTCGCCATTCTGCAATCTACAACAGGGCTTTACCCAATGCATTTCCTTTGTATCGTTGTCATTCACAGAAATAAATAATAAATGTTCACCAAACCCCTTCTGAGGACAAAGACGATGACGAGTAGAGTGAATAACAATTCGCATTTGGAGCGCTTCAATGCCAATCACTGCCAATCTCAATCTCTCAGCATTATGCAAAGCGGGTCGGTTGAAGGAGGCGCTACACATTCTGCTTAACGCCCCTGTCAAATCTGCTACATACTTTCAACTATCCCAGACCTGCATTTCCAACAGAGTCCTTTTTGAGGTTAAGCAAATCCACTCCCACATCACACGGAATTTCAGTTTTTTCCCCACACTCCATTACAAAATACCCTTATACGGATGTATGACAAGTGCGGATGTTTAGTAGATGCTCGCCAAGTGTTTGACCGAATGACTGAACGAGACCTCTTCTCATGGAATATCATATTTGCAGCTTACAGAAGACACGAGCATCCTCACGAAGCATTGACATTGTTTCACCAAATGCATCGAACATGTATTGAACCAGATCAGTTCACCTATGCCAGCGTATTCCCAGCCTGTGCTAAAATAGGAGCTTTGGAAAATGGTATGGGCATCCAGCAAAGGATAATAGACAAGGGACTGTTGTCAGATGTTGTAGTTGCAAGTGCCATGATAGATATGTATGCAAAATGTGGAAGCATTCACAAGGCACGTGAACTATTCCACAAAATGTGTGAAAGAAATGTGGTCTCATGGACTACAATGATTACAGGATATGCACAGAATGGATTTGCTGAAAAGGCCTTGGAAACTTTTAAACAAATGCAATTGGCAGGTGTTAAGCCAAATTGTACAACCTTTGCCAGCATCCTACAAGCCTGTGCCAAAATGGGAGCTGTAGAACAAGGTATTGACATCCATCAAAGCATAATGCAAAAGGGGCTTTTGTCAGATGATGTACTTGCAAGTGCCCTGGTAGATTGTATGCAAAATGTGGACACATGCACAAGGCATGTCAACTGTTCGACAAAATCCCTGAAAGAAATGTGGTCTCATGGACTGCAATGATTGCAGGATATGCACAAAATGGATTTGTTACAAAGGCCTTGGAAACTTTTAAACAAATGCAATTGTCAGGTGTAAAGCCAAATTCCACAACCTTTTCCAGCATCCTCCCAGCCTGTGCCAGATTCGGAGCTGTAGAACAAGGCATGGACATCCATCAAACCATAATGAAAAGGGGATTTTTTTCAGATGTTACAGTTGCAAATTCCCTGGTAGATATGTATGCAAAATTTGGAAGCATGTACAAGGCACATGAACTATTCAACAAAATGCCTCAACGAAATGTGGACACATGGACTGCGATGATTTCGGGATATGCACAAAACAGTGTTCTCGATGAGGCTTTTAGGCTTTTCAAAGAAATGCCTCAAAGAGATGTCATATCATGGAATGCTATCATTGCAGGATATACACAAAATGGGTTTGTTGAAAAGGCTGTGGAAGCTTTTAAGCAAATGCAATCATCGAGCGTAAAGCCAGACTCCACAACCTTTGCCAGCATAATATTAGCCTGTACCAAAATGGGAGCTTTAAAACAAGGTATGCACATCCATCAAAGAATAATTGAAAGTGGTTTTCTATCAGCTGTAATTGCAAGTGCCCTAGTAGATATATATGCAAAATGTGGAAGCATACACAAGGCTCAGGAACTGTTTGACAAAGTGCCTCAGAAGAATGTGTTCTCATGGACTGCAATGATTGCAGGATATGCACAAAATGGGTTTGTTGAAAAGGCTGTGGAAGCTTTTAAGCAAATGCAATTGTCAGGGGTAAAGCCAGACTCCACAACCTTTGCCAGTGTTCTACCTGCCTGTGCCAAAATGGGAGCTTTAGAACAGGGTATGGACATCCATCAAACCATAATCGAAAGTGGATTTTTTTCTGATGTCGTAGTTGCAAGTGCCCTGGTAGATATGTACGCAAAATGTGGAAGCATGCACAAGGCACGTGAATTGTTTGATAGAATGACTCAGAAAAATGTGTTCTCGTGGACTGCAATGATTGCAGGTATGCACAAAATGGCTTCTGCAAAGATGCTCTTAAACTCTTTGAAGTTATGAAGCAATCTGGAGCATTACCTGACCATATAAGTTTTGCGAGTGTTTTACTAGCATGCAGCCATGCAGATTTAGTGGATGAGGGGTGTAAATACTTCAATGGCATGAGTGACTCTTATTGCATTATGCCTACAATTGATCATTATGTGTGCATGGTTGACCTTCTTGGCCGTGTTGGCTATCTTGAGGAAACTCTAAACTTTATCATCAAAATGCCAATTAGACCTGTGGTGGTTGTGTGGATGTGTTTGCTTGGTGCCTGTAGAGCACATATTAATGTAGGGTTAGGAGTATTTACAGCAACTTTTCTTTTTGAGCTGGAACCTCAAAATTCCGCAACTTATGTTCTTCTGTCAAACATCTATGCAGAAGTGGGCAAGTGGGATGAGGCTCAAATGGTAAGGAGATTGATGAATGAGAGAGGAATTAAAAAGATACCTGGATGTAGTTGGATTGAAGGCCATAAAATGGTACATGCTTTTTGTGTATGAAACAGATCACACTCACACATAGACAAAGGAGATCTATGCAAAGTTGGAGAAATTATCTTGGGAGATGAAGGCAGCACGGTATTTTCCAGATTCAAAACATGTACTGAGTGATGTGGGGGAGGAGAAATAATTATTCCTCTGCCACCAGAGTGGGAAGTTGGCAATTGCATATGGATTTTTTGTGTTGGTTGAATATTTTGTCGATCAGCGTACTGATAAACAAAATAGGTCTGATCATCCAAAGTAGGAAGATTGGTCGGCCAAATGTGTAGGTTTACCACATCAAAAGGAGACTAATCTCTCCTCTCATCAAGGGGAGGTTCCCTATAGATATGCTGTATATATATATAAACAAAAAATAATACTCAAGGGTAGGATAAATCATCCATCTCTCTTTTTTCAGAGATGATGCGTGCAAATCAAAGAAAAAATCTGAGGGATAATGACAGAAAGCACTCCTCTTCTTTCAGAAGTACCATTCAACAAACCACAAGAATCTTCCTGGTAGTAATTGTAAAATGTAACTAAGGTCATAGTAACCAGCAAATTGAGATGTAGCACAAAGTCTCCACCTGAATTGCCCAAGAGTGAGATACGAAGGACAATGAGGGCACAAAGTCGTCCCAAGGTCTTTTACACAAAAATAAAAAGAAAACACACTACAGGCAATTGTAGGGGCACAAAGTCTCTCCACAGTTGGCTTCAGGATGCCTTCCTGACTACTTTCACTAATTCTGCTTATTGAATTAAAGAAACAAAAAATATATTAATGAAAAAGACATAAAAACAATTTCCCCAACAACAAAGATATCACAGCACAAAGTCTGAAAAGTCACTTGCTTTCTTATTCCAATAACAAAATATGATCAACAATGTGAGCTCAAAGTCTCAGTAATGCCTTTCAATTTGGGCAGAGTTTTGTTTCTGATAATCAGAGAGAGCTCCACAATAACAACCGTCCCTTATATAGCCTCTTTAAGAAGGACTTGGGAATAGTAACACATCATATTGCATTGAATTTTGTTAAGAAAATATGCTGAAATTTAGGGGCATGTACCCATTTGATTTTCTCAATGTAGAGAAACGGGTCACGCTATTGAAAGTTTGCATCTTTCAATATCCACCTTGCGGTCTACTTCTAGAAACATATCTGATGCACAAATGTTTCTGGTCGTTTTTGCTTTTTACGCTCCTCTCAGCAGTTCTTCCTTTTGGCCTTGGCCTTAAAGCCTTTGAATGCATTTGGATCCACGCATAAACTTGCAAGGATCAACGGCTATTTCATTGTTGCGACTTTGACGTCTGCGGGCACGTCACTTTCCTCGGTAATTCTTTCAGCTTTGTCGTTTGATCTTTCTCAGAGGGGACCTGCCTTTCGGGCGGTGAGAAACGATCCGCTTTGGGTTGGGAAGAGCTCCCCGCAAGGGTATCTGCCCTTCGAGCGGTCTTCGAATGGCCTTCGGGCTTCTTTCTTTCGGCGGGCTTTATCCTTTATTTCCTTCGGACAAAATGTCCAAAGGAATTCATTCGGGCAATTTGTCTGAAGAAAATCTTCCTTGCCTTGTCTTTCCGCCAGGCTTTACTTTATTTTCCGATCTTTTCTTTCGGAGGAAAAAGTTCGAAGGAATTCTTTCGGACAATTTCCCCGAAGGAATTGTCTCTTTGCCTTGTTCATTTTCCCGAAGGAATTCTTTTATCTGTTTTGCCTAGGGAATTTTTTCGAAGGAAATTGCTTTGCTCTTTTGGCCTTTGAATTGGTCCATTTGCCTCCTTCCTGTCTTACACAAGGGCTGTTTGAGCTCCGAATTAGCCTTTTGGGTTTTTGCAACGGTTCACTTCGGTTTCTGAGTGTCCTTCGCAAGCGTTGTTTGTCCCTTAGAAATTTGCCTTAGTCGATTTTATGTGAATCTCAAATTGTGACACGTGGCAGCGTTCGCTGCTCTTAGAAACAAAGTGAAATGAGGCTCGAAAGACGACACTTGGCAGCATCCGCTGAGTTCTGTCGGGTTTTTGCTCGCTGCCCTCTACAAGGGTTCTAGGCCTTGGTTCACCGCCCTCCGCAAGTGATGTTTGATCCTTTGGCTTTGGGGCAGCTCCTTGAACCTACCGATTGAACCAACTTTGGTTCAATGGTTCATTCCCTTTGACCGCTTGAACCAAGATTCTTTGAAACAAGCCTTGTTGAACCTTGAACCTTGAACTCGTTGAACCTTTAACCTTGAAGCGGTTGAACTCTTGCTACTGATGTTGAACCTTTGAACCAAAATGGTTCAAGGTTTAACGGTTCAATGGTTCAATCCTTGCTTAGAAGCTTGCCGATGAACTCTTTTGGTTGAGCCTTGTCATTGAACCAACTTTGAAATCGCCTAAGTGTTGAGAGCTTGCTTCTTTCCTGTAGAGTCCGTAAAAATCAACTTGTGAAGTCCGTTGAACTTGGCTTGCAGAGTCTGTAGATTTTCTTTCTGTAGAGTCCGTAAATTTAAGCCTGCAGAGTCTATAGATTTTCTGAGAAGCTTGAAAAATGAGGAATTTGAATGCTTAGAACAAATTTCCAGAAGGGAAGAGATTATTTTGGTCTGAGGAACCAAAATAGTTCAAATGTTGTCCCAAAAATAAGTGATATTTTTAGGGGGCAATAGCTAGCTCCAGTTGGGAAACTTCTATCAATTGTAAAAAAGAATTGAAGAGAGTAGAATCTAGAATCTTTAGTGTCTTCATGTGTACCATTGGGCTACGGAATCATGTCACCCAGAAATGGAAAGCATTAAAAATAGAAACAAACAAAACAAAACAGAATTAAAAAGTATACAAATATACATATGTACAGATGTAATGATCTGATACTTCAAGAGTTGAAGTGTTTCAGATGCTACCCATTGTGAGACAGAGAAAAGAGTGTCATTTTGATATTTCAGCAGAAAGTTGTTTTCACCATTGTATTGATGAATTATAAATGGGCCTCTCCAAAGGGAGTCGAACTTTTCATGCATCCCTTTTGGTTCTCTCATTTTGTCCCACAGCAGGACTTGATCCCCAATCTGGAAATCATGATTTTTGGCCTTTTGGTCAAAAATTTTCTTTACCAAACTTTAATGAACAGCAATTCAGTCCACCACCATGGTTCTCTATTCATCCAGCTCAGTCAGAGACATAATTCTCTTATCAAGAGAGTTTTCATATGTCTGATCTTCAATTGCCTTTGCCAATTTCAAGGCTGACAATTCTAAGGTGATTGATATTTCAGCATTGATACCATAAAGAAATTGAAAATGAGACATACCAATTGCCCTCTTTGGTGTGATTTTGTCTGCCCATAGAGCATCAACCAATGTTTTATGCTATGTCTTTTGATTGTCATCTGCTAGCTTCTTGATGATAGTTACTAGGTTCTTATTACTTGATTCAGTTTGTCCATTCCCTTATGAAAAATAATCAAAAGAATGGGAGAGTGTAATTCCATAATAGAAACAGAATTGTGTAATCTCTTGGGAGGTGAAACAAGCTGCATTGTCAGTAACAATTTTGGTTGAAACTCCAAACTTGGAAATGATATTCTCTTTGAGGAAATTGCATACAACTTTTGAAGTAGCATGCTTAGTTTGGATTGCTTCTACTCACTTGGTGAAATAGTCAGTTGCTGTAATGACATAATCATGTTCAGCGCTTGAAGATGGGTTTATAGTCCCAATAAAATCAATCCCCCATTGCTGGAAAGGTTCTTCTATGATCACTGACTTGAGAGGAAGGGCAACTAACTTAGATCTTCCAACAAATTGCTGACAAAGTTCATATTTTCTCACCCACTTATATGCATCTTGGAAAAGAGTTGGCCAGTAATACCTGGCTCGCAAAATTTTGTGAGCAGTTATAGGAGCAGAAAAATGTCCTCCACAGGGTAAATTGTGGAAAGATTTCAAAAATTAGCTTTGTTGCTCTTTGTCTACACAGCGAAGGAATACTCCATCTATGTTTCTCTTGTACAAGCTGTTGTCCCAAAAGACAAAATTGACAGCTTTCAACTTGATGATCCTCATTTATTTATAAAATAAATGAGCAGGGCATTCACCATAAGTAAGGAAATGAGCAATACTTGAATACCACTCATTGGTAGTGGAGACAAAAAATAGTGCTGGTGTGTCTTCCACTTCAACTTCTACATGTGTATCTTTTGGCTCGTTGTCAGCAATTAATTGGCATAGGCATTTTTCCCTGACCAACTTTGTTGGCTTGATGTCTAGATCGAACTCTTGGATCATTGCAATCTAATTGCCTCTTTTTGTGCAAAATTCCTGCTGAATTAATATGGACTTGATTGTAGTGTCAGGAACTAAGGCAGTAGTGTGTGAATTCAGGGTATAGAAGCGGAAATGTTTGACTGCTTTCACCACTGCATAAGCATGCTTCTCTATGTTTGAATACTTCATCTCATGGGTTTTGAGAGGGAAACTCATGAAAGAAATAAGAAATTTCATACCTTCTTTGCCATGTTGAACAAAAATTACTGAAAGTGTGTGTTCAGAAGCATAGCTGTATATGATGAAATCTTTTTTGTAATTTGAACAAATCAAAGTAAGGGCGTGGGCAATGACAGTTTTGATATCTTGAAATGCTGACTTGCCTTCTTTAGTCCAGCTGAAGGTGGTCTTCCCTTTCATCATGTTCACAATGTGTCTAGTCTTCTCAGCAAATTCGGGGATGAACCTCCGTAAGAAATTCACCTTTTCGAAGAAAGAGTGAACAACATTTTTATTTGTAAGCAAATTAAGCTCTTGAATAGACTTGACTTTGTCTGAGTCAATTTTTATGCCTTCTTTAGACACAATGTGTTCGAGGAGTTTCTCCTCTATTACTCCAAAAATAGACTTCTTAAGGTTCAAAAAAATATCATTCTGACAACAGTGCTTCAGCACTTGTTGTAAGTGGCATACATGATCAGAACGGTGCTTTGAAAAGATGGTTAAGTCATCAAAGTATACCACTATGAATTTACCCATCTCATCTTTGAAAGCTAGGTTCATTGCTCCCTGAAAGATGGCACCAACATTTATCAAGCCAAAAGACATTCTTCTATATGCAAATGTACCCCAAAGTGTGGTGAATGCAGTCTTGTGTTGGTCTGCGTCACCAACTTCAACTTGATTATATCCTGAGAAGCCATCTAGCATTGATAACATCTATGAACATGTCACTGTTTGAAACACTTGATCCATAATTGGCAAAGGGTAATTATCTTTCAAAGATGACTGATTCAAATTCTTGAAATCTACACAAATACGAATTTCACCACTCTTTTTCCTTACATGCACTATGTTTGCAATCCATGTGGAATGATGGATTGGAAAGATGATTCTAGAATTTAACATTTTTTGTATCTTAGACAGAATAGTAATTGATATTTTCAAATTGTACTATCTGAATTTTTGCTTATAGGGCATTGAGTCAGCCTTGAGAAGAATGTCATGGCAAATTTCATCAGGTCTGAGAGACTTCAAGTCGTCATAACAATATGCTAAGACATCCATGTATTGATGGAGTAAAGTGGTGAACTTGAATCTTTCTTCAGGGGTGCAACACTTACCAATGTTAACCATCTTGAGATTTTCTTTAGTAGTCAGATTTACTTGATCAAATCTCTGAGAGAAACTTGAATCTGTTTGTTGTTCTTTGATGAATCTATCATGCTTGTCAAACAGTTTCTCAAGAAAAATCAGGCCTTTAAAAATTTTATTTCCTTTCACCTGTAAGAATTCTTCATTTATATATGAACTAAATTCAGACATTGATTCATACTTCTGAGATTCACTACGTTCAAAACGTAGTTGTTCAAAATTGTTTTTTCGTTCCAGAAAGGCAATGATTTGATGATCATCATTAAACACTTGCCAATGATCAGCATTATCAGGAACACTTGGTCTACAGACTAGCTCAATAGTATACCTGTCTTCTTTGAAATCTGAGTGAAAAACTAAAAGAGTTCCTGAAACATCAAGTGCATCAACTCTGTCATTAGATTCCCTGAGTATGGCAGAAATATTGAAAGTATCAAAGCTTTCAATTTGGTCCCAAATCAGGGTGCGATAGTGGCGTAATCTTTCATTCTTAGTTTGGTATAAGTTTCTCACTTGACAAACCACTAATTCAGCATCCCCTTTGGCATGAAGAAATTTGATGACTTTGTCTTGAGCAGCCTTCAATTCAAGCAACAGAGATTCATATTCAGGTGTATTGTTAGTGTTGCTAAATTGCAATTTTTAAGATGAAGGAAACATATCTCTTTGAGGAGATATCGACACAATCTCAGCTCTCGAATCGGTAGAAGAGCAGCTGCCATCAAATTCTAGAGTTCATACCTCATCGGATACTGATTTTTCTTTAAACTTTCTTTCATTAGAGAGGGAGGGTCATTCATTTGTCTTGCAACCTACTAGTTTTTCTGCTATTTTAGTTGAACTGATTTCTGGGTTGACACTTTCAAAAAAATTATCAGATGTTTCATGCACTTCGTCTGTAGATAGAAAGTAGTTACCCATATCCGAGGATTCAAAAAGAATTTGAGCTTCAGGCGTTGATGTTTGGGTGACCACATATTTTACTTCATTTTCAGGGAGCAACCTCTTCATTACGCCTTTAATAGGGATTCCTGCCTCAAACAGATCCATGCTTAGTTCTCCTCCCACGTCCTTGTAGAAATTTCGTCCAAAAAAAATGTCATAGGATGTTGAGACGTCAGCCACCAAGACAGTCATCTTGATTCTCTTGTTTGAAAATGTTGCAAATGCAAATTGAGCATCTTTGATTTGCCCCAGCAATGGTACTTGCTTGTTTTCCATGGAAAAACATCTCCCAAATGTCTTGGTCAATGTGAGGCCAAGAAATTCAGCTACTTTAGCAGGCATGATATTGTCAGATGCGCCTAAGTCTATAATACAATTACTTAGCTTGTGACCATTTATTAATAGGAAAACATAAAAATAAAAAAAAATTCAGGGGCAGCGAGAGGAGTAATGACAAGATTATTCAGAATGGGCATGTTCTTTGGGGAATCTTGAGTTACCTTTTTAGTTTCTTGTCCTGCAGGGATAATTTGGTTCTTGACACATTGGACCAACTTATCCAATTGATCAGGATTGGACCGTAAATATTCAAATTCAGACATTTATATTTTTGTCTTTTTGACATGATCGATTATGTCAAATAACTGAATTGAGCTAGGTACAGAGGAAGGTATTTCAACCTTTTGAGTTTTAAGAGGGATGGGAGGATGGTTGATTTGTGAAATTGAAGTAGAAGGTGAAGGTAAAATTGATGTACTTATCTTTTGGGTGATCACCGTATCCTTTGACTAAAAAGGCAGAGTGATTCGACGCTTAGCAATTGTAATTGTTGGTTAAGATTGCTCCTCTGTCTTCCTTTTATCAGCTTGCTGGACTGATTAGTTATTGGACCTGGTAAACACTACATATGATCCATCAAAAGCTTCTCTTTTGCTTCTGAGTTCATCCTGGTAGTTTAGAAAATCAATGTGGGAGTCGTCAGTTGATTCTTCTTGATTTTCTACAAGGAGATCAACGTCATTTTCTTGATTCAATTCAGGGTGGAAAGAGAACTCTGATTCTGCTTCAAGATATCCTATTTTCGAATTGGTTGGAGGAGCTTCCAGGGCAAGTTTCCCTTGTGAGGGAGGAAGGCGATTTTGTTGCCTTTGATTTCTGACAGCATTGCCCTGATATGACCGATTTGGAAATGTCCTTCTTGACATATCTCTATATGAAGGAGCAGAAGACATTCCTTGCGCCATTTGCTTTTTTAGAGCAAGCAACTCATTTGCCAACTTCTGCACCATTGGATCTGTGGTGTCTGTAGATGAATATTCAGAAGATGATGGTCTATTTCTATTTGGATCTCTTCTTATCTTCCCTGTTAAGATGAGATCACATTCTACCTTAGTGGCCAAATGTTGAGCTGCAGTAAGATTTATTTGACCAGCGCATCTCAAAAGAAAACTTACTTCAGGTAACTGAGAATTAATGAAGAAGCATTTAAGATTCTCAATTGTAGGTCGAGCAATTACAGGAATTATGTTCCTCAGTTTGTCAAACTTGGCTATGAAGTCCCTCATTGGTTCATGAGGTTCTTTCTTCATATGTGTAAGTTGAGCCAGAAGTGCATGTGCATCTTCTGTAGGTTTGAATCTGGGTTCAAACTTAGCTTTAAGGGTATTTCAATCAGTTACTGACCGAGCTTGTAGATGATAAAATCAATTTACAACAGCACCTTGTAATGTTTCTACAAATAGCCTGACTGCTACATCTTCAAATTATACTCCAATTACGCCACAGGCTATGCTGAAAGCTGCAATGTGTTCATCATGATGAATTTTTCTATCACTATAAAATTTGAAGAAATTCTTCTTTGAACTGCGTGGAAGCTCATGTAGAGGAGTAAGATTGAGATGACCAAAAGAATTATCCCAGGGGCCTTGAACTGCCATTATATGACTATGAAAAAGAGGAATAACAAATTTTAGAGGGGTAATTATTGGCAAAGCTTATCAACAACACAAGTGGATACTTCGTTTGGCAATGGAGATCTGACTTTAGTAGGAGGAAAGCTCTTGGTTCGTTGGAGGCAAGATGGTGAAGGAAACATATCCAAATTACTTTGTTGTACCAACTCGAATACAGGGTCAACAATACCTTTAGCCCTTTGGCTTCATGTATACCTTGAATCTGTCAGATTGTGAAACAAAAATATAAAAGAATTGACCTTGCTTTAGTTTGAAGCTTGAGGCTTTAAACTGCACTTCTTTCCTAGTTAGTGTGGAGGTGAATAGTAAGGTTATAATAATAATAGGTAAAACATAGAAATGGAATGGAGTCTATAATGGATAATGGTAGAGACTAATTACATCTGAAACTTGAGGTTTCAGAATGCACATAACTATATCTCCAACGGAGTTGCCAAAAACTATTGGTTGAATATTTTGTCGATCAGCGTACTGATAAACAAAATAAGTCTGATCATCCAAAGTAGGAAGATTGGTCGGCCAAATATGTAGGTTTACCACATCAAAAAGAGACTAATCTCTCCTCTCATCAAGAGGAGGTTTCCTATATATATATATATATATATATATATATATATAATATATATATATAAACAGAAAATAATACTCAAGGGTAGGATAAATCATCTCTCTTTTTTTCAGAGGTGATGCGTGCAAATCAAAGGAGAAATCTTAAGGATAATGACAGAAAGCACTCCTCTTCTTTCAGAAGTACCATTCAACAAACCACAAGAATCTTCCTGGTAGTAATTGCAAAATGTAACCAAGGTCGTAGTAACCAACAAATTGAGATGTAGCACAAAGTCTCTACCTGAATTGCCCAAGAGTGAGATACGAAAGACAATGAGGGCACAAAGTCATCCCAAGGTCCTTTACACAGAAACAAAAAGAAAACACACTAAAAACAATTGTGGGGGCACAAAGTCTCTCCATAGTTGGCTTCAGGACGCCTTCCTGACTACTTTCACTAATTCTGCTTATTAAATTAAAGGAACATAAAATATATTAAAGAAAAAGACAAGAACAATTTCTCCAACAACAAAGATATCATAGCACAAAGTCTGAAAAGTCACTTGCTTTCTTATTCCAATAACAAAATATGATCAACAATCTAAGCTCAAAGTCTCAATAATGCCTTTCAATTTAGGCAGAGTTTTGTTTCTAATAATCAGAGAGAGAGCTCCACAATAACAAGAGAGTCCCTTATATAGCCTCTTCAAGAAGGACTTGGGAATAGTAACACATCATGTTGCATTGAATTTTGTTAAGAAGACATGCTGGAATTTAGGGGCACCCATTTGTTTTTCTCAATGTAGAGAAACGAGTCACGCTATTGAAAGTTTGCATATTTCAATATCCACCTGGTGGTCTACTTCTAGAAACATATCTGATGCACAAATGTTTCTGATCGTTCCTGCTCTTTACACTCCTCTCAGCGGTTCTTCCTTTTAGCCTTGGCCTTAAAGCCTTTGAATGCATTCGAGTCTGCACTTAAACTTGCAAGGATCAACGGCTATTTCATTGTTGCAACTTTGACGTTTGCGGGCACAACACTTTTCTCAGTAATTCCTTCGGCTTTTTTATTTGATCTTTTTCGGAGGGGACCTACCCTTCAGGCAGTGAGAAATGGTCCGCTTTGGGTTGGGAAGAGCCCCCCGCAAGGGTATCTGCCCTTCGAGTGGTCTTCGGATGGCCTTCGGGCTTCTTTCTTCCGGAGGGCTTTATCCTTTATTTCCTTTGGACAAAATGTCCGAAGGAATTCCTTCGGGCAATTTGTCCGAAGAAAATCTTCCTTGCCTTGTCTTTTCGACGGGCTTTACTTTGTTTTTCAGTCTTTTCTTTCAGAGGAAAAAGTTCGAAGGAATTATTTTAGACAATTTCCCTGAAGGAATTGTCTCTTTGCCTTGTTCATTTTCTCGAAGGAATTCTTTTGTTTGTTTTGCCAGGGGAATTTTTTCGAAGGAAATCCCTTTGCTCTTTTGGCCTTTGAATTGGTCCATTTGCCTCCTTCTTGTCCTCCGCAAGGGCTGTTTGAGCTCTGAATTAGCCTTTCAGGTTTTTGCAACGGTTCACTTCGGTTTTTGAGTGTCTTCCGCAAGGGTTGTTTGTCCCTTGGAAATTTGCCTTAGTCGATTTTATGTGAATCTCAAATTGTGACACGTGGCAGCATCCGCTGCTCTTAGAAACAAAGTGAAATGAGGCTCGAAAGAAGACACTTGGAAGCATCCACTGAGTTCTGTCGGGTTTTTGCTCGCTGCCCTCTGCAAGGGTTCTAGGCCTTGGTTCACCGCCCTCCGCAAGGGTTGTTTGATCCTTTGGCTTTAGGGCAGCCCCTTGAACCTACCGATTGAACCAACTTTTGTTCAACGGTTCAATGGTTCATTCCCTTTGACCACTTAAACCAAGATTCTTTGAAACAAGCCTCGTTGAACCTTGAACCTTGAACCCGTTGAGCCTTTAACCTTAAAGTGGTTGAACTCCTACTGATGATGTTGAACCTTTGAACCCGTTGAACCAAAATGGTTCAAGGTTCAACGGTTCAATGGTTCAGTCCTTGCTTAGAAGCTTGCCGATGAACTCTTTTGGTTGAGCCTTGTCACTGAACCAACTTTGAAATCGCCTAAGTGTTGAGAGCTTGCTTATTTCTTGCAGAGTCCGTAGAAATCAATCTATGAAGTCTGTTGAACTTGGCCTGCATACTCTGTAGATTTTCTTCTTGCAGAGTCCGTAGATTTAAGCCTACAAAGTCCGTAGATTTTCTGAGAAGCTTGAAAAATGAGAAATTTGAATGCTTAGAACAAATTTCGAGAAGGGAAGAGGTTATTTTGGTCTGAGGAACCAAAATAGTTCAAATGTTGTCTCAAAAATGAGTGATATTATTGGGGGACAACATGTTGAAGAAAGCCTCTGAAACAACTATTAGAGTCATCAAAACCCTTCGAGTATGTGTTGGCTGCCACACTAAAACCAAGTTATCTCCAAGGTTGTTGCAAGACATATTGTTGTGAGAGATGCAAACCGGTTCCATCATTCCAAACAAGGACAATGTTCCTCCAGAGATTAGCTGTAATGCTATGCGAAGCATGCAAACATAGGCTGACACTGTAACAAGGTGCAGTGTGTCAGACCTGCAGTGATAAAGATGGAACCAAGTTTTATTTCCAGTTTTTGATAAGTGTCTTTTTCTGCGTTTGGACATCTAGACCATGTTGTTGACTAAATAAAATCAGATGTATGATATGCAATGTGCGTCGCTTCCTATCCATATTGACGGTGCATTTTTTAAATCCGTTTAATGATATCATGGAGATATCATGACATTGAATTGTTTTCAGGAAAATTGTGCATATCTGGGATGCTAAGCTGGAGGAGGAGGTGGAGAATAGGGAAAATAAAAAAGGAGTAATGCTCAAAGGAAATGGAAAGATGCATGGCCAAAAGGAAACGTGAGAGAAGTGCTGACAATCATTTGGTTTGGAGATGATGGGAAGGGCATCTCTTGATATTTCTTCACACCAACCTTTTGTCATTTTGTATGGTCCTTTTGTCTGGAGTAATTGTATTATAATGTGATTATGTCAAGTATGCAAATTTATCTATGTTAACATTGATTTTCTCTCATTTATAGTTAGAGATTTCTAATGTTGTTTCACATCCATTTATGGGAGATCAAACATATTTGTGAACTGAGTCTTTTTTTAATTTAATTTGTACATATTTATATTTAAAAATATATTAATAGAATTTATATATGCACAAGTAAAATTACAATTTTTAGTATATTGTAATTGGCATACATGTATGGTGCCTGAAAAACTTGCATGCTAAGGCTTTCAAATTGATGTTAGAGAGAAAAGAATAGAATTTTTATATCTAGAAGTAGAATCTTAATTGATACTACATTGCAATTGCATGCATATGGTATTAAGCATTTGGGATAATGAGGTTTATTAATTGATAATAGTAAGAGGAGGCCAGAAAATCCCGAGAGAGCTAAATAGGCCATGACCCTCAGTAATGATCCTTATCTGGATATGGACAAAAATGGTACATGGTTCGTAGTTAACATTGACTGAATTGTGAAAGGAAAGAATTTGTAGTCACAATAGGTTTGAAATAGAAGGAACTCGGGAGGATGAGAAATACAAGAAATTTTGAGGAATGTGATGAAAGACATCCATGGGAGTGAGATCAACATTGTAATTATATATCATAACATGATCAAACTGAATACTTTCTTCATGTGCTGCAAACCCAACAAGCGCTAGTAAATATTATATTTCATTTGACAAAATATCAATTTGGCATAAATGTGGGGCAACTCACTGTCTCAAAAATAGGGGGAAGTCCACCATATAAATTTAAGATGAAAAGAGGTTAGAATAAAGCATGTTTAAGCCTCTTTATTTAATTTTCTAATACTTTATCTTACATAAGGCACATTCTTCTAATTGAGTGTGTCCCCTACTTTTCTAATTCTAGAAAATTCACTTGTTTCCATAATGGTTGAAATACCTATGGGGTTGGTTATGTCCTTTTCAATAGTAAGATGATTCTTCATATTTAGGATTTTCATCTCTCATCAATTTCTCCTCAATGATCATGCCTTTTTTGGTTTCACTCTCTTTGTATCTTCTTCATCTCATCACCTCTTCCCTCAATATTCTCCAACTCACATTGTATGTTATTCACCCTCTTCATTAAGTAGGCAACAATTTTGACACAAATAACTACAAGACTATCATGATTAGGCATAAGATAGCAAACTTTGTCATAGTTTTTTATGCACTCATTTTCAAGCAGCTGGGATGTTGTTGCTTCAAAGGAAGTTGGTGGGCAAGTTTCTAAGGAGATTTCTAAACTATTAACCACATTTTAACTCTTTGAATTATCATTGAAAACATCAACAATCTTCTAAAGTCTATTGTTTCTTTATGGACTTTTGAGTCCACACCCAAGAACTTATTGTTTTAGAGGCTACACAATGTGGGTATTTCAAATCTCTTTATTAATACCATTATGAGGTCCTCCAAGAAAGAAGTAGGTTTGTTTTGAAACAGCTCATTGACTCTCTGACTTTGTTAGAAGTAAAAAATACAATTGGAATCAAACTAGAGAGCCCTCTCTTGCAACTTTGTGGGATCTAAGTAAACAAGCATGAAAACTCCAATCTTTTCTACAAAGTACATATATTGAGGATGTTTCTTCCTTATATAAGTCTTTCTTTCTTCTTTGACTTTGATTGAAGTACCATTGGAGTCCAATCAGTATGCCCACTCTAACTGAATCTATTTTAGATCTACATAGATGAGCTTGAGGTCTTCAGTGTTTCTTAAAGAATACACATGTTAAGGAAGCTTATACCTTATATTGTGTCTTAAATTGTTCTATTGCTCTCACCAATGCTTTGGTCCTAGCTCATTCTTCTAATGGATGGCATAGAACATTAGATTCCCCTCTTCTTGTCTTGGATGTATGCTAGAGCCTTGTTCTCTTCGATTCTCTCTCCTTGGATGCTTCAACAATTCTCTATTATCATGGAACTTTATTTTCGTAGGATTATCTTGTATTATATGGTTTTGTAAATATCTATTTGTGTAGGGCTTACCCATTTGGCTTACCTTCTCTTCTTAGGTTCTATTACTTATCCTTTCTAATCATAATTTGTATTAGATTTCCTATTTTTATTTCTTGGAGACATTTTAGTACTTTTGACTTACTATTTATTTGATCCATTCTTGCTTATATGCCTTGGGAACTTTGGCTAGCAATTGAAGTATAACTTCACGAAAGTTGCTTAAATAACTGGTGTACGAAATGCGTAGATTCATTCCAAATAATTAATGTTGGAACAATGTATATTCATTCCAAATAGTTGTAGGGACAATGTTGATTCATTTCAAACAATTCTAGGGACAACGTGAATTCATTCCAATTACTTTGAATGAATCTACACCATCCCTGCACTAGTTATGGGCCACTTTAATCAGCACAATGGAAGTCAAAATTTGTCCTCATTCTTGGAAGCACTCTTTCTCTGTATTGATAGTTGAAATCTTGTGTCTCTCTTGGAGAGCTTGCAAATATAAAAACATGTAGTCATCTTATAATATTGTCCTTGATCTACCACAACTCATTTGCCAATTTATTTTATTAATACCTTAGATATGCGATTAGACCCTAAATTTCCCACCATTTTCTTCTTAATACTTGAGAAATATGTGGTGTAGCTTGGGGTTTATTTTTATGGTAGGTGAGCCTTGTTCAAAAAGGGATCCTACCTTTGATTTTAATGTTGACAAAATGCCCTAAAACATGTTGATTCCCTTAACGCCGTTACATGTTAGCTTTCATTGGGATGTGTGTAACATTTAAATGGAAAGACTCACTGATTTCCAAACATTCTTTGACAAGGTTTTCAAAATTTCTTGTATTTTTAGATTTGATTCACTTGTTAATAAGATTTATGATGACATTTGAGTCTTCCTGAATGGAAAATGTTATTTTGCAATAGATGGATATTTTAATATTGTAAAGTGCATGTAACTATCATTCAGAATTAAATGTGATAGATTTTCTAATATAAAAATTCTCTACCAGCTAATAAATATTCCACGTATCTTGGTTGGACTCAGACCATTTTTTGGATGAACGTATAGAGGTTTTACCACATTTTTTTTGTTATGAGTACACTTATCATGCTTGATTTTATCCAAGCATTATTTCTTAGAGTTTAAGATTTATGTTTCAAAATTTCCCTCAAACATTTGATTTTTGGGCTTGATAATTTGGAATGTAACACTATCTCCCATCTTTGCAAACACTCCCTAAATCAAAATATGAATAATAATTGTGTGTGTGTGTGTGTGTGTGTGTGGGTGTGGGTGGGTGTGTGTGTGTGTGTGTGTGTGTGTGTGTGGGTGTGGGTGGTGTGTGTGTGTGTGTGTGTGTGTGTGTGTGTGTGTGTGTGTGTGTGTGTGTGTGTGTGTGTGTGATGTTGGAAGCAAGTCCCACATAAATCTTGACTAAATGGATACCCTTTGAATGTAGCTTCCATGTCTAACATAATTGTCTCCTCCGCCCAACCAAATATAAGGGAATGTTGAGGGATGTTTGGTTTTGTATTAGGGAACTTAGCCTAAAAATATAAGAAAAATATAGGAACTTTACAATGTTTAAACATCTTCTAACCCATGTTTGTATAATAACTCTTTGGAAATCAAACTTTATTTAGAACAATAATAAATAAGAGTAATATCAACTTATGTCTTCTTAATCTTAATTTTCAAATGGAAAATTTTTCTAATCATATTTTTATTTTGAGAATCATTGCTAGCCAAACATATCTCTCTACGAATAGAGGTATAACACATAATCTTGTCCACATCAAAGCTTCACCCAACCTCTTTTCCTTGAATCAAGGTCATAATCTTCTTTTTCTTATTCTTGTATACAATTTTTAGATGCAGTTTCCAAAAAATCTCTTTTGTATGACCATCAACATCATTCTTCCCATAATGACTTTTAGAATCATTTTGAGATAAACTAATAGTAGCAATATGCTCAATTTTCCATTTTGCTTGGAAACCACTATGTCGTTTCAATACATTTGAAGAGGGAGACAAACCTTTTTTTCTTGTCCATCTCAAGATATTGGGATTGAGAATAATAATCATTTATGTCTTTAGGCTTGGTCAACAAATTTTCCTCCTTATATGGATATGGATCCCTCCAACATACTTCACCAGGTTGTGGTGATCCAATACATATTTGTTCATTTCGATCTCCTTCTTGTAGAACTCGCTTGTATAATCCTACAAACTTTGGCCTTGCTTTTTCCTAAAATTACCAATTAATAGACCTTTCCTCTTATAAAAAATAGGATAAAACTTCCTTTTGATGAAAATTTTAAATTTATCCCACTTAGATTTGTGGCAATTTTGTCAGAATTGAAATCAATCATGTACAATATATACGTTGCTCTTCACTAACATAATGTAAATTGAAATATACCTCTAATTGGGTTGACAAGTGATCAAGTTTTTTTGCATTCACTTTACCTTCATAAGGATGAATGCCCATGTTGGTCTCCTCTTTGAATTGAGTTCAAACTTGTTTGGTATGGGGCTTCTTCTTTTCATGGTCTTGAGTCTTTAATTCTTCTCTTTATTTTGAGGTCTCCATAGAAACTCTTAGCATCCCCACGAGAACTCCATAATATTATCCAACTTATTAAGCTTCACCATGGAATAAGAAATGTTCACAACATCCTCTTCCAATTTTTGGAATTTGTCTTCATTATCTTGAAGTATTAGCTCTTCTTCGTGAGCCATGATTCTTATTTCTCTATTCCACCTGCTTACGGATATCTCTTGTTGTGAAGGGAATAAGACATCTTATCCACTAGCACTTGTTGCTTTGGTAATTGGAGTAAATATTCAAAATTGGTTACATCACATAAACCATAAAACATGGAAAAGCAACTTCGATACAAATCTAATCTATAATTTCCATGTACATTCCATTACTCAACTCATGAACACAAATCTTATATATACATAATAATGGTTGATTGATTCACTACTTGTTTGTTCGTGAATTTTATTAAATAGTTGAAAAATGTTCTAATGCTGAATTGAAAGTGTTGCATAATGAAAGAAATACCAAACATGAAGATATAACAGGTACACTACTGCAAAATATCAAGAAAACAAAAAATACAAAGACAAGGTTTACCTTAGAGAAACCCAATATGAGAAAACTCTAGAAGACTAAGGTATTTCCTCCTCTTTCAACTATCTTAATTTGCAATTGCAAGTATTATTACTTCCCAAGGACTTCATGGACATTATTTACCTTACAACATGTCCAAACGATCATACATGTTGTAACTTGCTCACTCACACATCTTTATCACATTCCAACTCCAAAGACACAACCAAGAATAAGAACTGTGAAGAACTAAAAAATTGAAAACATACAATGACATTTGAGGGTGTACTTGACAAATCTCAACATGAAAATATTGTAAAGGAAATGTGAAAGGCTTAGAAAAGGAAGAAATGTTGTATGCAACTATCTCTCTACATGCTTCTTGTCTTTGGGAAAAATTGTTTATTACATAGGGTTGAACTACTATGGCAGTTGCATACCCACCCTTAAAGGAATTGGTAGTTATGTAATTGATTGCATACACTTGTGACTATGCAATCATTTGCTTACAACACCGATGCTTATGCAACCTCATGCAAAACTTTAATTTTCTAGATAAGAACCCATTAATTATCTTCTCACCCAATTTATCTATATCACCTTATACTTGGCTCTATCTTTGTATATCTTTGTACCATCTAAGCTTTCTTATTGATTGAAAATAGCTGGACACGTTTCATCTTCTTGAAAACATATGATTAGTTAGCTTATCTTGTTCTTTCAATAGTCTTCCTAATATTTGAGTAGTGTGTGTTGTAGCTTGGGTTTTTTTAATTTATGGTAGGTGATCACTACTCCACAGGTATCCAACCTTGGAATTTTAATGTTATAGGACATCCTAAAACATTTTAATTCCACTAGTGCCACTACATTAAATTTCCTTGGGATGTGTGAACATTTAAATGGAAATACTCAATCTAGACATTCTTTGAAAAGTTTTTTTTTTAGAATCATACATTTTATTTTTAGATGTGATGATCTTGTAAAGAATATTTATGATAACATTTGAGTCTTCTTGAGTGAAGAGTTGGTGATTTTTCAATAGTTGGATATTATGATACTAAAAAGTGCATGTTACCATCATTCAACATCAATTTTGATAAATCTTCACATGTGAATAAATATTCCATCACCTAAGTTGGTTGGGCTTCGATATTATTTTTTATTATCATTGGTAAATGCTTTTGAAATTGTAGCTATGAATTGGATAACACTTTTACAGATTATAGAGCTATGAATCAGGGTAGAGAAACTTTTGATTGGATCTCACAAACTACTCTAAGACACAACCAAAAGGCCCAGATCCCCAAAGAAATAACAAAAGCAAACACCAGCCACAAGAAACCACAACCAACAAGACAAAAAAAACAAAACACAAACAACGGGACTGAAGAACAAACAAAAGAAAGACAACGAAAAACAACAATAAAAAGAAAGCTAACTGCTAAAATGTAACAACAAGGCTACAAAAATGTGAAGGATCCTAGAGAGGAGAGAAACACCAACTCTCAGCCATGGTCACAAATGAGCATCAAACATAAGAAGAGTCAACTGCATGAGGGAAACATCCTTCTCCTAGGAAGGATCTCTTCAAGCGGTCTTAGTGATCCATCTTTAATTATTTATTTTGCGTCCAATGTTAACCTCTCTGTGTTAGTTCTATGACTTCTTCGTTTTACCGAAGTACCAACATCAAACTTGGGTTTCCTCCCTTTCAAACAAGTTAGAGGAGAAGAGTGAAAGCATGGCAATGTTGGCCGATCTTGATCCTAATCAGGCTCTTTTAATATTGTTGTTCCCAAAATCTGTCACTTGTCTTTGGGGACAACATATCAACTATTTTGGGTCCTGCAGACCAAAATTCTCTCTTCCCTTCTCAAAAAATGTTCTGAGAATTCAAATTCTTCAATTATTCGAGTCTTCTCAGCTAGAGAACTCGCAGGTTCAACGGGTTCAACAACTTCAATAGACGAGCTCTCACAAAGGAAAAAGTTCCAAACACTTAGGCATTTTCAAGGTTGGTTCAACGTCGAGGTTCAACCAAAAGGTCCATCGGCAGGCTTCAAACAAATGGAATGAACCATTGAACCCCGCCTTCAAAGGTTCAACGGGTTCAAAGGTTCAATGACATCGATAGACTTAAAGAGTTAAGCGCTTCAGCCAAGTTCAAAGTTTAACCGCTTCAGAAAGTTCAACGGCTTCGAAGGACTTAACGAAAAGAAGGCTTCGAAGAGTAAAGTTTGAACGGTTGAAACGTTGAACCTTGAACCAAAATGGTTCAACGGGTTCAAAGGTTCAACAAGTTCAATAAGATCAAAAGACTTAAATGAAAGAAGACTTCGAAGAAGAAATATTTAACTCGTTGAACCGTTGAACCTTGAACCAAAATGGTTCAAAGGTTCAAGGTTCAACGAGTTCAATAAAAGTTCAAACGAATGGTTCAAAGCAGTTGGTTCAAGCGGTCAATTGAATGAGCAGAACACAGTATTGAACCATTGAACCGTTGAACCATTAAACCATTGTTGGTTCAATCAAACGGTTCAATCAGTCGGGTCAATCGCAAGGAACAAAAGGATATCTTTCGGAAAGATTTTTTGCGGCAAAATTTCACAAGAGAAATCCTTTGGACAAAATGTCCGAAGGAATTCCTTCGGACATTTTGTTCGAAGGAATGTTGAAAGGCCCGACAGAAAGCGACAAAGGCAGAGGAAAGATTTCCTTCGGACATTTTGTCTGAAGGATTTGAAGAACAAGGCCGCCCAAAGGACCTCGAAGGGCAGGTACCCTTGTGGGGGACTCTTGGCGAACACAAAATGGACCATTCTCAAGGCCCGAAGGGACACCTTCCCTTCGGGGGGGTTCTAAAGACAGAAATCTGAAGGAATTTTAAAGTTTGAAGGGAAGCTTCAACCGAAGAGGAAAGAAAGCGATTGAACCAAGGAGCCGATAGGATCGTCCAAACCGTTGAACCATTGAACCAATGAAATCTCATGGTTCAAAGGTTCAATGTGGTTCAAGCGACTATCAACCAGTGATGTCCGTGCAGATGTCAAATTCAAGGTAATGAAATGCCCATTTATTTTCAAATATGTTACGGAATTTGAAGAATAAAACTCAGTGAATCGCTGAAGAAAGAATCTGAAAGAGTCTGTTGAAGGTAAGAAGATAGCCTGAGAGCTCAAATTGTAACAGGAAAGAGGGAAAGCTATAAAAGATACTGAAATATCTACAGGGGAGTTATTGCATTTGGTGGAACATTCCACCAAGTAGACATTTGAGCGTGCAAACATTAAAAGGTGCAACCTATTTTTCTCCCTTTGAATAAAAGTGAGTGGACAGTCGCGTACATATCTGGAGACAGACCAAATGACCCATGCCGAGGAGAAGACATTTGAGATGATTCTGTACACCAAAGTCAAGGCCGATGCCCTGTTTCAGCATGGTCCCTCGACTGAACTGAAAATGCATGGGCTTTTCCATGAAACAAAGTGCCAAGTCTTTCTTAGCTGCTATGTATTGTAATCTCTTATTTTATGCAGGGGAAATCTCTCTGATATAGAAGCAAAACTCTGCCCAAATTGAAAGGCATTTCCTGAGACTTTGAGCTTAGATTGTTAATCATATTTCTTTATTTGAATGAGAAAACAAGTGACCTTTGAGACATTTGTGTTGGAATAGCTTGTGTTATTTGGGAAATCATTCTTATGTCTATTTTCTGAATGTGTTCTTGTACATTTAATTAAATAATCAAAACTAGTGGATTTAATCAGGAAGGTGTCCTGAAGCTTACTGTGGAGAGATTTTGTGCTGCCACAACAGTCTTTAGCGTGTGTGTTTTTTTGTTTATGTGTAAAGGATCTTGGGACACTTTGTGCCCCCATTGTCCTTCGTATTTCACTCTTTGGCAGTTGAGGTGGAGACTTTGTGCTACACCTCATCCTGCTGGTTATTGCACCATGTTATAGTTACTTTTACTATCAAAAAGAATTCATGTTGTCTGCTACAGATCACTTTTGAAAGAAGAGAAGTGCCTCCTGTCATTTTACCAGGATTTCTCCTTTGTCTGTGAACATCATCTCTGAAAAAAGAGAGATGGATGGTGTTGTCCTACCCCTGAGTGTTATTTTTTGCTTATATATATAGTATATAACACCTTATAGTTATAGGGAACCTCCCCTTGATGAGAGGAGAGATTTGTCCCCTTTTGATGTGGTAAACCTGCACATTTGGCCGATCAATCTCATTATGTTGTGGTTGAAACAACCTATTTTGCACATCAATTAGTTGGTGACAAAATATTCACCCAACAAATATTATAATATTATACTACCATTCAACATTAATTTTGATATAAAAAAATTCACATGTGAATAAATATTCTCACTTGATTTGTTTGGGTTTGGACTATTATTTGGACACTTTTAAATGCATTGACAAGAATAGGACTAGTAAATATAATTTTTGGATAAATTATGTCAAAACTTGTTGCTCTATATTATTTAGATCATAACCCATGGTACATCATCAGGAAAACGTGTTTTTAACATATTAGGGCTCTTAATATAGATGTCTCAATGAATCCCTGATATGTCAAACTATCAAATCGGGTAACAATTAATTGCACATATCCATTAAATAACTACCATTAAAAAAAATTACCTTATCTTATGCAGGTTGTATTATAACTTTCACCCGAACCAATAATTTTTTGTTTTAATTAAGAATATTATTTAATCATATTTTATTTACTTGTTTTCTTTTAAAATTTATTTTACAATTCTAAAATTTTAATATTTAATGTTACTTTAAATACTCCTCATTATTTATGTAGATGGACAAATACTTACATAACATAAATTTATTTTATGTTGCAGAAATTGCGATTTGGTACTGGTAATTTTAATTAAAATAATTTCAAATTTTTTATACAATTGATTTTACTATTGGAACACATTAGTACCACTATTATTAATTTAAAAATAACAATATACATTGATAGTTATAACAGTAAGGCACCTGGTTGGTATTTATAGCCTAAATTCTATACTAGAGAAAATAAAGCGATTCAAAACAAAAAAATCAATAAAACACGGCAGCAAAAAACCAATACAATAGAACAACATCATAACATTTTACAATGATGACAAGGAAAGGATTTTGAAAAGATAATATATAATTAAAGAAAGTGACACAAGACAATATGTAAGATTTCAATTTCCACCATTTAACATAAGACAATATCCTTAAAATTTATTAGACAATACTTGAAGAACACTTACATGAGATGTCCAATTTTTATTTTTATTTTAATTGAAGAGTGTACTCATATTAATATAAACAAATAATGGTACAACACTAGTCCGTACCAAAAAAATGGGTGGAAAACACCCCACAAGCAAAGACATACCGAAGTAAGAGAAAACCTCAGGAAAATAACAAGTCTAGCATAGGGTAAATAATGACCACACAAAAAAAAAGTCACATCAAACTGACATAAGTGCCTAACAACAAAAAAAGGTGCACATAAGAACACAAACAACAAGGAAAATAATTAAGCAACAGTGGTGAACATGGTGGCTAGAGGGTGTGGCGGAGGAGGCAAAACCTATGGCTTGTCTTCCCATCCCCCTTGAGCAGGGGGTATTCATCCATAGATAAGGGATCCCACCCATCATTCTAATATAGATTATCATTTTTTTCTTTGTGTCATTAAGGTGAAATAACAAGAGTTAGGTGTAGATACTTATCCTGTAGAGGAGGGCCTCTGTCCTTTCCATCACCTTCTCATCTGTTAGATCCATGAGACCAATCACACTAAGGAGATGACCAATGAGAGGTTGACCGATGAGGAGAGGGGCTCCTACATTAGTTCCTAGAACGTCGTTGGCGCATACCACACCTTTACGCACAAGGGGGAGATTGGAGTCATGGAGGCTTTGGAGGCTCACGACTAACTGTACATGAAGCATTCCCCTAGTGATCAAGAAAAATTTGGAGATGATTAAGTTCGAGCTGAACTTTATCTATTTGAATTTGAATTTGGAGAATAAAATTAAAAATTATAGTAACTTTGTTAGTAACATAAAAAGCACGTTCCATTTCCTCATGATTAAAACAAGCATAATTTCTAGCTTTCTAGATTTGAAAAAGAAAGTTAACACAAAAAATCTACCAAAATCTATTGTATCTTGCAGGAAGCAAGGTGGAGTCCCTTGAGAGAGCCATCTTCCGTGTAAAAACATCTAACCTAAAAGGCTGAAAAAGGGTATGAATCTAATGCCACATAAATTGGACATGGGAACGAAATTAGAAAATATGCTTAATTGTCTCAGGTTGATGGCAAGCTAGGCAAATGGGATTTGAAACCCCCATGTGCTTAAGCTGATCACCAACAAGCAAACCCTGATATAGAATACACCAAAGGAAGAGAGCCTTTTTGGGCTCAATGAGAGCAGTCCAAATGGTGGTAAATCTTTAGGACCAGACCACATGGTTAGATTGAAGGTTCCATCCGTGATTGAGAGTATCATCTTGAATATGATGGGGAGCCAAAATATTATATCCTGGACGCGGAGAATAGCGCTTAAAGGGAGTGGCCATATGCCAATGCTAATCCTTCCACTAGGGAGTAAAGGAGCTAACTCTAATATTATGAAGGTACTCATCAGTTATGGAGCCTTGAATCTATGTAATAGATTTAACATATTTATTATTTAAATTAAATTTGTTTTGAACTGGATGCCAAGGAATCCAAGAACAACTTGCTTTATAGAATAAATCCCCAATATTTTTCACACCTTTTTTTAACAACCTAAAGCTCTTGATCCAAAGGACCAACACAAAGGGAACATTGTGAAAATTCAATGTAGGAGAGCACCAAAGGAGATGATAGTTTACTGAGTGACCATTCCTAAAACCCTCCCCTTCCCAAATAAGATGGGGTTTGAGTTTCTCTCAAGCTTTCCAAATCCTTTGATTAACAAAAGTACAATTAATTTTAACAAGTACAGGGGGTTATGAGAAGAGTATGTAACCCAAGGTCTTACCATTCTCTTCTACCACAAGGAACCATCTGAAAGATACAATGATGAAGCAATATCTTCTAGGCTTCATCACCTTCCAATCCTTTGACAACCCATTTAATGTTGAGACCAAGATCTTGAAGCCTAATATCTATGAGTCCTAGACCACCCACTTTTATAGGTCGATAACAAATATCTCGTGAAACTCTGTGAAATCCCTTATTACCTTCAGAATTGGCCCATAGGAAATCTCTTAGAAGCTTTTCCAACCTACCATAGGCAACATTAGAAGGATCCCAACAGGAAGAATAATAAACATGAGTGGCCTCCAACACCTTGGAGAAAATCTGAAACTTACTCACCAAAAACAAGGGTTTTGTGATCCAAAAATATTTTTTCTTGTCAACCCTTTGAACCACATAGGACTATAAGTCGGTTGAAGAGGCCCAAAAAGCAAAAAGAATGCCAATAACTTTAAACTGAACACCTGAGATAAGCCATTGCCATTGATATCCCTCCAGCCAAGGAGGTTTGGGAGAGAGATACTAGTGATAACACTACATTTTCTTCCATTGAATGGAAGACCCAGAGGCCTAACAAAAAATATGAAGATAATCCATAGCATTCTTAATTGAATCTTCCTCTTCCTGGAGAGTGGGAAAAGAATCATCAGTAAAATGACCATTAAGTAATTGAATATCATAATTAGGGAGGGATATGCCCTTCACCAAGCCTCTAGAGACATAATTAGCTAAAATTGATCCGGACAACAATTCAAATGACAATTCGGGTGATGGGTCCACCCCATTTGATGGCGGAACTTCCGGGAGCCATAACTTTTGCACCGTAGCTCCAATTGACTCACCGTTTGAACCGTTGGAAAGATAATAATGAGGGGAACATCGTGAGATGGCATTGAGATCTGCTTGATGAATTTTAACCCCCTAAAACCCAACAGAAGTGTCCCAGATTTCAATTTTATTAGTCCAGTCTAAAAATAGTAAATTTCTAAAAATAGTAATTCCTTGAATTATGTATTGTTGTAAATTGTGGAAGTCAAACCAATTCATCTCCCTCAAGATTGGTGACCTTCCACATCCTCCCCACACCTTCAAAACATGTATAAATGAAGATGTAACCCGAAAGGGAAACCAGACATCTCTTCTCAGAGATAAGCATATGTTTGGGTCTGCAATTTTGATAAATAAAACATCTCTTTTCAGAGATAGCATTATTTGAATTGTGTTGTTCTTATATTTCAACCAAAGCTTTCAAGTTTTGGATCAAAAATATAGCTAAACCCTTCAGTTGCTAACACATAAAACAAAGGAGCTAAAGGACATCCTTGCTTGATAGATCTATGTAACTCAAATTAAGAGGTTTGGGCTCCATTAATAGTATAACACACCCCAAAATATTAAAAAAACATATTAACCATCTAAATAAACATGGGACCAAATCTGAGAGCTTGGAACAAGGCTAAGATAAAAGGCTACATAATGTGGTCATAAGCCTTCTCAAAATCAATTTTGACAAAAAGGGCCTTTTGACTAGAGACCCAAGTTCATTCCATGCCTTCCCAAACAAGAATGATGTTTTCAAGCATACATCTATGTTGGATAAACCTTGTTTACTTGCTTCAAATAACTAAAGGAAGGATATGCTTAAGTCTGAGAGCCAATGCCTTAGAAATTATCTTATAAGAAACTTTTAGAAGAGTAATTGGTCTCCAATTAGTAATAACCTCAGGATCACCAGCCTTGGGAATAAAATTGATGTTACCTTGATTTATAAGAGGTCATATATAGTTTGTCAACACAACTTCAGAATAAACCTTGTAAATATCTAGACCCACAATATCCCATAGGGTCTAATAAAACTCACAAGGGAAACCATCGATATCTAGGGCTTTATTAGAGGCCATTTGCATAGCTACTTATTTAAGATCAATGAGGGTAAGGGGCCTATCACAAGTAACCCATTGAACATCAAAAATCTTACAAGGGATAACTTGAAGGCACTAGGCAAGAGTTGTTTTACACTCAGGGGAATTGCGTTGAGCTAAGAAAACACCATGGTAATGGTGAATAAAAGTTTGTATAATGTTAGGGAGTTTGGTAATCCTTATAGATCCTTCCTTAATAGCTTTGATTTTATCAACAACTCTTTTATAGTGAAAGAGAGAAAAAAATCCTTGGTGACTTTGTCCCCAATTTTTAACCAATGCATCTGATCTCAAAGTTAAGATCATATGGCTTTGCAGGCCTCCTCAACTTGTAACTTGTGTCATCAAAGCGTTGTTTGGTTTCTAAATGCACATTAAAAGGTGAGGTATCAAGCTCTTGTGAAACCCAAAGGTATTCACGGTTTGTAGCATTATGAATACATTGGTGAAAAATAGAAGCTTGTTTACCATAAACATGAAGAAGGGTGGTAGTGCGAGCAAGAACATCATCCCACCACTGAATCTAGCTAAAGTACCTAGTGGGCCTGGGAACCAAATTCCAAATTCTGATAATGTGTATGATAGTTATCTCATGCTTAAGATGAACAGTGTTGAGATAAAACTAGGTTTTAATAGACCTCACTTGAGGGGTAGTCCACTCAATATTGAAGCAGATAGGATGATGATATGATAATAAAGTGTCAGAGAGCACAAAAATTAGTTTATCATGAAAAGGAGCAAAAAAGAAGATATTTTATCCATCTAACAGAGCATAATCCAAACATTTAAGAATTCTATCATCTCCTTATAAAAAATTGGACCATGTAAACTAGGGAGAGTCTGAATCTTTCCTCTAGTGGTGGTTTGGATTAAACATCTCAAGTTTATTATGCATGTAAAGCCATGCCTACTGTTCCCCAACACACTAGTGCATGGGATGATCATCATCATTGTCTTCAGGAGATTTGACCATGTTAAAATCCCCACAAAAGATCCAATGAGCATCTAGAAGAGTGTTTGCCAACCATCTCCAAAGCAGGGTTCATTCCACAACATCATTAGAGGTATACATATTAACCAACCCAATGATTAATTATAAAAATCAAACAGAGTCCAAACAACATGATGAGTGGGGTAAGATAACTAAAAAATAATGTTTTGAGAAAGCTATGGAGCTAAAAGAGTGATGACCCCACCACGTCTACGGTCATGCATGGTATTTTGACAAAGGGCCCCTAGGCAAATTATTTGGGTTGCATTTTGTAGAAGGAAGCCAAAGATCTTAATTTCTTGCATACAAATAAGTTTCATATTGCTAAAAAAATGACAACTATTCTCGACCCCATACTTTTACGATAAATCAATAAAGCCTCAAATAATCCAAGAATAGACTAGCAGTGGGAAACATTGAGGTTCATGTCATTTCCATTTTCAAGGTCTTAAAGAGTAGCAAACTGATTAAAATAGGGTTTGTGCTTCATATATTTGCCAAGCTAGAAAGACTACCACTTGTGTGACATGTATTCCTCATCGTGTGAAGGAGAGGGGCTTCAAGAATGCTAAAGGACCATTTTATGGTCGAGGGTGATGAGGTTAAGCTCTTCTTATGACAAAGTCACCCCAAGAGGCGGTTGTGATAGTTGGGCTTGTGAAGCTGAAGGCTAGGTTGCAACAAAAGTAGCCACCGCTTGTGGTGTATGCATAAGCAAAGGTGAAGCCTTGTTAGGCATAGAAACAATAGTTTTACCAACATGAACTGAGGTGCTGGGAGCCATGATCAAATGATAAGCAAAAGACTTAGGTTTACCATTACCTCTTACTGAGTTATTATTTTTATTAATAATGGTGGTCCAACCATCAACATTTCCCTTTTGGGTTCTAGATCTAGACCCACCCTTTCCTGAGGAGTGGGAAGAACATGCACCATTAAGGGGTATTTTAGGATCATAGGATCCGAGGATTGACACCTAAAGTAGGTATTTGATAAATTGATGTAAATCACATGTTAAATAAACCAGCCATTCCTTATTTGAATGCCAATGGACTCTTTGATATCTCGGGCTAGATCCACTTCCACACAAACCTATTTTTGGGGATGAACCATAAATGTTTTTGACTGTTCATGGCATATGAAATGCCCTAATGGTTTTATGAGTTGGTCAATAAAACCTTAGAGGGAGAGAGGCAAACCAAGAAACTCGACCCAGACTGGAATTTTTAGTTTTGCTTGCTCTGAAACTTGAAAGTCTCAAGTCCCATGAGAGAACACTACCAATGTGTTGCGAATGAACCAAGGACCATGATTAACAATGGACTTGCAGTGCTCCAGGTTGGTGAAACGAAACAAGAAGAAACCTTTGGTAAGGATATGGACTCCTTTCAATTTTACACCATGGCCTTGACAATGGTTATGAACCCATTGTTTCAAGAAGCTCTCAAGGAGGACTCTTCCCACAAAATAAGCAATTAGAGTGATTTTTTCAAAAAAATTGCAAGCTTTGTCAAATTCAAACAGATCAAGGACAACATCAAGTAAGAGTGTGTCTAAGTTATTACCAATGCCTCATGAGAAACCTTCGAAATGAACTTTCTCGCTTATTTTGGCACCATGATCACTCCCACTCGCACTGACTTTCCCTACATCCAAAGATGCAGAGATAGTGGTAGTGTCCATTTAAAATAGGGGTATGCCCTACTACCCAAAGGGATAATTACCGATCAAAATCAATAATAAATGCTCAATAAATCTATATCCTGCCTAGATATACATCAGATTGGTAGTATGATAGAAAAAGGGAAACCCTAGAGGCTCATCAGTGAAAAAATGGAAGAAACACTAAATATATTTAATATAAGTGTTCATGTATCTTTTTAACATTTGATGTCTAAATTTATTATCATATATCCAATTTTTAAATTAAATATTTGGCATCATTGATCTTGATAAGGAATTTATTATTTATAAAGACATTCATTATGTGACTTCTAAAGTTGATGGGGAGATTGGGGCAGTATTAATTTTTTTTAATAACAAGAAATCAAGTTATATATAGACGTTTAAAAATAGATAGCAAACTCAGTTGAATTAGTTAATTATTTTTAACACTCAATAGTTTATATACTTAGTTTAAATCTTAAATTTATTAAAGATTTATTTTTGTGAAATAATTTATGATTTTTTTCACACAAATAAAATTGTTGCGAGCATATGATTAAGATGATTATCCATTCAACATTGCTTTTTGAAACCATGCTATCTAATTTTTAAATAAAATATAGATTATTGTTAGGAACCTGTGCCTTACCCTTCTCTTTGCAGTATTAGTGTAATAATTGCTATGGACGCATATGCTTTGTAAGTCGTCCCTTAGAGCATATTTGAATTATCCCACATACAAGGGAAGTAGTAGTTGTTATAATAGAGTTAGTATATAAGTAAGTGTTGAGGCCCAATGAAGGTATCCACGAATTTATTGTATTGAGTTTGTTCAAAGGAGGTTGCCTCCTCAAAGTGGCCTGCGATCAATATAAGCTTTCTGTGTTTCTGTTATTCGTAAGAGTTATTTTATTTTCGCATATTTCGATTAAATCTATTGTAGGAGGTAATCTGCTGCAGGAGGTTCTTCTCATCTGGTATCAGAGCACTTTCTTGGCTTTGTGGGTAGATTTGTAGCAATTTTTTTTTGAAGTAGGGCTTTCTAGGAGCTGCGCCATTTCTGGCAAGAATTTTTTTTCATTGCAAGTTCCGTCAATTCGGATTGGGTAAATACCTATCCGCTTAACTGTGGGAAGTGTTTGGGCATAAGCCCTAAAACTCATTGTGAGGAGTACCACAGGAACCCCAAAGTAGCTGGCCCATTGAGAGGACATGCCAGCGAAAAGGGCAACGACCCCATCCCGATTGACTAGTTCCCACCCGTGAGGTAAACCAAAAGTTGTCGTTAAGGGGTAAAGTTGTGGCCAAAATTTTTTGGAGAGCGGTACTCGATCATACAGCTTTGGTGGCCAGAGAGAATTTCAAAAAATCCTTTAGGCAGCCAAACAAACTTAGGGTCCATATCTAACTTATCAGGTTCAGAGAGCAAACAACAGTGTATCCACAGTTGAGGATATTTCCAACCACACAGTTGCAGACAATCCATTTCTAAAGCAGCAGTAAAAAAAATAGCAGCAAATTTATTTATTTTGGGGCGCTGCCCTGATCCCTGACGTGAAGGATCCCCAGCTATTAACAACTGGTTATGGTCACCACTCGTGTAGGCACAAAAATCATGGAGGAAGAAATCACCACATTGAAATCTCAGGTTACAGAGTTAATTGATATGATGCGTGGCTTGAATCAACAGAATATCATCTTGCTCAACAGAGTGCAGAAGGAGGAGTCTTCTTCAGAGCATCGCTCCTTTGCTTCCAACTTCTCACATAGACCTAAGCTAGACTTTCCACGGTTCAATGGTACATATCCTACAGGATGGATATATCGAGCTGAAAAATTCTTCAACCTCCACAATACTTATTCTGCAAGCAAAGTCCCAATTGCTTCCTTTCATCTGGAATAATAAGCATTTCAATGGTATTGTTGGTATCTCGAGTCCAATAATGAACCCAATTGGTCAAATTTTACATCCTTAATTATGGGCAAGTTTGGTCCCTCAGCATTCGAGGATTTCACAGGAGCTCTCACCAAACTCCGTCAAACAGGTACTGTTCGTGAATATCTGATTGAATTTGAAAAACTCGTTAATCACACTGAAGGGTTATCAAATGACTTCTTCAAAAGCTGCTTTGTTAGTGGCCTCTGAGAGCTTATCCGCTTGAAGGTAAAAATGTTTTAACCTGAAAATATGATGGACGCTTTGGGCCTGGCTAAGTCAGCAGAAGATAAACTCTCCACATAGCATCGACCTCCCACCTTTTCACTAGCAAAGAACACAGTGAATCAACAGACAACCATAACCACACCAATCAAGCGCCTGACTGAGGCAAAGATGTGGGCTCGCAAAGAGAATGGATTATGTTACAACTGTGATGACAAATTGGTTAGGGGTCACAAGTGCGTCCAATAAAAACTTTACTTACTAGATGTGGAGTCACCACCAGAGCAGGATAGCGAGCCTGATATTCTAGAATTTCAAGATGCTCAAGAAGAACCCAGCACTGAAGAGGAGCCAACGGTTCAAGAGACTCAACCTGAGATCTCAGTGCATGCACTAGTAGGATTCACCACTCCCCAAACCATGAAGGTCAAAGGGTGCTTCAAAAATATCCCTCTCACAATCCTCATTGACTCAGGCAGTACTCACAATTTCATTGATCCTCACATTGCTAAGGCGGCAAAGTGCTTTGTATACCCTTGTTCTAGCTTTGAAGTCATGATTGCTAATGGGGGCACATTGCCATGTAAAGGGAAGTGTCAAAATGTGCGTATTGTAATGGGCGATTATAATTTTTGCTCTGATATGTTTGCCCTACCTTTAGGAGGGTGTGATGTGGTTTTAGGGGCACAGTGGCTTCGCACATTAGGACCTATTTTATGGGACTTCTCTGAGCTTTGGATGTAGTTCACAGATAATGGTCAAAAGCACACCTTAAAAGGGCTATTGCCAGGATCTGCTAGCATCATCAATTCTCATCGCATGGAAAAACTTTTGAAGAAAGGCTCACATGGGGTCATTACACAGTTGCATTCCATTCAACTCCAGCCCCCCGCTGCTACTAACCACCCTACAGATTTATAAGCCATACTCAACAAGCATGCAACCATTTTTTAGAACCAATAGGTTTGCCCCCTTCAGGCCCTAATGATCACCGCATTCCTCTCCTTCCAGGAAGCATCCCACCCAACATCCGACCATACCGTTACCCCCATCTGCAAAAGACTGAAATTGAGAACTTAGTCCAGGAACTCTTCAAGTCTGGAGTTATTCACCCCAGCACCAGCCCATATTCCTCCCCAGTACTTCTTGTCCACAAAAAAGATGGGTCATGGCGCCTTTGCATTGACTTCCAAGCCCTTAACCACCTCACTATCAAGGATAAATTCCCAATTCCTATCATCGATGAGCTTCTTGATGAGCTCCATGGGGCCAAATCTTCTCCAAGTTGGATCTGCATTTTGGCTATCATCAAATCCGAGTGCACCCTGATGACATTCGCAAGACAGCCTTCTGTATGCATGAAGGTCACTATGAGTTCCTTGTCATGCCATTTGGCCTTACAAATGCCCCTTCCACTTTTCAAGCACTCGTGAATAAAATCTTTCGGCCTTTTCTCCGTCAATTTATTTTAGTTTTCTTTTATGACATTTTGATCTACAGCCGCACATGGGCCGAGCATCTACAACATATTGACAGGGCATTACAACTATTAGCAGACAATCAATTATGTGCCAAGCAATCCAAGTGTTCATTCGGTCAAGAGGAAATTAACTATCTGGGGCACATTGTTTCAGCCAATGGGGTTCACGTGGACCCAAAAAAAATTAGTGCTATGCAGAATTGGCCTCGACCAACCACCCTCAAGAGCCTTCGTGGTTTCTTAGGCCTAACAGGATACTATTGCAAGTTCGTCAAATATTATGGAAAGATTGCGGCTCCTTTGACTTCCTTATTGAAGAAGGATGCTTTCACCTGGGGTACAACATCTAATCAAGAATTCGTCAAACTCAAACAGGCTATGTGTAGCACACCAATTTTGGCACTGCCAGACTTCACCAAAACTTTCACCATCGAAAGTGATGCCAGTGGCATCGGCTTGGGTGTTGTTCTTCTCCAAGAGGGCCGACCAATTGCCTTCACTAGCAAAGCCCTTTCTGGCCGCAATTTAGCTTTGTCTACATATGAAAAGGAAATGATGGAAATTTTACATGTAGTACAAAAATGGAGACCCTACTTATTAGGAAATCATTTTTGCATCAAAACTGATCATCAGAGTTTGAAATATTTCTTGGATCAGCAGGTCTCATCCCCAGCTCAACAGAAGTGGGTCAGCAAACTCATGGGTTATGGTTATGAGATCACCTATAAGAAGGGAAAAGACAATGTTGTGGCTGATGCTCTCTCAAGAACCTTTGAGGACCAGCCTTCCCTCTCTGCCATATCCATTCCCATTATGAACTGGTTGGAATCTATCTAACAAGGGTATGCAAATGATCCCTCCTTATGCCACGTCATTCATCAATTGGCCACTAACCCCTCTGCAGTACCACATTATTCATGGGACGGTGCTTCTCTGTGATACAAGGGTCATTTGGTGCTTTCCCAAAGTACAGACCTGCATCAAGCCATCTTCTATGAAATCCATGCTTCCCCCTCAGCAGGGCACTCAGGATTTCTCAAAACCTATGAGCGGGCACATTGACACTTCTTTTGGAAAGGCATGAAAGCCAAAATTAAATAGATGGTGGCCGAGTGTGATACCTGCCAACGAAACAAAGGTGAAACCACATTGACTCTTGATTTGCTCGAGCCTTTTCCCATTCCTACTATGATCTGGACAGATATTTCCATGGATTTCATTAAGGGCCTCCCTAAATCTGGGGGAAAGACAATGATCCGAGTCGTAGTCAACCACCTCTCCAAATATAGTCATTTTTGTGCACTAAGCCACCCATACACAGCCTCTACAGTTACACAGGTTTTCTTGGATCAGATCTTTCATCTTCATGGCATTCCTTCTTCAATTGTCTCAGATCATGATGCCACTTTCACCAGCCATTTTTGGACGGAACTATTTTGTCGCACCGACACAAAATTGAGAATGAGCTCTGGGTACCACCCATAAATAGATGCCCAGACAGAAATAGTCAACAAATGCTTGGAGACCTTCCTTCGTTGCTTTTCTTCAGGACAACAACATCAATGGGCCAAGTGGCTTCCCTTAGCTGAATGGTGGTACAATACCTCATACCACACTTCCACCAAAATGACTCCCTATGAAGTAGTTTATGGTCAAGCACCGCCACCACTTCTTCCATATAATCCTGGCAGCTCACCAATTCAGGCAGTTGACGCTACTCTCTGAAATTGGGATCAGACTCTCTGCACCTTGAGGGACAATCTCCACATGACACAGAACTGAATGAAGCAACAAGCTGATTAGCACCGCTCTGAGCATACCTTTCAACCTAGTGATATGGTCTTTCTTCATCTGCAACCATACAAGCAATCATCACTGAAACTAAAAGGATGCCAAAAGCTTGCTCCAAAGTTTTATGGGCTATATAAGGTTCTCCAGAAGATTGGGTTAGTTGCTTACAAGTTAGAGCTTCCACCTTCCTCCCAAGTTCATCCCATCTTTCATGTCTCCTATTTGTAGCAAGTTCTTAGATCCAACATCCGAGTGCAGACAATTTTACCAACACTTGATAATGAAGGCTCCATCCTTCTCGAGCTGGAAGCAATCCTGGATAGGCGCACCCACCAACTTCGATCCCACTCTATCACAGAGGTCTTAATCCAATGGCATGGCATGCAACTAGAAGATGCAACATGGGAACCACTCTTCCAGATTCAACAACAATTCCCACATCTGAAGCTTTGAGGGCAAAGCTTTTTCTAAGGGGGAGGGGATGTTAGGAACCTGTGCCTTACCCTTCTCTTTGCAGTATTAGTGTAATAATTGCTATGGACGCATATGCTTTGTAAGTCGTCCCTTAGAGCATATTTGAATTATCCCACATACAAGGGAAGTAGTAGTTGTTAGAATAGATTTAGTATATAAGTAAGTGTTGAGGCCCAATGAAGGTATCCATGAATTATTGTATTGAGCTTGCTCAAAGGAGGTTGCCCCCTCGAAGTGGCATGCGATCAATATAAGCTTTTTGTGTTTCTGTTATTCATAAGAGTTATTTTATTTTCGCATATTTCAATTAAATCTGTTGTAGGAGGTAATCTGCTACAGGAGGTTCTTCTCAATTATTTAATTTTTAAATAAGAAAACATCAAAGCTTAAATATATGTTTGTTACTAGTGTAGATATTTTAAATGTACTTATCTCAAAAATGTTAAGAAATATCAATTCTGAGGTATTTATCTAGTATTTTCCACATACCACAACGATTAGTAATTTCATTAAGACGATCATATGGAGATCAAATTTAAGGATACTTGTTTTATTAATATCTCACAGTATTACACTCTACCACTATTTAAATTTAACCCTTTCCTAACACCACATCCTTTTCCAACTTAATAAGCATGCACATCATCTATGATCATATTTTCTATGTTTTCGATCATGTTAATTTTCAATTCAATATAGCATGAACAATGCCAAGTTTGAAACCCACAATACAAATTACAATTCACAAATTATTTACAAACCATGTGCTAAATGACAGGGCCACCATTAATATGAATGCTTAAACTAAGTATTATACGAAGATTGTGTAACTAAATAAAATTCATATAAAAAATTATCACATTGCATACACTATAGCCTAAGTTATTTGTGCAACAAAATCCAAGATTAGGTGGGCCTAGGGGTGCTCCCTCATATCAAGTCGTATCCTAAAAAGTATAATATCAATAGTTGAATACAATTTGTTCACATGTTACGCTTGTCGTGACTAGAAATTTCATCTTTGTACTTACATTTTTGAAAAAACCTAATGCCATAACACATTTAATAAAGTGATAGTGATGACAACATCTCTCATTCAATGCCGAGATAATATGACAATGCCTCTCATTCAATGTAGTGATAGTCGTGACAATACCTCTCATTCAATATACAATACGATTAATTTATGGCAACTTGTTTTTTGTTTGACAAGCACATTTTTATTAATAAGCAATATAATACACCATTGATCATACAAAAAAGATGGGTGAGAATGTCACACACCAGATTGCCAAAATTAGATTGAGGCAAGCCTCGAGAGAGATTATATCACAACATCAAAAATAAAGTTATACTGCAAATGTCATAAGTGTGGTTCAATAAAAAAGTGATAAAAACCAAAACACAAAGAACAAATCCATCAGGTAGCAGTAGCAAACATGGCGACTAGAGTAGGTGGGGGGACTCTCCATCTTGTCCCCCAACTGTCGATGCTCGAAGGATCTGTTGTGCCATGTATGGGTTCCCACCCATCTATCTGTTATTTTTCTTCATAATCCTCTGTCTACCAAGATGAAGAAATGGCAAGATCTAGGTAAGGAAACTTGCCCCGAAGAAGAGGCCCCCAACTGCTAATACCACTGTGCCCAACCTAGTCACACATGTTGCCCCTATGGGGAGGTGAAAGTTGATAGGGATGAGGAGAAAATATTCATCTAATTCTAGAGCGACTATGTCAAAATCCTTGACCTCGGCCTTGAGAGTCAAACTGGTGACATGAAGGATCTAGAGGCTCACTATTGACTGTACACAGAGCACTCGTCCAATGGTTCAGAAGGGTCTAGAGGTGTTCGACCTCTAGGTGGACTTTATTTGCCTGAACATGAATCTAAGCAAAGCATTGGAGATGACAATAACTTTTTTAGTCACCAAGAAAATCTTTTCCATAACTTCATTATTAAAAATAACATAATTCATAGCTTTCCATATATGAAAAAGAATATCAACATGAATAATCTGCCAAACAATGTTGTATCTTGTAGGGAACATGGCCAAGTCTCCAAGAAGAACCATTTTCCAGTTAAAGAATTATGGAAGAAAGGGTTGAAAAAGGGTATGAATCTATTTCTAGGCTAATTGAGCATGGGGGCAAAAATAGAATAGTTGATTCAAGGTTTCAGCGTGATGATATGTAGGACATGTGGGATTTGAGACCCCCATGTGCTTGAGTTGATCTCCAACCATTAGGCCTTGGTAAAGAATGCACCAGAGAAAATGAGATTTTTTGGACTCAGTGTGGGCTTTTCAAAATTTGGAAAACCTTCTAGCCCAAACGACATCTAGAGACCTTAACTTCCATCAGTGGTTGAGGGTTTCACTTTGTATATGTTGGGGAGCTAGAGGATGATACTCGATCTTGAACTTGTATCAATAAAAAGGAGTAGCTATAGGCCAATGCTAGTCTTTCCACCATGGGACTCTAGATGAAACACCAATTTTATAGAGACAATCAAGTGTGGAATTTTAAATTTCTTGAATTGGCTTTGCATCCTAAGGTTTGAGTTGGTATTTAATTCTTAGCATATCCCATGAGAGCCATCCTCGAGAATTATTGTATAAAATGTGCTCAATGGTCATGATTCCCTTTTTAAAAAGCCTAAGACTCTTAATCCATGGAACCATAATAAACAAAACGTTATAAAAGTTGAGGATGGGAGACCACCAGATGGGAGTAAGAGTTAACAAAGAGACTAGTTCTAAATCCATCTCCAGCCCAGATGAGGTTAGGTTTGAGAAGCCCCTAGGGTTTCCATATGATTTTAACCATAAAGGTGTCACCAATCTAAACTAGCAGAGGAGAAAGAAGAAAATTCTACACATCAAGACCCTTCGAAGCCTTTCAACCAAGAGGGGTTCCTTGGGTAATGCAATGCTTCAATAGAACCTTCCAAGCTTCATTCCCATCTAGGCTTTTAATGATCTATTTCACACTTAGAGCATAGCCTTAAAGTCTAATGTCAATGAGCTCAAGGCCCCCAACTTCTTTATGCCTACAACATATATCTCAGGTTACTTTGTGGAAACCCCTATGACCTTTTGAGTTGGCCCAAAGGAAATCCCTCAACAACTTCTTCAATTTATAAGCATAGGCAACTTTAGAAGGAGCCCAACAAGACGAATATTACATAGCAATGGGGCACTAAAAAATTCTAGATGGTTTAATTTACATGTATTACTGGAAATGCATTTACTTGTATTACTAGAAATGCATTCATTTTCATTTATTTATCCGGTAAAGCAACTTTACAACGAATAAAACCAATATTACATAATCAATATTACAATTAATAGAACCATGAAATACACAATGGCTCGATTATGCAACCACCCATTTATCATATAACTATGAAAAACTACCTATAACTTAACATTACAATCAATATTATTTCCATTTTTTCATTCTACAATCAATATTACAACGAATAGAACCATGGAATACACAATGGCTCGATTATGCAACCATCCATTTATCATATAACCATGAAAAAATATGTATAACTTAACCTTCAAACCTACGTTAGCTTCGACATAATTTTTAAGTTGTGCAAATTATTTTAGGCTCGAGTGCTACAATAGACTACAGTAGAATTAACATTTCAATTCTTAGTACAATTGACACAATAGAAACCAACACTAACGGCTACACGACTCTTGTTAATATAGCTCCTTCCCAACCCCAATGTGAAAAATTGTCAATTGGCTTCAAACAAAAAACTTTCTTAATCAGTTCTCAGGGCTTTGTTGGCTGCATTGCTTTGCATCAGTCATTCACAGAAATTAATAAAGACTGTGACAGTTTCATTCTCATTGTGGTACCAGTAAACTGAATAACAGTGCCCATTTCCAACGCTTGAATTATAATCGTACGATGCCAATGTCATCCACTGCTAATCTCAATCTCAATGTCAGAGCATTATGTAGAACAGGTCAGTTGGAAGAGGCGCTACACATTCTGCTTACCACACATAACCCTCCTCTTCACTCTTCTACGTACTTTCTACTATTGCAGACCTGCATTTCCGAGAAAGCCTTTTTACAAGGTAAGCAAGTCCACTCCCTCATCAATCACAGGGAATTTCAGTTTACCCAACACATACTATTGCAAAATACCCTTATACGCATGTATGACAAGTGCGGATGTCTAGTGAATGCGCACCAAGTGTTTGAACAAATGACTGAACGAGACCTCTTCTCATGGAATATCATAATTTCAGCTTACAGAAAACATGGGTATCCTCACGAGGCATTGACACTGTTTCACCAAATGCAACAAACATGCATCCAACCCGATCAGTTCACCTTTGCTAGCATACTCTCAGCCTGTGCAAAAATAAAAAGTTTGGACCAGGGTATGGGCATCCATCAAAGCATAATGGAAAGGGGATTTATTTCAGATGACGTAGTTGCAAATGCCCTGGTAGATATGTATGCAAAATGTGGAAGCATGCACAAGGCACGTGAACTGTTTGACAAAATACCCTGTAAAAATGTGTTCTCATGGACTACAATGATTGCAGGATATGCACAAAATACTGTTCTTGACGAGGCTTTACACAAAATGGGTTTGTCGAAAAGGCCTTGGAAACTTTTAAACAAATGCAATTGGCAGGTGTCAAGCCAAATTCCACAACCTTTGCCAGCATCCTCCCAGCCTGTGCCAAAATGGGAGCTATAGAACAAGGAATGGAAATTCATCAAAGCATAATGGACAGGGCATTTTTGTCAGATATTGTAGTTGCAAGTGCCCTGGTAGATATGTATGCAAAATGTGGGAGCATGTTCAAGGCACGTGAACTGTTCGACAAAATGCCTGAAAGAAATGTGGTCTCCTGGACTGCAATGATTGCAGGATATGCACAAAATGGGTTTGCTGAAAAAGCTATGGAAGCATTTAAGCAAATGCAAGTGTCAGGTGTAAAGTCAGACTCCACAATCTTTGCCAGTATCCTCCCAGCCTGTGCGAAAATGGGAGCTTTAGAACAAGGGGTGGACATCCATCAAAGTATAATGGAAAGGGAGTTTTTGTCAGATGTTGTAGTTGCGAATTCGCTGCTAGATATGTATGCAAAATGTGGAAGCATACACAAGGCTCAGGAACTGTTTGACAAGATACCTCAAAAAAATTTGGTCTCATGGACTGCAATGATTGCAGGATATGCACAAAATGGTTTTCTTGACAAGGCTTTAAGGCTTTTTGAAGAAATGCCTCAGAGAAATGTGGTCTCATGGACTGCGATTATTGCAGGATATGCACAAAATGGGTTGCATGAAAAGTCATTGGAAACTTTTAAGAAAATGCAATTGGCAGGTGTAAAGCCAGACTCCGCAACCTTTGCGAACATCTTACCAGCCTGTGCCAAAATGGGAGCTTTCGAACAGGGCATGGACATCCATCAAAGCATAATCATGTGTGGATTTTTGTCAGATGTCATAGTTGTGAATGCCTTGATAGACATGTATGCAAAATGTGGAAGCACACACAAGGCATGTGAACTGTTTAACAAAATGACTCAACGAGATGTGGTATCATGGAATGCACTGATTTCAGGATATGCACAAAATGGGTTTGTTGAAAAGGCTGTGGAAGCTTTTAAGCAAATGCAATTGTCAGGGGTAAACCCAGACTCGACAACCTTTGCTAGTGTCCTCCCAGCCTGTGCCAAAATGGGAGCTTTAGAACAGGGTATGCACATTCATCTAAGCATAATTGAAAGTAGATTTTTATCAGATGTTGTAGTTGCAAGTGCCCTGATAGATATGTATGCAAAATGTGGAAGCATACATAAGGCACGTAAACTGTTTGACAAAATGCCTCAGAAAAATGTGTTCTCGTGGACTGCAATGATTGCAGGATATGCACAAAATGGCTTTTGCAAGGATGCTCTCAAACTCTTTGAAGTAATGAAGCACTCCGGAATGTACCCTGACCATGTAAGCTTTGCTTGCATTTTATTAGCATGCAGCCATGCAGGTTTAGTGGACGAGGGCTGTAAATACTTCAATGGCATGAGTGACTCTTATTGCATTACACCTACTATTGATCATTATGTGTGCATGGTTGACCTTATTGGTCGTGCTGGCTATCTTGATGAAACTCTAAACTTTATCATCAAAATGCCAATTAAACCTGTGGTGGTTGTCTGGACATGCTTGCTTGGTGCTTGTAGAGCACATAAGAATATAGAGTTAGGAGTATTTACAGCAAATCTTCTTTTTGAGTTGGATTCTCAAAATGCTGCGACTTATGTTCTTCTGTCAAACATCTATGCAGAAGTGGACAGGTGGGGTGAGGTTCAAATGGTAAGGAGATTGATGAAGGAGAGAGGAATTAAAAAGATACCTGGATGTAGTTGGATTGAAGGGCATAAAATGCTACATGCTTTTTGTGTAGGAGATAGATCATACCCACAGACACAAGAGATCTATGCAAAATTCGAAAATTTGTCTTGGGAGATGAAGGCAGCAGGGTATTTTACAGATTCAAAACTTGTACTGAATAACGTGGAGGAGGAAAAATAATTATTCCTCTGTCACCATAGTGAGAAGTTGGCAATTACATTGGGATTGTTAAACACACCCCCGTGGACAACTGTTAGAGTCGTCAAGAATCTTAAAGAGTATGTGTTGACTGCCACACAACAACCAAATTTATCTCCAAAATTGTTGCAAGACAAATTGTTGTGAGAGATGCAAACCAATAATTGAATGGCTCAAAGAGATGTAGTATCATGGAACTCAATGTTTGCAGGATATGCACAAAATGGCTTTTGCAAGGATGCTCTCAAACTCTTTGAAGTAATGAAGCACTTTGGAACATACCCTGACCATATAAGCTTTGCTTGTGTTTTATTAGCATGCAGGCATGCAGGTTTAGTGGATGAGGGCTGTAAATACTTCAATGGCATGAGTGATTCTTATTGCATTATGCCTAGAATTGATCATTATGTGTGCATGATTGACCTTCTTGGCCGTGCAGGCTTTCTTGAGGAAACTTTAAACTATATCATCAAAATGCCAATTAAACCTGTGGTGGTTGTGTGGACATGTTTGCTTGGTGCCTGTAGAGCACATAGGAATATAGGGTTAGGAGTATTTACAGCAAATCTTCTTTTTGAGCTGGATCATCAAAATGCTTCGACTTATGTTCTTCTGTCAAACATATATGCAGAAGTGGGCAGGTGGGGTGAGGTTCAAATGGTAAGGAGATTGATAAAAGAGGAATTAAAAAGATACCTGGATGTAGTTGGATTGGAGACCATAAAAGGGTATGTGTTTTTCGTGTAGGGGACAGATCACACCCACAAACACATGAGATCTATGCAAAGTTGGATAAATTGTCTTGGGAGATTAAGGCAGCAGGGTATTTTCCAGATTCAAAACATGTACTGAATGATGTGGAGGAAGAGGAAAAAGAGTTATTCTCCAGTCACCATAGTGAGAAGTTGGCAATTGCGTTTGGATTGTGGAACACACCCTTTGGAAAAACTATTGGAGTCATCAAGAACCTTCGGGTATGTGTTGACTGCCACGCCGCAACCAAGTTTATCTCCAAGATTGTTGCAAGACAAATTGTTGTCAGAGATGCAAATTGGTTCCATCATTTCAAACAAGGACAATGTGCTTGTGGAGATTATTGGCAATGCTATGTGAAGCAATCTGTAAACATAGGCTGGCACTATAAGAAGGTGGACTGTGTCAGACTTGCAGTAAGAAAGAAGGGACTGCGTTTTATTTTGTCTCAAGCAATCGTATTATATTGTGCTTATGTCAGGTATGTCATTTGGGATTGAATTACACATCCCAAGTTATGAATGCAAATTTATACACGTTCATGTCGATTTTGTCTCGTTTATGGTTAGAGATATGTTCCAAGGGAGTATAAACTAATATTCTAATGGTTTTGATTTAACTTGACTCTGTTTTCAATTTGTATGTTCTAATGTTGCTTCAAATTAATTTAATTTAACTTGATTTCAACTCGATTTTAATTCAACTTGATTTCAATCTCCCCTGATAATTGGTGTTTGTTCCAAGAGATTATAACCATTGAACTCCCCAAACAACATCACTCCCCCAATATCAATGACATAGCAATTATTTTTGAGCACATAATCTGCCACCAAGAGTTTTACATTATGCACTTCTCCTAGGCATTCAACGCTTCGATGCATTGAGACTTAGATGTGGAAACTCTCAAAGGTGTTTAAATAGAGACCCAACCTATGGACTTGTTTCTTATCCAAAATATTTAAGTGTACTCCTTGGATCAACCATGACCAAAGCTTGGGCTTTCTTCATATGGGCGAAAAAGTTGAAGGTGTCTAGATGATTCAGTCCTATCATTATAGACAATTGACACTGATGGTTCCCTTGCTTCTTCTCCAAAAAGGGACAATTTTTTTTATTCATATTCTACATCAGGGTGATTGAGGATATCCCTGCTATCAACTCTAGTTTAGGCTCAAATGGAGACACATCCTCTGCCATATAAAGCTTTTATGTGTTACATACATGACCCTTGTTTCATGGTTGAGATTACTTATATCACTTACAACAATGGACAAGACTTAGATTTTCCCACATCCTATACAAAATAAATGATTTCTAGGTAGTGGTTCCTACCATTTTAGTTTTTAGGGCATTGGTATGTTTTTTCCACCCTTCTAACTATTATTATATCCTTCAAAAGATTATGGTTTAAACATCCTTGCATTTGTTTGAATCTCAGCGCATAGGTTAGAAATATAAATCTTTCTCCCTTGATTCAGAAAACTTTGCCTTGGGCTTCAAAACTTGAAATTTCCCATATAATCCCCCATAGACACATCTTTCTAAAACAAATGCATTAATTGGGTATAAAATGACTTGTCCTAGTTACGATATGCTCTCTTTGTTAGAGAGTTGGTAAATTAAAAAAGTTCCTTCTGGAGTTTGTAAAAACCCATCACTCTTTCCATGTGTAGGCAACATCGTCCAAATGTTGTATAATAAATTTAGTGTGCAATCTTTCATTTTAATCTTTTATACTCTAAAGGCCAAACTGAGCTTGTTTAACCATGTGGGGATCTCCATCCCACCTCCAAAGCCATATTTTAGGATCTTCATTTGTACGCTAAAAGAGGGATGATGCGAGTTTTCGACCTATTCCTTTACATCATTTGGTGGAACATGATCAAAATCCCCCCCTCCAAACGTTGATATACTCTTCATCATTTAGTTGCTCTTATTGATTTCTCAAAGAATGAATCTCCCTTTGAACCTCATCAATGAACTCGACAAATAAACCATGTTCATCTCATCCTTGGTTATGAACTTGGAGTCTTTTCTTGGTTAAACTTTCATTGGCATTTTTTTATTTGTACAAAAATCAACTAAAGCTCTGATACCCCTTGTTGCATTCCAAATAACCCAAAAAAATGAAATTACAAATACAAAGTACATAAATTGGTAAAACAAAAAAAATGAGCACCTACTCCCTTATGAGTGGATTGCACCTGCAAATATGTTTGTAACACGTGTTCTCATGTAGAGGCGACTCTTTGTTTGCATTAGAAGTTGAAATAGTAGAAGATACATTCTTCAAGGTTTTTACACCTTTAATATTAAAACCATAAGAAACCCTACTGAACTCATGACTTACCCTTCACTATCTCTAGGCCCCAAAATATAACAACTTAATAATAAGGATAATACTAGAGACAAACATATGTTGTGCCTAGGTACACGATAATCGTACACGAAATGCATTATTTAATTGGGTGAGTCCCCTGCTTCTCTAATTCTATAAAATTCACTTGTTTTGTTGGCAGTTGAGAGGCTAGTGTGGTTGATCATGTTTTTGGCTTCACTTTCTTTGTATCTTCCTCGCTCTCATTACTCCTTCCCTCAAGATTCTCCATTATTCACCATGCTCATAAACTAGGCAACTCTAATAGAATTAGCTATAAGACTATCATGATTACGTAGAAGTTGGAAAACTTTGTCATAGTTTTGGATGCACTAATTTTCAAGCAGTTGGATTATTGTATCTTTAGAGAAAGGTGGTGGGTGTTTTACCCTGATTTGGACTGTATAGCCCTAATTAAGATTAAAACTTGAATGTAATTTAGGTTGTAAAGTATGACAATTAAGCATGAATTTGAATGAAAAATATTGAAATATATTTGACAAGTGGCATGTGCTAAATATAAAAAGTACAAAGAGATCAAGATACTTAGCTTCCCTGGTTCACTAATTGATTGTGACTGACTTTTGACAATGGGAAGGCATTGGAAACAAGTTCGAGAATCCTGGAACTGATTGTCTATGTGTACAGGGTCACTAATGTGAGCCTATGGCAAAATTGTCGGTGTTATTGATTGAGGAGGTTATTGTCTTGGGCTGATTTGGATCTTTGTGATTATACAATCAGTTGCATTTGCTTATCTTGACCCCTAACTATGTGTGCAACTCCAAAAATCAATCTCCTTCTCCTCAAAACCCTAAGTTTGCTTGTGTGGTAGAAACCAAAAAATTAGAAGTGTAATGAGTTGAGTTGACTCCAATCACTCCCTTTGATGATTGACATCATTTATAGATCCAATACTTCGAATAAGAAAGTTAAGCCACACATAGTTCTTCCCCTTAATGTGAATTTGCAATTTGTGCAATTTTGCTATATGAATGTACCTAGAATTTGACTTTCAATACTTGAAAATATTCGCTCTTGACTTGACTTGATTTGCTTCAAATTTCACTGATGACTGCTCCTAGTGGTTGATTTGTAATTTGGGAAGACTAAACAGGTTTGTTCAATGTACAATTGTGTATAGATGCTTGATAGATAAGTGCCAAGTGAGTAACAAGTATGGGTTTGATTTGTATTTATATTATTCCATTTGAGTAATTTATGATGCCATCGACACGTTAAGAAAATGGGTCGACCCATACAAATGATTTAATTTTTAAAAATAGTCATTACTTGTGAGGGTCAGTAACATTGCCCTTAGGTCAATTTCATTGACAAAACTATTTGAGCTTGATGTTTAGTGTTTAGGAGATATGAATGTAGATTTGGTAATTTGGAGATGTCTGATTAAAATATTTAACTGGTTTGACATAGACTGAGACGTTCTTATAGGTGATTGACGATAAAACGAGAGTGATCGATTCATAACAAGTATGTGAATGTGAGAGAATGACGAATAAGAGGAATATATATGCGCACAAATCATGTATGGTGAAGTTAGATCAAAAGTGACATTTTCAAGTGTCTAATATTAGCTTTTAGTCTCTACAAAAGCCCCCCTTTTATTCTAGTATTGAAATGCAATACAAATATTAGAGTAAAATGATAAAGGGTACTTAAGTGTGTACAACACACTTTGTCTTTAAAAGATTGTTCAAATTTTACACCTTTGTTCCATGCAGACATGCAATGAATATGTAGTAGTCAATGTCCATATGTGAAATTTAAAATTTAAAATTGAAAAATTTTTAGGAATAAGGAAGGAGACATATGTATGTCAGTAAATTGTATTTTCTTGTAACTTGTTGGAGATGATACTTCTTTATTGAAGCACTGGAGAATTTGTGTTCCTTAATAAATCACATGGAGTGCTGGGGTGACCATGTCCCAAATTTTTGTAAATATGCAAGCCCTTGAGTTGGGACGATAAATGCGCCAACCCTCATGAATGTGGAGTAGTGCTAATTGTCAAGCATCATTGAACCTCAACTGCACTAACTCAAATAATTAATTTAGCTCTGATCTTGAACCTCAAGATGGTAAGGTGGGAACCATATAATGGGTTGTGTATGGGTAATGACATGGTTGTTGAGCGTCATTGAATCTCAATGTACATTACCTCAAAAATCATGAATCAAACATTGGAGACAAACTTATAGATTCAAGTTTACTCACTACTTGGTGCCATTGAATTTTGTTTTGCGAATAAATAACTATAATAGTGTTCAATGCAAAAAATGTAAATGTGCATGAACAAGTATCATACCTCACTAAATCGGTACCAACTATTAAATATCACGATGTGTATATGCATAAGCAATCATCATGTCCTACTAGATCCATACCAACTAATATAGAATGATGTGCATCTATATACTAAATCTCAAAACTTGTATTTCAAATTTTTCTATATGTGAAAACATGTAGTCTCTATACCTGTAAAATTGTGTACACCTGCATGGCATATGCACTCCAGTATATCTGGACATGTATTATATAATTCATGTCTCTACAGAGTGATTTCATATGTATAGCATATGCCCCTAGAATTTGTATCAGTGTGTAAATCTCTATCACATATATGAATCATTATGATATCTAAACCACTATGAATCTATGACATTTGTAATCTATACAAAAATTTATTTATTTTATTCATGGAGGCTTTTGTCTCTATGACAAACCCACTAATATGCCTCCCTATTGAGGTGAGAGATGCATCCTACAAGTCACTCATCTCAAAAGAAGAGTTGAATGTATCATGTTATGTATAAATATATAATCATATATAATTGTGTCAATATATGGAGAATATGTCATTATAGTAATATATATGTCATCAAAACATGTAACATATTTAATGCAAGGCATATAAGTGTCATGTAGAGATAGGCATATCATTGATATAAGAATTGAATAATAATATATAGTGAAGAGGTGTGTGATGTAAATCATGGCACCACACACATGGGGGATATGCATGATATAGACCATAACACCAGCAAACTCAACAATCTTAAGAAGCTCAATTAGCTCAATAAGCTCAGTATAAAATTATAGATTAATCTAATCATAGGCATGCAATGTCATCCATAAGGCCAAGGACTACAAATAAGGGGCATAAAAATGTCGCAATGAACAAGGCCAAGGGGCCATAGACAAGGGGAATAAAGATGTCACAGCAAACAAAGCCAAGGGCCACAATCCAAGGACATAAATATGTTGCAAAAAATAAGGCCAAGGGCCGCACACAATAGGTAGTCTATCTCGCAAAAGTAATATAGTCAATTAAACATAGAACAAGTAAAAGCTATTCTACACTATCTATGTATACTAATGTCACATCATTGTCAAGTAGCATATCCATGTAGCACTATGTAAGATATTAGTAACTAGTAAAACATATGTAAGCAATCTAGATAGCTCAACATGATAAAAGGTCAAAGAAAGATATACGGGGTGAGAGTGTGACCTATATAATAAGATGCCCCCATTATTGACATGGCTACTAGGTATAGGAGAGTCTAACAACTATGTGTTCATGTGTGATCATATGTCCTACATCACACTCATATACATTGAAATGTACGTGTATATGAAAAAGAGTATGTCATGTACCAGATATATGTTAAATAACATATATAAATTTAATCTAATAATCATGTCATGCTTAGATCATAATTTTTGATTTTTTGAAATATTCATTTTTTTTTTAAATTTTTAAATTTTTATATTTTTTAATTTATTTGAAATAAAGGTGTATGTTAGTTAAGGAAACAAGAAATGGGATGTGCCTCGGTAAGGTCCCAAATCAATCAATATAAACTTCCTTCGTTGGGAGATTGTATTGACCTTATTTTATCATTGTTGGTTGGTGATTGGCTTACTACAATTATGCCTTGGTTTTGAATCCCCTGTCATAATGCCCAACAATGATTTGTATGATGTCCATGCATTCTATGATAAGCATAATAGCATCAATCTTTTTTATAGGACATGCAAGAGGCAAAGTGATTGAATTGTTTCGAAACATGTCTCTTAACAATTTACTTGGATTCTTATGCAAAAATTCCGAACCATTAATTGTAGATGTATTTTACTTTTGAACCCATATTTGAGATGGAATATTTTGAGGCACACGCTTTTTAATGGAGAGACAAAGGTTCAATTGACACTACCTTGCTTGAGATTGTGGACATGTGCAATCTTATCCTCAAGTGATGCAATGCTTAAATAAAAATCTTGAATTTAATTTTGTTGTTATTATGAGTTAGTAATGTAAAAAATATTTGTATTCTAATTATGTTGATTGTCTAGAAGTATTGTTTTTCCTTTGTCAATATTGGATTGATTTTTAGTGGAAATTTTTGAATTATCAATGCTCTTTTACATATGAATTACCCTGATACTCTCCAACTCCAATAGATGTAAACAAATAACGAGATAAGTATTCATCTAGATCAATATGATTAAAATTTAGCTTACACAAATAATCTTTTTTTATATCTTGCATATCATTATTGTCATCATCACTGTCATACCAATATGTGACTATGCAATTAAGATCTTTTGAATTGATCAAAAGAGGTAGATCTGGTATTGTCTCTTTTTGCTCTATATTTACTTGTAATGTTTTATTGGTATCATCATTAATGTGCATAATTAGTTCCTTGTCATTTCTTTTGCTTGATTCACCCACCTCCTATGTATGCTTTTGTTATAATGAGACATGTTCTGATAGAGGAATGATATAATGATATTCCAACTATGATTGTGATTGATTCTCATTAATAGATTGTGTCTTCTTGCAATATCTAAAAATATCATTATCTGTGGGTAATGTGTATGAATAGCCCTCATATATAGATTTGATACACCTGTGTAATGTAGATGGTACTGTCTCCATGTCATGTATCCAAGGTTGCCCCAAAAATAAGTTGTAATGTAAATGATTAGGCATACCCTGAAATATAAAAGGTGCCATTTTGGGGACTAACTATATATCCAATGATATGGTCCCACATACTTGCCACAAATATTATCAAATCCTTTTATACTTTGATTCATTTTTTAAATATGAATGAATTGATACCCAATTATTACTAGAAAGTGGTGCTTCAGATATTCAATCCAAACCCATTATCTATTAAGACATGTTTGACTATTTTACTTTGCACTTGCAGTTGAATAAATAATGACAGTGTTTTCTCTATTATTTGTTGCATGTCAAAATTAATAAATTTGTCTTTATCCTTGAATGTATTCATGATAAAAGAAAATGAGGCCAGTTGTGTGTCACTAGGGAGAGTTGTTTCACATAGTGCTTCATATAATATATATTTGTAAACCGTTGATTTATTTAGCATCTCAATAATAGATATCTTAGCAAGGGTGTTATTTAGTTGATCAATTATGTCATATACGTTTGGTTTATTGGCTTGATTTGTGGGAGGTGGAGGGGGTCAAGGAGGAATCTGTTGACTACTGTAGTTTTTGGGTACCATATCTCTCCTAGTAGTGACAACATGGACCATGATTTCTAATATAATCTTTGGGTGAATAATTGGTGCTAGATGATCGTTGACATAATTTTGAGGTTTAAGGGGAAGAGGAACAAAAAGAGTCATACATTCCTTTTGGTCCATAGTGGTGAAAAGAAGTAATATGAATTAAACAATACAACAATGTGAATTAAGGATGCTAAGGGTGGGTCATTATTGATTTCAGCCTTAGTTTTATTGCATATAAATTTGATTTGCTTAATTACATGATTATGAAAAATATTATATATTTCAGGTCAACATCAGGTAATTGTAACAATCATTGCTTGTATTAGAAAGTATACACTATGAATATTCATGATAGCCACCATACAATGTCTATAATAAAGAATCAACCACCCAAATAAATCCTTGACGAATTTTTAAAATAAAAAAGAGGTTTTTGAAATAAAATAGTAGATAAACAAAACCCAAAAGGTAATTTGAAAATATGTACACTATTCACCCTTTAGGTGGAATTTACTAAAAATAATCATTTGGAAAATTTGAAAAATCCATACAATATTTTGGAAAACAAATAAGTTTTTTATCCTCTTAATAAAACTAGAAAAAACCTCGAAGTGTTTGAAAGATAGATTTATTTTAATCCAAGTATTAACCAATCAAGGAATAACCCTAATAAAATCAGTCTTAATAAGTGAATGGGCATGAAACCTTATGGCAAAAATGAAAATTCATCAAATTTTCACCAATGGAGATGGAAACAATTATGAATTAGGTTTGAAAATCAAACTCAATGACATAAATATTAAAAACCCTATAAAAAAAGATGAAACCCTAATACAAACCTAAGGTTTGACATGGCTCGAGAAATATTCAAGTTCACATCATGTTAACCAGTATGTTTTACCCTAATTTGGGTTGTATAATCATAATTAAGATATAAATTTGACTTTAATTTATATTGTAAAATATGAAAATTAAGCTTGAATCTAAATATAAAATATTGAAATAGATTTGACAAGTGGTATGTGTTAAATATAGAAATTACTAAAGAGATCAAGATACTTAGTTTTATTGGTTCATTGACTGACCATGATTGAATTTTAATAGTGAGAAGGCGTTGAAAGCAAGCCTACGAGTCACTTAAATATGGAACTAAATGTTTGATGTAGGGTCACTAATGTCAACTTGGGGTGAAACCATCAATGTTATTGGCTAAGGTGGACGTTATTGTCCTATGTTGATTTGGCTCTAGTGACTGTCAATTAGTTGCACTTACTTGTGAGACCTTTGTGTGTGTGATCATGATGCTCAAGATTATTTTCAAAATTTAAAAATCTGTATCCTTCCCCTCAAAACCCCAAATTAACTTGTGAAAGGGTATAAACCTATAAAAACTCATGAAGTGTAATGTGTCAAACTGACCCCAATCACCCTAATTGATGATTGATCATAGCCTACACATCCAAAATCTAAAGAGGTAAGTCAAGCCATTATAGATACTAAAATATGATTTTTATGGTACTTCAATCTTGTACACTTGGAAGATACCTTTCATGGTTGTATCTTTCAATTCTAAACCTTCTCGATGTCAAAAGACTCATGTTCGCTAGATCTCTTTGTGCCTAATTGTTTATCTCTTAGTTTGACTCTTTATTATTTTGATGACCCAGGGATTCTATATTGTGAAAAAAACTCTAAACCTGGTTATTATCCTTCACTGCTAGAACTTTGGATTTGTACCTACTTTTTAGCTCCCTAGACACATGTAACCCAAATAGATACATGCATTGACACAACTGTCCATTTTCCTACAAAGTGTCTAGTGCTCAAAAGTTATCCAATTTATAAAAGATACACATCCAAAAGACCGACCCAAGTGATTTGATGCGAGATATTTCCAAAAGGTATTGATATATATACAAGATCATCCCTCATTGATTCCTCACCTAGCAATCAATTACAACTCACAAGGCATTATACCAAGAAGCACTCAATCAAACATTCAAGTGAGAAAATTTGCCTTATTTGTCCATATTTTCATATTAGTCATAAGACCAGTCTTTCTATAGGTTTGAAACATTCAAAGAGCAGAGCTATATTTGTAAAGTTACAAGCTAGGTCATTGCGTGTCTTTGCTTATCACATATTACAACCTTGTGCACATAAAATCCAACACATGAGCTAACTACATTAGTGTGGGCCCTCTTCAGAGTAGTGATTATGTAGGAAATGTCCATTGATAAAATGGTCTTTGGGGTTAGCGCAACATCGTTATCCCACTAACCCAATTTTTCCACAGTCATTCCACGGGTGAAGAGCTAAGGTTTGATCATTTGACAAAGAATGACAACCTATGCACATGATTTGGAAACATCAAAATAAAGGTGACATAAAATCTAGATGGATTCAGTTAGCCACATTTAAATCTAATCAATATTTTATACATGACACCTGTGACAGAGTTAGACATCTATGTCGACGTAATTGTTCAGATCCAACACAAGTATCCGAGGATACAAAAAGGATAGTTATAGAAACTAGCAACTCTTATAGGATCATCATCCAATTCACTTCTAGCATGTTCCTTATCAGACCTGCTTGCACAAAGTAAACCAACCACGTATCTTTCTTTCCAATTTATTACAATATCTATCAATAGTTGTAGTTTACTATTCTTAGCAATTTTAGTTTTATAAATTTATAATATTGTTTGTCTCAATTTTTTATTAATTGGTCTGCTATAAAGATAGTTTATCACCCTTGTGCCATAGATTAATTTATCTTCTTAACCCTAGATACCACCATAGATTTTAATTCAGGGTTAAACATTTAGTGAACCTGACCTCTATGTCTTTTCATGCAACTCCTAGTGGGCTCTAGGATTTTTATGATCTCTCAATTGTTACAACTCATTTCAAAAATCAGAGTGTTTTCCAAATAAAAAGAATGCATATATTTTTCTCTAGAATTATTGTGCCTCTATTATCTCATTCTGATTTTAATATTTAGAACATTTCAAATGGATAAAATGGAACCTCTTCCTCTTCCCAACCCTAAGGAGGGTCATAACTACTTTCCCTCTAATCAGATCCATGTTATAACTCCCTCTAACCTCCACACTTGTTGTTGATGGTGAAGGTATGATTAGAGAAGAGATCCAAAATCAAAACCAATATTTGAGCTCAAAGCTCACATCATTGCAAAATCAACTTTTATATATTCAAAATTCAAAATATGTTAGTAATACACATACTTTTGTATCTTATACCAGTGTTGTGCCCAATAAAGGATCATTTCAAAATCAAGAGTTCAAATAAAATCAATTTACAATAACTAATTTACATAATATGCAAAAGGCTAATATAATTCCAAGTGAGATTCTGAGGGTATTGCTTAAACACAACTTGATCACCTTGCCTCTTTTACAACATCTAAGAATAACAAAATATTATTTCCAATATCATAAAACACATGGGCACCATACAAATCATTGTGAGGCTATAAAGAATAATATCCAAAGTATAGTCGATAGTGGTGATTCTAAAAATGATAGATCTCACTTTTGCTCATAAATATTCCAAAATATTTCAAAAAATATTTAAAAATACCAAAAAAATAGCATTTTCGTAGTCGTACTTTTTTTATACATATGTTTCTTTCTCCATGTTAATTAGTAGATATCATATCATTTATTTTCGTATATACACATGTTTCATGCATCATTTGAGTTTGATAATACATACCTAAAGACATGATATATGCACATACGTATGTTGGGTCTTCTCTCTACTCATGTCATAAATACATTGAAGGCATCTACTTCTTTGATCACAATACACTCATGTTATATTAGTTTATGATAAATTTCCATTATCATGTTTGAGATTATATACATACACATACTTATATCCATGTTCATGTCTTTTCACATTGTACTTGATATGGTATGTACTTAACATATTTTTCTAACACATATTTGTAAGAACTAGTATGCTATGTTCATGTTGTTGATTTTATCTCATGCTTTCCTTTTTTCACTTCCTTGAGTGTCTTGCCTTACTTGATATTATCTTGCCTATTTGAGCATTTGAATATGCTCATTTGATTGTGGCCCCTATGCTTTTGGTTGCATATTTAGATATTTGAATATGTCATTGTTTGTTGTATGGACATTTGAATATGTCATTCTTTGTTTTGTGGACATTTAACTAAGTCATGCCCCTTCAGTTGTGTGGCGCTTGAACATGTCCCTTATTTTATGTCTCCTTAGACCATTCTTTTTTTATTTACTTTTGAGTGCTCTTGTGTGTGTGCTTGATTGCTTGTTGAACTTGTATTGTTAGTCTCTAAACGTTGCCATGATATATATCATGCATCTTAGGACTTGATGTGATCACATATTGCATCTTTTAATGCTATATCTATCTAGACATGTTATACTATATGCCACATGATCTATAACAACTTATATAGTTCCTCAAAAATGGGGGCATGTCATAGAGACACAACTTCCATATTTATAGAGTTTCTTATTATAGTGGGGCCATGCTATAGAAACATGTTCTCCACATTTGCAACAGTTCTTAGATTCTCTAGATTTAATGGAGGCATGTCATAGAAACATGTCCTACACACTTGCATCAGTCTTATAATTCATTTAATATCACAAGTATATGATTTAGATACATGTTTTTGGAACCATTATATACATTGGTATTGTTATTATACCTAGATTTCAGTGTGAGACATATATGAGGTTCATATGCCATGCAAGGTGCACCTAAAAATTATAAAATCAAATCATTTTTTAGGTTTCAAATATCATTATGGATTGTTATCATACCCAAGATGGACTATTATAGATTGTTATCGATCCAACCTACTACAGTGATTGGTTCACCTTTAGAAGGTTGAGTTGATTAAATCGCTCAATCTTACCACATTTATAAATTAGATTTGATTAAATCGTCTAACTTCACTAGAATTATACGTTGAATTTGATTAAATCATCCACCCTCACCAGATATATAATGTGAGTTGATTAAATCGCTCATAATCACCAGGTTATGCACATATTTGGGTTACACAATTGAGATGAAATAATCTCAATGGTTATGTTATGAATCATTTACACCAATATTGGTGGCATGTTGTCCTCCAATCTCTATATATGCATGCACTTGTAGGTTCAGAATTGTCCTAATCTTAGTTTCAATGCTTCAAAATGAGGCATCCTTTCAAATCAAATTACCAAAAGACAAGACGGTTGCATTGACACATAGGGGTACTCATAACCTTGCTCATTTTAATTTCATGTATTTCAAATTATTTTAAGTTCATGTTTCATACATTGATTTTATATTGTAACATGTTCTTAGTTACAGGGCAGTCACCAACAAAGCACTCAAGGTGGGCCCATGCAAAGACAATGTTTATTATACACACCCATGTACACATTTTTTCCCTTTAAACTAGTAATTTTGTTACTAGATTAAATTGAAAAAAAATATAGATTCTAAAATTTGATTTATATAGTACCTCAGTCTTGTACACTTGAAAAATACTTATCATGGATATACCTTTCCATTTTAGACATTCTCACTATCAAAAGGCTCATGCTCACTATCTCTTTATGCCTAATTATTTATCTTTTAGTCTGATCTTTGTTATTTTGATGACCTAGGCCTTTATACTATACAAAAAGTCTAAACCTGATTAATTTCTTTCACTATTAGTTTTGAACCTATACCTATTTTCTAACTCCCTAGACACTTATGTCCTGGACGGACACATGCGTTGACACAACTGTCTATTTTCTTACAAAGAGTCAAGTGCCCAAAAGTCATACAAATTTTAAAAGAAACATATCTAAAAGGTTGGCCTAAGTGCTTTAATGTAAGATGTTTATAAAATATATTGGTATATATACAAGTTCAACTCTCATTCAATTCTCACCTAACAATGCCTTATAACTCACAAGGCAATATACCAAGAAACACTCAATCAAGCATTCAAGTGAGCAAATCTACCCTATTTGTCCCTATTTTCATATCAGTCAAAAGTGTAGTCTTTTTACAAGACTAAAGCATTCAAACAGTAGCCCATGATCCATATTTTCTAATTTACGGCTAGGTTATTACATGTATTTACTTATCACATATTGCACTCTTGTGCACACACAAGTCAACACTTAGGGGCAAATTGCATCAGTCTAAATCCCTATTCAAAGTAGTGACTATGTAGGTAACACACATTGATAGAGGGGTATTTGGGGTCAGCTCAACATTGTGAGCCCACTAACCCCTTTTTCCCACAGTCATTCCAAGGGTGAAAAGCTATGGTTTGATCATTTGACAAAGAGAGACAACTTATATGCATGATCTGAATACATTAGAAGAAAGGTGACAAAAAACCAAAAGGCTCTATTTGGTCACATCTAAATCCAATTAATATTTTATATTGGACACCTGTGGTAGAGTTAGACACTTGTATTGATGCAGTTGTCTAGATCTGATGCAAGCGTCTAAGGCTACAAAAAAGATATTTATAGAAATTGATGACAGATCATCATCTGATCCACTTCCAGCATGTCCCTACTCAGACCTACATGTGCATTGTAAACCAAGTACATTGTTTTTAATTTATTATAATTCTATCAATAGTTGTACTTTACTATTTTTAGCAATATCAATTGTATAAATTAAGAATATTGTTTTTCTATTTTCTATTAATTGACCTGTTATAGATGTAGTTTATCATCTTTGTGCCCTAGACTACTCTATTTTCTAACCCTGGATACCACTATATATATTTCAATTTAGGGTTAAACAACTACACATAGTTCTTCCCCTTAATATGGACATGTAATTTATGTCATTTATTATATGAATGCACCTAGAATCTAATTTTTGATACTTGACAATATTCACTCTCGACTTAGTTTGTTGTGTTTCAAACTTGGTTGATTATGACTACAAGTGGGTGATTTGCAATTTGAAAAGAGTATATAATATTTGATCAATGTGCAATAGTGCATAGATGTTTGATAGACAAGCGCCAAATGAATAACAAGTATGAGTTTGATTTGTATTTATATGAGTCCATTTGGGTAATTTATCATACCACCGACACATTAGACAAATGGACCAACCCATATGAATGATTTATTTTTAAAAAATAATTGTTGTTGGGTTAGTGTCAGTAATGTCACCCTTAGGTTAGTTTCATCAATGAAACTATGTGATCCTGATGTTAGTGTTTGAGAGATATGAATGTGGATTTGATGATTTGGAGATGACTAAGTGAGATATTTAACTGGTTTGATATAGACTGAGAGTTTCGTATAGGTGATTGACAACAAAGTAGGAGGATGAGACTCATAGCAAGCATGTGGATGTGAAAGAATAGAAAATAAGAGGCACATATGTGTACACAAGTCATGTAAGATAAAAGAAGATCAAAAGTGACATTGTCGAGTGTCTAATACCGGATTTTAATATTTACCATGGTAAATATTCTAAAAATATTTCAAAACTATTAACCACATTTTAATTCCTTGAACTACCATTGAAAAGTGTCAGTAATCTTCTAAATTATTTTGTTGCTTTATAGATTTTATAAATATTTTAATATATGCCCAAGAGCTTATTGTTTTAGAGGCTATATAATGTGGGTATTTAAAACATTTTTATTAATACCATTATAAGGTCCTCCAATAAAGTAGTAAGTTGCTTCTGAAATAACTCATTAACTCTGATTTTTTTAGAAGTATAAAATACAACTAGAGTCAAACTGTAGGCCCTCTCTTGTAATTATGTGGGATCTACATAGGCAAGCTTCAAAACTCAACTATTTCCTATGAATTAAACATATTTTGAGGAAGTTTGTGCATTACATTAGTATTTATTTCTTCCTTTGACATTTAAATACCATTAGAGTCAAACTATTTTCCCTTTCAGTTGAATCCATTCTAGATTTACATGATTGAGCTTGAAGACTTAAATATTTCTTAGAGATAATACCCATTTCAAGGAACCTTATACCTTACATCATATCTTAAAATTTTCCATTACTCTCAACAATGTTTTGGTAACCCCTGCTCATTCTCCTACGGATTATATAAAAAAAAAATATATTCCCCTAGTCACGACTTGGATGCATGGTAAAGTCTTGTTCTCTTAAAGTGTCTTTCATTGGCTACATCAACAATTTTTTCTTATCATGGAAATTTCCTTTCATAGGATTATCGTATATTATGTGGGGGTTTAAATATTTATTATTTGAGGATTTACTAATTTTCGATCACCCTTATATTATTCTTACGTTCTTTTATTTAATCATATTTTTAGTCTTAATTTTCTTTTTTTAAGTTGTTGGGAAATAATTTAACACTTTTGATGTACTATACATTCAATCCATTCTTGCCAATATGCCTTGGGAACTTAGGAAAACTATTGATTGATAACTTCAGTAAAAAAATTTAAATATCTAATGTAGGAACTGTTGACGTGGTAGATTGCACCCTCTAAAGGGAGGCTCAACTCTCTTCATCCACGCGACACAATGGAGACATCCCTCTTGTTGTGGGTGGAAAACGTGAGGGATGAATCTCTAGATTAGGGGTTAGCTCCCCTTGATGCACCTTGAGGCCCTAGATTTTCTACTACTAACTACTTGGGGGGAGGAAAAGGGAGAGAAAAATACTAAAATCAGAATCTAAACTATGTGGTGATGCACTAAATGGATGGTCTACTCAGCTTTAACATACACTATAAATCAAGACAAGCTAGCCTACACTTCACTCAAAATGAGACATTTCTTGCAACAATGTTTCAACAGGGGGTCCTATGGAGAGATAAGAGAGGAAAAAACTAGCACAAAAAGTGTTTTGAGACACATTGCTACGTAGCCTATTCACTTTCCTATACTTCTTCAGACACTTCCTATGATCTACACTATTGGGGTTAGCACATGAAGGTAGAGAAAGAAACCACACTTTCACAAAACTAACACCCAAATGTATGCTCAGTGCAACACTCAAAATAAGGTAAAAGCCTTATCTTAGATTCAAGATAAAATTTTGCAGGGCTTCGCCATTCAAGCTGAGAGATCCCTTCCTCAAATGAGAAATTACAATATATAGAGTGTTGGAACCAAAAGCTGACAAATCCCTCGAAAAGGAGACCCATGTTGAGTCAAACATCTACTGAGACAAGAGGCCATGATGTTGTCATGTTTTCCATATTTGCATATGGAAACCATGTTGTAGGTTGTCCAAATTGTTGCCTTTGTTGTCCTCGGCTTACAAAAGTATGTGTTACTCCTTCCAGCAATTGACAAAACCATTCTGAATTTGTTGTGGTTGGACTATGTTTTCTTCAATGTCTGGGCATGATTTGGCTACACATTAAAAGCTTGGTATGAAAACATGATTGCACCTATCATTTGAAAACTAATCCTTTTATTGGTTTTTGGTAGAGACTATTTCACCTAAGTGTATTTACTCTTCTTACTGATGATGCCTGTGCCACTTGCCTTGGTCTAGTTGATCCTTGGGTCTGTGCTTTTGACTTGTCACGCTACTTGGAGCGTTTTGAGCTTATTATTGTGTTGCATGGCCACATTTTGGGTTACCTGCCTTGTTTTCTTTTACTTTGTTATTTCCCTTTGCCTTGGTTTTTTCCCTTTTGTCTTTACCATTCGGGTTCTCAGGCGCTAGTTATTTCTCGAGCCTTCGTATTGATCTTTTCCATTTTCCAAACTTATCCAGGCTCTTGGGTCTTCACATTTCTTTGCTTGCTTCTTCCCTTTTTCCTTATCTTTTCCTTTGGGTGGGCCTGTCTTCGCCATGTCCTTCGAACAAAATGTCCGAAAGATTTCCTTTGGACATTTTATTCGAAGGATTTATTTTTGTTAGGATCCTGTAGCTCACTCTGATACCAAATGTTAGTACCTTAGATCTCAATTGATTACCTTTTATATATAAGCAACTAAACACAGAATTAAACCAGAAGTAATAAGTAACTAGAATTCAGAAACAACAAAGAATAGGTGATACGAAAAACAATACAATCTGTATTCAACTCATCCAGAAGGAAATACAATGAAGAAATCTCACTCTTCCCACACCTCTTGGGTGTACAGTAATTCTCCCTCAAGAGTTCTCTCTCTCACACAATCAATTACAACCAACAATCAACTCAATACCGATTTGTTTTTCCCTCCATGCAGATCTTCTTGATCTTGCACCTTGCAGACCCACTTGATCTTGCACACCTTGCAGATCTAATTGGTCTTGCTTACCTGTAGATCTTCCTGGTCTTGCACTCTTGCAGACCTTCTAGATCTTACACTTGAAGGATCTAATCCTTTAGTCCTTGATTACAATACAACCACATAGGTCTCTTAAATAGATCTCAAACCAAATAATAATTAGAAACGCAGAATCAAGACTAAAATTAGTCTTTACATGCAAACTAACTATTCGTCTAAAATTAGAACAATAGTTCTAGAAATGCACATACGACCAACGTCAGTTCCTGTCTGATCGATGCCAGTCGACCATAACCGATGTCGATTACTGTATAGTTGAAGATAGCTGATGTCGATTAGCCTGACCGACGTTGATTACTGTGAAATCCAACAACCTCCACATTTGCATACCTGTGAAGCTTTTAGCTCCACAACTTAACAATCTCCCACTTGGAGATAAATAGCTGCACCTGTACCTGTACCTTTACATCCTCTAATTTGTTTCTGGCTTGTATCTCCATCTTCAAGTTCAGTCTTGAAGACCATCAAAATTTGACTGAAGATTCAACTTCTCCTTTGTTCCCAACTTTGTTAACATATCAGCATGGTTCTTATCCTTGCTAGCCTCTGTGACTGCAACAACCTTTTGCATCTCTGAAATCTAGCTAACCGTCGTTCCACCAACAGTGAAAACATATCATGTGGTGCTTCTCTTGCCATCCAAGTCACCTGCCATATCTGAATCTACATACCCATGTAGAGAAGTGCTTGACCCGGCATAACATAAATACCTGCTACTAGTCCCTCTCAGATATCTGAGAATCCACTGAACTGCTTTTCAGTGCTCCTTTCCTGGATTGGCCATAAACTTGCTGACAATTCTCACTGCTTGGGCAATATCAGGTCTAGTACATACCATGTACTCAACCTCATCATGTGATTTAGGACACTGTTCTAAGCTCAGCTTGAACTGTCTAACTATAGGTGTGCATACCGATTTTGCATCCTGCAAATTGAACCTCTCCACTACCTTATTCACATAATCCTCTTGAGACAAAATCACCCTGTGATTTTCTATGTCTCTAGAAATACTCATGCCAAATATTTTCGCTCATAAATCCTTCATGGCAAATGTCTGAGCTGATTTTACCTTTAGCTCAGTAATTCCCTGCATGTGTGACTCTGCAACAAGCATATACACTACATACAATAACAGGATAATGTAGCTACCATTATCTGACATAGTAAAATAAACACAATGGTTACATTGACATTGACTAAAGCCATGCTTTGTCATAAACTTGTCAAACCTTAAATACCATTGTCTTGGAGCTTGCTCAAGACCATATAACCTAGCTTTATGTCTCCCTTGTCCATTCTCTCCTTTCTTTAACCTATAAATCCATTCATTTTTCAGTGCTTTCTTTCCAGCTGGCAACTCTACCAAATCCCACGTTTGGTTCTCTTCCAAAGAATCAATTTCCTCATTCATACCATGCTCCCACTATTTTCTGAATTCTACCTGCATTGCCTCTTTAAAACTTCTTGATTTTCCACCATTAGTGAGCAACAAGTAGCATAAAGAAGGGGAATAACAAATTTGAGGCTTACTTACCCTTTCAGACCTCTTTATGGGCGTTTGAGACTCCTTGACAGCTTGTTGTTCGCCCAAATTTTGTTCTAACAGTGACCGATCTCAATCATCTATGGCCGACCTCGGTCTGCATCCGATCGATGTCGTTTCCACCTGATCGTCGATGTCGATTCCTTGATCGACGTCGGTGTCCACCTGCCTGACATCATCGGCTTCAGTCTTAACTTGACCGACGTCGGTTCCTACCTGATTGATGTCGGTTCCTACATGACCGACGTCGGTGACTGTGTTTTCCTGTGAGTGATGATTTTTACCCGTGAGCTCATTTTAGATCATAACTTTGTCCAAATCAACATTGCCCTGCTCATAATTATTTAGCCTCTTGAGCTGATCACTGTCCATCACCTTCTCCTTAAAAACCAAGGCTTTCCAGTTCTTAAAAGTATCACTCATTTGACCAAGAACATCCATTCCCTTCTCACTCATGTGACCAAGCCTACAGAGCCACATCTTTGCATCTACATCTGAAGTAGATAAAACAGAAAGAGAATCAGTAATACAAGTAGATAGATAAAGTGTACCTACTTTCTTACCTCTTGCTAATACAAGTGCACCCTTGGAAACTTTCCAAAATTTCGCTGTGAGAGTTACTGTGCAACCCTCATCACCCAACTTTTCTGCAGAAATTAGACTCCTCTTCAGGATGGGAACATGCATGACATCTTTCAACACCCATATGTTTTCAGTCTGTAATTTCAGCTGCACTTTCCCTTTGCCAACAATTTGACAAGGCTTACCATCCCCTAAATAAATTTTTTCAAAGTCTCCATGGACATAATCATGAAAAAATTCTCTATTTGGGGTTGCATGGAAAGAGGCACCATAATCTAAAACCCAAGATTCTACTTTATCCAAAGAAAATATAAAAGCATCCTGTGCAACAATACCTGCATCATTTGCTTCTTTATTTTCTTCATGTTGATCTTCTACCAACCAACAATCTTTCTTTGCATGCCCTTTCTTTCCACAATTCCAGCAGGTTATACCTCCATTTCTGGATTTGGATCTACTGCCTATCTTTGACCTTGATTTTCCTTGCTTGCCCTTTTCTCTTTGTTTTCCCCTGCTTTCAACACTTAAAGCATTACCTGATGTTTTCCCTGTGCTTTTCTTGCAAATTTCTTCATTCAAGATTACACTAACAACATCATTAACTTTCAAGATATTTGAAGTAGACGCAGTATTACTAACTGCCATTACCAAACTGTCCCAACTTTCAGGTAAAGAGCATAAGATTAAGAGAGCCTTAATTTCATCATCAAAAATTATTTTGACTGAAATTAACTGATTTACTAATCCATGGAAATCACTAAGATGACTATATACCGATCCACCTTCCTGCATCTGCAAATTAAATAATTGCTTCATAATAAATACCTTATTCGAAGCTGAGGGTTTTTCATATAAATTTGCCAAAGTATCCATTAACTCTACCATTGTTTTTGCCTGTGATAAGTTAGAAATCATAGACGATGCTAGGGTCAACTTTATAGATCCCAGAGCCTTTCTATCAAGAATATTCTATTCTTCATCTTGCATACATGTGAGCTTACTTGAAACTCCACTCAACAGTAAGTACAGATCTTTCTGATACAGATAATCGTCTATCTGCATCCTCCATAATTGATAATTCTTGCCATTGAATTTCTCCATTCTTAGTTTACTTTCTTTTGCCATTGCTTTACTCCCACTCAATCAGAAACCCTTGAGAGTGAGCCTGTAATCAATAAACACTAACATGCTTGAAGGGCCTAGCTCTGATACCAATTGTTAGGATCATGTAGCTCACTCTGATACCAAATGTTAGTACCTTAGAGCTCAATTGATTACCTTTTATATATAAGCAACTAAACACGAAATTAAACCAGAAGTAATAAGTAACTAGAATTCAGAAACAACAAAGAATAGGTGATACGAGAAACAATACAATCTGTATTCAACTCATCCAGAAGGAAATACAATGAAGAAATCTCACTCTTCCCACACCTCTTGGGTGTACGGTAATTCTCCCTCAAGATTTCTCTCTCACACAATCAATTACAACCAACAATCAACTCAATACCGAGTTGTTGTTCCCTCCATGCAGATATTCTTGATCTTGCACCTTACAGACCCACTTGATCTTGCACACCTTGCAGATCTAATTGGTCTTGCTTACCTGTAGATCTTCCTGGTCTTGCACTCTTGCAGACCTTCTAGATCTTACACTTGAAGATTCTAATCCTTCAGTCCTTGATTACAATACAGCCACATGGGTCTCTTAAATATATCCCAAACCAAATAATAATTAGAAACGTAGACTCAAGACTAAAATTAGTCTTTACATGCAAACTAACTATTTGTCTAAAATTCAAACAACAGTTCTGGATATGCACAGATGATCGACGTCGGTTCTTGTCTGACCGATGCCGGTCGACCATAACCGATGTCAGTTACTGTATAGCTGAAGATAGCTGATGTCAGTTGGCCTGACCGACGTCGATTACTGTGAAACCCAACAACCTCCACATGTGCATACCTATGAAGCTTTTAGCTCCAAAACTTAACACTTTTCATCTTTCTTCTGCCTTCAGGCTTTTGGTAATGTTGAATTTCTTCAAACAAAATGTTCGAAGGATTTCCTTCAGACATTTTATTCGAAGGAATTCTCTTTTGGCCTTGGCTTTGTGCCTTTCTTTTGGTGGGCCTTTATGCTACGCTTTCCTTCGGATAAAATGTCCAAAGGAATTCCTTCAGACATTTTGTCCAAAGGAATTCTTTCCTTTGATTGCTTCTTTTATTGAAGGGCATGTGCCCTTCAGGCCTTTTGTCTTCATCCTCTCTTTCTTAAAATACCCTCCACAAAGGCTTCTCCCATCCAAAAGCGCCCTTTGCAAGGGCAGGTGCCCTTCAAAAACTCTGAAAATGATCCTTCAAAAAAGTGAAAAGAGTCCTCTTTCTTGACCATGTGCCCTCTGTAATGACACTTACCCTTCAGAACTTTTGAAATGCAGTCGAAGTGCCCTCCAAGGAAATTCCTTGCCTTTGTGAGCTGCTTACACTAATCGGGTCCTTGGAAAGAACTTACTCATAAAGTTCCTTAAGTAAGGCCTCTTGACAAACCTAAATGTTTCTTCTAGACCCTTTCAGGTTCTCCAATGCCTCTTGCTTTGTACTTTGGGCCTACTCCAACTTATGAAATTTCATGAGTAAGACCCCTCAGCAAACTCGATTACAACTGTCTTGACCCATTTGAGTTTCTGGATTGCTTTTGCTTATAAGACAAAATAAGTAAAGTCATTTGGAGAACCCGATTTGGTCTAGCAAGACCAAATTGGGTTTTACAAGTGACTTTACTCTTGAACTTTTCACAAGTAAAGTGGTTTACAAAACTCGAAATGCACTATGGGGACCAAGTAATTGCATTTAGAAAGCCTGAAGTAGTTCCCCTTGATTAACCCAAACTACACTTGGTTAAACTAAATGAGATAAACACTTGGTTTTTTCAAGGAACAGGTCTGACAGGGAACCTTGATGAATGATTGTAACCAAAACATGGATTGAAGACTCATGCACAAAAGAGGGGGTGCCCATTTTTTACTCTAAATGACCAAAAAATGGTCAACAAACTGGTGACTCATAGGGAAAACATTCCTGCTATACTTGGGAAGACTTGTAGCCTCAAAATCCATTGGGCATGGAGTCAGAATACATCTTGAGCATGTTAAAATAGCCTTGTAAACATCCTTGAGATAGCAAAGCTTTACGTCAAACAATAAGGAAAAACAACACACAACAAAGGCAAAAAACAACAAACTTGCGTAACAGCACTTAGGGAAAATGAGGAAAAACAAGAAAAACTATGTACATGACAAAAGAAACTTAGTAACAATGCTTGAGGTATATCCCATTGATAAGGATATGTAGCTCTTCACCATCCAACTTGGAGAGTTAGAAAGCATTGTGTTGTTCGCATTGGGTGATGACATATGGGCCACTCCACAAAGCATCAAAATTTGTGTGCCTTCCAGGCTTGGCTCGGTCTTTATCCGACTTCAAGACAATGTCACCTTATGAGAAGCTCCTTGGCATAGAAATTTTGTCAAAATTCTTCTTTATTTACTGTTGGCGACTGGTCATGACATCCATAGCTTGGTCTCTCACTTTTTGAAGCTCCATTTTCTCACAATACCTAACTTCCAGGTTGTCTCTCTCCATCAATTGCAGCTAATGGGCAAGATCCAAGGCTGGTAACTCAAGTGAGATAGGAAGTCTAGCTTCCCTTCCATACACAAGTGTGTATGGTGAATTCCCGATTGCCCTCTTTGGAGTGATCCTATCTATCCAAAGAGTTGTCTTCAACTTGGTATGCCAAGTCCTTTGATTTTCCTCCATTGTCATATTTATGATCCTAATCAAATTCTTGTTTGTGGACTCAACCAGCCCATTTTCTTTTGGATAGTAGTTGGAAGAAGTGTTGAGATAGATGCCATACTTCAATGCCCATTCACTTGTCAAGAAAGCCAATGCATTGTCTGAAATGATTATGTCTGAGACCCTAAATCTTGTCACTATGCCTTCATAGAAGTCTAGGATTGTACTTTCATTGGCCTCTTCCAAAGCTACAGCGTCTACCCACCTTGTGAAATAATCCATGGCAGTCAAAACCCACTTGTGGCTAGCACTAGAAGGAAGATTGATCATCTCTATGAAGTCCAACTCCCATTACATGAATGGTTGTTCCACCTGCATAAGATGAAGAGGCATGACAGCCAGCTATTATTTCCCATCAAATAAGGCACATTTTTGACATTTTCTCACCCAAGCATGAGCGTCTTTAAATAAATTGGGCCAAAAGTAACCAGCCCTCATAATCCCTGCAGCTGTGGCCTTGGGAGCAAAGTGGCCACCAACTGATCCATCATGGAAATCGGATAGTACCTGGTCAACTTGGTCTGAATCAATGCATCTCAAGATCACCCCTAAAAAGTCTTTTCTAAACAACACTCCATTGACTAGGACAAAAGGAAGAGATTGGAGTCTAAAATACCTCCTCTTGGTCCTATCAAGACCTTGTGGACACTCACCAGTTCAAAGGAAATGAACCATGTCTTATGCTCAGCTCTTCATGACTATAGGTATAGTTGTTGTAGGTTCATTATGGAGTACCAAAACATATTCCTTTGGATCTTTAAAGTCTGTAGCAAGGTGTTTACACAACCCTCTTCCTCTTACCATCTCGGTGGTCTTGATCTCTACGTCATACTCCATTACTTTGGTGATCCAACCTGCACTTTTTTCATTCAAGCCTCGGTTCAACAAGAAGTATTTTACACTAGGATGCGGTACCATGATGTGAACTTTGTTGCTAGACAACATATGTCTAAACTTCTTTAGACTTCATATGACTGCAAGCACCTGCTTCTCAACATATGTGTATCTAACCTTATAGCCTTCTAAACCTTGGCTGAAAAAAGCAAGAGGATATCCTAAATCCTCACCATTTGCTTGAGTGAGCATAACAGAGATTACCTCTTCATTCCCAAAGGTGTATAGATTGAATTCCTTGGAGAAGTTTGGACTAGCCAAGGTAGGAGCTTGGGCAAAAGCTTACTTGATGCCTTTAAAGCTTTCTCTTCTTCTTGTTGTCCACGTGAATGTCTCATCCTTCCTTAGCGTGGAAGTTAGTGGCATGACAAGCTCAAAAAAGTTAGGAATGAATCTCCTAAAGAAATTTATCTTATCAAAGAAACTTTGCAAGGCCTTCTTGTGCTTAGGCAAGGACAATGCTAAGATGGCATTCACCTTATCTAGATCAATGGACAAGTCTTTCTTTGAAACGACATGGCCCAAGAGCTTCCCTTTGTGGACGGCGAACATGCATTTCTTTGGGCTGAGAGAGATGCCAAACTCTCTACACCTTTCAAAGATTTGCCTTAGGTGCTTCAAGTGTTCACTTTCCTCCTTAGAGAAGACTATCACATCATCAAGATAAACCAACACAATGTCATTGATCAAACCTTGGAAAGCCATGCCCATAACACATTGGAAGGTAGCTCCAACATTTGATAATCTGAATGGCATCTTCTTGTAGGCATATGTTCCCCAACTGGTGGTGAAGGTTGTCTTTTATTGATCACATTCTTGCACCAGAATTTGATTGTACCTAGAGTAGCCATCTAGGAGAGAGAACCTTTCACTACCTGTCACCATTTGAAGAATTTGCTCCATACTTGGAAGGGGATAGTGATCTCTCAATGAGACTCTATTCAAGTCTCTGAAATCCACACACAATCTAACTTTTCCATTCTTCTTCCTAACAAGGACCAAATTGGCTAGCGAAGAAGAGTGTTTGATAGGAAAAATGATCTTGGACTCGATCAGTTTGGTGAGCTCCTTCCTTATGAGAGGCTTGATCTTTGGATTGATTTGTCTTTGATTTTCCTTGATGGGTTTGGCACCTTCCTCCAACTTAATGGTGTGTTGGGCCAAGCCTAGATCAAAGCGCTTCAAATCACCATACTCTCAAGTGAAGACATCATCAAACTCTTGACATAACATAATGAAAGCATACTTTTCCTCATTGGTACACACCTTCCCAATTGCAAGCAACTTATCCTTGTAGATCTCTACCCTTTCATAATTTTCCTTCTTGGTTGACATGCTTTCTTTGTCTCTCTTGAGTTAGTCATCTTCGTTGAAAATGCTCTCAAGAGTTACCAAACCTTTGGGAAGCCTGTTGGTCTTTAGTTGAACAATCAGCCCATCGTACTGTTGTTGTAACTTGGATTGATTTTTGGAAGCAAACTTAGCTTCTTCTTGCAATAAAAGTGCTATTTGCTGGTCACTTTCAAAGACCTACCAATTTGTGACATCATATGGTATAGAGAGCCTCACAATCACCTTTAAATGATGTTGATTCTTGCTTTGTCTTATCCCCTTTGGGATGTCAAACTGAACACCAACTACTGCTAGTCTATCAACATGCTTGTTCTCCTCTCTTGGAATGGAAGTGATGTTGAAATCAATGAAGTTATCTACAAGGTCCCACACTCTATGCTTTCAACACTTGATTAAGGAGTTTTTGGTCAAGTTTTGACATCTCACTTGGTTCACAATTAGCTCACTATCTCCAAACACCTACAATTATTTGATTCCTCTCTTCTTTGCCCATTCTAGGCCATGAACAAGGGCCTCATAATTTTATATGTTGCAGGTGAAGGAGAATTAAAACCTGAAAGTTGAGAAGTATTTGTCCTTGGAAGGTGAAACCAGCATTGCCCCACCACCAGCTCCCAACTTGTTTCTAGATCCAACAAAGATTGCTGCCATAAACCACAATCCTCTTGGTCTATCTTCATCAATTTTGGCATGAAAGCATCTTTCTCATGCATGCATTAGACTCCAAGACCAAATTATTCAATGAACTTGCAAGGATCATGCTCAAAGTTATAATTTCTCCATTCATCTAAGAGTAGGTCAACAACTCCTACAAGGGAAGATGATGGAGATTGATCCACCTGGAGCTCTTCTTCATCAATGATTGCATAGTTCACATTTGCCACTTTGGGTGAGTATGGATCTAGGTGATCCTTGTGGATGGGCTCTAACTCAATCTTCACTTTAGTTCCATACTTTGTCTTGAAAACCATGTAAGACTAATTGGCTGCCAAGTACCACCTATCTTGGATGTGAAATCCCTTGACAAACAAAGAGTGAAGTAAGGAGGAACATCTGCCACTACCACATCATGGAGAATTGAGAAGGTTAGACATGTATGGAGAGTCAAATTCAAGCCTCTTGCCACTCCCAAGGTCTTAGCTGGTGAACCATCCAACTGTAGAACTCCTTTGGTCACTTTTTCATACTTGAGGCCTAGCTTATCAGCTATGCATTTGGGCATAACTGAGGTGTTTGGTCTACTATCAATGATGCGATTGTGGACCAAGAAATCACCAATAATTAGGGACAAATAGAAGGGGGGACCTTCTCATCTTTCTTTGCTTGACCAGCCACGGGGGGAGCCCCATTTACTACTAACACATCATCATTTCTTGCTGGGACAACTTGCTCACCCAGCCCATACAATTCCTTTTGGAGTATATCTTTTTATTCTAGCAGTGCTAAAGAATCCCACAATGAGATGTTCATGTGCAGCTTATTCATTTGGTCCACCACATTGATTGAAGGATTTCCCCCTTTAGAGTTTTCCTTGGGAACATTCGTACCCTGTGGTACAACCTGAGGAGCTAAAGCTACAACCGTTGGCCTGAAATTGGGAAAATTTTGATTTGCTTGTGCTCTTGGGGCTGTTTCAGGTACACTTCCTACTTGATTGGGTGAATGAGACATAGTAGGTGCTTAATCTTCATCAATGGCTCTCCATTTGGACCTGGTGTTGGATGCAACATCAACATTTTGATCACTTGTACTCCCCACATAGTTGACTGCATAGAACTCTCCTTCCAGGTGATTCATGAGAGTGGAATTAGATTGAGCCTACCTGTTGTCTATCCCAAGTTGTGTTGACATCTCAAAATTTGAGAATTGGGCTGCCTGATCACTTTGTGCAGTCATGCTTTGATTTGGTAGCTCACTGGCATAAACAACCTATTCTTGGCCATGCTCCAAGGGTGGATAGTTGGACTGCTCCTACACCAAATTATTTTTAGTGGGAACAAGAACCTTGGAAGCTGAAGGGGAATTTGGTTTATAGCTTTCATAAGGCTTGACATGTGTAATTTGACCTTGCCCTTGATTATAATTCTGAAAGGGAGGCCTATTTGCTTGCCCAAACTATTGGTAGCCTTGATTTGGCCTAAAACTCTGAGTTTGTTGTCTTTTGAGGGAAACTAACTCATTGGTAACACTCTGTAACAGGCTCTTAACTTCATAGATGTCATTTTTATGGGTAGCAGCAGGCTTCTCTTGATTAGGCAGAGGAGCTAGAATGGGCAAAGCAGGCTAGACTGAGGGCTGTAAATCAAGAAAAAGTGGCATAGGAGGTATAAAAGCTATCTTTCCTGCTTGAATAAGGCAATTTTTAGTAGCTATGGCTATCTCATAAGTATCGGACAGAGTGTTTCCACCCATGGACTGTATCATGAATGCCACTATTTAGGGCCTTCAAGTAGTAAAGGAAAGCACAGCTTGGGGTTGGCCTCACAAGAATTGGGATCTTGTCCCAAATCTTTTGGAACCTAGTGTTAAAATCTTGCATAAACTCATGTGGGGCTCTCTTCATGGTGGTTAACTGCTCAACTAGAGACAAATGATCACTTTTCCCCCAAACTTATTGGTCAAGAAGGTCTCTAACTCATCCCATGAGCCAACTGAGTTCACATGTAAGGTCCCATACCAGTCCAGAACTTTCCCTTTGAAGAACAAGGCTAGCAATCTAATGGCTACATTTTCTTCAGTGATATTATGGATGTTGTAGAGGTTTTTTATGTTTCTAATATGCTCAATAGCAGTGATTGGGCCCTCTCCACTAAAGGGAGGAACACTTTTGAGAGATGTCCCTGGAATTGGGTCATACTGCTGAAGGCCCAAGGGACTTTGACCATTGAAGGCCACAAAAGGGAAAGCTCTAGTGGTTGTCATGGTTGTGAAAGGATTCGACACGGGTCTCCTTGAGTAGGTATATTTTATGGTTGGCTTAGGAAAATGGCTTCCTACGTAAGGGAGAATATTTTCAAATCTCAGTCTCTTTGTTGAGTTCAAAGGTAGCTCAACAAATTCAAAAGGGACACCCCTAGAAGATCTTGTAGTGACCTTTGGCATGGGGTGTCAAGATGGTCATTAACTAGAGACTTGGTTCCTGAATGGAGTCACCAGGTGCTAAATATAGCTCCTTCTTTTGGATTTTTTAACAATATCAAGACTAGCACCAATCATGAAACTTGCAGGACACAAAAATTGGTCCCACTCGGCATGCCAAAAATTGTTGACGCAGTAGATTGCATCGTTTAAAGGGAGGCTCAACTCTCTTCATCCACGTGACACAATGGAGACATCCCTCTTATTATGGGTGGCAAATGTGAGGGATGAATCTCTAGATTAGGGGATAGCTCCCCTTGATGCACCTTGATGCCCTGGATTTCCTACTACTAACTACTTGGGGGATGAAAAGAGAGAGAAAAATATTAAAATCAGAACCTAAACTATGTGGTGATGCACTAAATGGATGGTCTACTTAGCTTTGACATACACTTTAAATTAAGACAAGCTAGCCTACACTTCACTCAAAATGAGACCTTTCTTGCAACAATGTTTCAGCAGGGGGTCCTGTGGAGAGATAAGAGAGGACAAAATTAGCACAAAAGGTGTTTTGAGACACACTGTTGTGTAGCCTATTCACTTGCCTATACTTCTTCAGACACTTCTTGTGACCTGTAAGAGAAGAAAACACAAACACTAGACACTACTAGGGTTAGTACATGAAGGTAGAGAAAGAGACCACACTTTCACAAAACTAACACCCAAATGTATGCTCAGTGCAACACTCAAAAGAAGGTAAAAGCTTTGTCTTAAATTTCAAGGTAAAATTTTGTAGGGCTTCACCATACAAGCTAAGAGATCCCTTCTCCAAATGATAAATTACAATATATAAAGTGATAGAACTAGAAGTTGACAAATCCCTAGGAAAGGAGACCCATGCTGAGTCAAACATCTGTTGAGATAAGAGGCCATGTTGCTACCATGTTTTCCAGATTTGCATATGGAAACCATGATGTAGGCTGTCCAAACCACTACCTTTATTGTCATTGGCTTACAAAAGTATGCGCTACTCCTTCTAGCATCTGACAAATCCATTCTAAAGTTATTGTGGCTGGACTGTGTTTTCTTCAATGCTTAAGCATGACTTGGCTACACATTAAAAGCTTGGCGTGAAAACACGATTGCACCTTCTATCATTCAAAAACCAATCCTTTTATTGGTTTTTGGTAGTGACTATTTCACCTAAGTGCATTTACTCTTCTTTTTTATGACACCTATGCCACTTGCCTTAGTCTGGTTGGTCCTTGGGTCTGTGCTTTTGAATTATCATGCTATATTTCTCAGGCTTTCGTATTGATCTTTTCCATTTTTTGAACTTATTCGATCTCTCGGCTCTTCACATTTCTTTTCTCGCTTCTTCCCTTTTTCCTTGTCTTTTCCTTTGGGCGGGCCTGTCTTCGCCATTTCCTTCGGACAAAATGTCCGAAGGATTTCCTTTCGTCTTTTTTTTTGCCTTCATTAGCCTTCAATCTTTTGGTAATGTTGAATTTATTTAGACAAAATGTCCGAAGGAATTCTCTTTTGGGCTTGCCTTTGCACCTTTCTTTTGGCAGGCCTTTGTGTTGCGCTTTCCTTCAAACATTTTGTCTGAAGGAATTATTTCCTTTGATTGCTTCTTTTTCCGAAGGGCATGTGCCCTTTGGGCCTTTTGTCTTCATCCTCTCTTTCTTAAAGTGCCCTCCGCAAAGGCTTCTCCCATCTAAAAGCACCCTCCACAAGGGTAGGTGCCCTTCGAAAACTCTGAAAATGACCCTTCAAAAAAGTGAAGAGTCCTCTTTCTTGACCAAGTGCCCTCCGCAAAGACACCCTTCAGAACTTTTGCAATCCTACACGCAGTCGAAGTATCCTATGAGGAAATTCCTTGCCTTTGTGAGCCGCTTACACTAAATCGGGTCCTTGGAAAGAACTTACTCATAAATTTCCTTAAGTAAGGCCTCTTGAAAAACCTGAATGTTTCTTCTAGACCCTTTTGGGTTCTCCAATGCCTCCTACTTTGGACTTTGGACTTGCTCCAACTTATGAAATTTCATGAGTAAGACCCCTTAGCAAACCCGGTTGCAACTGTCTTGATCCATTCGGGTTTCTGGATTGCTTCTGCTTATAAGACAAAATAAGTAAAGTCATTTGGAGAACCCGATTTGGTCTAGCAAGACTAAATCGGGTTTTGCAAGTGACTTTACTCATGAACTTTTCACAAGTGGTTTACAAAACCCGAAATGCACTATGGGGACCAAGTAATTGCATTTGGAAAGCCCGAAATAGTTTCCCTTAACAAACCCAAAATACACTTGGTTAAACGAAATGAGGTAAACACTTGGTTTTTTCATGGAACAGGTCTGACAGGGAACCTTGATGAATGAGTTTAGCCAAAACATGGATTAAAGACTTATGCACAAAAGAGGGGGTGCCCATTTTTTACTATAAATGGCCAAAAAATGGCCAACAGGAACTGCGTAGATTCATTTCAAATAGTTTTAGGGATGGTGTAGATTCATTCCATAAAATTGGAATGAATTTACATTATCCCTACACAAATTATTTGGAACACTTTAGTGAACATAATGGTATTCAAATTGTGTCCTACATGGATGGACTATGTTTTTGTATTGATTTTTTAAGTATTGTGTCCATCTCTCAGAGATTTCAAAAATATAAACATACAAACTTTTTAAAATATAAATCATTGAATCTTTAATTCTCAATAGATTGTTTGTGATCAATTTATAATTTTAAATGACTTTCATATAATTGTTAGGAACATGGCCAATGAAAAAGTATCTGGGTGTGATATATTTTCATATGAATTCTACGAAATATTTTAGGATATTGTTAGAGATGATTTTTATAAAATCTATTTGGAAAATTTAAAATTAAAAAAACCAATAAATTTCCACTATGTCCATCTGAATGCAAGATGGGTTTATATTATCGTATTTTTCCCATGCTCGCTTAGATTTAGAATGTAAGTGATGACCATATTATTATTCATCATCATCAAGGACAGAGCCACATCAAATATAATAAACACTGGATTTATTAGAATAAATATGTTTAATGCACTCACAAATCAAACATGCTTAACAAGTGTTAAAGTTTTGTATATGTCAAATTGGTGCCTTCATATTGTGATAGTATTAGAATGTCGAGGTTTTTAGATACTAGATGGGATGCACCAAATTTACCTTAAAACCTCATATTAAGATGGATCAGTACAAGTTAAAAATATGTGTCATGCAAAATTGAAACTTACCAAGATTTGTATTTCTTAAATGATTATAGGAATCGTGTTATTAGACTACCTAGTCAATCATTGAATAAAAATTAAGGAGAAGAAAATTTATAAAATCTCCTTTGACATCATTTGCAATTGTAAATACTAGTATAACTCTTGATTTGTCTAAAATTGGTGGAACCCTGTTGAGATTGAATTGCCTTAGTGCTTATTTGTTCAAAATCATTTTTTCTTAAAAGAAGCCTCAATTGTGAAACAAATGCATGCATCTTTCTAGTTGAGGATATATATGAATACAATTAGGTGGCGGATCTTGATCTAACAATGAAGGGTTTATTATTTTTATAAATGCAATCGGAAAAACATATCTCTTAATAGTATTTATAAAATATTGAATGTGGAACACAATATGCGTGGATCCCTAACCAGACAAAGTGACAAATAGTGTTAATTAATAAATTTGTAATTTACATGCTTGGGCTTGTTTTAGACTTTAATAACGATGATGTTATTATGGAATAGTTAGCAATCAATTAGGGTCCTCATTTATTAATGAGATCTTGATACCTTCACACTTAGATACAAATTTGGATTGCACTCTTAGGGAACTCCAAGGGTAAAATGAATATTTCATATAGGAGCTGGAATCTTGTATAAGCATAGATGTATGATTCAATCATGCTAGATGTTTTGAGATGTGACTTTGAGATTTTTTTGCCTTTAAAAATTAGTTGAAACCTTATTGTGGTCATGTTACCAATCCTTGCATTAATATTATGTAATCCACGCTCCTTATAAATAGTATGAGACACTAATAAGATGTGTTATAAATCGTGTAATTATATGGATCTTAGGATTGAATAAAGTTTCTTGAACATGAAACCTATGGAAACTCCTAGACATTGATATTAATAATATAAATATCATAAGTATATTGGAATCATATATTGAAGAATATGGGATAATTATAAGCCTGGTAGATTAATTTATTTGAAATTTATCACCACCATTTGGAATATGAATCTTGGGAAAACACAAAGGCGTGGATTGTTAATGCTCATTGTAAGCTTTTGAAACCTTATTTAGGTGTACGATCAATCTATGTACTAATACCTCATAATATCACTTTTGTAAATAGAGTGGAACATTTACATATGATGTGATCACTTGATCAAAGAATACCCCTTTTTTGCTTATTTGCCTAAGCTAATCCCAAGCTACAAAACCTTGGTATTGCTATTAAATAATACAATGCATTTGAATGAATTAATAATAATAATTTAAAATCATTAAATAATCATGAGATTATTAACCCTTGTTGGGTATTAAACTTGCATCAATAATTTTGAGATGTCAACCAACCATCAAATCATGGTATAGGTTGATTGAAACGTTTTGATAAGACATGGATGCTTGTTAGGGTGATAATGGTATTGGTTTTTGAACATTTAAATTATGATTTGGATTTTAACATAATTTACCTTTTTTGTTTGATTTATAAACATTGCATCCTTGGCAAAATGATACTTTTCCTGTAGATGAATAACCATTGTATGACGCACTGGGAATTGTGTGTTTGGGGATCTTTAAAATCAAACATAAGTTAATAGTGGGAAATGATCAATTAATCCAAACACATATTGAAAGATAAATTCTTAGCATTTGGAAACCTATATCATGCCTTTGTATGTTAATCTTGATTTTGGATAATTGAACTTGATAAAATAAAAGCTAATCCTATGTTAAGTAGTTGAGTACCTTGAAGGAAAGTAGGTTAAGTATAGGTGTCAAACTCCTTAGTAACATTTTTATGGGTATCAAACCACTTTATAAGATCAATTATTTTTATAAAACATGGTTTTGATCATGTTATTGGGTTATGCCTTGGATTGGCAATTTAGTTATGCTTGACATGCATAAAACCTCGCTATTGGTATTAGTGTTTGGTCCTATTTTGGACTTGTAGTTGTTAAAATAATAATATTTCCCTATGTATGTAAAATGGATAGACGGTATTTAAAGCTTATGATATAACTTGTCTAATCCTAGAATTATGATTGAACTAATCCTATAATTATGATTGAACATTGGAACTTTGTTATTTATGAGTTTTAATCCTTGATTCCAATTGAAAAACATACCTTGATATCAAAGTTAGAATGCATTTAGGGGTCACCTAATGTTTTACCTAAGTCGTGATATTATGAATATTCATTAGTGCATATTAGGAATATCATATCATCCTATATTGCACTGTAGTTGGGGGATGCATGCTAAATTGTTCTATCTTCTAGGATTCTTTGTACTTTATCGATTCTTTGCATCTAACACCTTCTTGGAAGGGTAGGGCCACTCTCAGTGAATGGAGTGCAAGGGATCTAAAAGGCTCTGTGGTTGGAGGAAAACCCTTTAGTTATGTTCTCCCTCTTTGAGTACATATATGGTCTTTTGGCGACAATAATGGCCTAAAGAGCTTTGATGGATTTTCCTTATAAAGGCTTTTTCATTTATGATTATATTTGATAGGTGATTGTATTTTTATATGGAAAGATGAACTCATGTAATTGTAATGATGTTGTAAACACTCTAATATGTTATTTAGTTATGGTTATATTGTGTTGTGTATGTTATTTTAAGATGGAATTATCACATTAACAAAAGATGAATGTTGACTTGCCTATTTAGATATTATTGTTATATTTGTAATGAAATATAAATGAAAGTTTAGTCACTTTTTATGAAGGTTGATTTAACTTCTAGATATGAAAACAAATCTGTAAATATGAAGTGATAATTACTTATACACTCATAATACAAGTATATTTTATGGTGCATACATTGATTTTAGCATGAAGTGTGTACTCTGATTTGAAGGTGTAAAAATGTAATTGATTTTACAATGATGGAAACCAAAGGAATGAAAAATTTAAATGATCATTAATTTTTTACGTGAGAGTACTATGATCATGCTTATAACTTTCTCTTATTTAGTTTGCATGTTTGATGAAGAACTATCAAACTTGTTTGAATAATATAAGGACAGACTAGTAAGAAACCTTTCGTAGTGATAACAAGAAGGAAAAAAATGGGTATGTTTTTCTTGTACCTAACCAGAGGGTTCTTACATTTATCATAACATATTATTATAATCAATAGGTTAAGTGCTACTTTTTTATTCTATTTTGGCCTCATAATCATAATCATATTTACCGTCATACATATTTTTTCACATCATGTTCATTCAAAGAACATACATCATTTCTAATCACATTTGTAGAATATATATTGCTTACACACATTTTAAATTAAAATAACAATCTAAACCAACATGTAATTTAGTAGGCACTTATGGTTAGACAATGTTTATCATTAAGCTAACACAACACACAAGGGTTTGAAATAAACATGAAGTAATTAGGGTTAAAGAGATATAATATGAATCAACATAAACCTGAAGTCAAGGTGACACTAGGAACAAATAAGAGACAACTCTAATAGGATAGCATAATACATTAAGGGTTTAGGAAACCCTAGAAAAAGTTCAAAACCACTACAATATAAGCAAGATCTAACCCTAAGGTGTATAAGAGACATCAATTTCACCAAAATGTAGTATGATTTTTTTTGTTTTACATCAAAATACAATACATCTATCCACACCACATGTAACTAGATTTAACCAAATTTAATCAAATAAAACAATAAAAATAGACTTAATTGTAATAAGGAATATTGTAGAAAAAGTAATAAGTGTAAAGATAGGGTTGTAGAATAATATTTGAATTGTTGCAAATTTGGGGATTGTCGGTGGAACTAGACACCATAAAACAAGTTTGAAAGGTAAAATGAACAACACCGAGAAAACTTGAAATAGACAAATAGAGTTTTACGAAGTGCTAAAACCATTAGAATAATTACGGGCCCACCAGAATCATCAACGTATGGTTCTAAAAAGCTTAGAATATTTGAAATCGGATTACACTTTTTTTTTAAAATATTTCATGTCTTCGAAAAACTCACTCACTTTTTTTAAATTTTGCATAATTATCTAACAAATTGATATCCTTCTTTGCAACCCTACTAACTCATCATAGACCAATAAAATTTGGAGGGAATCAATGAAGGCCCTATTTTATCCCTCGATTATTATTAGGGCCTTGTTTTGAAAAAATTAGAAAATTACACTTGATGCATTTCAACAAGTAATTTGTGGATGTAAGCCCTAATCCTATACGAATGTTCATGCTAGCATGATCAAGTGGCACAATGAAATAAAGACTTAAAATCTTGATTCAAATTTTGCTCTAAACATTGTAATTCTGCTCTAAGATATCTCTTCAAATAATTCTTGAATCTTACTTTCAATTCATGGCTCGCACTCTATTATTTCATGTTCTAAATGCATTTATGCACATATGTATTTTAGACCTCTTAAATTTAAATTTGGATCAAATTGGCACACAAGGTGACACCCAAAAAATAAAAAAGATAAGAATTTTGGAACCACATAAAAATGGTGCACCCAAAATGCACCTATAGGATCGAATAGTCTAGAATTGTATAATTCATGTTTTTGGGCACCAAGAACCATATAGTGTATAGTTCTGTAAAAAAACCCAAAACTTTACAAAAGAAAAATAGGGGAAGAGAGATTACGAAGGAAAACAAACACTCAGAAAGACTAAAAAAATAGATAAACATGTTATGATGAGAGGGACCTCTCAAGTAAGGTAGTTACACGAGGCACTATCTAGGGAGCTCCAAGAGCTCCCCAGCCAAGGCAAATGGCTATCCAATGCAAGATTTGGGGTTCATGAAGTGGACGAAGGATGAGGTGAGCTATGCAAGTCTATATGGGACTTGAATAGAGTTTGAATTGTATGTGTGATGCTAGCCCGAGTTGGGAACTCACATTGATGTTACATAACCATCACTTAGATGTTTAGGTGTGTTGGGTCAGTGTTGGGTGTGAGGCGTAGTATGGGATTCCTTAGAATCGAAGCATTTCGTTATAAATGAGCCATGGGGATGCTTTAGTGCTACATGGAGTGGCTGACTAGGCTGGACCTATGATAGTTGGTATCATAGTTGATGCGATTCGATGGGAATCTCAACATATGCAAGGTGATGGTATAAGACATCGCTAGTTAATACAACTGAGAGGAATGACCATGCAGTTTTATGAGTGAGTGGGCATGGTGGATCGACAAAAGAGTTATGATCCTACCCAATGTGAGGGGTCAAATGCATGAAGACTCTAATGCAAGTATGTGATGCTTGCAAAGCGAGTGTGGAAACACTTGCGTCGAAAAGGAAGTCAAAACAAGGATGACTTGAGGTTCCGATGGAAGTTGGAGGTCTGTGTTGGAGAAAACACAACTCAATAAGGCATGGAGTGAAATGTATATGGTGGGGATTGTGATGTAGCTGAAGTGAGTAGCCAGGAGGGTTTCATAGTAGCGTAAATGAATAACCAGGAAGATCGAAGTAGGTTCAGCTATGTGGAATGAGGAGGGCGATGTAAAACATTTGGTAGAGCTCTAAGGCATTGTGATGCGAGTTCAAAATTCTATAACTAGAGACATTATTCTTGTGCAAGTGAAAGGTATGATTGAAATGAGGTAGAAAAGGGGCAGTGTAATTGAGGCAAGTAAGTAAGAACAAGTGAGACTTGAAGTTCCCGTTGGGAGGGTGAAGGTCGATGTTATAAAAATAAATCAGTCAGATGCTTGAGTGAAGTGCATGCGGTGGGTTGCAGGGTAGGGAAAGTGAGTATCCAGGGGGGTTGCAAGGTAGCAGAAGCGAGTAGCCAGGTAGAACAAAGCAAGGAGGCACTTTGGAGGCATAAGAGTTGGTTTGGAAACATGTAGTAGAGTAGGAGGCATTGCGAATGCGAAATCAAATACTTGATAGGTGCGGTGATGCACTGAGTAGCGCGGTGGTTTCCCAGGAGATGTGGATAGATGAATGTGTGCCATTTGATGATGGTGACTGAGGAGTCTAGGTAACTACTATGTTGTGGCATGTGATGCCATTCTCGTGTGTGGCTTAAAGAGAAGCTACGCCGATGTTGAGGGCGTCACCAATTTCAATGGGGGAGTTGTGAGGGGTGGGACCTCTCAATTAGGATAATTGCATGAGGCACTATATAGGGAGCTCTAGGAGCTCCCTAGCCAAGGCAAACAACTGTCCAGTGTAATATTTAGGGTTTGCGAAGTGGATGAAGGCTAAGGTGAGCTATGCAGGTCTGGATGGGACTCGAGTAGAGTTTGACTTATATGTGTGATGTTGGCCCAAGTTGGGAACTTGCATTGATGCTATAGAATCAACACTCGAATGTTTAGGTGAGTTGGATCAGTGTTGGGTGTGAGGCGTAGTCTGGGAGCAATAAACTGAGCTTGAATGTCTAAAACTTATAAAAGTATTATAATCTAACATATCTTCTCTATTGTTGGATCAATGTTTATTCCTCCCCCTGCTTCTAATGCATCCTAAAATTTCAAGAAGGTTTATCATCAAAGAAAGTTCGAATAATGGAAATTATTTTTCAAGATAAATGAATTTATATAGAGCCCAAAAACTATTGAAAATTATTTACAATTAAATTTTTTTAGTCATATATATGTACCCCAAGGGTTTTAATTGTCTCAACAGCATTTATTGGGCTATTTAAAACTAAACTCGCTTAATTAATGTCTTAATCTGATCAGTATGTCAACAATTAAGGTTGATATTATTAGTAAAATAGCGATTCAGGTTGACATAAAAATGTGGGAAAAAAGATGTCAACCACATTCAAAATTCGCCGTTGTCCAGCCATGTACAACAGTGCTTTGTATCATTGTCATTCACAGAAATTAATAGATGGCCATAGAACAGCTTCCTTTTTGTTTCATTGTCATTTGTGTAGACATAAACTGAATAACAATGCTCATTTCCAACGATTCAATTATAATCATTCGATGTCAATGCCATCCACTGCACATCTCAATCTCAATCTCAATCTCACTCTCACAGCATTATGCAGAGAAGTTCGGTTGAAAGAGGCGCTCAACATTCTGCTTACCACACACAACCCCCCTGTAGACTCTTCTACGTACTTTCTACTATTGCAGACCTGCATTTCCAACAAAGCCCTCTCAGAGGGTAAGCAACTCCACTGCCACATCAATCACAATGAATTTCAGTTTGCCGCACAAAAACTTTTACAGAATACCCTTATACGCATGTATGACAAGTTCGGATGTTTACTCCATGCTCGCCATGTGTTTGACCAAATGACTGAACGAGACCTCTTCTCGTGGAATATCATAATTTCAGCTTACAGAAGACATGGAAATCCTCACGAGGCGTTGAAACTGTTTCACCAAATGCAACAAACATGTATCCAACCCGATCAGTTCACCTTTGCCACCATACTTCCAGCCTGTGCAAAAATAAGACGTTTGGAACAGGGTGTGGCCATCCATAAAAGCATAATGGAAAGGGGATTTATTTCAGATGATGTGGTTGCAAATGCCCTGGTAGATATGTATGCAAAATGTGGAAGCATACACAACGCACGTGAACTGTTTGACAAAATACCTCAGAAAAATGTTTTCTCATGGACTACAATGATTGCAGGATATGCACACAATGGGTTTGCTGAAAAGGCCTTGGAAACTTTTAAACAGATGCAAATGGCAGGTGTCCAGCCAAATTCCACAACTTTTGCCAGCATCCTCCCAGCTTGTGCCAAAATGGGAGCTTTAGAACAGGGTATGGACATCCATCAAAGCATAATCCAAAGTGGATATTTATTAGATATTATAGTTGAAAATGCCTTAATAGATATGTACACAAAATGTGGAAGCATGCACAAGGCACGTGAACTGTTTGACAAAATGCCTGAGAAAAATGTGGTTTCGTGGACTATAATGATAGCAGGATATACACAAAATGGGTGTGTTGAAAAGGCCTTGGAAACTTTCAAACAAATGCAATTGGCAGGTGTAAAGCCAGACACTACAACATTTTCCAGCATCCTCCCGGCCTGTGCCAAAATGGGAACTTCGGAACAGGGCATGGTCATCCATCAAAGCATAATGGAAAGTGGATTTTCGTCAGATGTTGTAGTTGCAAGTGCTCTAGTAGACATGTATGCTAAGTGTGGACGCATACACAAGGCACTTCAACTGTTCAACAAAATGCCTCAAAGAGATGTGGTCTCATGGACTGCAATGATTGCAGGATATGCACAAAATGGGTTTGTTGAAAAGGCCTTGGAAACTTTTAAACAAATGCAATTGGAAGGAATAAAGCCAAATCCCACAACCTTTGCCAGCATCCTCCCAACCTGTTCCAAAATGGGAGCTGTAGAGCGAGGCATGGACATCCATCAAAGCATAATTGAAAAGGGACTTTTATCAGATGTTGTAGCTACAAGTGCCCTAATAGATATGTATGCAAAATGTGGAAGCATGCACAAGGCACAAGAACTGTTCGACAAAATGCCCGAAAGAAATGTGGTCTCATGGACCACAATGATTGCAGGATATGCACAAAATGGCTTTGTTGGAAATGCCTTGGAAACTTTTAAACAAATGCAATTGGCAGGTGTCAAGTCGAATTCCACAACCTTTGCTACCATCCTCCCAGCCTGTGCCAAAATGGGAGCTGTAGAACAAGGTATGGGAATCCACCAAAGCATAATGGAAAGGGGATTTTTTTCAGATGTTGTAGTTGCAAACGCTCTGGTTGATATGTATGCAAAATGTGGAAGCATTCACAAGGCAAGTAAACTGTTTGATAAAATGCCTGAAAGAAATGTGGTCTCCTGGACTGCAATGATTGCAGGATATGCACAAAATGGTGTTGTTGACAAGGCTTTAAGTCTTTTCAAAGAAATGCCTCAAAGAGATGTGGTGTCATGGAATACAATAATCACAGGATATGCACAAAATGGGTTTGTTGAAAAGGCTGTGGAAGCTTTTCAGCAAATGCAATTGTCAGGTTTAAAGCCAGATTCCACAACCTTTGCCAGTGTCCTCCCAGCCTGTGCCAAAATGGGAGCCTTAGAACAGGGTTTGCACATCCATCAAAGCATAATCGAAAATGGATTTTTGTCAGATATTGTAGTTGCAAGTTCCCTGGTAGATATGTATGCAAAATGTGGAAGCATACACAAGGCACGTGAATTGTTTGACAACATGACTCATAAAAATGTGTTCTCATGGACTGCAATGATTTCAGGATATGCACAAAATGGATTTTGCAATGAGGCTCTCAAACTCTTTGAAGTAATGAAGCACTCTGGAACATACCTTGACCATGTAAGCTTCACCTGTGTTTTATTAGCATGCAGCCATGCAGGTTTAGTGGTTGAGGCCTGTAAATACTTCAATGGCATGAATGACCTTTATTGTATTTCGCCTACAATTGATCACTATGTGTGCATGGTTGACCTTCTTGGCCGTGCTGGCTATCTTAAGGAAACACTAAACTTTATCATCAAAATGCCAATTAAACCTGTGGTGGTTGTGTGGACATGTTTGCTTGGTGCCTGTAGAGCACATAGGAATATAGGGTTAGGAGTATTTACAGCTAATCTTCTTTTTGAGCTGGATCATCAAAATGCTTCGACTTATGTTCTTCTATCAAACATATATGCAGAAGTTGGCAGGTGGGGTGAGGTTCAAATGGTAAGGAGATTGATGAAAGATAGAGGAATTAAAAAGATACCTGGATGTAGTTGGATTGAAGGCCATAAAATAGTACATGCTTTTTGTGTAGGAGACAGATCACACCCACAGACACAGGAGATCTATACAAAGTTGGAGAAATTGTCTTGGGAGATGAAGGCAGCAGGGTATTTTCCGGATTCAAAACATGTACTGAGTGATGTGGAGGACGAGGAAAAGGAATTATTCCTCTGCCACCATAGTGAGAAGTTGGCAATTGCATTTGGTTTGTTAAACACACCCTCTGGGACAACTATTAGAGTCATCAAGAACCTTCGAGTATGTGTTGACTGCCACACCGCAACCAAGTTTATCTCCAAGATTGTTGCAAGACAAATTGTTGTGAGAGATGCAAACCGGTTCCATCATTTCAAACAAGGACAATGTTCTTGTGGAGATTATTGGTAATGCTTTGTGAAACAATCTGTAAAAATAAGATGGCTCTATAACAACATGCAGTGTGTCAGACATACAGCGATAAAAGAAAGGACCAGGTTTTATTTCCAGTTTAAAAAAAAATAAAAAATTCCTAAGCGTTTGGAGATCTAGACCATGCTGTTGACTTTATAAAATCAGATATATAGTGTGCAATATGCATAACTGCCTATATACACTGGTGCGGCATTTGTCAAAGCCCTGTTATGATATCATGGATGTGTCATGACATTAAATTATTTTCAGGAAACTTGCGCATGTCTAGGATGATAAGCTGGAAGAGGAGGTGGTGGAAAAATGGAAAAGTAAAAATGATGTATGCTCGAAGGAAATGGAAAGATGTTTCACCAAAAGGAAATGTAAGAGAAGGGCTTATACTCAATCCAATGTGTGGAGTTGATGGGGAGAGCATCTCTCAATGGTTCTTTACACTAACCTCTGTCATTTTGTATAACCCTTTTGTATTATATTGTGCTAATGTCAGGTCTATCATTTGGGATTGAATTGCGCATACCAGATTATTGATGTAAATTTATAATTGTTCATGGGATTTGGTCTCATTTATTGTTAGAGATTTCTAATGTTGCTTCACATTCTTTTTTAGGAGAGCTAATATGTTTGGGAATTCAGTCTCTTTTTAATTTAATTTGATTTTAATTTGTATATTTATAATTTGAAAATAAATTATTAGAAATTATATATGCAAAATTAAAATTAAAATTTTCATTATATTATAATTGACATATATGGGTATGGTGTCTGAAAAACTTGCATACTTATGTTTACAAATTTTTGTTAGAGAAAAGATAATAGAATCTATTTATGTAGAAGTAAAATCACAGATTACATTGTAATTACGTGTATATGATATTAAGTATTTGGCAAAATGAGGTTTTATCAAATGATACCAGCAAGAGCAAGAGGAGGTCCGGTGGTGACCAAGAGAGCTAAATAGGCTACGTCCCTCCCTAGGGAGCCTAATTTAGGTATGGACAACAAAGGGATTCACATGATTTGTAGTTAAGGTCGAGTGAATAGTGAAGGAATGTATTTGTAGTCACTATATGTCTAAAACATGAGGAATTCAAGATATGAGAACCATAAAAACTTTTAAGCAATGTAATGGAAGACACTTGTAAGAGTGAGAGGAACGTTGTAATTATATATTATAACGTGATCAAATTGAATGCTTTCTTCATGTGTTACAAACCCAAAAAACACTAGCAAAGATTGCATTCCACATGACAAGATATGGATTGGAGTTATATTTATTTAGTTGCATACCTAGCAAATGCTAGTGAAGACTAGATTCAACGTATGAATGAAGACGAAATTTCACATATATGTTGGGCAATTATTTGTCTCCAAAACATGTAGAAGTCCAATTTATAAGTTCAAAATGCTACGCCCATAATCTATAGTATGTATAGGGACATGTGTGGCCAACTCATGGCTTACATAACCTTTCATAATATATCATCACATTTATCTATGATTCTTATATTGTTAGCAAGGTCGGCCTATGGGATAACCATGGCCTAAGTAGAGTATATATAGGACGAGTGGTTAGTCTTTGATCATCATATTCAATTTTTTACTTGTTGCATTGTTGTGGAGGTTGCCTCCTCAAAGTGGTTCAGTCATATATATCAAGTATTATGCTCTTTTGCCAATTAATGTTGTGGATCTGTTTATTCTGTTCATATTTTTGCAATATATATTACCATTGGTGTGAATTATCTAAGTAGTTTCATTACAAAAGATGAAAATAATCTAGATTAAAGAATGTTTAAGCCCATTTATTGTATTTTGTAGTACTTTATTTTATGTGAGGCACATTCGCTAATAGGGTGAGTCCACTATTTCTTTGATTCAAAAAATTTCACTTGTGTACTTGGCAGTTGAGATGCTAGTATTATTGATTATGTCCTTGTCAATGCTATGATGATTCCTTACATTTTGAATTTTCATCTCTCACCTGCGGACCATGTTTGTTTGGCTTCACTCTCTTTGTATTTTCTTCACCCTCATTACTCCCCTCAAGATTCTCCATTATTCACCCAGTTCATAAATTAGGCAACTTTAACGCAAATAGCTACAAGACTACCATGAATAGGCAGAAGTTGGCATACTTTATATCAAAGTTTTTGATGCACTTATTTTCAAGCAATAGGAATGTTGTAGCTTTGGAGGAAGGGGGTGGGCAAGCTTCTCAAGGGATTTTCCAAACTAGTAACCACATTTTTACGCTTTGAACTATCATTGAAAAAGTATTCCAAAAGATTTTTTTTGCTTCATGGACTTTAGAAAGACCTTTGAATCTATGCCCAAGAACTCATTGTCTTAGAGGCTACATAATGTGGATATTTCAAATTTCTTTATTAATACCATTATGAGACTCTCCATGTAATCAATAGGTTAGTTATTAAACAACTCTTTGAATCTCATAGTTTGTTATAATTGGAATCAATTTGGAGAGTCATCTCTTGCAATTCTATGTGGGATCTACATAGAAGTACAAATACAATTGGAATCACTATGGAGAGTCATCTCTTGCAACTCTATGTGGGATCTACATAAACAAGCTTAAAAATATCAGTCTTTGCTATAGAGTACACATGTTGAAGATAATTATACCTTGCATAAGTCTTTATTTATGTCATTTCGATAAATGGATTTACACTAAATTACAACACAAACCCAATTAGTTTTGATTGGGCTAAATAACATGTTCAAAATAGTAATTAGCTTATCTAATATAATCCAATTCCAGAGAAAGAGAAAGACAAGCAAGATTTAGGCTTATCTAATTGTCTTTCATGTTTTGGTGGTATTTGTCGAAAAGTGATTATGGAAATGTTCACTCAGAAGTTAAAAGAAGCTAACTCATAAAATTGATGACGAACATACAATCTTGTTTGGAATGCATGTGTATGTTATGGATAATCTTGACCGTACATTTATGCTTTGGACAATTTGGATCATATAATGACGTTTTCGAAAAAAAATGTAGAAACGCCGAAGATGATTTGATGACTGTGTTCACCTGATTATGATCTCCAAAAGCCTCATCCAGAGTCTTGATATTTTGATTTGACCGCCTGCAAAACAAAAAAAATCTTCTTGCTCTAATTGGGTGAAAATATGTAAAAAATAAAGAAAACAATATGTGTTTTGGGGCATGTGTTACACAAGAGAATCCATCTTGATATTTTTTCAGGGTCTTAGATAGTAACAATGTCAAAAACAAAAAACCTCAATGATCAACAACATGCAAACCCTTGTTTCTAGCATGAACTAATGTGCTTCAATGAATGCTCTAATGATTTCTTTATTTCATCTAGATTGCTTATAAATGCACAATAGATTCATGTGAACAATAAATGAATTCTCTAGATTTCCTTTTTTGTTGATGATAAATAAATTATCTATTGTCATGAACTACAATGATTGTGCATTTTTAGACAAATTAAATTCAAATTAATACCCTATTGGTGCACAAATCGACATCAAACAATCACAAAGTGAAAAAATGGAACAAAGAAAGGGAGCGAACCCTTACCCGAGGGGGGCCACACAAGTTTCTCAAAACGAAACACTAATGTTTAGACATGTCTAGACCATTGGTGCACATTTCTTATGGATGCCTAAAGCGACGAGAAATCAGGGGATAGAGAACATAACTATAGGAGGTTGGAAAATTGGTCACATAGAAACCACTAAAAGTTGAAAATCTGGGGTCAATAATATGTGAAAAAAATGAAATAAGAACCTTCAAATTGATATCATTCATCCCATTTAAGATTAGATATATTTAGAAATATTTGTACTAGTTTACAATTAGTTTCTACAATGAAAATGGTTAAATAAAACAGAAAATATGGCTACACTGTATCTAATCTTACATTGCAATATTCTGAAACAAATTAACCCTCTCACGTATTTACCCATATGCGAATGCCATTCCCATCCACTGCACATCTCACTCTCACTCTCAGAGCACTATGTAGAGAAGGTTGGTTGAAACAGGCGCCGCACATTGTGCTTACCACCCACAATCACCCCGTAAACTCTTCTACATACTTACTACCATTGCAGACCTGCATTTCCAAGAAAGCGCTTTCAGAGGGTAAGCAAATCCACTCCCACATCAATCACAGTGAATTTCAGTTTTCCCCACACAAACTATTACAAAACACTCTTATACGCATGTATACCCAGTGCGGATGTTTAGTAGATGCACGCCAAGTGTTTGACCAAATGACTGAACGAGACCTCTTCTCATGGAATATCATAATTGCAGCTTACAGAAAACATGGATTTCCTCACGAGGCATTGACACTGTTTCACCAAATGCAACGAACCGGTGTCTCACCCGATCAGTTCACCTTTGCCAGCGTACTGCCAGCCTGTACCAAAATAGGAGCTTTGGAACAAGGCATGGATATCCATCAAAGCATAATCAAAAGCGGTTTTTGGTCAGATGATGTAGTTGCAAGTGCCCTGGTAGACATGTACGTGAAATCTGGAAGCGTAAACAAGGCACGTGAACTGTTTGACAAAATGTCACAAAGAGATGTGGTCTCATGGACTGCAATGATTGCAGGATATGCACAAAATGGTGTGCTTGACGAGGCTTTAAGACTTTTCAAAGAAATGCCTCAAAGAGATGTGGTCTCATGGTCTGCAATGATTGCAGGATATGCAAAAAATGGATTTGTTGAAATGGCCTTAGAAACTTTTAAACAAATGCAATTGGCAGGTGTCAAGCCAAATTCCACATCCTTTGCCAGCATCCTCCAGGCCTGTGCCAAAATGGGAGATGTTAAAAAAGGTATGGGCATCCATGAAAACATAATCGAGTGTGGATTTTTGTCAAATGTCACCGTTGTGAATGCCCTGATAGACATGTATGCAAAATGTGGAAGTACCCACAAGGCACGTGAACTGTTTGACAAAATGGCTCAAAGAGATGTGGTATCATGGAATGCGATGATCACAGGATATGCACAAAATGGTGCGCTTGAAGTGGCTTTAAAAATTTTCAGCGAAATGCCTCAAAAAGATGTGGTCTCATGGACTGCAATGATCGCAGGATATGCACAAAACGGGTTTGTTGAAAAAGCCTTGGAAACTTTTAAACAAATGCAATTGGCAGGTGTCAAGCCAAATTCCACAACCTTTGCCAGCATCCTCCCAGCCTGTGCTAAGATGGGAGCTGTAGAACAAGGTATGGACATCCATCAAAGCATAACTGAATTTGGCTTTTTGTCAGATGTCATAGCTGTGAATGCCCTGATAGACATGTATGCAAAATGTGGAAGCACACACAAGGCGTGTGAACTGTTTAACAAAATGGCTCAAAGAGATGTGGTATCTTGGAATGCAATGGTTGCAGGATATGCACAAAATGGGTTTTTGGAAAAGGCTGTTGAAACTTTTAAGCAAATGCTATTGTCAGGTGTAAAACCAGACTCCACAACCTTAGCTAGCATCCTCCCAGCCTGTGCCAAAATGGGAGCTTTAGAACAGGGTATGGACGTCCATCAAAGCATAATTGAATGTGGATTTTCATCAGATGTCATGGTTGTGAATGCCCTGATAGACATGTATGCAAAATGTGGAAGCACACACAAAGCACGTGAATTGTTTGACAGAATGGCTCAAAGAGATATAGTATCATGGAACACAATGATTTCAGGATATGCACAAAATGGCTTTTGCAAAGATGCTCTTAAACTCTTCGAAGTAATGAAGCACTTTGGAACATACCCTGACCATATAAGCTTTGCTTGTGTTTTATTAGCATGCAGCCATGCAGGTTTAGTGGATGAGGGCTGTAAATACTTCAATGGCATGAGTGGCTCTAATTGCATTATGCCTACAATTGATCATTACGTGTGCATGATTGACATTCTTGGCCGTGCAGGCTATCTTGAGGAAACTCTAAACTATATCATCAAAATGCCAATTAAACCTGTGGCATTTGTGTGGACCTGTTTGCTTGATGCCTGCAGAGCACATAAGAATATAGAGTTAGGAGTATTTACAGCAACTCTACTTTTTGAGCTGGATCCTCAAAATGCTGCGACATATGTTCTTCTGTCAAACATCTATGCAGAAGTGGGCAGGTGGGATAAGGTTCAAATGGTAAGGAGATTGATGAGGGAGAGAGGAATTAAAAAGATACCTGGATGTAGTTGGATTGAAGGGCATAAAATGGTACATGCTTTTTGTGTAGGAGATAGATCACACCCACAGACACAGGAGATCTCTGCAAAGTTGGAAAAATTGTCTTGGGAGAAGAAGGCAGCAGGGTATTTAACAGATTCAGAACTCGTACTGAATGATGTGGAGGAGGAGGAAAAGTAATTATTCCTCTGCGACCATAGTGAGAAGTTGGCAATTGCATTGGGATTTTCAATCACACTCCCTTGGACAACTGTTAAGAGTCATCAAGAACCTTAGAGTGTGTGTTGACTGCCACACCGCAACCAAATTTATCTCCAAAATTGTTGCAAGACAAATAGTTGTGAGAGATGCAAACCAATAACATCATTTTAAACGCGGACAATGTTCTTGTGGAGATTATTGGTAATGCCGTGTGAAGCAATCTGTAAACATCGGCTGGCACTATAAGAAGGTGGACTGTGTCAGACCTGCAGTGATAAAGAAGGGACCAGATTTTATTTCCAGTTTCTCAAAATTGTTTTTTTCTGAAGTGTTGGAGGTCTAGACCTTACTGTTGAATTTATAAAATCAAATGTATAGTATGCAATGTGCATCACTGCCTTTATACATTGATGGGGCATTTGTCAAAGCCCTATTTTATGATATCATGGAGGTGTCATGGCATTGAACTGTTTTCAGGAAACTTATGCATGTCTGGGATGACACGCTGGAGGAGGAGGTGGAGAATAGGAAAAAGAAAAAGGAGTGGTATGCTCGAAAGACATGGAAAGATGCTTGTCTAAAAGGAAATGTTAGAGAAGGGCTTACAATCAATCCAATGCTTGGAGATGATAGGGATAGCATCTCTTGATAGTTCTTTACACCAACCTTTGTGACTTCATATGGTCCTTTTGTCTCGAGTAATTGTATTGCATTGTGCTCTATCAATTGGGATTGAAGTACACGTACCAAATTATGTATGCAAATTTATATATGTTCAAGTGGATTTTGTCTCATTTATGGTTAGTGATTTCTAATGTTACTTCACATCCATTTAATTTATCTTGATTTCAATCTCTGATGATGATTGGTGTAGCATGTTCCAAGCGAGTATAACCATTGACTCCGCCCGCCTCCCCCAAACAACATCCACTTCCTCAATATTATCAATATAGAATTTATCCTCGAGCACATAATTTGTCACCAAAAGTTACACATTATTCACTATTCTTAGGCGTTACAATGCTTCATTGCCCTGAAACCTAGATGAGAAAACTCTCCAATGTGTCTGAATGGAAATCCATCCTATGGACTTGTTTCTTATCCAAAATATTAAGTGTGATATTAAAAATGATGACATAACTCATGGATCTCCAATGTAAACACCATCAAGTACTCGGACAATAGAGAGATTCGTCAATAAAAACATTGTATTAACTGTGTCTAAGATACAAGGTATGTGTGCAACCAACAATGGTTGCACTATAACAAGGCTCTCTAAAATACGTCTCCAATAGCTCAAGGGATGATTCTAAGCTCCATTACCTTCCATAAAAACACAAAGTATTTTTATATAAAAAAAGTAAGATAGTGAGAGCTAATTATTGGTAGAATAAAATGTGGGATCATTCCCCAAGTTACACCTATCCTTTCTGACACATGAGGATAACTAACACATTAATTGTGCATTTAATAATTATGTGCACAGAATAAATCACATTGGTAACACATCTACTTAAATTGGACTTCACATCAAGTATAAATATGAAACACTTCAACAACACGCCCTCCCTGCCGCCCGCCTCCGCCCTGCAGCCCCCCTAAAAATCAGCTTAGGTGATGTGGTAAAAAAATAAGTTTTATGCATATAAGTATGGATCCCGACAACTAGCCTCGATGAGGTAACCATCTACAACGAAAGAGCGAAAAGAACAATAACATTGTTAAAGTAAATGTCTGCCGAATTTCATGAATCCTTCAATGGAATGAATCAAAAGTAACTTCCATGAATCTCATTATGTGAACAAAAGTGACTATTGGTGTGTGTTCCATATGAACATAATGCATGGTGAAATGATTGCATGAGTGCTATGGAGCTCCTCTGGGAAACGACCAAATTGAAAATGGAGTGTTATGGAACTCCTCTAAGAAGCAACCAATCTCTGCATGTGCTAGGAACAATCACTAGATACATAGCATACTCAAAAGAACTAAGCAGGGATTAGCAATACACAAAAACCCGCTTCTTTGTCCTCCCCTCGCCTCCTTAATGCTAACTAGGGAGTCAAAATAAAGCAACTCAATATCTCCAAAAGTGTCGATGTTGTAGGTGTGTATAAAAAACACTAGAAAATCTCCATGCGAGAGTGCCCAATATGCCACATAAAGACAAAATACAAGTTGAAAAAAAACAACCTTTGAATGAACCCAAATCCAACTTGTAGCTAGACATAGGATTTAACAACTCATCGCAATGCACTATAAAAACTCAAAATTTGGTCATTAAAACATGTCAAATGAGATGAAATGGTCGTTTTCCTTCCCATTGATGGATCATTCTTATCCCTATGAATTATCCAAATCTATGGTGAGCGCAACCTACATGGCTTGACAAATGAGCTCACAGTGTCAGATTCAGGGAAAGTGAAAGTCAAAATTGACTTTCTCTAGCACTTTGAACATAATGGAAATGTTTGATACACACCAAAATCACTCAAATGAAAAGTGGCTGAAAATATCTTCCGTAGAACTCCTCCATATGTAGATCTGCAATTGTTACTTGAATCCAATTGAATGAATGAACTGGATTGGATAAAAAAGATGGGAGTTGCGAATAACTTCTCATAGACGTTGATGAAGAGAAAACAATATATATTCTTGTTGTTTGAAGATTGTTAAGGATTGAAGCTTTGGAGTTCCTGAGGCTCCTCTACTCTTTCTCCTCTTGATCATCCTAACAACCGAGCTTTGAGAGCAATAGGGATCTCCTCGAAAACACTCTTGTTGATCTTCTTAAGAAATTTTGCTTTGATACCATATAAAAAATGACAACATAGCCCATGGATCTCCAATATAGACACCATCAACATAAAGTATTCAAACAAGAGAGAGAATCACCAATAAAGACACATTTTATTAACTATGTGTAATATACAATGTATGCGTGCAATCAACAAAGGTTACACTATAATAGGGCTCTCTGAAAGACTACATCTTCACAAGCTAAGTAGCTAACTCTAAGCTCCATTACCTTCAACAAAAACACAAGATTATTATATAAGAAAAGTAAGATGTGAGTGAGAGATTATTATTGGTGAAGTAAAAGGTAGAATCATTCCCCAAGTTATACCTAACCCTTTTCACACATGAGTATAACTACCACATTAATTGTGCATTTAATAATTGTGTGCACATAATAAATCACACTTTGGTAACACATCTATCGAAGATGGACTTTATATCAAGTGTGAATGTGACACACTCCAACATGTCCTTCCTAGATCAACCAAGAACAAAAGCCAATCTTTCTTGATATGGACAAAGAACTTAAAGGTGTCTAGATGGTCCAACCCTATTATTACAGTCAATGACATTGATGGTTCCCTTGTTTCTAATCAAAAAGGGGATGAATTTTCTGCTTCATACTCTACATCAAGGTGATTGAGGATATCCTCATTATCAAACTCTACTTGTAGATCAAATGGACATACATTTTACACAATATCAAACTTGTTTGTGTTACATACATGAGACCCTTGCTTCATGGTTGAGTATACTTACATTAAGGGTTTACAACAATGGACATAGGTGCAAACTAAAGACCAAAGTTTTTTAATGATGAAGACTCAAATTTTCCCTCATCCTAAAAAAAGTAAACAATTTATGGTAGTAGCTACTATTATTTTAGTTTTTATGGCATCGATATGTTTTTCCACTCTTCTAACCACAATAAAATCCCTTTCGAACGATTCTAGTTCAAAGATCCTTACCCTTGTTTGAGTCTCAGCCTACATGTTGGAAAGATATACCTTCCACACTTTATTCGAAGAAAGCTTGGCCTTAGACTTCAAAACTTAGAATTTTCTTGTATACTCCCCCCACAACCATATACTTTATGAGAAAAAAGTGCATTAACTAGAAAAGTCCCCTTCGGGTTTGTAAAAATCCACTCTCTCTCCATGTGTAGGCAACACTATTCAAATGTTGTAAGAACGCATTAAACTTATCATCTTACCTTTCAATCTTTTGCACTCTAAAGGCCAATTTGAACTTGTTAAACCATGTGTAGAGCTCCATCCCACTTCTAAAGACATATTGTGGGATCTTCATTTGTAGATTGAAAGAGGGACAATGCAAGCTTTCCGCCTTTTCCTATTCATCATCTAGTGGAACATGATTAGAATCCCCCCAAGGGTTGATATCCTCATCTTCATCATTTGGTTGTTCTTCCTACTTTCCTAAGGAACAAATCTCCCTTTGAACCTCATTGGTGAACTCAAAAAATAACCCATATTCATCTCATCCTTGGTCGCAGACTGTGAATTGTTTCTTGGATAAACTCCCATTGGCATTTTGGAAATAGTTGTGATAATCATTTGAAGCTCTAATACCACTTCTTGTGTTCCAAATAACAACAAAAATGACATAGCAAATATAGAGTAAATAATTTGATCAAACAAAAAAATTGGAGCACTTGCTCACTTGAAAGTGGATTGCAATTGCAAATCCTTTTATAACACAGGTTCTCGCACAATGGCAACTCTTTGTTTGCATTAGAAGTTGAAATGGTAAAAGATACATTATTTAGAGGTTTTCCACCTTTTTAAAATCACAAGAAACCCTATTGAACTCATGACTCACCCTTCACTAACTCTAGGCCCCCAAAATGTAACAACCTAATAATAAGGCGAAGACTAAAGACAAATCTAGAGATGAACATATGTTGTACCTAGATACAAAACAAAATTATCCGAGGCACATTCTCTAATTGGGTGAGTCCCCTTCTTCTCTTCATTCTAGAAAATTCACTTGTTTCATTGGTAGTTGAGAGGCTAGTGTGGTTGATTATGTCATTTTCAATAGTAAGATGATTCCTCACATTTAGGATTTTCAACCCCAGTTTCCCCTTTCCAATCTTGAATTTTTGGCTTCATTCTTTTTGCATCTTCTTTGCCCTCATTACTCCTTCCCTCAATATTCTCCATTATTCAACCCGTTCATAAATTAGGCAACTCTAGCACAAATCAATACAATATTATCATGATTAGGCAAAAGTTGGCAAACTTTATGTGAGAGTCTTGGATGCACTAATTTTCAAGCAGTGAAAACGTTGTTAATTTAGAACAAGGGGGTGACCTAGCTCCTAAAGGGATTTCCAAACTATTATGATCCAATAAGATTTGGGATTTCGATTCAACTCATGACATTCAAGTGTGTTTTACCTTATTTTGGATTAATTATCTAAATGAGCATAGTTTTTTTGAATATTAAGATTGTAATGAAACAAAATGGAAAGAAAAAATTAAGGTGGAGATCTACAATGGGGAGACGAATAGTCACCCTCCATTGGTGGTGCTCCATGCTTGCTTTTGTCTCTCTTGGTTCCCTTTGCCTTCTTAGTGCTTGTATGGTTATTTGTCTTTTGGTGGTCAAGGGAGCTTTATGGTTGTGGTGCTCATCTCGGTCTTTCATTATTTTATGTTTGATGTTTATGGTTTTTGCTAAGTGTTTACGTTGATTAAACCATATGGTTTTTTGTTTTATGTGCCCTCCTCCCTGCTTCCCTCCTTGTCTATACTTGTAGGGGATGTTAGTGAATGCATTTATTTCTTGTGGCTTATGGAGGTGGATGGCTGAAGTGTTTTGAATTGTGCGGGGAGTCAATATGATGGAAGCTTTAATGGAAATGGTTGCCCTTTAGCTTTAGATAAAAATTACCCTGAGTCGAGTAGTTCATAAGTTAGTGTTGAGAAGAGTGGTAACCCAAAAAAAAAATTCAGCGAAGTTCTTCAACAGGAAGAGTCTACCAAGCGTACATAAGGTGCAAAATTTGTTATTGGCTCAAGCAACATGTCTAAGGATGGACCACGAGGAAGCAGTGAGGGACAAGACGATAAGCAGGTAAGTGCCCTAGCTCTGGTAAAACCCTTTTCTTGCTTCTCAATTCGTCCATGGAACAATATTTGCATAGGGAAGAATCTTGGTTGAAAAATATAGGGGTCTTTTTTGTTTGTTTGAATAGGAATGCCCTTCCTTCAAGGATTTCTTTTGATAACTGGCTTAATTCGATTTGGGGTAAGAAAATGGGAATATAGGTTAGTTTCTGCAGAAAGTTCAAAAAAAGGGGTTTTCATAGTTCTATTTAGAAATTCAAATATGGAGAGAAGAGTTATTAACAAACCCTTGTGGAATGTGGGATGAAAAACTGTCCCTTGGAAACCTAATTTGGACTGTCGGGATTTAATTTTTAAAGTGGCCTCAAATGGGTAGATATTTCATACGTTCCTCTTCAATTGTGTAATTTTCTTCCTCGAGCCCTTAAACCTCTAGGAGAGGTGCTTAGGGTTGAGGATTCCAGATGTTCTTTAGCCCACATGAATGCTATTGTTCTAATATCTCTAGATCCCTTGGAAGTTTTTTCGAAAACCCTTGTTTTTGATATTAATGGGAGCTCTTGTATTTGTCCTATTCAAGGGTTGGGAGGACTTAATGCTTATTTTTTTTGTAAAAAAGATGGACAAATGAGGAAAAATTTCCCTTTGTTGTCCTTTAATAAAAGCTTTGATAAAGAATCTCAAAAAGGCCCCAAGCTCAATAACAAAGAAGTTTTATATAATCCTCTCCCTTCTTGAATGGATGATTTGGAAATTACCGATAACCACAATTTTGATTTTGAAATCATTGAAGGCAAAACAACCCTTGGTGGGTGCCATGGAGTAGATGGTTGTGTAATTTCTAATGTAATTTAAGAGGTCACTTGCTTGAATGGAATTGGGGGGTCACACACAATTGAGACTCCCCCTCCTGAAGATACTACTATACATATTGTTGGCAAGGAGGTTAACCAGACCACATTGTTGGTTCAGACCATGCTGCCTCCTGCAACCATAAATTTTCAACAGCTTCATGATGAAGTTATGGTTGATATTGATCCCTTTTCTAAAGGGGGAACCTTTAATGATCTTGTGGGCCCCCATGTTGACAAGGAGAATAACATAAATTTGGTCCTTGGCAACAATATTGAACTTTGTCCTGCAACTTGTTTGAAAAGTTTCCCCCCTTGAGAACCTTGTCCCCAGTAGGGAAATATTGCTTCACTATGTTCTTGTGGATAATATATTTGTGGTTCAAGGTAATCCTAATACTAGGGAAATTTGATCTTCTAAAGGGTCCGGTAAAAGACTTAAAACTGACCCTTTGCTAAAATCCCCCAAAGAACATGTTTTTGTTATAGATGAAAAAAAAAGTTAAAGAATGGATGATGGGAGGTGGAAATGGTAGTAGTAAAAAGAGGAATACAGAGAATTAGGTTCTTTCATGTTTTACAAGGTTGTACCATAATAAGGGGGGGTAAATCCCCTAATTTGACTAAGTAATTTTGTTGATGGATATGCACAATGTCAGCTAGAATGTAAGGGGCCTGGAATCCCCGAACAAAAAACCTATAGTTAGACAGTTCATAACTTGTAGAGAAAAGCTTTGTTTTCTTTTTCTTCAAGAGGTTAAAGCTATTGGGTCTACAATTTCCTCTATCTTAGGTTTTAATTGGCCTAACTCCATTCATTTTCCATTAATCATTGTAGAGGTAAAGTTGGTGCATCAATTCTAATCAATCATCTTTGGGGGAAATATATTGTTGAGCATGGCACTTCTCCCTGCAACCGGATGGTTTGGGTTATTTTTAATAAGTAGAGAAAATTCTTTGGTATTTGTAATATATATGCCTTTAATGATTATAGGTAAATAACAGAACTCTGGAACTGGCTAGCTACTAATTTGAAAGACATGCTCTGGGTTTTTGGTGGGGATTTTTATATGATTGAGGACAGAGAGAACAAACTGGGTGGTGACCTGCCCTTGGAAAGACAATGAACTACTTTTTTGTCTAAATTTAATAAATTGTATAAAGTGGCTGACCCCTTTAACAAAGGTAAATTACAAAGTAAAGGTATTTGGTATACTTGGTGTAACAACCAGGTCAATTCTAAAAGGCTTTATTCTAGACTTGACAGAGTCTAACTGTGTAAAGATTCATTTGATACTTGTTTGGAAGGAGATGGTAATGTTGTTAATATTATTACTTTCACTATCTTTGACCATCATCCTATTGTGCTCAGATTTTCCCTTATAAATGATGAAAAGGGTGAGAAAACTACCATGAAAGGGTTGTATAAATTCAATGTTTCCCATCTTGAAGACAAGGACTACATGGATGGTAGATGTTCTGCATGGAACATTGGTAAATTTGCTTGCGACTCTGATTCTAAAATTGATAACTAGAATAACTCTATGGATTTGACTAAAAAGTTTGCAAGATTTTTTGGTCAGCTAAAAGTTAAGAGGAGAAGGAAATCCTTTAGAATTATTTAGGAATGGCTTATTCAGGTGGAATCTACCTTGCAAGATGATCCAACTAACTCCTCCATGCTAGATATCCTTTCTAATGTTAAGCATCATATTAGGAAACATCAAATTTATTCTAATAGAGGTGCTAAGATTCGATCCAGGGTTAACTGGGTTAATCTTGGAGATTAAGGCTCTAATTTGTTTTCCATTTTTTGAAGGCTAAGCATCAAAGCCATAAGATCTATGAAATTAAGGTTGATAATAAGATTCTGGTTGACTCCGAATTGATCAAAGAGGCCTTCGATTTTTCCTCCAAGTTGTTTTTGGCTGATGAATTGAATAATTAGACTGAACAGAGCAGAGTTATATGTGAAAATATCATTCCAAAAAAGATCTCTTCCATCCAAGTTGTGTTCTTGGATAGAAATATCTCTTTGGATGAAGTTAGAGGTGCTATTGATTCATTGAAGGTTGATAAGACCTAGGGATTGATGGTTTCCCTATAGAATTCTACAAAGCTCATATGGACTAGATTGTTCCAGAGTGCTTAGATGTCTATAAGGAAGTATTTTTTGTTGGCTCTCTGGGTTCAGAGATTAATAAAGGGGTAAATAAGCTCATACCAAAGGAGGGTGATCTATCCTTGGTAAAAAATTGGAGGCCTACTCTTCTCAATGTTTCCTATAAAATTTTGACAAAAATCTTGGTAAACAGAGTTTCTTCCCTGCTACCTCGATTGTTTATGTGACTCAAACAAGGTTTGTGGAATGAAGATATATCCTCGATAACCTCATTGCAATTTTGGAGGGCATGTATTGGGCTTAGGAGTCTCAAAAGGATATTGGGATGGTTCTTTTTGACTTTGAAAAAGCTTATGACAGAATTGAGTGGTCCTTTATTGAAGAGCGCTTAGAGCTTTTGGTTGTCAGGGGAAGTTCTATAGAATGCTCACTATGATTTTCAAAAATGCCTCAGCTATTATTGAGGTTAATGGAGAAACCATAGACTCTCTTCTTTTGCAAAGATTTATTATACAAGGACATCCTCTTGCTCCTTTTCTCTTTGTTATGGTTGTTGATGCTTTGCACTACTTGCTAAGAACTGCTATGGTTGGCCCAACTGTTAAAGGTATCTAGCTTCCAAATAATTCATAAATGATTGATGTTTTATTTGTTAATGACTCAACTCTATTCATTAGCCTCTTCAGGGACAATTTGATTAAGGTGGATATAAGACTGAAAATATATTGCTTAGCCTTAGGATCTAAAGTTGCTATGCATAATTCTTATATGATTGGTTAGAGTAAGCACCAACCAGATTGGCTCTTGGAGTTTGGTTGGGAATGGAAGGGTCCTTTTCAGATGGTTAGATATTTGGGTATTCCCTTTGCCCTTGTTCCTTCTCTAAAGTAGATGTGGGAGTGGGTCTACACTAAAATTAACAAGAAAATTAAAAAGTGGCATGGCCATCTTCTCTCTCTCTCGGGCAGAACCCAGGTTTGTTAGAAAATCCTCTCTTCCTATAGTATTTATTATGCTCATTATTTACTCTTAAATAAACTCCACATCAATTTGCTTCACAAGATTATCAGGGATTTTCTATGGTCAGATGATAAATGGAATAGGAAAAGGCATGATGTTGTGTGGAAGTTACGCTGCAAGCCTAGAGATATTGGTGGTCTTGGTCTAAAAGACCTGCGTATCCAATGTATTACTTTAGTTGTTAAGTGGATAATTAAGGCTTTCAAGGATGATGAGCCTTGGAAGGTGTTGGTTAGAAACAATATTCTGAGAGGTTTTCTTAAAGGTAAGATAGGTTGGCAAGTTCTTCATATTATTAACATTCTTCTTGGCCATTGTTCTTTTAAAGTTGTTGGATCACCTATATTTTGTTCCATTTGGAAAGCATGGGACTTGGTGAAGTACCTTATTACTGCCAAACATATTTTTAGTTGGATGGATACTTGTTGCCAAGGGTATAGATCCATTTGTTGGTATCTCTCCCTCAACAATCAGTCTCTTGCTCTTACTAGAGGGTGTTCTGCCTTGGAATGGTATAAGAAAGCCTTGCGGGATTTCAAAGATCACTTTGTTGTTGATGATTGGGCCTCTTGGAGTATTATTAAATACAAATATCATATTCCTACAACCCAACGTAGGATGTATTCTATGTTGAGTAAAGCGCTCAAGGCCAATAATTTTGTGACTCTTTTGAAAAATGAAAATGAATTCTAGGATAGTGTCAAATGGATCAAAGGATCTCCTCTCCATGAGTTATCCACAATAATAGTATATAATAAGCTTTCCTTCCCTAATCCTCCTTATCTTATCCTAAACCATGTTTGGAATGCTTGTGATCCTCACCAGAGTTGGACTTTTAGATTTAATGTTATTTGGGCTTCTTGTTTAGAACCTAAAAAGTCTTGTTTTAGGTGGATGTTATATAATAAGTTGGTTGTGGGTGAGGTTATTGTCAAATGTGGTGATTTTCTCCCTTTTGTCTTGTGTGTAGTGATGTTGAGTCCATTGAGTACATGTTTTTTACATGTCGATATGCAAATAAAATTTAGAAATCTTATCTACAAAGTTGATCTATTGTCTTTGGGTGTGATATTACTTGGTTTATTATAGCTTTTTGGCTATGTCTGCTCTAAAATGAAAGTTCACCCTTTTTTTCATAAATTTTGGCTTGTGTTTTATACTGATTTTTTTTTTGCTTTTATGTAAACAAAGGAATTTGGACATTTTTCAAGCTATAGCTAGGGTTCTTACTAACTTCGCAGTTGAAGTCGTTGTCAAGTTTGTTGTTGTGCAGATATATCTCTAGCTCAAAATTCCATAGAGCCATCTTGAACTTTTATTAAAGACAGGTCTACTAAAAGTGTCCTCAGAGTTTTTAATTAATTATGATGGATATCCGAAGCTCAGCGCTCACCCTATTTGGGGTATCTCACATTCTATTGCTGCAGAGGTGCTTGTATTTGAATATGAGTGGACTTGCATCAAGGATTCATACTTTGACCGAGCTGAGGATCCTATCCGCTCTTGGGTTAACTCCTCGGAGTTGGATAAGAATGACACACAAAGCTGGGTTGAAGCAACCAAGAATTTAATGGTTTATAGTAAAAGCCCTAGCCCAATTGTACAAAAGAACATTTCTCGTAATACCCTGGATGGAGATGATTATATGGATTTGGATATTGTTGCTATGATGTTTGATGCTAGCTCTCCTCCGATTTTGTCTGTGGAAGGTCTTGTGCTCTCTCTTCCTAACGATGATGAACAAAAATAGACTTGGAAGCGCATACACAAGAATTTTAATAGTTTTACAAACAGATTAGAAAGAATGGTTGATACTAGGGGTATTCAAGGCACTATTGAAGTGGTGAATTTCATTAAGGAAAACAAAATTGGACCCCTATTGGAAAAGGTGGACTGCTACTTTCTACCAAAATATGATTTGATTGAGGAATATCAAAAGGGCCCTGAGTTCCCTATTCAATTGGGCCCTATTTTTTATTCTAGTGGTGCTACTAATAGGAGCGCACCAGATGCTTGACTTTTATGGGCTTTTTGTGTGATGTTGTTTTCTTTTTTGTGTTTTGGTTGTATTTCCTTTATGTTGGTGCCTCTTGCATGAGGCTTTTTTATATTGATATATCGGTTACTATTGACTGTTGGTGTATAACTTGACATTTGTCTGCTTACAAGATAGAACTATTGGGTTTTCACCTTTAGGTGTTCAGTCTTTTGTGAACGATGTCTCAATCATATATATATATATATATATAGAGAGAGAGAGAGAGAGAGAGAGAGAAAATATGAATGTTATAAGCCGATGTTGTTAAGCACAAGCTTATACTGAGAGGGGGGGTGAATCAGTATAAGATATTTTTTGACTTTCGACTATTAATCTTAAATTTGAAACCTCAAATTACTCCGCAATAAATATATTCAAATCAATCAAAGAATACAATGCAAAACCACACAATGCAAATAGACACAGATTTGCATGGAAACCCTTTCGGGAGAAAACCACGGAGAAATTCTCTTAATATAAATATTCGTAGGCACCAACCTACAGGAGCACTGACCCCTTTCAATGAGCACCAACTCAGCAAGAGACACCAATCTCTTCAAAACGAAGGCACCAACCTTCTCAGAAAAAATCACTCTTCTATCTCAAATTTGTTGTCAAAACAACAGATGATAGAACACTTGTTTTATCTCTTTTAGATTCGATCTACACTTGAGTGTTTTCGCTGCTATACTCTTCCTTATACTTGCTGATTTTTTCTTTTCAATATTCTCACAAAACTTTGCCTTTAAAAATTATGCTCTTCTTTTATATATCTTCTACTTTCGAATCTACTCTTTTGCCATTCGTTATGGACTTATTTATAATCCACGAAAAGCCACAAATTAAGGTCGTGACTCTTCAAGTGAAAAGGTCCTTTTGAACGGTCACACCTCCTCCCAATAGGTCGGCCAAGGTTGACAATTCCATCAACATTTCCGTCAACAATTTCGTTCACTTTCGTCGACACTTCCATCAACAATTCCGTTCACTTCCGTCGACATTTTCGTTCAATTCCAGCAACAATTCCGTTCACTTCTGTCGACATTTCCGTTCACTTACAGCCATCAATTCTATTCACTTCCAGCAATCAATTCCGTTCACTTTCGGCAATAGTTCATTTGACATCAATGACAATATTCCAACAATCTCCCCCTTTGTCATTGATGGCAACCACATACTGAAACTGCTCCCCCTTGCTGCACTGTCTCTTCTGTTTGAGTCCCCCCTTTTTTTTTCCGTTGTAGTTCCCCCTTTCTGTGACATCCTCTTTCTGTACTTCTCCCCCTTTGACATCAATGGCAAAGGGTCTATCCAAGAGCTAGTACTTAGCTCCCCCTTAGTTGATGCTTCCCTTCAGTGGCAAGACGCAAAAGAAATTACTCCCAACTTCTGTCGTAGGTACTCAAATGTTTCCTTTGGAAGTGGCTTAGTGAAGATATCTGCCATCTGACCTTAGACATTTTATTTTCAGCTCTTTTTCATTTTCTACTAATGCCTTGAAAGCTTTAAACTTTTCAAATGCTTCTTATTTTTCTTTTAGAAAGGCTACCCATGTCATTCTAGTATAATCATCAATGAGCAACATAAAGTAGCTCTCACCTTGCATGCTTTCAGTTCTGGTAGGACCACAAAGATCCGTATGAATCAGCTCTAGTGGTTTGGTGGTCGAATATTCCTTCGTTCTGAACCTTGTTCTGGTTTGCTTCCCGTGTTGGCATTGCTTGCATAGAGTGCTTGAAGGTTTTGTTATCTTTGGCATATCTCGCACACCCTGTTTGTTGCTAATTTTCACAAGATTATCAAAATTTATGTGCCCTAACCTTCTATGCCATAGCCAACTTTCTTCAACTTGACTCAAACAACATTTCTCTCCTCTCATTTCTCTAAGCATGTATAGGTTGTTTGTGGTTCTATGAGCATCTGCAATTAGTTCTCCCGTGTCTCTTTTTCTGATCTCACAACCTTCAGAAAAGAACTTGAGTGTGTGTCTTTGATCACACATTTGGCTAACACTTAGAAGATTATGCTTTAACCCTTTCACATATAACACATTTTCTGTTTTGGTTTTTCCATTATCGAGACTAAGTGTACCTTTACCTGTTATTCTGGCTGTAGTGTTGTCTCCGAACTTCACCGTGCTTTCATTGACCTTTTTTAACGAGATGAATTTGCTTTTATCTCCAGTCATGTGTCTCGAACATCCGCTATCAATGAACCATTGTTGTCCTTCATCTCTAGCATGGAATGTTGTTTGAACAATTATGGATTCTTCTTGCTTCTTCTTCCAGATCTTTGATGGTTCTCTTTTCTTTATCACTGGAGCTTTGAACTTTTGATCTTGTCTTACAGATTCAAAAACACTTCTACAATAATGTGCTATATGTCCATAGTTGTTGCACTTGTAACAAACTATAGCTTCATCAAAGTTTGATAAGGGAGCAAACAAATTGTAGTTTCTGTTCGAAGCTCCATAGGTTCCTTTGTTTCTACTCCTGACTTCAATATCCTTGGCTCTCTTTCTACAATCTAATTTCTTATGACCAAAATAATTGCAATAATAACAATATCCATCAAAATAATTACCAAACTTGGTTTTATTTGTATATCTTGGAGCAAATGGTCTTCTGAAGTTTTGTTCTCCTTTGCTTTCTTTGTTGATAGAGTTGGTTTTTGTATTCTTGGCTTCTTCCTTCTTGGTCTCCTTTTTCATTGGTTCCTTAAGAGTTTCAACGTAGCTCTTATCTTTCTCTTTTTCTTTCTCATACCCAATGCTCGACTTGTTAGATGGTGATCTTTGACTCTCTAGAATCTTATTCAAAACTTGAGTGCTTTTCTCAAATTTCAATTCACTTGTTATTTTAGAATTCGCCTTTTCTAGATCCCTTTTTAAAACATCTATTTCAAATTCATACCTTTCACAGTCTTCTCCTTTCTTCTTTAGTTGATCCGTTAGATCTTTTTCAATTTTCTTTGCTTCTTCGATTTGGACTTTTAGATCAGCAATTACCTTGTTTGATTCCTCAAAGACTTGTGATGTCTTCGTTTTGAAGTCTTGATTCTCTTCTTCATATTTTCGGAGTTGTAACTTTAGTTTCTGATTCTTCTTCTTAAATGCTTTTATTTCTTCCAATGCGCAAATAAGTTCTTCTTCAAGGTTCACTTCACCTTCTTCTTCCATGTCTTCGTCTTCCTCCAAATTATCTTTGCTGGTGGTGGCATTTTCTTCTGTAGCCATGAACAGAATCTCTTCATTATCACTCTCAACATCACTTTCTTTGTTTTCTTCGGATGAGCTGCTATACCTCTTCGAGTATAGGCTTTTCTTTTGTCTCTCAAATCTTTGCTTGTCTTTGCTCGGCTTGAATCCCTTTTTGTACTTTGATTTGTTTCTCTCATCATCGCTATTTCCTTTATTTGGACATTTGGCTGCAAAATGACCAATTTTACCACAATTAAAGCATTTACATGGTAACTTTCCTTTATATTTGCCCGATCCTTTCTTTAGCTTCCGAATGAATAGAGCTTCATTTTCATCTTCTTCACTACTTGAATTTTCACTTGATTCTGGTTCTTTGATCTTCTCTTTCTTCGAGACCTTGAATGATGCTTCCTTCTTCGACTGTCTCTCAGATTCGGTTCTCATTTCGTAGGCCGTAAGAATTCCATGGAGCTCGTCCATTTTCATCGTGTCTAAATCCTTCATTTCTTCAATGGTGGAGACCTTCGCATCAAATCTCAATGGTAGGGATCTCAAGACTTTCTGAACGATCACAGATTCTTCAATTTTCTCTTCGAGTCCTCGAATGACATTAACAATCTCATCGACACAAAGAAGATACCCAACAATGTTTTCATCATTCTTCATTTTTAAACTTTCAAACTGTCTCCGATGGGTTTGGAGTTTTGCTTTTCTAACCTTACTATCACCTTCATAAATAGTGTTGAGTTTATTCCAAATCTCTTTTGCAGATTCACAATGCATAACCTTAACAAACTCATTTTCTGAAAGCCCGCATAAGATTGCATTCATAGCTTTCGCATTGTTCTCACTGGCCTTTTTTCCAGTGGCATCCGTTGGTGCAATTTGTGGCGTTGTGTATCCTATTACCACTGCTTGCCAAATATCAAAACCTAGGGCCATCAAGTAAGTCTTCATTCTTATGCTCCAAAATGCGTAATTCGTTCCATCGAACAAAGGAGCTTTGTTGGTGGAGAAACCATCTAGCACTTGAGATCCTGCCATATGTGCTTTCCAAGATCTACCTTCTAGCAGTTGTGCTAACACCGAAGGAACCGGCTCTGATACCAATTGTTAAGCACAAGCTTATACTGAGAGGGGGGGTGAATCAGTGTAAGATATTTTTTGACTTTCGACTATTAATCTTAAATTCAAAACCTCAAATTACTCCGCAATTAATATATTCAAAGCAATCAAAGAATACAATGCAAAACCACACAATGCAAATAGACACAGATTTGCGTGGAAACCCTTTTGGGAGAAAACCACGGAGAAATTCTCTTAATATAAATATTCGTAGGCACCAACCCCAAAAACAATTTTGTAGGCACCAACCTACAGGAGCACTGACCCCTTTCACTGAGCACCAACTCAGCAAGAGACACCAATCTCTTCAAAACGAAGGCACCAACCTTCTCAGAAAAAATCACTCTTCTATCTCAAATTTGTTGTCAAAACAACAGATGATAGAACACTTGCTTTATCTCCTTTAGATTCGATCTACACTTGAGTGTTTTCGCTGCTATACTCTTCCTTATACTTGCTGATTTTTTTTTTCAATATTCTCACCAAAATTTGCCTTTAAAAATTATGCTCTTCTTTTATATATCTTCTACTTTCGAATCTACTCTTTTGCCCTTCATTATGGACTTATTTATAACCCACAGAAAGCCACAAATTAAGGTCGTGACTCTTCAAGTAAAAATGTCCTTTCGAATGGTCACACCTCCTCCCAATAGGTCGGCCAAGGTTGACAATTCCGTCAACATTTCCGTTCACTTCCGTCAACATTTTCGTCAACAATTCCGTTCACTTCCGTCGACATTTTCGTTCAATTCCGGCAACAATTCCATTCACTTCCATCAACAATTCCGTTCACTTCCGTCGACATTTCCGTTCACTTACGGCCATCAATTCTGTTCACTTCCGGCAATCAATTCCGTTCACTTTCGGCAATAGTTCATTTGACATCAATGACAATATTCCAACAGATGTTCAATTACATTTTTATTATTTATGGAAAGTACTAAGAGAACTAGGGTACTTAGCTTGTTACTAATCCATTATGATCTTAGACTATGTTCAAGTGACAGAGAATATTGAAAATGGATTTGGGGTGGCTTAGCTCTGAAAATTGACCGTCTAGACATCCCTGGACGACTCTGTCAGAAACTAGATGCCAACACAAGATGGTGGTGTCTGAGGGTTGACAAAAACACCCTAAAATCATATGCCTCATTGTTTTGGCACAAATTACTGCCCCTGCTTCTAAGTTGTCTTCCTGTGTGAAATCAAAAGATGAATGTGTGTGCAAGTCTAGAACACCTATCTCTTTCACTTCAAAACCATGGCTTCACATTTGATATTACGTTTTGACTTGCAAAAGGGGAAGAAATATGGGCTGAGTTGACCTGAACCACCTTTCGTTGAGTGTTAGAGCACTGCCTATATCTCCAATATTCTAAAAAGGGCTCGAACTGCATGGAGTTCTCGTAGTTAGGTGTTTGTGTAAAATGGTGCTCCTTTAGTATGAATGCAACTTCTAATCTAGCTTTTGACACTTGAAAATGGCAAACTTGACTCGGCTTAAGTGCTTTAGACTTGGCTAGAACATGCTCCTTGAAACTGATTTCTGATTTTTGAGATTTAGGATAGTCCCCTTCAATGTGCAAGTGATAGAATAGGCTTGCTTAGTAATTTCTTGATAGATGACTAATAGGGAATAGGTTTAAACCTATTGTGTATAAATAGATGAATCTTTAGGTAACTTATCATGCCATCGACATGCGGAACGTACGGTCCAACCCATAAAGATTGTTTGAATTTAAAAGAGACAGTTGCTAGGCACACATACAAGTTCAAATGTTTAACACCATATACATGAAATTACAATGTTACATAAATTGTTAGTTTACTTTTACATATGCAAATTCTGTTCTCTCCTCTTTAACATCAATCTCAAAACCTCACCGTGCAAGTTTTTTAGGAACCATACATGTATGCCATTTACAAAATAAAAATTGTTATGTTATTTCTGCATATATAGCTTCTAATAATTTATTTTTAAATGTAAAACATACATATTGAAATCAAATTAAATTTAAAAAAAGACGATTCACAAACATGTTAGCTCCCCCCCTAAATGAGTCAAACATGAACATATATAAATTTGCATACATAATCTGATATGTGTAATTCAATCCCAAATGACAGACCTGACATAGCAACAATATAATCCAATTATTCCAGATAAAAGAACCATACAAAATGACAAAGGTTGGCGTAAATAACTAGCAGGAGATGCTCTCCCCACCATCTCCACGGATTGATTGTAAGCCCTTCTATCACAATTCCTTTTGGCTGAACATTTTTCCATTTCCTTCAAACGTACCTTTCCTTTTTCTTTTTCCTATTCTCCACCTCTTCCACCAGATTATCATAAAATAGGGCTATAACAAATGCCCCATCATTATCTATAAGCAGTGATGCACGTTACATACTATACATGTGATTTTATGAAGTCAAGCGCATGGTCTAAATCTCCAAACACTTGGAAAAAAAACACTTTTTAGAAACTGGAAATAAAACCTGCTCCCTTCTTTATCACTGCAGGTCTAGCAGTGCACCTTGTTATAATGCCAGCCTATGTTTATAGGTTGCTTCACATGGCATTACCAATAATCTCTGCAAGAACATTGTCCTTGTTTGAAATGATGGAACCAGTTTGCATCTCTCTCAACAATTTGTATTGCAACAATCTTGGAGATAAACTTGGTTGCACTGTGGCCGTCAACGCATACTTGAGGTTCTTGACAACTCCAATAGTTGTCCCAGAGGGTGTGCTTAAAAATCCAAACACAATTGCCAACTTCTAACTATGGTGACACAGGAATTATTCTTTTTTCTGCTCCTCCATATCACTCAATACATGTTTGAATCTGGAAAACACCCAGCTGCCTTCATCTTCCAAGACAATTTCTCCAACTTTGCATAGATCTCCTGTGTCTATGGGTGTAATCTCTCTCCTATACAAAAAGTATGTGCCATTTTATGGCGTTCAATCCAACTACATCCAGGTATCTTTTTAATTCCTCTATCTTTCATCAATCTCCTTAACATTTGAACTTCACCCCATCTTCCTACTTCTGCATAGATGTTTGACAAAAGAACATAAGTTGCAGCATTTTGAGGATCCAGCTCTAAAAGAAGAGTTGCTGTGAATACTCCTAACCATATGTGCTTATGTGCCCTACAAGCATCAAGCAAACACGTCCACACAGCTGCCAAAGGTTTAATTGGCATTTTGATGACAAAGTTTAGAGTTTCCTCAAGATAGCCAGCACGGCCAAGAAGGTCAACCATGCACACATAATGATCAATTGTTGGTGTAATACAATAAGAATCACTCATGCCATTGAAGTATTTACAGCCCTCATCCACTAATCCTGCATGGCTGCATGCTAATAATACACAAGCAAAGCTTACATGGTCAGGGTACATTCCAGAGTGCTTCATTACTTCAAAGAGTTTGAGAGCATCTTTGCAAAAACCATTTTGTGCATATCCTGCAATCATTGCAGTCCATGAGAAAACATTTTTCTGAGGTATTTTATCAAAGAGTTCACGTGCCTTGTGTGTGCTTCCACATTTTGCATACATATCTACCAGGGCACTTGCAACTACAACATCTGATAAAAGCCCACTTTCGATTACGTTTTGATGGATGTCCATACCCTGTCCTAAAGCTCCCATTTTGGCACAGGCTGGGAGGATGCTGCCAAAAGTCGTGGAGTCTGGCTTTACACCTGCCAATTGCATTTGCTTAAAAGCTTCCACAGCCTTTTCGACAAATCCATTTTGTGCATATCCTGCAATCATTGCATTCCATGATACCACATCTCTTTCAACCATTTTGTCAAACACTTCACATGCCTTGTGTGTGCTTCCACATTTTGCATACATGTCTATCAGGGCATTTGCAACTACAACGTCTGAAAAAAATCCACATTCTATTATGCTTTGATGGATGTCTATACCCTGTTCTAAAGCTCCCATTTTGGCACAGGCCGAGAGGACGCTGGCAAAGGTTGTGGAGTCTGACTTTACACCTGAAAATTGCATTTGCTTAAAATCCTCCACAGCCTTTTCAAAAAATCCATTTTGTGCATACCCTGCAATCATTACAGTCCATGCGACTACAGTTCTTTTAGCCATTTTGTTGAACACTTTATGTGCCTTGTGCATGCTTCCACATTTTGCATACATATCTACCAGGGCATTTGCAACTACAACATCTGACAAAAAACTCCTTTCCATTATGTTTTGATGGATTTCCATACCTTGTTCTACAGCTCCCATTTTGGCACAGGCTGGGAGGATGCTGGCAAAAGTTGTGCAATTTGGATTGACACCTGCCAATTGCATTTGTTTAAAAGCTTCCAAGGCCTTCTCAACATATCCATTTTGTGCATATCCTGCAATCATTGCAGTCCATGATACCACATCTCTTTGAGGCATTGCATTGAAAAGCCTTAAAGCCTCGTCGAGACCACCATTTTGTACATATCCTGCAATCATTGCAGTCCATGAGATCACATTTTTCTGAGGCAATTTGTCAAACAGTTCGCGTGCCTTGTGTATGCTTCCACATTTTACATACATGTCCACCAGGGCACTTGCAACTACTACATCTGACAGAGAACCGCGTTCAATTATGCTTTGATGGATATCCATGCCCTGTTCCAAAGCTCTTATTTTGGCACAGGCTGGCAGTATGCTGGCAAAAGTGAACTGATCGGGTTGGACACCGGTTTGTTTCATTTTGTGAAACAGGGTCAATGCCTCGTGAGGGTATCCATGTCTTGTGTAAGCTGCAATTGTGATATTCCATGAGAAGAGGTCTCGTTTCGTCATTTGGTCAAACACTTGGCGAGCATCAACTAAACTTCCACACTTGTCATACATGCGTATAAGGGTGTTTTGCAACAGTTTGTTTATGGCAAACTGAAATTCAATGTGATTGATGTGGGCGTGGATTTGCTTACCCTCTGAAAGGGCTTTGTTGAAGATACAGGTCTGCAATAGCAGAAAGTATGTAGAAGAGTGAAGAGGGGGATTGTGTGTGGTAAGCAGAATGTGTAGCGCCTCTTTCAATCGACCTGCTTTACATAACGCTGTGAGAGTAAGATTGAGATTGAGATTGAGATGTGCGGTGGATGGCATTGGCATTGTATGATTATAATTAAATAGTTGGAAATGCACATTGTTATTCAATCGACTTCTACCCCAATGAGTATGAAACACTGCGATCCTCTTTATTTTCAAAATTCATTTTATGGACAGTTACGATTTATTTCTGTGAAGGACTAGGCTACAAAGGAATTGGACATTGACAAAGAAATACAGCGAACAAATCCTGTTGTACAAAATCACACTGTATTATTCATGGAGGTAAGCAACGGAGAGCGAGTTACAGAAATGTTTTAGAAATGGGAAATATTGAAATTCAAAACGTTGCTCACACAGCTACTGGAAGAAAAGAGTGACCGGCTTAACATGCATGGGCAGCATATAAGCCGCTTGTATGCGGCAGCTCTGGGGATTTGGCACCTTGAAATGGTTTGTAAAATCACAATTAAGAGTTGAAGTGGCTTGCTCCAAGCGGGAAATGCAACGAGTCTTCCCAAGGGAACTCAACAAAACTCATTTTGCACGGTACATTTTATACCACTGCTATGTGGGGTCCTACTACATCTAATGTCATGATATAGATTCAAGTGCAAGCGAAAAAAGCAGCCCCAGAGGTGGAGCACCTTCACACACTCATTGGTCATTGGGGAATTGCGTTTTCTATTGTTAGCAAAGTGTCTCTTGATTTTAGTGGATCGAATTCTTTAGCGAGGAATCATAAGCGGAGAGAATGAGGAAGAGAATGACGCAAATCGCACACCCACTCTATGTTCTCCACTCCACCCACCTTCTGAGAACATGGAAGGTGGTCGTCACCTCAAGTTGATGGTTATGTACCTACATGTTATGGGCTAGGATGCATAGGGAAATGCCTCATCTTACTTGGGATATTTCACCTACGTGGCATTAAGTAGAGGAAGACACTGAAGAAAAAAAATACAAAACAAGATGGCTTGGATCCCATTTTTGATATTGCATGCCTCATGGTGATTATTGGAAACACAAGCATGACACTTCATGCCTTCTTCTCCTCTCTTGGATGGAATGGTGTTATTTATTGTATTTTTTGTGTTAGTGACATGTAACTCTATAATTATGCAATTTTTGGCCTTGGGCCTTCGTACTTTATTTCGAGTTGAAATCGATTTGAGTTTTGCAGTGCTTTTTGCTCAGGGTGTATTTTTGATTTGTACTCATGTGGAGATGCCACTACAAATTCCTCAAAACAAATCCTTTAATATGTCTAATAGACTTGATTGCTAACACTTGTTGTTTTGTTACACAAACAAACAATAATGGTGTTATAAACTAAGTTGAATAATGTCGGACTATAAAGGAAATAACAATCATATACAAGATAAGCAAAGTTGAAATCAAACATGTTACAGAAGAGACACAAGCTACCCTTGAGAAACTCAAGATGAGAAAACTCTAGAAGTGTGAGGTGATTCCTCCTCTTGCCACTATCTCTTTATCAACTATAGGGTACTTTTGTTAATGGCCTATTGGTTAGTGTTTTAGCATGGACACGTGCTATTAAGGGGTTTGTCGGAAAACCCTCCTATTGTAGGCTCTCTATAAGAGAAGACTGGTGTATATGTTACCTTAGTCTCAAAAGAGACAAAATCTAAGTTAATTATTATATATATCCATAGTTCTTAAAATTTTCCTATTATTTACAACTAATCATGGTTGTTTAAGAATAATTGAAAAAATGCAATCTTCGTTACCTTCTATTGACAAATTTCAATTTTTTTATATTTACTATAAGCCAATGTTTGAAGATTGCACTTCAAAAAAAAAACAATTTATTCTTACATATCACACTCTTATTTTGAAACCTTGGACACTCTATGAAAAATAAACCAAATTTTAATAACCCTAACAAAAACTCAAAAAAAAAAAAAGTGAGTACTACTTTAAATTATAAATATTGTTAGTTAAATTAGCATGTGAAAAATATTTTTTACAACTTTCACAAATCTTTAAATTTATATTAATCGAATAACATGGGTTCAAATGATTATTAGTTAATAAAATAAAATTCACTTATCAATATCTATACATTCATTTACCAACAGATAATATTGTTCAAATTTGACAAGAATTAATGAAGTAGTTATCAAAACTAAAATTTTAACAACAATGAGATGCACTGAATTTCAAATTATAAATACCATTTGAAGCAACAATTAATTTTATTTTGTCTATTCCTATCCAAACATTGCTCTTATAGTAGCATGAAAGAAAATGAATATCAAAGGGATCTTGCAAATTGAAATTGTCTCATTTCAAAAAGCAATGAAATATAAAACTTGCTCTGATCCTTTAAAAAACAAGTCGGGACTTTAAATAACCAAAGTGTTTCAATCCTAACACATCTCTAGTCTTGAATTCCATTTGGCTATTCATGTCATTGACTTTTAGCAAATGAAATTCTAAGATTCTCTGTCACTAAAATTTTGATTGATAAACTACCATAACTCTGATAGCATTCATGAATGTAAGCCACATTCATAAACCGTCACTTTCCAAACCCTTTTCTACTTCTATATAGCCCATTTTAATCTCTAAGAATGTATTTGCAATGCCTCATATTAACATGCACGTGCGTGTTAATTTTTGAGCTAGAGAAATAACATAACCTTATATCTGATACCCTGAATTCACTACCAACAAATAACTTCAAATTTTAACAATACTTTGTCTACCATGCCTTTGAATGTTTCTTGGGATATTCACTTTCCTTCTTTATCCAACAAACCATGGATTAAAAATAGAGAAAATAATTTTGGGGTATTATCAGTAAATGACTCAAGTGTCTCCATCATTCTTTCATGTTTTACCATCATTCCATTCTATTCCTCTAAAAAATAATTGACAAAACAAAGAACCATTTCTAATTCAAAATTTGTGAATTTTATTGAAGGGATTTTGGTCTAAGCTCCATCAATGATTTTTGAGACACTTATTTTTTGGTATTAGACATTTGATAATGTCAATTTTGACCAAGCCCTGGTATGCATGACTTGTGCGTACACAACTAGATATTGCTTACACTCTCTCTTAACCATTTTATTATTTATAAGCTTGGTATTATCAGCAAAGGACTCAATTGTCTCTATCATTCCTTCATATTTTACCGTTATTTCATTCAATCCCTCTAAATAATTATTCACAAAGTAGAGAATGTTGAGTTGTGGAGCTAAAAGCTTCACTGTTGAGCTCTTGTGGAGGTTGTTGGACTTAACCAGTAACCGACATCGGTTACACAGTCGACCGGCATCGGCAGTATCACCGACATCGGTCAGGGTTCGGCCGACGTTGGTCATATGCAGACCGACAGGGACCAACGTTGGTCCCCTGTGTGTGTGCATTTGCATGCATTTCCAGAATTAGAGTTGTTCTAATTTTAGGAGGACCGAGTGTTTGCATGTAAAGACTAATTTTAGTCTTGAGTCTGTGTTTCTAATTATTGTATGCCTCAGATCCTATTTAAGAGACCCATGGGGCAGTACTGTAATTAAGGAAAGAGAAGGGAATAACAACTCGGTTATTGAGTTGATTGTAATTGATTGAGAGAGAGAACTCTTGAGAGAGAAATACTGTACACCCAAGAGGTGTGGGAAGAGTGAGATTTCTTCATTGTATTTTGGAAGAGTTTAATACAAGATTGGTTGTTTCTTGTATCTCCTATTATTTGTTATTTCATATTTCTAGTTACTTATTACTTCTGGTTCAATTCTGTGTTTAGTTGCTTATACAAAAGTAATCAATTGTACTCCAAGTTCCTAACAAGTGGTATCAGAGCTTGGTTCACTAACACCTTGGTATCAGAGTGTGTTAAGTGTTTGTTGATTACAGGTCACTCTCAGGGGTTTCTGTTTGAGTGGGAGCAAAGCAATGGCAGAAGAAAGTAAGCTAAGCATGGAGAAATTCAATGGCAAGAATTATCAATTATGGAGGATGCAGATAGAGGATTATCTGTATCAGAAAGATCTGTACTTACCGTTGGGTGGAGTTTCAAGTAAGCCCACATATATGCAAGATGAAGAATGGAATGTTCTTGATAGAAAGGCTCTTGGATCTATAAGGTTGAGCCTAGCATCTTCTGTGATTTCTAACTTATCACAAGCAAAGACAACGGTAGAGTTAATGGATACTTTGGCAAACTTATATGAAAAACCCTCAGCTTCGAATAACGTATATCTTATGAAACAATTATTTAGTTTGCAAATGCAGGAAGGTGGATCTGTATATAGTCATCTTAATGATTTCCATGAAATTGTAAATCAGTTAAATTCAGTCAAAATAGTTTTTGATGATGAAATTAAGGCTCTTTTAATCTTATTCTCTTTACCTGAAAGCTGGCACAGCTTGGTAATGGCGGTACGTAATATTGCATCTGCTTCAAATATCTTGAAAGTTGATGATGTTGTTAGTGTAATCTTGAATGAAGAAATTCGTAGAAAAAGCACAGGAGAAACATCAGGTAATGCTTTAAGTATTGAAAGCAGGGGAAGGCAAAGAGAGAAGGGCAAGCAAGGGAAATCAAGGTCAAAGATGGGAAGGAGATCCAAATCTAGAAATGGCAGAATAACCTGCTGTAATTGTGGAAAGAAAGGGCATGCAAAGAAAGATTGTTGGTTGAAGGATAACAAAGAAAATCAGCATGAATATAATAAAGAAGCAAATGTTGCAGGTATTGTTGCACAGGATGCTCTTATATTTTCTTTAGATAGTCAAGTAGAATCATGGGTTTTAGATTCTGGTGCTTCTTTCCATGCAACCCCAAATAAAGAATTTTTCAATGATTATGTCCATGGAGATTTTGGAAAAGTTTATTTAGGGGATGGTGAGCCTTGTCAAATTGTTGGCAAAGGAAAAGTGCAGCTGAAACTGCAAAATGGCAACACATGGGTGTTGAAAGATGTCATGCATGTACCCATCTTGAAGAGGAATCTGATTTCTATAGGAAAGTTGGGTGATGAGGGTTGCACAGTAACTCTCACAGCTGAATCTTGAAAATTTTCCAAGGGTACACTTGTATTAGCAAGAGATAAGAGAGTAGGTACACTTTATCTATCTACTTGTGTTACTGATTATTCTCCTTCTATTTTATCTACTTCAGATGTAGATGCAAAGATGTGGCACTATAGGCTTGGTCACATGAGTGAGAAGAGAATGAATGTTCTTAAGTCAAAAGGTAATCTTTCATATTTGAAAAGCATAGATCTAGAGTTTTGTGAGCATTGTATTTTTGAGAAACAGAAGAAAGTATGGTTTCTCAAAACTGGGTCAACAAAGAAGAAGCACAAGTTGGAGCTTGTTCACATAGACGTGTGGGGACCAGCTCAGGTAGCTTCTATTGGAGGATCACAGTATTATGTTTCTTTCATTGATGATGCTACAAGAAAGGTATGGGTTTATTGCATAAAGAGAAAATCTGATGTTTTTGACACATTTAAGAAATAGAAAGCTTTGGTTGAGAATGAAACAGGTTTGAAATTGAAGTGCCTTAGATCTGACAATGGTGGTGAGTATTGCAATAATAAATTCAACAGTTACTGTTCTATGAGTGAAATACGCAAGAAAAGGACGGTTCCAAGGACACCTCAGCAAAATGGAGTTGCTGAAAGAATGAATAGAAAAATAATGGAGCGTGCACGGAGTATGAGGTTGCATGTTGGTTTGCCCTTAAAGTTTTGGGCAGAAGCTGTAGATACTATGGTTTACTTGATTAATAGAGGACCTTCTACTGCTCTAGATGGTGGAATTCCAGAAGAGGCTTGGACAGGTAAAAAGGTAGATCTTTCAATTCTCAGAGTTTTTGGTTCTGAAGCTTTTGTGCACATTGATAAAGAAAATAGAAAGAAGCTGGATGTTAAATCTATGCGGTGCACTTTCATTGGTTATGGCTTTGGAGATTTCAGATTTCGATTGTGAAATTTAGAAACTAACAAAATTATTAGAAGTCATGATGTAGTTTTCAATGAGAAGGTGATGTACAGTGATCATCTCAAGAGGCTAAATAATTTTGAGCAGGGCAATCTTGATTTGGATGAGGTTATGATCTAAAATGAGCTCGCGGGTAAAAATCATCACTCACAGGAAAACACAGACACTGACGTCGATTAGGCGACTGACGTCGATCAGATAGGAATCGATGTCAGTCAGGCAAAAATCGGCGTCAGTCAGACAAAAATTGACATCGGTCAGACAGAGACTGACATCGGTCAGGTGGAACCGACGTTGGTCAAGTGCAGACAGAGAGATGACCGAGATCGGTCACTTTCAAAATGAAATTTGGGCGGATAGCAAGCTGTGATTGAGTCTCAAATGCCCATAAGGAGGACTGTAAGGGTAAGTAAACCTCCAATTCATTATTCCCCTTCTTTATACTACATGTTGCTCACTGATGGTGGAGAACTAGAAAGTTTTGATGAGGCAATACAGGTAGAATCTAGGAAATAGTGGGAGCATGGCATGAATGAGGAAATTGATTCCTTGGAAGAGAACCAAACGTGGGATTTGGTTAAGTTGCCAGCCAGAAAGAAAGCATTGAAAAACAAATGGGTATACAGGTTAAAGGAAGGACAGAATGGACAGATGAGACATAAGGCCAGGTTGGTAGTAAAGAGATTTTCACAGAAACCAGGTATTGATTTTGGTTAAATTTTTTCTCCTGTAGTAAAGATGACTTCCATTCAGACTGTATTGTCTTTAGTTGCTATTGAGGATTTGCATCTTGAACATCTTGATGTTAAAACAATGTTTCTTCATGGAGATTTGGATGAAGAGATATACATGGATCAGCTAGAAGGTTTTGAGGTCAAAGGTAAGGAGAAACTTGTGTGCAGGTTGAAGAAGAGCTTATATGGTCTTAAGCAAGCTCCAAGACAATGGTATTTAAGGTTTGACAGGTTTATGATAGAGCATGGCTTTAGTAAATGTCAATCTGACCATTGTGTTTATTTTACTAGATTGGATAATGGTAGTTATATTATCCTGTTGCTGTATGTAGATGATATGCTTGTTGCAGGTTCACAGATGCAGGAAATTACTGAGCTAACGGTAAAATTAGCTCACACATTTGCCATGAAAGATTTAGGAGCAGCAAATAAAATCCTTGGCATGAGTATTAAGAGAGAGGGGAAAAATCACAAGTTGATTTTGTCTCAAAAGGATTATGTGAATAAGGTGTTGGAGAGGTTCTATATGTAGGATGCAAAACTGGTAAGCACACCTATGGCTGGACACTTCAAGATGAGCAAAGAATAGTGTCCTAAATCACATGATGAGGTTGAGTACATTAGTGAAGTTCCATATGCTTCAGTAGTTGGGAGCTTGATGTATGCAATGGTATGTACTAGACCTGATATTGCCCAAGCAGTGGGAGTTGTCAGCAAGTTTATGGCCAATCCAGAAAAGGAGCACTGGAAAGAAGTTCAGTGGATTCTCAGATATCTGAGAGGGACCAGAAGTAGGCATTTATGCTATGGAGGTTCAAACACTTCTCTACATGAGTATGTAGATTCAGATATGGCAGGTGACTTGGATGGCAGGAAAAGCACCACAGGATATGTGTTCACTGTTGGTGGAACAACGGTTAGCTAGATTTCAAAGTTGTAGAAGGTTGTTGCCCTGTCTACTACAGAGGCAAAATACATTGCAGTCATAGAGGCTAGCAAGGAAATGATATGGATGACTCAGTTCATGGAAGAGTTGGGAAAGGAGTAAGAGAGTTGCAGACTGTACAATGATAGTCAAAGTGCAATTCATTTGGCAAAGAGTTCAACCTTTCATTCAAGAACCAAATACATACAGCTTAGGTACCACTTCATTCGACAGGTATTGGAGGATGTTCAGTTGAAGCTGGAAAAGATCCATACGGATAAGAACCCTGCAGATATGTTAACAAAGCCGGTAACAAAGGAGAAGTTGAATCTTCATTCAAATTTTGTTGGTCTTCAAGATTGAACTTGAAGATGGGGAAACAAATAGAGGATGCTTTTGTACAGGTACAAGTGCATATGTTTATCTCCAAGTGAGAGATTATTGAGTTGTGGAGCTAAAAGCTTCACTATTGAGCTCTTGTGGAGATTGTTGGACTTAACCAGTAACTGACATCGATTACACAGTCGACTGGCATCGGTAGTATCATTGACATCGATCAGGCGTGGATTAAAACCGACCGACATTGATCAGGGATCAGTCGACATCGGTCATATGCAGACCGATAGTGACTGGCATCGGTCACCTGTGTGTGTGCGTTTGCATGCATTTCCAGAATTAGATTTGTTCTAATTTTAGGAGGACCAAGTCTTTTCATGTAAAGACTAATTTTAGTCTTGAGTCTATGTTTCTAATTATTGTATGCCTTGGATCTTATTTAAGAGACCCATGGGGCAGTATTGTAATTAAGGAAAGAGAAGGGAATAACAACTCGGTTATTGAGTTGATTGTAATTGATTGAGAGAGAGAACTCTTGAGAGAGAAATACTATACACCCAAGAGGTGTGGGAAGAGTGAGATTTTTTCATTGTATTCTGGAAGAGTTTAATACAAGATTGGTTGTTTCTTGTATTTCCTATTATTTGTTATTTTGTATTTTTAGTTACTTATTACTTTTGGTTCAATTCCGTGTTTAGTTGCTTATACAAAAGTAATCAATTGTACTCCAAGTTCTTAACAGAGAACCATTTCTAATTCGAATTTTGTGAATTCTATTGAAGGGCTTTTGGTCTGAGCTTCATCAATGGTTTTTTAGACATTCATTTTTGGTATTAGACACTTAACAATGTCAATTTTGACCAAACTCTAGTATACGTGACTTGTGTGTACATAATTGGCTGTTACTCACACTTTCTCCTAACTATTTTCTTATCTATGACCCTAGTCTTCCCAAATTTCCTTTACTGATACATAGGATTTCCATAGTCTCTACTTGAATAACTTATTAATTTACATAGACTATTCCATGATCTCAACTCATTATTTCCTACTTTTTGGACACCTTTGGTCACAATCATACGAATTTGGTTACTTACAGTTATCCATACACCCTTTAACGACTATTTTTCCAAAATAAAATCCTTCCTATGGGTTGACCATACATTGCACATGTCTATTTGGAGGGTAATTACCCAAAGAGTCAGTTATATAAGCAAATGTAGCCTAAACCTATTCCTATCTATAAAGTATTTATCTATCACTAGAAAAAATATGCACATTGAGAGGAACTACTCTAAAAAATCTTATAAATGTGAAACCTCTCAAAGGAACATTACCTAAGCCAAGTCTTAATACTATTGCAAGGTAAAAATCATAAGATGCCAAGTGTTGAAAGCCATACATAGGGTTAGACAACATGTTAGTATTACATTGATTGCACACACTCATCTACATGTGGTTTGAGCCCTCTTTGAAGTATTGAAACATAGGTAAGACCCAAGCGCTTATCAAGGGATGGTTGGGATCAACTCAACCCATCTTATTCAATCCCTTTTTATAGATCAAGAGAAAAACCTATGGGTTTGAAGGAAGCAGAAGGAAAACATAGTTGTTCATGCAGGTCTAAAGAATTATGAATATAAAAGAGCTATTTATAGACATAGGTGCAACAATCTAAATTGTCATTAATTAACATAGGTGTCCTAGATAGATCTAGCATAGTATAGATGAATTTAGTTGCCACATATATCCAGTCAACACCAAAATCATCCCATCAGGTTTCATAGTCTATTTTCTAATCCGAATCAACTTAGATCCCTTGAAGGGCCATTTAAAATAAACTACACTATCACACGCCTACACAAAATCTAAAAAATATAAGTACCCTATCTTCTAGGTCATTTCCATGAATAATAAATTATAATAAATCAGTGATACTCTATTGTTACAACTAGATTTTTTTTAAATAAAAACTTATTAACAATCTGATTAGACTCAATGTTTTAGCTTATTTAGATTACTAAATCCAAAATTAGTTGAAACATACTTGTGAACTTAATCCTTGTCTTGAGCACAACAAACTTTAGGTTCCCTTAGGGTTTTTCTTTCTCTTTTCCTAGGGTTCATATTTTGTATTTAAATATAATCTCCCCCTCACATGTGATATTTTTCTCTTAGGGTTTCAATATTTCAAACCCTAGTTTTCTATGTTAAGTACATTTAAACCCTAGGTTTCCTTTAACATTTTCATTCTACATTCTTCGAATTTCAAATTTGTATGTTAATATTTCAAATTTTGATTTTTGGTTTTTTATCTCCCCATATGACACAACAATCTATCCTTGGCTTTGAGCCCTCTTGATGTTTTCGCGATAATGTTATATGCCATATAAGAAGGCTATCTCTATTATCCCTCTAAGGAAAAGTGTTAGGCCAAGTAGTGTTGCAATAGAGCATAATTAGATTTATCCTTCATCTATTGATGAAAATGGATAAAATTGTTTAAATGCAAGTATAAATTTTTATACATTGAAGGTGTCATTGAAGAAGAAGAGGATGAAGAAGTAGCATGGGAGGTTGATGATGAGACTGGGGAGGAATCAGAAGAAACCCAACCAACTATTTTTTCCACATACTTTTTAGAATTATCACTTCATAAACCCTCTAGGTAGTGGATTTCTATAGAAAAAAGGTGACAATATTGATTGACTTGGGTAGTTCTCACAACTTCAACAATAAATTGACTATCCATTTGAACTTATTTTTTCAATCTAGCTCCAGAGTTTCAAGTCATGATTGCAGATGGTGTCACAGTTAGTTGTTCTAGGAAATGCCACATCATCAAACTCTTCGTGGGGTGATATTTCTAAATATTTCTATGTTTTCCATTCCTATGGGTGGAACAGACATTATATTGGGATTACAATTATTAAATACCTTGGGAATGATTGAGATGAATTTACAAGAGCTATTCATGTGTTTCCATGTTGAGGGCAAGAAATTTGAACTGCATGGATTATGTGAAAAGTCCCCACAATTGGTGAGTTCTCGTTAGATGCAGAATATCTAGAAAAAGGTAACAAATGGGTTTGTGTATAGACTCATATGCTATTGTGGAGGATCATTCAATAATTTTTGGTGATATTCCACAAGGATTCCCTCCCAAAAGGGATCATGATCATGCCATTCAAATAGGGCTAGGGTGCCTACCACCCAACATCAAGCCTTCGGGTACCCATATGTCCATAAGAGTGAGATCAAGAAGATGGAATATGAGATATGAAATAAAGTAATATCCATCATAATCAAGGTGCTTATTCCTCTCTAGTGATGATGGTGCATAAGAAGGATGACTCCTAGAAAATGCATCATGGCTACAAGGAACTCTCTAATTACACTATCAAAGATAAGCTCCCTATTCATATAATTAATGATTTGATATATGAATTACATGGTGTTGTTTATTTTACAAAACTCGATCTTCATTCTGGGTATCATCAAATTTGAATTAGAGATGAGTATATTCATAAGACAACTTTCAAAATCCATGAAGACCTCATGAATTTCTAGTGATGTATTTTTGCCTCATTAATACACCATTTACATTTAAAAGTTTGATAAACTCTGGTTTTTGGTCATTTCTACATAAATTTGTCTCAGTGTTCCTTTATGATATTTTAATATACAACAAAACATGGGTGAAACACTTGCATCATGTGAATCAGGTTTTGGATATCCTTGAACAACACTAGCTTTATGCCAAGCCTTCCACATTTTATTTTTGAGTCAAGGAGATAAAGTATTTAGGCCACATTGTTTCACATGATGACATCAAGGTGGATTAACACAAGATCAAGGCTATGGTATACTTAAATTTCCCAAAAAACTTTAAGGATTTATAGGGATTATAGGTTACTCTATCATTTTAAAAGAAATGGCAACATAGTGACACCACTCATAACCTTGTTGAAAAAGGTCTCCTTCCTTTGGAAGAAAGTAACCACCTAAGCACTTGACAATATGAAGGAGATCACGTGCATCACCCCAATTATAGCTATTCTAGATTTCCCAAAATCATTCATTGTGGAATGTGATGCTTTAGGATATGGTATGGGAATGGCATGTAAGAATGACAACCCATTGCATTTGAGAGTCACCAACTCAAAGGTAAGATTTTTCTAAAGCCTATTTATGAGAAGGAAATTATGACCATCCTTCATGTAGTAAAATAATGGTGACCATATCTGATGGGAATACACTTTAATGTGAAGGTAAATCATGATAGTCTAAAATAATTATTGGATCAGAGGCTTCATAAGAACAAAAAAAGTGGATGACTAAGATGTTAGGATACGATTTTGAAATTGTATGTAATAAATGAAAGGATAATGTTGTGGTTGATGTATTACCTAGGAAGGATAAGCCCACAAAGTAAATGTTGTGTGCCATGTTCATATTGTAGGCCATCAATATGGATGAAGCAAGATCAGAGTGGGAGGGTGATGTCATTGCATAAGATCTTATTCAAAATTGGAAAAAATATCCAAGCATGTCAAATAAATTTATGTGAAAAATGTATGCACTTTAGTACAAGGATATGTTGTACATTTAAAAAAATTCAACCCTTAATCATAAAGTGCTTATGAAACTTCATGCTTCTCTATTAGGTGGGCATTAGGCTTCTTGAAAACTCATCATAGAGTCAAGAAGGTTTTTTTTTTGCACGCACACACGTGGGGGGTGGAAATGCAAGGGGCAGCCAAAAAAATTATGGCATAATGTATGGTGTGTCATAAAAATAAATGGTAGACAGTCAATACCTCAGGTCTATTGCGATCTCTATCTATTCTAGTTGGAGGTGAGAGAAGGTTTTCATGGATTTCATCACAGTGCTACCAAAATTTGAATGGAAAATTTTCATCATGGTTGTTATGGATAGATTTTCCAATATGACCATTTTTTGTACATTATCACATCCATTTGTAGTAATTAAAATAATAATAGCATTTATGGATATAATTCAAAAACTCCATAGGACCCCAAATATCATTGTAAGTGATTGTGATCCTATCATTACCAATAATTTTTGAAGTGAGTCATTCTCATGTTTTAGTATCCAACAAGATCTTAGCTCATCTTATCATCCCAAATTAGATGGGTAAATTGAGGTGGTCAACAAGTGATTTGAGGGATATCTTCATCATTTTTATCCGGATAAATAAGAGAGATGGGTTCAATGGTTGACATTAGAAGAATGGTGGTATAACACTTATTTCCATGCCTCATCCAAAATGTCTCCATTTTTGGAACTGTATGGGTACCATCCACCATCCATCGTCTTATATTTTAGGTTCTAGATAAAAGTTCAAGTAGTCAAAAAACACATTCAACACTAGTAAGAGGTACTCTCTAGTCTTAGAGAGAACTTATCAATGACACAAAAGTGTATGAAGTAGCAAGCTGACCAACATCTCAATGAAAGATATTTTGAAGTTAGAGAGTGGGGTTTTGTGCATTTATAAGCATTAGATAAATTTTCCTTGAAAAAATATAAAGATAACAAGCTTTCACCAAAGTATTACAGTCCTTATTAAGTCTTGTAGAATAGTTTTAATGTAGCATACAAACTAGAGTTTCCTTATTCAACAAAAATACATCCATTCTTCTATATTTATTTCCTAAAGAAGGTCATTAGACAAAGAGTTTAAGCCCAAATAGAATTATTAGGGATTGATGAAGAGGGAAGAGTAATTTTTAATCCTAAATTAATAATTTAGACATGCAGTTAAAGGTTACATATGAGGGTGATTATAGGGTATCTAATCAAGTGGAAGAATGTAACAAGTGAAGATGCAACATGGGAAAATGAATTATTCCTACAGAAACATATAACAATTTTCAACATTGAGGAAAGGTTTGGTTTGAAGGGCAGAGGCATGCTACACCCTTAGCCTATAGCATGTATGGGGATATGTGTAGTTGAATTGTGGCTATCATAACCTTTAATTAAGTCATATGATATTTTATATGATTCATATTAGTATTAGATTTGGCCTAGGCTATTTTCATAAAATAACTAGGATATATTAGGATATATATGGGAGGTAGTGGTTAATATTTTATCATCATATTGCAAACTATCTTACTGTAAGGTTGTAGAGGTTTCCCCTAGAAGTGGCTTAGTCATGCTCTTTATTATTATTGTCTTATTCTAAACATATTGTGATATATTTTTGTGATTCTAATTTATTGGTGAAGTAATTTTATTACAAGTATAGGATATCCTAATAGAGGTATAGGGTCCTATGGAAGAGGTAGAGGAAGATGATTCATCGGTATATGCTTCAGATGTGGGGAAATAGGCATAGAAGAGTTGAGTACACACATATGCATAATGATGGTAGTACGAGGAATGATGCAAATGTGCATATTGTGCAAGCTGATCAAGAAAGTGTCGTGATAATCCATAATTTAGATGAACTAGAAATTGATGAAGTTTTCATGATGAATAGGGTATTGTTGAAACTAGCTAAGAATGAAAATAGTCTTGCACAAAATAAAAAATTTCAAAAAGAAAATGTGGCCTATAAGTATGTCTTGATTAAAGGTATGCACAAAATGGTTTTTTGAAAGCATCTTGGAGACTTTAAAAAAAATTGGGAGGCATAAAACCAAACCCCACAAATGTTAGCGAAGGTTCCTAGAAGACTCTAAAACACGTTAATTTTAGGGATAAATTGTGTAGATATAAAAACACAGCATAAACATTATAATTTCATATTGATATTGGAAAGCACAGATGTACTTATTAAATAAATACTCATAGAAAAAACAAATACAAAGCAAGCTAGCATATACTAAATAAGAAATAAATTTTAAATCAAAACATAATAATCATTGTGCATGGTACAATGATAAAAGATAATTCGAAGAACCATATTAGGGCTATTCTATTAACCTCTATCACATCAAAACCATATTTCATTACATCTGAGCGCTATATATAGATCATTCCAGAGCATTGTCTCTTTACATTATAGTCTTTCAATATACTCAAAAGGAAAGACTCTTTGCATTCTTCTACCTTTGATTAAGTTTACAATGCCAAATACATCCAAAAGACTAAACAAAAGACAAAATCATATATTTTAAACACGTGTCCAACCAATTATACTTCTCAGTTTTGATGACCTCGATCCATACCCAACACTTTCTATAATTAATTTGATGTCTTGTCCTGAGACAAAGTCACACCCTAAAATCTTCTTTGAAGATGATAGGATGAGTCCTAAACACTAGTTTTAGTAATCGCTCTAGGTGTCGTTTACTAGTTTTCAACCATTACATACTACTTAGCCGCCCTTTCAGGTTTTCAACTAAGTAGCATACTAGACTACCACCCTTTCAAGTTTTCAATAGACTAGCATAACCAAGTAGCCACCCTTTACAAGTTTTCAACTAGTCTGGTCCCACTTCTAATGTTTAAGACTATCCTATATTATTTATATAAAACTAGTGCAAGCTATAAAAGTGAAGTGCATAATACCTATTGATAAGGTGGTGGTGTGTTTTGGAATGGTTGAGGTGGAGGTTGTTGTGTTATTGGTTCTACTTGGGTTGTGGTTGGATCTATTGGGTGTATAGGTTCTACTAGAGGAGGATGTTATTGTTGGGTGTCTATTTGAGTCTCCACAACTACCTTCCTCTACTAAAGTATTTGTTGGAGTTATTATGGTGGAGTGATTTGAGGTACCTCCAACAGTTGAGCAATAGAAATATCAATCTGTGAAAGATCTTGCTTCAACATCTTCTAATCTACGAGGGCTTCACACACCAAGGGAAATAAATACATAGTGGAGTCTGGATCAGCATCAAATTTTACACATCATCATCTTTCACAATGGAGATGAGTGCTTTTGTGTTTGACATTTTGAGCTGAATGTACAACACCATCTCATCCAATTGGTCTACATCCCTTCGATCTTGAATCCCTGTAAATGTGTTATGTAGTGCCACATTATGCCATATTTGGTGCTTTTCCATAGTGTTATCCCTAGCATCCAACATTTGTTTGAGTGTAGTGGTCATTATGCCTGGAGTTGTTGTTTGATCATCTAATAGCATTTTGGCTTTATCAACTGATGTGAAATCAAGTTTCGTAGTAGCCAACGATTGATTGAGGTGATGCCTATAATTGATCATTCTGTGACTTATCTATTTATCCTATTGTGCAATGGTAGCCACAACCTTCTCATATTCTTCTAGTAAATCTCAAATTACTTGTCTCCATCCTTAAGGCCTAACCCTATGTGCGTAGTGTTTACAATCATTGTATAACCAACCAATATTTATTAATCTGCATCAACAGGGTAGTGAGTTATTTATCTAGAGACATTACCTGATCACCTAGTGCCTACATAACCAAATTGGGTGAAGTAGAATCTATCAACTAGCATGTATTATTTAGTTGATTATTGAGGTTTGCATTATCATCTCATATCCTCAACACTTCTTATTCCCAAGTCTAATGACTTATGCATAATTGAATCCTAGAACACAACTGTACCTTTAATTTGATTTGACAATGGCATATGGAACACATCTAAAGTTATTTCCAAAGTAGTAGTGACAAGTACCATGGATATGGTAGGAGTTGTAGATGGAACCAGTGTGAATTATGCAAATAGAAGAGCAAAATTGGTTCATCAGGTGGATGTTATGGGAACATCCCACAACCACTGGATAACAATATGAGGTTTTGTTTGTGAGGGTTCATCTATGCACTTTATTGTGTTATTATCGAATGTTATCAATCATACTCGCACCCTTGTGAAGGTAGTTTCAGGCCTTCATAGTCTACTAAAACATGAAAACAATCCTAGGTTGTGGGTGGCCTAATTAGCGGATTGAATCTCTAGATTCTAAGGGCTACCTCCCTTTGGTGTATCAATTAGGATCTCTTACTCTATGCAACAAACTGTCGGGGAAGAGGAAAAAGGAAAACTTGAAGGAAAAAATCCTATCTAATGATGGTGATACACCTATATTTTGGTTCATCCACTCAATTTGAGCTCCTAAAAACATTGATTAGACAAGAAAAAGACTAAACTTTCAACTCCAATTGACTCCTATGCATCAATATTGCATGAAAAGGTTCTATCTGGTGATCAAAGCTTGAGGAAAATGAGGGAATAGGCCTGATTCAAGGCACTAACAACCACTTACATCCATTGTAACTTCATTCAAAATACATTAAACATAGAACATGACCTACATAATCTGATCAACTAGTAACTAGATAAGAATCAGGACTTGATAAGGAAGAAAATTCTATAACATATACAAATCACTGACATAAATACACTATATCAGCATTTTGGAATCTTAAAAAACAATCCTTCTATTTATCTAAAAAGGTTACAAAACTCAATTTTTGGCTGAGTCTGATCTTGCTAAATGAGGGATCCTAAAATGGTTGGAAAAGCCAACTTATATAGAAAAACATACAAAAACCAAGAGATTGACACTGAAAATAGAAGAGGAGATCAACTCCCACATCACCCCAAGTCCAACTTCAGCTATCAAAAGATAACAAATCCTTCTAATAATATCCTTTTGTCTTATGTCCTGCATGAAAAGCTCTTTGGCATTGAAAAAGGATGGTGAGCCCATTTCATAATCATTATTTAAAATAAACATTAAATTATTTAAAATTCATTAAATGTGCATGGATCTTTGGTAATTCAATTCTCTCCATGCGTGATGTTATGCCAATCTTCAAAGCGAAACTCCACCTGATACGTTTGGAAGCTGAGTCAAAATAAGAGAGAGTCCTTCGCATGGAAAATAAAAAATATGATTGATAAGGTTCATCTTGTCAACTCCAAGTAACTCCATGTTAACTCCTTGAACAACCATCCAACACTAAACTGCTTGAGCCCTTCATGCATTTGAGTCTCCCTTTTGGAGCTGAGAGAGTCATGCTTGAAGACAGTTGCATGTCTTTTCCAAGTCTAAATAATTTGATTATTACATTAAAAACTTGATGTGCTCCTTACTGTAGTCTAATCTTTCTTGGGCCACTTTGCATGCTCTAAATGTGATATGTGAACCACATCATAGGAGTCGAAAGGATAAGTCATCATTGTCTTCCATTGATTGGCTATCGAAATCCCATTAAGATCCTTTTGAAAACTTGACCTTTTCTCATCCATTGATCTCCTTGCTAGAACCTTGACGTTTGTGGGCCCATCATTAATTCCTTCAAACTTTTATTTTCAACCAATTCTCTTAAAAGAATTAACCTCTCAGGCCATTCCCTTTGGTCTTATTGTTCTATTCTTTCCTTTCAGACAGATTGTCCGCATCTTATCTCCCTATTCATTTCCTTCAGACAAAAGGTCTGAAGGAATTATTTCTATTTATTTCTTTCCAGATTTTTGGCCTTAGGACTTTTATTTTGAAGTTTTTGTCTCTTTCACCTTGAACAATTCCTTTGGACAAATTATCCAAAGGAATTTAGGTCTTTGGGTTTTTTGTAATGGCCAATTCCTTTAAACAAATTCTCTGAAGGAATTCATGATATGGTCCTTGGAACTTTTGAAATGGTCTCTTAGTGAATGAAAAGACCCTTTAGACTTTTGTAAAAGTCCCTTCAAAAAATTGCAATGGTCCTCAAACTTTTTCTAAATGACCCTTTCAAAGAATTTGAAAAGACCCCATTTTTTCAAAAAATTTGAACAGACCCCTCGGCAATTTTGAAATGGTCTTTCATCTGAGAAAAGACCCTTCATATTTTCAACAAGTGACCCTTTGGGAAAGTTTCAAAGGTCCTCTTGCCCTTCGAAAGAATTGAAACTAACTTTTTTGAAGGAAAAAGAACCCTTCAGAAAAAATGTAAATGTCCCCTTGAATTTGTTGTAAGGGACCTTTCAGATTTTGAAAAGGACCTTTTCTTGTGAAAAGTAACTTTTGAAAAAATTGTAGTGGTCCACTTTGTCTTTGAAAATGCCTTTTTCTGAAGATCATATACCCTTTGTCTTTTTTGAAATGCATCAGGTAAAATTTTGAAAATGCCCTTTCAGATTTATGCAATAGACCCTTCGGCAAAATTGAAATGGTCCTCTCAAAACTTTGCAATGGACCTTCAGAACTTTTTCTTTGGATAAAAAGTCTGAAGAAATCCCTTAAAAAAAGATGTCAAGTCCATTGGCTATTGAAAAGAACCCTTCAAACAATTTGAACAAGCCCAATTCCTTCAGACTTATGAACAAGCCCAATTTGCCGAGAAGTGCCCTTTAGAAAAACTATTGAAATAGACCTTTTTGAAAGGAAGGAGCCCTTCAAAAAAAATGCAAAGACTAATTTCTAACACTTGGGTAAAAAGACATTTTTATGCTAAGTTTCGAATGATAAAGGTTGCAATTTGACCTGTGGGGTTAAAATTGTCAACATTTTGGTGACTCAACTGGGAAACATGCATGTTATGCTTAAGAACCAAACAATTTACATGAATCCTAGACTCAAAAATTAATGACAAATTTGATCCATGACTGCAAATTTTCTTTTGACTCAGCATGAGATAACCTTCATCTTCCAAAATAAGAAGGAAAACACACAAAGCAGGGAAAACTAACTAAACAAAGCAAATGCGTAAACAAAGCACTTATTTGAGACAAAACATAACTAAACTAATGTGCTTGAACAACACTTGGAGGAAAATAAACAAACTATGTACAAGGAGACTAGATCCTCAGTGGAAATGTTTTAAATGTATCCCATTGACTAGGATTGGAAGCTCCTCACCATCCATCTTTGCAAGTTGGAAGGCATTTGTGGGATTTGTAGCTGGAGATTATGTATGGGCCACTCTAAAATGAATCAAACTTTGTGTGCCTTCCTAGTTTAGCTTGATCCTTATCCCACTTGAGGACCAAATCTCCTTCCTTGAAACTTCATGATGAAGCTCCTTTGTCAAAAGCTCTCTTCACTTATGCTTGATGAATTTCCATGGATAGTATGGACTGATTTCTTATCTCTTCCAACTCCATAAGCTCAACTTACCTAATTTCAAGTTGATGCTTTAGTTCTAAATTAGGAAATTAAAGATAAATGGGTAACCTTTCTTCCTTACCATATACCAGCTTGTATAGAGAGTTGGCTATTGATATTTTTTAGGTGATCCTATCGGCCCATAAAGCTGACTTCAACTTAAGATGTCTTGACCTCTAATTATCTTCAATAATCCTTATGATCTTCAATAGGTTCTTATTCGTAGATTCAACAAGGCCATTTCCTTGTGGATGATAGTTTGATGAAGTGCTAAGATAAATTCTATGTTGGACAATCCAATGGCTGATCTTAAATCCCACAAAAGCCATTGCATTATAAGAAATAATAGTCGAAAGAAGTTTAAAGCTAGTAAGCAAACCTTCATAGAAATCTAGAACATTGGTTTCGTTTGCTTCTTTCAATACCACTGCTTCTATCCAACGTGTGAAATAATCTATAGCAGTTAGAATCCATTTATGTCCTGAACTTGAAGGAGGATTTATGAGACCAATAAAGTCCAATCCCCATTAGACAAAGGGTTGATCCACCGTAATTGGTTGAAGAGATAAGCTTGCAAGTTTCACTTTTCCTCTCATGATCTTAAGGGTTGTAGTTCTTACAGAAAAATGTCCTCCACCATGTCCATTATGGAATTCATCAAGCAATCTCTGAGTTTGGCTTGGCTCTATACATCTTAGCAACATGCCATTGATATCTTTTTTGAACAATACACCATCAATATGCAAAAATGGAATTGATTTCAACCTAAAATATCTTATTTTTGAATCACTTAGATGAGAGGGATAAGTACGATCTTGGAGATAGCTTACCAAGTCATGAAACCAACTAGAAGGTGAGGTATGACCAGTTGTAACCTCTTCATCATTTGACACCAAAACAACCTCATTAGTCTCTTGCAAGTCTTGAGCTAAATGCTCATAAAGTCCTTTGCCTCTAATCAGATTTGTGACCTTAATTTCCACATCATACTCCATTACCTTGGTTATCCAACCAGCTCTCTTCTCATTTATATCCTTGTTCAAAAGGAACTCCTTGATGCTTGGATGAGAAATCATTAGGTGTATCTTATTGTTAGACAACCAGTATCAAAACTTTTTAAGAGACCTTATAACTAAAAGTAGATGTTTTTCAACAAAAGAATACCTTATTTCATACTCTTCCAAGTCTTGACTAAAGAAGGCTATTGGTTGCTCCAAAGCCTCATGATTTTGTTGCATAAGAATGTTTGAAATGGTGTCTATGTTAGTATATGTATATAAATTGAAATCTTTTGTGAAATCTGGATTTATAAGTGTAGGAGCACTAGTTATGGCCTTCTTATTATCTTAAAAACTTTTAACTCCTTCTTTGGACCAGCTGAAGCTCTTATTCGTATTTATCATGGTTGTAAGTGGCTTAGCTAAAATGGCAAAATTTGAAATATATCTCCTTATGAAGTTGATTTTCCCAAAGAAGCTTTGCATAGCCTTTTTATGCTTAGGCAGGAAAGTATAAGAATGGAGTCTACCCTTTTAGAATCTATGCTTAAACCATGCTTTGAAAAAACATGTCTAAGAAGCTCACCTTCATGAATTGAGAAGACACACTTTTTGGGATTTAGAGATACCCCAAATTTCCTACACCTTTCGAACACTTGCTTGAGTTGTGTTGTCCCCCAAAAATATTACACTCATTTTTGGGACAACATGTGAACTATTTTGGGCCTTGCAAGACCAAAATTGTCTCTTCCCTTTTTGAAATTTGTTCTGAGCATTCAAATTCCTCATTTTTCAAGCTTCTGAGAAACCTATGGACTCTACAGGCTTGAATCTACGGACTCTGCAGGCCAAGTTCTACGGGCTTCACAGGTTGATTTCTACAGACTCTACAAGAAAGAAGCAAACTCTCAACACTTAGGTGAGTTCAACAGGTTCAACGACCAATTGGTTCAATGTGCTTGGTGCAAAAGATCAAAAAGACTTGGCCAAATAACGAAGAATGAACTGATTGAACCGTTGAACTAAAGTTGGTTCAATCAATTGGTTCAAGGGGCTGCCCCAAAGACAAAGAGGCAAGTGCCCTTGCGGAGGGCAAGCAACATTGGTTTGAAGGTCAAAGAAAAGACAAAATTCCTTTAGATTTGTTCAAAGGCCCAAAAGGAACAATTCTTTCAGACTTTTTGTCTGATGGAAATGATTAAGTGAAGAAGGCTGCAGGAATTCACTCAGGAAGAAAGCCTGAAGAAATTGAAAGGAACAAATGGCTAAGGAAAATAAGCTTTCTTTCATACTTTTTCTCTGAAGGAAAAGCCCGATGGAAAAAGCCTGAGAGCCAAAAGCCCGCCAAAGAAACAAGAACCCGGCAGGAAAGTTGAAGCCTGAAGTGCACCCAAAAAAAAATCTCAAAGGGTAGGTACCCTTGCGGGGGGCACTTGAAGACGCAAAAGAGAGCCTTACAAAAAACTTAGACAAAGAAGGTTTTCAAAGAACAAGGATGGAATCGTTGAACCTTGAACCAAATGGTTCAACAAGTTCAACTGGTTCGAAGGTTCAATATTTCAGGGCCTCAGAGGGACTTAGAAAGATAAAGGAAGCAATGATTGAATGAGACATAGAATGAACTGATGAACCGATTGAACCTTGAACCGAAAGAGTTCAAAGTTTAATGGTTCATAGGTTCAAAGGTTCAAGGGAGGCCTCAGTTAAGGGAAAAAGCAGCAAACAGGTGGTTCAACGGATGGTTCAACCAAGGAGCGAGAAAGCGATTGAACCAGGAAGTGATGGAACAAAAGAGACATAATGAACCAATGAACTTTCATAGGTTCACAAGTTCAAGGTTCAACATGGTTCAAGCAGCTGACAACCATTGACGGTCTTGCGGATGTCAAATTTAAAGTGAGGGAAAATCCGTGGAAATTCAAATAGAGTGCAGAGCTTAAAGGAAGAACCAAGCGATTAAATGAAAAGAGAACCCAAAGATTTAAATTTCTATAGGGAAGAGAAGATCAATGCAAAGGACCAAAAATATTTTCAAAATAATTATTTCTAGTAGGTGAAACAATGGATCAAATAGACTTAGACTTCTGGGCGCACCAAATCAATGATGCAAGCCTATTTTTCTTTCATAAAGTAATGGCAAAATTGGATAGCTGTGTAGATATCAAGAAAAGGACTAGACAGTCCATACCAAAGAAGAGACATATTAGATGAAGGGACACGCCATAGTTATGGCAGTGCACTATTCTCAGCATGGTCTCTCCAGACAGAACTGAAGGCACATTGAAGACATTGACTATAGCATGGGCCATCCCATGGAAAAAAGTGCCAATACTTGCGTAGTTGCTATAAGATTGTAATATATCTCATTTGTAAAGGATAATTTTCATTTTACAAGAGTGAAACTCTGCCCATTTTGAAAGAAGAAGACTGAGACTTTGAGCTCAAATTGTAATTTCATTTCATTTTTATCTGAATGAGAAAGCAGGTTGTTTACAGACTTTGTGCTATTTTGGCTTGTATCATTTTAGAAGATCATTCTTACGTCTGTCTTTTGAAGGTGTTCTTATTCATTTAATTTGGTAAGCAGAATTAGTGAAAGTAATAGGGAAGTGTCCTGAAACCAACTGTGGGAAGACTTTGTGCTTTCACAATTGTTTTCAGTATGTGTTTTTCTTTTCTTTTTGTGTTGAGGATTCTGAGATAACCTTATGCCCCCATTATCTATTGTGATATACTCTTTGGGAAATTGAGGTGGAAACTTTGCGTTCTATTTCATCCTGCTGTTACTGTGCTCTTTGTCACCAGTTACTTTTACTACCTGAAATAAACTCCTACTATTTTTTGCAAGAAAACTTTTGAAAGAAGAGAAGTGCCTTCAGTGTTTTCACCAGGCTTTTCTCCTTTGTCTATGAGCATCATCTCTGAAAGAAGAGAGATGGATGGTTTATTCTTCCACCATGTGTTATTTTCTACTTATTTATATTGTATATAGCTCCTACATATCTATAGGGAACCTCCCCTTGATGAGAGGAGAGATTTGTCCTCTATTGATGTCGTAAACCTACACAATTGGCTGACCAATCTTCCTATTGTGGTTGATCAGACCTATTTTGTTTATCAGTACACTAATTGACAAAATATTCACCCAAAAGTTTTTGGTGACTCTGCTGGGGATGAACGTGTAGTCTGAAGCCTCAAGTTTTAGATTGAAGCAGTTCCTTCCCTTATCCATTATACAGACTCTAGCGACTCCATTATGTGTCTTACCCATTATCCATTTATAGACTTACCATTTTCCTCCACCTCCGTTATTTTATCTGGTCTGCAAAACCAGAGTTGCTGGAAAAGAGTGTGCAGTTTGAAGCCTCAAGCCTCAAACTGAAGCAGGGCCAGTTCTTTTCCATTTTTGTTTTACAATCTGGCCACTCCACCCAAATTTGTTATCCCTATTTTTCATAATCAAATCATGGCAATTCGAGGCCCTTATGGTAACTCTTTTGGCCCACTCAACTTGACTTCACCTCTACATGAACTTCCACACAGCTCAAGAAAGAACTTCCCCAAATTCTTTGGAGATGGGAGAGTTCACCCTGATGAACACATTGCAGCCTTCAACATAGCCTGTGGTGTGATAGGGGTGGAATTTGAAGACGTGGCAGTCAGACTTTTTGTGGAGACCCTACAAGGTGCTGCTGCAGAGTGGTTTTGCCATCTGCAAGCTGGATCAGTGACTGACTAGGACACTCTCAAAGCCAAATTTGAAGCCAGGTTCAAGCCTATAGAGGATGCACATGCTTTGTTGGCCTAGCTCACTCAGATGAAGAAGGAACTTCATGAGCCTATGAGGGATTTTATTGCCAGGTTCAACAAGCTGAGGCATAGGATTCCCGTGGTCACCCAGTCAACACCTCAGAATCTAAAATGCTTCTTCATCAACTCACAGCTGCCTGAAGTGAGTTTTTTGTTGAGACGGGCTAGACACATAGACCTTGAGGCTACTCAAGACTTGGCTACTGAGCTAGAAGATGACCTTATCTTGGCAGGAAAGATAAGGAGAAATTCTAACAGAGGTAAACCCTCTTCATCTTTTGAATACTCACCCAAAACCACCATTAACCCAATGGTACAAAAGCTGGCAAATGAATTGCTAGCCTTGAAAAGGCAAATGACACAAGGTATGTCTTCTGCTCCTCTATATAAAGATATACCAAGGAGGACATTCCCCAATCAACCATATCAAGGCAACACTGCTAGAAGTCAAGGGCAACCAAATCGTCTTCCTCCCCCACAGAGGAACCTTGCCCTTGAAGCACCTCCAACCAACTCAGCAGTGGGATATCTGGAAATAGAACATGTTTCCTATTTCCAACTTGAGTTTGAGTAAGAAAAAGATGCTAGTCTCTTCATGGAGGATCAAGAAGAATCAGCTGGCGACTCCCACATTAATTTCTTGAATTACCAGGATGAACCCAGAAGTGAAGGTGAAGCAGATGAGGAATCATACACAGTATTCACCCAGCCCAAGAATCAGTCAACCCAACAAGATGATAAAAAAAGAATAGAGGAATGAACTCAGCCTGCAATTCCAATTGCTAAGCGGGGAACCACTCTGCCTTTCTAGTCAAAGGACCCAGTGATTGCCAAGAAGGTTAGTACATCAAACATCTCTGCACCTTCTACTTCAACTTTGCAGATCAGTCCTCCCCCTCCCAAAAACCAAAAGGATGAACTCCTATCCTTTCTTCCAAGTCTGTCTCAGTCATTTGACATGATTGATCATGTTAAGAAATCTAAAATTCAAATCACTGAGTTTGAATCCCTGCAAGCCAATCTTGAGCAGTTAAACATTGGTGAAGATCTAGGTGTGGACCTCTCTGAGGCAAAGATTGTGGTCACCCAAATGTCAGCCCCTGCTGCTCAAATTTTGTTTGAGCCTTTGGGTAGGGGTAATTACTCTTTGACCACAGAAGATGCTCATGTCTCAATCGATGAAAGTCTCATGGCTGGTAATCTAGGATTTGATCCAAATTAGGCATCAGAAGAATTGGTAGGGCGCAATACAAATCAAGAAGGATCTTCCATCTCTGATGAAGATAAATTTGATAGAAGATCAGCTTCTGATGATGCTTGGATCTTGGAATCTTATGGCAGCAATTCTTACATAGCTGGATGCAGATCTCTATTGCTCAGATTGAAAACTGCTTGGGATGAAGAAATCAAACTCCTTCACACCAAAGGAAATGCTGAGTTGATGGTTTGTCAGGGGTTTAATGCTGACAATCAAAGCATGTGCTGGATTGAACTAGTAGAACAATGACCTATGGTGGTGGACCATATTGTTGTATTCCAAAGTCAGCAAAAGGAACTCTTCACAGAGAGAGGAAGGAGTTATGGTTTTTAGTTTGAAGACCACATCCCGCCATGGGGCAAGAAGAAGAAAAGGCCAAGAGGAAGACGCACAAAACTAGTTTCCTGGTGGAGAGTTCTATTTGCCTGTCACCGTTTATGGAGAAAAAATGGTTTCTTGTTGGTTTATCAGGATGGCATCCCCTTTTCTTCGTCCCACGATGAGCAGTGTCTGAAGTACTTCAATTCTTGAAGTACCAAATAAGTTCCCCTGTACATATGTATATCTGTATAGTCTTTAGTTCTATTTTGTATTTTTCATTTTAATTTTTTAGAGCCTTTATTTTTGGGTAGCATGAATTCATAGCCAAATGGCACACTTCAAGGCACTAGAGATTCTGGTTTCTACTGCCCTCAGCTATTCCAAGTTTTCAACTGAGTTCCCCAACTGGAGCCAACTGTTGTTCCCCAAAAATATCACTCATTTTTGGGACAACATATGAACTATTTTGGGCCCTACAAGACCGAAATTGTCTCTTCCCTTTTTGAAATTTGTTCTGAGATTCAAATTCCCCATTTTTCAAGCTTCTCAGAAAGCTATGGACTCTACAGGCTTGAATCTACGGACTCTGTAGGAAGAAAATCTACAGACTCTGCAGGCCAAGTTCTACGGGATTCACAAGTTAATTTCTATGAACTCTGTAGGAAAAAAGCAAGCTCTCAACACTTAGATGAGTTCAATGGGTTCAACAACCAATTGGTTCAACGCACTTGGTGCAAAAGATCAAAAATACTTGGCCAAATAACGAAGAATGAACCGATTGAACTGTTGAACCAAAGTTGGTTCAATCGGTTAGTTCAAGGGGCTGCCCCCAAAGCCAAAGAGGCAAGTGCCCTTGCGGAGGGTAGGTAACATTGGTTTGAAGGTCAAATAAAATATAGAATTCCTTCAAATTTGTTCAAAGGCCCAAAAGGAACAATTCTTTCAAACTTTCTGTCTGATGGAAATGATTAAGTGAAGAAGGCTGAAGGAATTCACTCAGGAAGAAAGCTCGAAGAAATTGAAATGAACAAATGCTTAAGGAAAAGAATCTTTCTTTCAGACTTTTTGTCCAAAGGAAAATCCTGACTAAAAAAGCCCGAGAGCCAAAAGCCCGCCGAAGAAGCAAGAACCCGCCAGGAAAGTTGAACCCTAAAATCTGCCCAAAAAAAATCCCAAAGGGTAGGTACCCTTACGGGGGGCACTTGAAGACGTAGAAGAGAGCCTTACAAAAAACTTAGACAAAGAAGGTTTTCAAAGAACAAGGATGGAACCTTTGAACCTTGAACCAAATGGTTCAACAGGTTCAACTGGTTCGAAGATTTAATATTTCAGGGCCTTAGAGGGACTTAGAAAGATAAAGGAAGCAATGATTGAATGAGACACAAAATGAAGCGATGAACCGATTGAACCTTGAACTAAAAAATTTCAAAGTTCAATGGTTCATAGGTTCAAAGGTTCAAGGGAGGCCTCAGTCAAGCGAAAAAGCAGCAAACAGGTGGTTCAACGGATGGTTCAACCAAGGAGCGAGAAAGCGATTGAACCAGGAAGCGATGGAACAAAAGAGACATAATGAACCAATGAACTTTCATAGGTTCACAAGTTCAAGGTTCAACATGGTTCAAGCAGCTGGCAACCATTGACGGTCTTGCGGATGTCAAATTTAAAGTGAGGGAAAATCCGTGGAAATTCAAATAGAGTGCAGAGCTTAAAGGAAGAACCAAGCGATTAAATGAAAAGAGAACCCAAAGATTTAAACTTCTATAGGGAAGAGAAGATCAATGCAAAGGACCAAAAATATTTTCAAAATAATTATTTCTAGTAGGTGAAACAATGGATCAAATAGACTTAGACTTCTGGGCGCACCAAATCAATGATGCAAGCCTATTTTTCTTCCATAAAGTAATGGCAAAATTGGATAGCTGTGTAGATATCAGGAAAAGGACTAGACAGTCCATACCAAAGAAGAGACATATTAGATGAAGGGACACGCCATAGTTATGGCAGTGCACTATTCTCAGCATGGTCTCTCCAGACAGAACTGAAGGCACATTGAAGACATTGACTATAGCATGGGCCATCCCATGGAAAAAAGTGCCAATACTTGCGTAGTTGCTATAAGATTGTAATATATCTCATTTGTAAAGGAGAATTTTCATTTTACAAGAGTGAAACTCTACCCATTTTGAAAGAAGAAGACTGAGACTTTGAGCTCAAATTGTAATTTCATTTCATTTTTATCTGAATGAGAAAGCAGGTTGTTTACAGACTTTGTGCTATTTTGGCTTGTATCATTTTAGAAGATCATTCTTACGTCTGTCTTTTGAAGGTGTTCTTATTCATTTAATTTGGTAAGCAGAATTAGTGAAAGTAATAGGGAAGTGTCCTGAAACCAACTGTGGGAAGACTTTGTGCTTTCACAATTGTTTTCAGTATGTGTTTTTCTTTTCTTTTTGTGTTGAGGATTCTGAGATAACCTTATGCCCCCATTATCCTTTATGATATACTCTTTGGGAAGTTGAGGTGGAAACTTTGCGTTTTGTTTCATCATGTTGTTATTGTGCCCTTTGTCACTAGTTACTTTTACTACCTGAAAGAAACTCCTGTTGTTTCTTGCAAGAACACTTTTGAAAGAAGAGAAGTGTCTTCAGTGTTTTCACCAGGCTTTTCTCCTTTGTCTATGAGGATCATCTCTAAAAGAAGAGAGATGGATGGTTTATTCTTCCCCCATATGTTATTTTTTACTTATTTATATTGTATATAGCTCCTACGTATCTATAGGGAACCTCCCTTTGATGAGAGGAGAGATTTGTCTGATGTTGATGTAGTAAACCTGCACAACTGGCTGACCAATTTTCCTGTTATGGTTGATCAAACCTATTTTTTTTATCAGTATGTTGATTGACAAAATATTCACCCAACAAGATGAACCATGTGATCACTTTCACTCTTTGAAAACATTTTTATATCATCCAAATTGTTAGGTTGTGGAGCTAAAAGCTTCACTGATGCAGACATGGAGGAGGTTGTTGAGGTTGCAGAGGATTGCTGAGTTGCAGAACGAGTTGCAGGGCAACCGACGTCGGTCTGATCAATTGACGTTGGTCATATAACAGTGCAAAAGCAACCAACGTCGGTTATGAGTCGGTCGACATCGGTCAGGAGGAAGTCGACGTCGGCAACCTGTGTGTACATGCAGTTTGCATGCGAGTTTCAGACAGGTCTATTTTTGGACTGTCAATTTGCATGTTAAAGGCTAATTATAGTCTTGGAGTTGCGTGTCTAATTATTGTAATTAATAAAGTCTAATTATTGTATGCATGAGATCTGTATAATAGACTCATAGGATGTATTGTAAATGTGTGCTAGAGAGTAAAAGAGCATAAATTAGCTCCTTCAGAGAGAAGAGAGCATGGTGTGTTCCTCCTAGTTTCAAAGGGGTGCTGAGTGTGTATAATCTTGGAGAGTTACAGGTGTGCAAGTTCTGGTAGAAGATCCACCGGGGTACTTGTTGAAGAATCATAAAGACTTGGTGAGGCAAGGACAAGGGTTCTTCAAGGTGTAGAGATATCTACAGGGTAAGTAAGGTCTGTTGATTTGCAAGTGGCAGCAAAGAAAGGGAGATCTACTTGAAGTATGGTTGTGTACTTGGTATACTGGCAGCGTTGTTATTGACTGGTGGAGGTGAACAACAACTCTGTATTTGAGTTGTGTGTTGGGACCGTAAGAGAGAGAGGGAAGAAGTCCTTGAGGTGTGGCAAGCCTTAGAGGTGGAAGAAGAAGTGGCATCTTTTTTATTGTATTTTCTTTTGAGTGATTATTAATACAATTGTGTATTGTCTCTCATATCCTGTGTTGTTTCATATTTCTAGTTACTTATTCATTCTGGTTAAATTTCGTGTTTAGTTGCTAATACAAATGTAATCATATATACTCTTATTGGTGGAGTAGGATCCTGACACAAATAAACAAGTACAAACTTGTTAAGAAGGCCTTGGAATGCCATATCTATGACTCTCTGAAAGGTTGCTCCAGGATTAGATAAACCAAAGGGCATCTTTTTGTATAAAAATATCCCCCACTTGGTTGTGAAGGCTATCTTAAATTGGTCCTTTTCTTTGACCAAAATCTGATTGTATCCACTATATCCATCCAACAAAAAAAACCTCTCTGAACCTGCAACTAGCTATAAAATTTGTTCCATTGATGGAAATGGATAATGATCTTTAAGTGAAACCCTATTCAAATCATGGAAGTCAACATACAATAGAATCTCACTATTCTTATTCCATAGTGGAACAAGATTTGCCACCCAAATTGAGCCACCCAAATTGAGTGCTTAATTGAAAATATAATAGCTGACTCTATGATCTTGTGAAGCTCAGCTCTTATCAAAGGCTCAAGCTTAGGATTGACGAGCCTTTGTCTTTGTCTCACTGGTTTAGTTTCAGCCTTTAACTCAATGGCATGTTGAGCTAAACTTGGATCAAATCCCTTGAGATCACTATATTTCCATGAAAATACATCAACAAAACTTGTGCATAACTCAATGAAAGCTTCTTTTTGTGAAAGAGTGCATACCTCACCCAACTTCAGAATCTTACCAGTTGTAATGTCTACATTGTCATAGTGCTCTTCCTTTGTTGACAAGGATGACTTCTCTTTCCTTAACTCATCATCACCACTGAAAATATTCTCAAGTGTAACCAATCCCTTGGTAAAATTATTTGTTTTTTGTTGCACAACCTGATCACCATAATACTGCAAATACTTTGATTGGTTTCTTGAAGAAAACTTAGCTTCTTCTTGCAAGAATCTCATAATTTGATTGTCATCTTCTAACACTTGCTAATTCTCATGATTATTTGGAACAGAAGGTCTTACAACCACCTTTATATGTGACTAAATTTTCTCACTTTTTATATTGGCCGGGATACTAAATTGTGACCCAATGGCAGCCAACCTATCTGTGTGTTTATTCTCACCTCTTGGTATTGTGTGAATATTAAAAGCTTGAAAATATTCAAGTCCCATATTCTATGCTTGTAATATTTAAACAAAAAAAAATTATATGTTAGGGTGTGGAGCTAAAAGCTTCACCAAAAGAGCGCATTTGATAGTTGCAGGTTTACACAGTCACCAGCGTCAGTCAGGAGTGACTGACGTCGGTCAGGAGCAGTTGAAGAGATGCCGACGTCGGTAGGTATCGGCCGACGTCGGTCACAGGCAAACAGGCAGAAACTGATGTCGGTTACCTATGCGTCCAAAAAGCTATTTCTGAGAATAGAACCGAGTGTTTGCATGATGAGTTTAAGTCTTAGTCTTAAGTCCGCATCTCTATTATTAGCAAGACTGTTTTTAGATCCCTTATTCAAGAGGCTTAACTGTTGGTTGTAAGTGCATGCTCAAGTCTCCTAATTCTATATCTAGAATTAGATCTTCTTAACTTAGTAGATAATTGTAATGTTAAAGAACAGTATAGAGTTGAATCATTCTAGGTTGTTGGAGTTGATTGTACTTGAGAGAGAGAGCTCTTGAGGGAAAGAGATCTAGTGAGAGATCTGTACATCTGAGAGAGGTGTGGAAGAAAGAAGTTTTTTCAATTGTATTCCTTCTGTAAAGAGTTTAATACAAGTTTTCAGGGTGGTTTCTTGTATCTCTTATTCTTTGCTATTATCTGATTCTAGTTACTTATCTATCTGATTTAATTCTGCGTTTATTGCTTTCATAAGTGTAATCATATTGTTGGTTGATCCCCAACAAGTGGTATCAGAGCTCAGGTTCCCCCAAAAAGTGGTATCAGAGCCATGTTCACTAACAGGTGGTTCAGATCTGTGTAGTGTGTATTGATTACAGGTTACTCACAGGGGTTTCTGCAGGAATTTTTTTGTTTGAATGGGAGAAGCAATGGCAGAAGAAAGAAAATTGAGAATGGAGAAGTTTAATGGCAAAAATTATCAACATTGGATAATGCAGATAGAGGATTATCTGTATCAAAAAGATCTATACTTACCGTTAGGGGGATTGCAAAGAAGCCCACAGACATGGATGATGAAGAATGAGAATTTCTTGATAAAAAGGCTCTGGGGTCTATAAGACTGAGTCTAGCATCTACTGTGATATCTAATTTATCACAGGCAAAGTCTACGGTAGAGTTAATGACTACTTTAGTAAATTTGTATGAAAAACCTTCAGCTTCTAATAAGGTATATCTTATGAAACAGTTATTTAATTTGCATATGAATGAAGGTGGATCTGTGTCTACTCATCTGAATGATTTCAATGGAATTGTAAATCAATTAAGTTCAGTCAATATAGTGTTTGACGATGAAATAAAATCTCTTTTAATATTATGTTCTTTGCCTGTAAGCTGGCATAGCTTAGTAATGGCAGTTAGTAATACTGCATCTGCATCAAATATTTTGAAAGTAGAGGATGTTGTTAGTGTTATCTTGAATGAAAAAATTCGCAGGAAAAGCATAGAGGAAACATCTGAGAACGCTTTAAGTTTTGAGAGCAAGGGGAGGCAGAAAGAAAAGAGCAAGAGGAGATCAAGGTCTAAGTCTAAGGTGAGAGGAAGATCCAAATCCAGAAATGGCAGGAAGCCACAATGCTGGAATTGTGGAAAGATTGGGCACATAAGCAGAGATTGTTGGTCAAAGCCTAAGGAGGACAATCAGCACGAAGGAAAGTAAGAAGCAAAGGTTGCAGGTATTGCACAAGATGCTTTAATATTCTCTTTGCATAATAATATAGAATCTTGGGTTTTAGATTTTGGTGCATCTTTTCATGCTACCCCCAATAGAGAATACTTTAGTGACTATGTCCATGGAGATTTTGGAATAGTGTATTTAGGGGATGATGAGCCTTGTAAAATTATTGGCAAAGGTAAAGTGCAGCTGAAAATGCAGAATGACAACACATGGGTGTTGAGAGACGTCATGCATGTTCCTATCTTGAAGAGAAATTTGATTTCAATAGAAAAGTTAGGGGATGAGGGTTGTACAGTAACTCTCACATCTAAATCTTGGAAGGTGACCAAGGGTGCACTTGTAATGGCCAGAGGTAAGAGAGTAGGTACTCTATATTTGTGTAATTGTGTTACTAACAATTCTCCTTTTGTATTATCTACTTCAGATGTAGATACAAAATTGTGGCACTCAAGGCTTGGCCACATGAGTGAGAAGGGGATGTCAATTCTTAAGTCCAAAGGTATGTTTTCAGATTTAAAAAGCATAGATCTAGAGTTTTGTGAGCATTGTGTTTTTGGAAAACAGAAGAGAGTGAGTTTCCTCAAGACTGGGTCAACTAAGAAGAAGCATAAGTTGCAGCTTGTTCACACAGACGTGTGGGGACCGGCTCAGGTTGCTTCCATTGGAGGATCACAGTACTATGTTTCGTTCATAGATGATGCTACACGAAAGGTATGGGTCTATTGTATTAGGAAGAAATCTGATGTATTTGAGACTTTTAAGATTTGGAAAGCTATGGTTGAGAATGAAATAGGCAAAATATTGAAGTGCCTGAGATCTGATAATGGCGGTGAGTTCTGCAGCTTTAAGTTCAGAGATTATTGTTATATGCATGGAATCTGCAGGCAAAGGATGGTTCCAAGGACACCTCAGCAGAATGGAATTGCTGAAAGGATGAACAGAACAATAATGGAGCGTGTAAGGTGTATGAGATTGCATGATGGTTTGCCCTTAGAGTTTTGGGCACAAGTTGTTGACACTGCAGTGTACCTGATTAACAGAGAACCCTCTATAGCTCTGGATGGTGGAATTCCAGAAGAGGCATGGATAGGTAAAAAAGTAGATATCTCATATCTCAAAGTTTTTGGTTGTGAAGCCTTTGTGCATATTGATAAAGAAAATAGAAAAAAGCTGGATGCTAAGTCTATGAGGTGCACAGTTATTGGCTATGGCTCATATGATTTTGGTTTCATATTTTGGAATCTAGGAACTAACAAAGTAATTAGGAGCCGTGATGTTGTTTTTAATGAAAAAGTGATGTATAGTGATCAGCTGAATCAATCTGGGCAGAGCAATGGAGAATTCGACGAGGTGACGGTCTAAAATGAGCTCGCAGGAAAAAGAAATAATCACTTGCAGAAAAACACAAAGACCGACATCGGTCAGGTAAGAATCGACGTCGGTAGAACAGGAACCGATGTCGGTCGTACAGAGACCGAGGTCGGTAGGTCAAGAACCGATGTTGGTCAGGAAGAACCGACATCGGCCAGTTTCAGGCTTGGAAGTGACTGAGGTCGGTCACTATCAGAAAATTTGAGCAGACAGCGTGTTGTGGATGAGTCTCAGACGTCTATCAGGAGATCAAAAAGAGTAAGTAAGCCTCCAATTAGATATTCTCCTTCATTGTTCTATTTATTACTAACTGATGGTGGAGAACCAGAGAGTTTTGAAGAAGCAATACAGGTGGAGTCCAAGAGTCAGTGAGAGCTAGTCATGAAAGAGGAAATGGAGTCCTTGAGAGAGAACCAGACATGGGATTTGGTTGAGTTGCCAGAAGGAAAGAGGACACTGAAGAATAGATGGACCTATAGATTGAAAGAAGGTGAGAATGGAAAGATGAGATATAAGGTCAGGTTAGTAGTGAAAGGATTTGCATAGAAACTAGGTATTGACTTTGGTGAGATTTTTTCTCTTGTCGTTAAAATGACTTCTATACGGACTGTACTGTCATTGGTTGCTATTGAAGATTTGCATCTTGAGCAGCTAGATGTTAAGACAATGTTTCTTCATGGAGATTTGGATGAAGAAATTTATATGGAACATCCAGAAGGATTTGAGGTCAAATTTAAGGAGAAGTTAGTGTGCAGATTGAAGAAAAGCTTGTATGGCCTCAAGCAAGCTCCTAGGCAATGGTATCTAAAATTTGACAGGTTTATGACTGAGCATGGCTACAATAGGTGTCAATCTGACCATTGTGTGTATTTCAAGAGATTGGATAATGGTAGATATATTATCTTGTTGTTGTATGTAGATGATATGCTAGTTGCATGATCACACATGCAGGATATCTCTGAGCTTAAGGTGAAATTAGCTCAAACGTTTGCCATGAAGGATTTGGGAGCAGCAAAGAAGATCCTTGGCATGAGCATTAAGAGAGACAGGAAAAATCATAGGTTGATATTGTCTCAAGAGGATTATGTGGACAAGGTGTTGAAATGGTTCAATATGCAGGATGTTAAACCGGTAAGCACACCTTTGGCTGGACATTTTAAGTTGAGTAAAGAACAATGTCCTAATTCACATGATGAGGTAGAGTACATGAGTAGAGTTCCATATTCTTCTGCAGTAGGGAGTTTAATGTATGCAATGGTTTGTACTAGACCGGATATTGCCCAAGCAGTGGGAGTTGTAAGTATATGGCCAATCTAGGGAAGGAACACTGAAAAGCAGTTTAGTGGATCCTTAGATATCTGAAAGGAACCAGCAGTAGGCACTTATGCTATGGAGGTTCAGATACTTCTCTACATGGTTATGTAGATTCAGATATGGCAGGTGATTTGGATGGCAGGAGGAGCACCACAGGGTATGTTTTCACTGTAGGTGGAACGGCGGTTAGCTGGATATCAAAGTTGAAGAAGGTTGTTGCCTTGTCAACTACAGAAGCAGAGTATATTGCAGTCATAGAGGCTAGCAAAGAGATGATATGGATGACACGGTTCATGGATGAGCTTGGAAGGGAGCATGAGAGTTGCAAATTATATAGTGACAGTCAGAGTGCAATCCATTTGGCTAAGAATTCAGCCTTTCATTCAAGAACAAAGCATATACAACTTAGGTACCATTTCATACGGCAGGTATTGGAAGATGGTGAGTTGAAGCTGGAGAAGATCCATACAGATAAGAATCCTGCGGATATGTTAACCAAGCCAGTTACAAAAGAAAGTTAAATTTTCATTCAACTTCTGTTGGTCTTCATGATTGAGTTGAAGATGGAGGAGCTAGAAGATGTTGTTGTACAGGTACTGGTGCAACTGTTTATCTCCAAGTGGGAGATTGTTAGGGTGTGGAGCTAAAAGCTTCACCAAAGGAGCGCATTTGATAGTTGTAGGTTTACACAGTCACCGACGTCAATCAGGAGCGATCGACATCGGTCAGGAGAAGTTGAAGAGATGCCGATGTCGACAGGTATCGACTGACATCGGTCACAAGCAAACAGGCAGGAACTGATGTCAGTTACCTGTGCATCCAGAAAGCTATTTTCGAGGACATAACCGAGTGTTTGCATGATGAGTTTAAGTCTTAGTCTTAAGTCCGCATCTCTAATATTAGCAACACTGTTTTTAGAGCCCTTTTTCAAGAGGCTTAACTGTTGGTTGTAAGTGCATGCTCAAGTCTCCTAATTCTATATGTAGAATTAGATATTTTTAGCTTAGTAGACAATTGTAATGTTGAAGAACAGTACAGAGTTGAATCATTCCAGGTTGTTGGAGTTGATTGTACTTGAGAGAGAGAGCTCTTGAGGGAAAGAGATCTAGTGAGAGATCTGTACATCTGAGAGAGGTGTGGAAGAAAGAATTTTCTTCAATTGTATTCTTTCTGTAAAGAGTTTAATACAAGTTTTCAGGGTGGTTTCTTATATCTCTTGTTCTTTGTTATTATCTGATTCTAGTTACTTATCTATCTGATTTAATTTCGCATTTATTGCTTTCATAAGTGTAATCATATTTTTGGTTGATCCCCAACATTATATACATTTAAACCTATTACTTGGTGAACTATAAGTTCACTATCACCAAAAATTTGCAAGGAATGGACTTTCGTCTTCCTAGCCCACTACAAACCGTGAACTAGTGCCTCATATTCTGCAACATTATTTGAAAAACAAAATTGAAACTTAATAGAAGATAAATACCTTTGATTTTTTGGAGAAACTAACATCATTCCAGATCTGGTACCATGGTTATTCCTTGATCCATCAAAGTACAATTGCCATAAACCTTCACTAGATTCATCATCCTTAACCATGGCTAAAATTGGTACATCATTCTCATGAAGGCAATACACACCAAGTTCTTCTTCTTCAATCAACTTATAATTATCATGCTCACACAAAGTAGAATCAAACTCATCAAGAAACAAATCTGGAACTCCATCCAAAGGTGATCCATTTTCTACTCCACTAGTTTCTAATACATCATCCGAGATGATACAATTAGTGTTGACAACACTTGGCATATAGGGCTACATATGAAAATATGCAATAGGTTCAAAATGAATTGTTACCTTGGTACCATACCTAGTTTTAAACATCAAATAAGTCTAATTAGTTGACAAATATCCCCTAATATTTAAGGTGAAGTCCCTTGAAAGGCAGATAGCAAAGTAAAGAGGTAGGTCTACCACAACAACATCTTGCTGAATAGTAAAATTGGGATAAGCATGTAATGTCAATTTCAGATATTTGATGATGCTTACCATTTTTTTTGGTGACCCATCCAATGTAAATACCCCCTTAGTGTTTGGATCATCGACAAGGCTGAGCTTGTCTGCAATCTATTTAGGCATGATTGTACTACTAACTCCTCTATCTACCATACAATTATGAACCAAAGTATCACCTACTATCAAAAAAAGGTAGAAATGAGTATTTTTATTTGTTTTTACCTCAATTTTATCCACCTTTTCCATCTTATTTACTTGTACTTGTTGCTTAGTTAGTTGATCCAAATTAGTTAAGACAACACCTTCTTTCTCAACCAATTTTGGAGATAATTTGAGAGTTGAAAGCTCTTGGATGACCATATCTTTTTGTCCTAAGATGGAAAGAGAACCACACATGCTAATATTGATACTAGAATTTTTTATTTGATCCACTATATTGAATTGAGATCCACCAACCTTTGGTTATACTTTCTGAAGCACTGGCTGCTCATGAATTAGAGGTATCCGATGAACTTTACTAGCCTCTATATTCTAATTTTTTTGAGTTGTAGGGGCAGCAAGTTGTTATTTTGTACTCTGAGAAAAAATATTAGGAGTACTTGAAGCATTTTTCACCTCTTGAGCCTCATCAATGGCTCTTCTTTCAGCTCTAGTTACAGCTACAACTTGACCACTTGTATTGTTAGTTTCGACACCCTAAGTAAAAGCAACATGATCATCCACTTGCTAATTTACATTAGTGGCATTAGGCTGCCCTTGAAATTGTTGAGTCTCCCTTGTGATGCCAAATTTGTATCTTGGTACTGACCTCCTTTAAAAAAAAATTCTTCTTGTGTCATTTGTAGCATAGTGATGTTTTGTGATACTAAGGCTTAGTTTCAAGCATCATTGAGATTTGAGGACTGTCATCCTGAATCTTACATCAAGTTGTTTTGAGGTGGGGTGGGAAAAATGGTCTTTGCAATGGAAAGATCATAAGGATCAAGGGCAACATATGGCTTAGTTGGAGTTATGGCTCCTTGTGTTTGATAAGGTGGTCTACTCTCTCTAAAATCTTGATAAGGAGGCCTTTGATCTTTGAAGCGCTGATAGGTGGTCTAATTTTGTTGTTGATAGGGCCTATTAGATTGATATTTTTGTCTCTTGAGTTGCACTATTTCATTCCCAAAGGATTTTAACAAGATTTTTAACTCTCTTATCTCATTAGCTTGACTAGTAAGGGCTGCAATTTGAGCTTGAGGTGATGGAATAGGAGTTAAGGATGGAATTTGATGAACTTGAGGGGCTGGTACAGAATTCAATTATAGGAATATAGGCATTGAAGGCCTTGGAGAAAGCTTACCCTCTTGTATCAAACCATTTTCTGCCCTTATTAAAACTTCATAAGCATCTGGCAAGGTAGTACCACCCATTGACTGTATCATCACACTAATGTCAGAGTTAAGGGCTTTCAAATAGTACAAGAATGCATATTCAGGGGATGGCCTAATCAACACAAGTATCCTAGTCCATGTCTTTTAGAATTTGAGGTTAAAATCAGACATGAACTCATAAGGAGATCTGTTTATGGCAGTTACTTGCTCAATTAAAGATAAGTGATTATATTTGTCTTCAAATTGCTTGACTAAGGCTGTAGCCAATTCATCCCAGGTAGAGATGGAGTTTAGTGGCAAGTTTCTATATCACTGCAATGCTTTTCCTTTGAAAGAAGCAACAAGCAATCTAATAACAACATTATCCTCAACAACATTATGGACTAAATAGAGATTAGCTACATCTTGGATATGCTCAATAGGGGTCGTTTGATTTTCTCCTGAGAATAATGAGATAATTTTGAGATCAGACATAGGAATGTTATCAAACTAGGCTAGATTTAGTGGACTCCCTCTATTGAATGGAACAAACACCTAGTTTATGATGGCCCTTTGGATAGTGGGGACTGTGGTGCCTAGAACAATAGAATAACCAAGGGACAAATATTTCTTTTAAGGATATGGATTTTCCCTCCTAAACCTTTATATCTTATATGATATAAATTCAAAAGTAATACATTTACTTGCTGACCTTGTGGTAACCTTTGGCATGAACGAATCGCCTAAGTGATGTTATGAGCTCTGCAATTGGATGTTGATGATAATGAATATTTGCTTTTGCTACAAAACTTCCTCAGATATGCAAAGAATTTTTTTGATGTCCCACCGAGCATGCCAAAAATTGTTATCAATCAAACTTGTACCCTTTTGAAGGTAGTTTCCAGCCTTCACAGTCTGCTAAAACATGAAAACAATCTTAGGTTGTGGGTGGCCTAATTAGAAGATTGAATCTCTAGATTCTAAGGGCTAGCTCATGTTGGTGTATCAATTAGGATATCTTACTCTAAGCTAAAAACTATCAGGGAAAGGCAAAAAGGGACACTTGAAATAAAAAAAATCCTATCTAATGATGGTGATACACATGTCTTTTGGTTCATCCACTTAATTTGAGCTCCTAAAAACACTGATTCAATAAGAAAAAGACTAAACTTTCAACTCCAATTGACTCCTATGCATCAGTATTTCATGAAATGGCCCTATCTAGTGATCAAAGCTTGAGGAAAATGAGTGAATAGGCTTGATTCAAGGCACTAATAGCCACTTACATCTATTGTAACTTCAAACAAAAGACATCAAACACATAACACGACCTGCATAATCTGATCAACTAGTAACTAGGTAATAATCAAGGCTTGATAAGGAAGAAAATTCTATCACATATACAAATCATTGACATAAATACATCATACCAACATTTTTGGATCTAAAAAAATAGTCCTATTTATTTGAAAAGGTTATAAAACTCAAATTTTGGCAGAGTCTGATCTTGCCAAAAGAGGGATCCTAAAATGGCTAGAAAAGCCAACTTATATATAAAAACATACAAAAGCCAAGAGATTGGCACTAAAAATAGAAGAGGAGATCAAATCCCACATAACCCCAAGTCCAACTTCAGCTATCAAAAGATAACAAAGCCTTCTAATAATATCCTTTTGTCTTATGTCTTGCATGAAAATATCTTTGGCATTGGAAAAGGATGGTGAGCCCATTTCATAATCATTATTTAGAATAAACATTAAATTCATTAAACGTACATGGATCTCTAGTAATTCAATTCTCTCCATGCATGATGCTATGCCAATCTTCAAAGAGAAACTCCACTTGATACGTTTGGAAGCTGAGTCAAAACAAGAGAGTCATTTTTTGCATGGAAAATAAGGAAGATGCATGATAAAATTCATCAAGTCAACTCCAAGTAACTCTATGTTAACTCCTTGAATAACCATCTAACATTAAACTGCTTGAGCCCTTCATGCATTCGAGTATCCCTTTTGGAACTGAGAGAGTCGTGCTTGAAGGAAGTTGCATGTCTTTTCCAAGTTTGAATAATTTGATTATTGCATTAAAAATTTAGCGTGTTCCTTACTATAGTCTAATATTTCTTGGGCCACTTTGCATGCTCTGAATGTGAGCTTTGAACCACATCATAGGAGTCGAAAGTGAAAGGACCTAAGTTCCCCAAAGCTCTGACACAACTTGTCAGAATTAAGAGCACACATGATTACCATTGTATAAGCAACTTACATGCGGAAATAACCAAAAGAACAAATAACTATCAATGAGAAAACACACAGAATATGAGAGGCAACACACAATTGTATTCAACTCATTAAAAAGGAAATTAAAATAAAGAGATCACACTCTTCTTCCACCTCTGTGAGGCTTCCTCCTCAAGGGCTCCAAGTAATCTTCCCACCTGAGTAATCTTTTCTCATAGGTCACAACACACAGCTAACACAAGCTGTTGTTCACCTCATTGTACATCTATACAATTGAGTATGAACCGGTACTCCAAGTAGATCTCACCATGATCCTGCTCCTAATGTATTGTTGTCACCTTGATCTTGCTCCCCCACCGATCCTGTTTTGACCCTCGCATACACACATCCCTGCAGACCAACCTAATCTTACTTATCACATGTAGATCTCCTCCATGATCCTGCAACACCCTGCATATCAAACCTGATCTTACATACATGGGGAATCCTACTTGATTCCACCATGGGAAGAACTCTCCAAGTTCTACACTTGGGTTCTACAAGTTCAACACTTAACAATACATCCCATGAGTCTATTATATAGATCTCATGCATACAATAATTAGACTTGCGGCTCAAGACTTCAAACTCGTCTTCATCATGCAAACTGCCCGTTCACTTAATTGACTGTTCATCAATAGCAATTATGGAACCGCCACAGGCGACTGACGTCGGTCCCTGTCTGACTGGAGGTGACCGACGTCGGCCGATCCCTGTCGATGTCGGTTTCCCTTGCACTGTTCCCTGACCGACGTCGATTGTGGCCTGTCGACGCCAGTGACTGTCATGCACAGAAAACCTCCCTGTTTGCTTTAGGTGAAGCTTTTAGCTCCACACCCTAACAGAAAGGAGAAGTCCTCATTGTCTTTTGTTAACTGGCTATCAAAATCCCATTAAGATCCTTTTGAAATTTTGGTCTTTTCTCATCCATTGATCCCCTTGCTAGATCTTGACAAGTTTCAAGCTCATGGCAATCTTGATGAACCCTTTGAAATATTGACCAATGACTACATGTAGGGGCTCAAACTTGACATTTGAGGGCCCATCATTAATTCTTTTAGAATTTTGTTTTCTACCAATTCTCCTGAAATAATTAGCCTCTCAGGCTATTCCCTTCAGTCTTATTGCTTGGTTATTTCCCTTCAGACACATTATCTTCATCTTATCTCCTTTTTAGAGAGACCCCATTTCTTCAAAAAAATTGAACAAATCCCTTGGCAATTTTGAAATGATCTTTCATCCTAGAAAAGACCCTTCGGATTTTTGACAAGCAACCCTTTGGGAAAGCTTCAAAGGTCATCCTGCCTTTCAGAAGAATTGAAATGGACCATTTGCTAAAAGAAATGACCCTTCAAAATTTTGGAGTATACCCTTCAGAACAATTGCAATGCCCTTTGGAAAAGTGAAATGAACATTTGGGCCTTTTGAAATTGACTTTTCCAAAGGAAAAAGAACCCTTCGAAAAAAATGTAAATGTCCCTTCAGATTTATTATAAGGGATCTTTTAGATTTTGACAAGGACCTTTTCTTGCAAAAATTACCTTTCAAAAAAATTGTAGTGGTCCACTTTGTCTTTGAAAATGGCTTTTTCTGAAGGGCAGATACCCTTCAACTTTTTTGAAATGCACCATTCAAAAGTTTGAAAATGCCCTTTCAGATTTCTGTAATAGACCCTTTGGAAAAATTGAAATGGTCCTCTCAGAACTTTGTAATGGACCTTTGAAACTTTTGCTTCAGACAAAAAGTCCAAAGCAATCTCTTCGGAAAAGATGTCAAGTCCATTGGGTATTGAAAAATAACCCTTCAAACAATTTGAACAAGCCCAATTCCTTCAGAATTATGAACAAGCCCAATTTGTCGAGAAGTGCCCTTTAGGAAAACTATTGAAATGGACCTTTTTGAAAGGAAGGAGCCCTTCAAAAAAATTGCAAAGACCAATTTCTAACACTTGGACAAAAAGGCATGTTTATGCAAAGTTTCGAATGATAAGGGTTGTAATTTGACCTGTGGGGTCAAAATTTTCAATAGCTTTTGCTATGTTTTGGACTCCATTTCATTCTTAGCTTTAGCCTCAACCTTGGCCTTATCATTTACCTCAAATTGAGATTTAGACTGCACGTCTTCCTGAGCCTTAGCTTCAGCTTCAGCTTTGGCTTTTGTATCTGCCTCGGCGTTAACATTGGCCTCAACCTCAACCTTGACTTTGTCTTGAGTTGTTTTCTCCTCAATTAATTGCTTCACTTGTGCCTCCTTATCCTTGTGTTCTGCTTCCTCTTACTGCTTTCCCCTTGCCTCCCCTTCTTCAGCTTATTGTTTGTGAGCTTCTGCATCCTCAGGTTATTTCTTATGGGCTTCTTCTTACTTAGCTTTTTTCTTCACAATATTGGCTTCCTCGACCCATTTCTTAGTGGCCTCATCTTCTTTATCTTGCTTCTATACAACCTTTGCTTCTATGGCATGTTTTTTCTATTATTGCTCTTACGCAACTTGGTGTTGTTGGCATTGTACCTCTTGTGTAGTTGTTTGTTGTTTAGCTTCTTCTTTCTTTTCCTTTTTCTCCTCCTTTCTTATTTTCTTTTCATCCTTCTTCTACTGCTCTACTAGGTCTTGTTATTATTATGTAGCTTTTTCATGTAACTCGATGTAAGTTAAAGTTGTTGTTGTCATCTCCTCTATTTCCTATGGTGTGTCGATCTTGGTTATTGTTTGAGTTTCCTCCAAGGAGATTGATTCTATCACATTACCGCATGGCACAAAATTATTCTTCTTTGATAATGGCAAAGGAGTGAGGGACTCCTTCACTCTCTTCATAGCTTTGGTATGTGGTTGTTGTTGTTAAGCTTATGTTTGTTGCTCACCAATCCCTTATGTTGCTTCACCAAAAGACACCATCCTTTCAATGACATATTGTGTTGGCCTTTTTGAAAAATGAGTCCTTGGCTTGCACTTTAGAGCTGACAATGGAATTTCTTGTGCAGGTTGCTCTTGTCCTTATACAAATGAATATCCCTTAGTTGGATCTGTGTGAAATATCTTGGTTGCTAATTTTTATTTTGTAGCTTCCTATCTTACAATATCAATAATGATGGAAGGGGGGTTGTGTTATGTCAACCCAGAAATCCTTCCTTACCTGATTTCATACTTGGAAATTGTGCACTACTTTCAAAAATAAAAATTCTTTCTCCTCCTCCTTGTCATAGACTTCAATATCGATGTCCTCAAGCATGGTCTTTAATACTTCTTGTTCCTCTACTCCCATTTTTGGTAGGTCATAATGAGTTTCTATGCTTGGAACATGTAGATTATCCAAGCAGGACTTTGTTTGTTGCATCCACTTATTGGGTGGAGGAGGTGAGGCTCTTTACGTAGGTGGCTTCCTTTTTACTTTCTCATGTTAGGATGGGGTTTCTGAAACTTGTGGTGATACATGTGGTTGTGCTTATTGTTGTGCTTGCGGCTACTATTATGCTGGTTTTTGCCCTTGTGGAAGAATAGATCGAAGAGGTGGAAGCTTACTCATAGCTAAAGCTTTTTGTCTCCATACTTCCAACTGTGCTTCTACCATTGTAATTAAGAAAGACATCAAGGTTGTATTTGGAGTGGCAAACTCATGAACTTTGATCTAAATACCATTATGTAGCTTTGTAACCAAATCATGCTGTCCCAAATATTACATGATATCTTGTGGTATTATTGGGTGCATTCAAATTAGGACTAGGATCTCCATCCACCATGTATTAAACCACCCCAATTGCTCATAATACTACCCTATTTTTATCTATGAAATATTTGTAAAGGCAATGAAAGGCCAAAAATTTGAAGTAATATTGACTGGTCCTAGTGAAGATTTACACTATGTAAATCATAATAGTAAAACCAAAAACTGATATTGAAATGTTTACAAACCACCTGCAAGTACCTTCTCAATATTGATGGTGAGCTTTGATGCTAAAAACTCAAGCCAATTAAATTTCTCCTACAGACGTATCATGTGATACACAATATTAATTACCCCCTTTGTTGCTTGCTTGGCATGCTTAGTTGTCTACCAAAATATTTTTGTGATGCATTCCGCCAGAAGGCATTTTGAAATGTCCTCTACTACATCAATTTGAATTCCTCTACCTATTCTTGTGGTATACTTCTCTTGAATGTCTGAATGGATCATTGGTGTGGTAGATCTATATTATAGGAGGGATTTCCCATGATTGAGGAGCCCTATGGCTCTTGTCATAGATGGAGCATCGATCCGGATTGTAATATTTTGGGACAAATGGATAACCCCTTAATTATAATGACTTAAAAGAGTGAACATGACCTCATCTAACTACCCAAATGCAGGGAGCTTTATCAACCTTTCTGTATTTAATCCTTACAATGGATGTGGGAGCACTAGGGATCTAGCTTGTGCAATGTCTTGTGGTCCTAGAGAAAACAAAATAGGTTCTATTTGGTCGATAAAATCAAAAGGATCTACGTCATTGTATTTAGTTTGTCATAAACCTAAGTCAATCCCCGTTTCTTATTTCTATGCATATGTCAAAGGGATATGTAATTGGGATCAATCCATGGTTGTCGTTGTAGTTTGGGTTGAACACCTACTTTGTTAATTCAAACTCTAGTATGTACTTTATGTGTGATAAGGTATTTTGAAGGTAGATCATAAAATTCACTTATTGACCGTAGTGTATAATGTTTGAGTGTTGTCGAGTTCCTTCTTTTTATATCTTTTGGGACCTAATTCCATGTAGTTGACTATTTTAAATGCAATTAACTGGGTGTGCACGAGTTATGCTCCAACATTAATATGACTTGATACTTACTTGATGTGATTGTGACCTTTTTTAGATCAAGATTATTGATGTATCCCATGGTGATTACCTGATGTGACATGAAATCCTTCCATCTCCCCTATTTATTTTATGACTCCAACTGTCCATTTGTCATTCAATCTACCTTGATAAAGATCCAATCTCTTGAAATTCCATGTCTTGAATGGTCTTGAATGACCATTACTTATCCTTTCATCATACCTGTCTTGTCATTTTTGCCTTCCCAAACTTATTTTATGGCTTCTAGTAGTTTATTCCAGTTGCCCGCCCTTAGTCTATTCTAGAATCCTATTGCATGTTATGACTATAATTGCTTTTTGTTGGTTACGATGTGTTGTGATGCCAAAATTACACTACAAAAACATACTGTTGACCATTTTTGCCTTACAGGGCAATATCGGTTTCCTTCTTCCCCTGTTGTTTTGAGCCAGTTCAATTTGTAGTTTGCACAAGTCTTTCAACAAAAGGAGGAACTAGTTCAGTGTTTCGACATTGGGGTTCAACAGCATGATCTTTCTCAATCTTTGAACTTGAACTTTAGTTCAAATGGTTATTTCAATCGGTTGGTTCAATCATATAGGTTCAATCAAAAGGGTTCAGGTTCAGGTTCAATTGGTTGGTTCAAGCAAGTCTCTTACAAAGCTCCAAATGTTAAACAGCGCTTGCGAAGGGTAGATGATGAGCAAGATGGGCCATTGCAAAGGATCCGAAGGGTAGCTTTGGACTTGATTTACCCTTGCGGAGGGTAGCTGGTCAAAAGGCCGAAAGGTGAGTTCCTTCGAGAAGAAAGACCAAGGCAAAAAATTCCTTTGGACTTTCTGTCTGAAGGAAATTCGTAAGGAAATATATTGCAAAGGATTTCTTCAGACAAAATGTCTGAAGAAAATCCATGAAGTTAAATGCAAAAAGGAAGATAACCAAAGACAAAAGTTGATTTTCTTTGAGCAAAATGACCGAAGGAATTCCTTCGGACATTTTGTCCAAATAAATTCACAAAGTAAGGAGCAAGGAATTCTTTCAAAAAAAATCTCACGACAAAGTGAACAAAGCAAATTCTTTCAGACATTTTGTCCGAAGGAATTCACTTGATGGAAAAGTCTGATAGAAAGCAGCAAGCGGGAAAGACAAAGGAAAGATTTCCTTTAGACAAAATGTCTGAAGGAATTCCTTCTGACATTTTGTCTGAAGAAATTCACAAGGTAAGGAGCAAGGAATTCTTTCAAAAAAAATCTCGCAAAAAAGTGAACAAAGTGAATTCTTTCGGACAAAAGTCTAAAGGAATTCCTTCATACATTTTGTCCGAAGGAATTCACCTGACGGAAAAGCCCGACAGAAAGCAACAAGCGAGAAGGACAAAGGAAAGATTTCCTTCAGACAAAATGTCTGAAGTAATTCCTTCAGACATTTTTCCGAAGGATTTCAAGACCAAGGCAGCCTGAAGGACCTCGAAGGGCAAGTGCCCTTGCGGGGGACTCTCGGTTGCCGAAAGGAGGACCTTCCCCAAGCCCTGAAGGGACACCATCCCTTTGGGAGTTTCAACGACAAAGTCCTGAACAAAAGAAAAGAAGAGAGAGATATCCTTCAGGAGAAAGTTCGAGGGAACAATTTGGGAGAAAGGCCAAAGAAAAGAAATCCAAAGGAATTTAAAGGGGTGACGGGCCCATAGACGTCAAAATTGGACATCATAAACTAGTTGTTGGAATTTAGACGTTAAATGACGTCCCCAAAGATGTCAAATTTAGGGAAATAAGATAATCGTTGGCTTTCAAATGGTGATGGGTGCGCAATGTCAACTTTACGGCAATAAAATAGCCGTTGACCTTTAAATGCTTGAGCGCAAACCCAAAGGAATTCAAAGGCCTTAAGGCCAAAATGAAGAGACCGCCGAGAAGGGAGCCCAAAGAGCCAAAGATTGATAGAAGATAGCCCCGAGGGCTCAGATTGATGGAAGGAGTCAAGAGAGAAAAAGACAAAACTAGGAAAAGACAAAGCTGGGAAAAGACAAAAGTTAAGAATGAACTCAACAACCTACTGATATAAGAGCCCAAGGAGCCAGCAAAGGACAATAAGATAGCCCCAAGAGCTCAAATTTTAGGAAAAGATAAAGCCAGGAAGAGACAAAAATAATGAATATGGACAAAATAACCTAGGTGGAAAAGGGGAGGCGAGTTATTCCTGTAGTTGAAACAATCTCTGCCAAGTGGTCATCAATGAGCACAGATAGTGAACGGCGTGACCTATTTTTCTCCACTTTGCATTGATAAGCAGACAAACCACTTGAATGTCTTGAATAAGTGGTCTTGCTTACAAACAAATGGTGTGGCCCATGATTTCACATATGGCATTTAATGTATTTTAAATGCCTAAAGTCAAAATTGGAGCCGACACAACATTATCTATCAAGCAGCTTCCTCTTCCCAATGCTCTCAATGCACATGGGCCACTTGTAAAAGGGCACCAAAGTCTTTTCCAAAAAGGGGTACCTTTTGCTTTCTCTTTTTCTATATATATTGTAATCTCTCATTTTGAAAAGAAATCTCTAAGCTTTTAAGGTGGATCCCTCCCAAAATTTACCTTGAATCAAAAAGAAGCATTTTTGCCTCCATTTGAGCTTGCACTTTTGCATATGTCTATGGCTTTGTCTTGTGTTAAGTCATTTTCCCATATGCTTTCATAGAATGATTCTAGCATGTCTAGTATATTATGAGTTATTCTTTTGCAAGTTAGCCAGAAGTGTCTACAGCAGAGTATAGGCGCATTTGAACAGGATGCCATAGTGTGTCTTAGAACACCTCTGGTAGTTCTTCCTCCCTGTATCTCCACAGGACCCCTAGTTATTCCAGTAATATATATATATATATATATATATATTAGCAAATATACTAGAATAAATCAGAGATGCATCAAAGGGAGCTACCCCTTATCTAGAGACTCTCCCCTCAATTTTGCCAGACCCACAAGCAAGAGAGGAGTTTCCATTGTACCGCATGGAAAAGAGAATCTTAGTTTGCTCTCAAGGGTGAAATCCACAGTGTCAACATTTTTTGTCATGCCCGATGGGACATTTTATCTAAAAAGTTGAAGAATTTTGGTGTGTTCTTCAACCAACCAGCCTTTGAGAGGTTTTTTCATCAACACCAATGGCGACTCCGAGTTGAATTAGCTAGTTAAGCAGTCCAGGTGCCATCAAGAAACCTTATTTCTGTATATATAATCTCATTTCTCAGAATCATGGGCCTTGTATTCCTTCATATGGTTTTGATCAAGCTCAGGTTGTTCATGGAATTACCTCAAACAGCTCTCCTAGTTGCCCTTCAACAATAAGGGAAGTAACACTGGAATTTGAGAAGCAGGTGATGGAGATAGATAGATTGGATGAGCAGTATAGATATCAGTAGGACCTTATGTACAAAGAGGAGTGTTTGTTTAGGCAAGTTCAGGCCTTTCAATCCTTGGAGGAGGAGGTAGCAAAATGGAAGAGTCCATTCATTCAAAGCAATCAGCCTTGTCTGCCCCCTCCTATTCTAAAGAAAGCCCCCTCTTATGCACCAAATCCTTTCTACCAGATAGCACTTGTTCACTCTAGCTCATCTGATGCAAGAATCACTCCTGCTCCTAATCCCTTGCGCCTAGCTTCCTAGCATCAAAGGTCATGAGAGCAACCTGTCATGGAAATGAACCTTCTCAATTCCTTAGAGTGTGAATCCTCCTTGGAAGGGAACACCATGAACCATCACGTCTCTCTTTAGGAAACTCTTCATGTGCATCAACAATCTCTTCCTAATCTTCCCCAACCTCCTCAAGTCTTTCAACATGATGTCAAGATTCCAAGTTGGAAAACGGAATGTCATGAACCAGCTTGGGACCTTGGAGAAGATAAAGTTGCTCCTTGTTCACAAGGGAAAAGTTCCAATCCCAAGGTCATGAGTTGGAAGCAAATAATGGAATCATGGGGCAGGAGGGAGGAGGAGAAAGGTTTTGCTCAAAACCTTGAAGAATTTGAGGCTGCTTCTGCTCATGGTGATCCTTGTGACCTCCAAGAAAATCTCTTCCAAGAGAATATAGCCAAGCAAATTGTAGAATTGGAGTCCAGATGAGGTTCCTCAGCCAAAGTGTGATGGACAGTTCAGATCAAGCAGAAGATCCTACATTTGAATACACCCCATATACACTCCTTCAAGAGAGATATCAATCCACATCTTATATAGATGAAGTGCTAGCCAAATGGAAGGAAGAGAATATTTCGATTCTATCCCAAGGACTGCCTCCTCTTCCACATAAGTTTAACCATCAGCCTCTCACTTCATCCCTTCTTAAGGAGGAGTCTATTTTCCAGGAGGCGAGTGAAGAAGAGAGGGTCCAATTTGCAGCTGGTCAAGAAGCTCTCATGGATGTCAATGAGGAAGAAACCATCATGGATGCTCCCTTTGAAGACATCATCAACAATGGAGAAGACACAAGTCATGCATACATGCGGATGTTCCATCAATATGAAGAGGAAAGTAAGCATGGTGAGCTCTCTCCTCCCTTGTTTGATGAACTTCCTTGTTGCTTTGATAGGGAGGATGACCATGCCATGGAACTTGAGTTAGAGGAGGATCAGGGGGATGTCTTTGAACAACTAGAGACTCTAGTTTTTTAGCAAGAAAATGAGAGGCCTGTTCATCTTGAGGAAAGCTTTGAAGAAGAGAGCCTTGACCAAGAAAGTGATGTTCTGTGAGATGAGCAATCAGTCTGTGATCTCATTTCATACATCACAACAATCACCCTTCTTCAAGAAAGCCATGATCAAGTAGAAGATGAGTTTGACAGTGTCTTCAATGAGACAGAAGGAGACAAGCCAATTCATGATGCATATCAAAGGGCTTATGGTGATGAACCAGCAGCCATTGATTTCTTGATGAAACACACCAGCATGAAGAACCAGTAGGAGGTAAGCTTCCAAGAACAAGAAGAATACATATATGTTGGAAGCATGTTTGCCCCTGATTCATTTGGATACAAGCCAATCAAGGTGGCAGGCAAGAAGAGCAAGTCACCAAATCTCCATTCTATCTAGCCACTTGTCTGGCATCATAAGTTTTCTTGCCATGAAGGAGACTTAAGAAGTTTTCCCTTTGATCCAGGAGGGAGGCAAATATACCTAGTTAGCTGTACATAGTAATTTGCTTTTAGTTTTTATTTCCTTGTTTTCCCTAAGTGTTGTTTACACAGGTAGTGTTTTTTAGCCTTGTGTGTGTTTTCCTTTGTGTTTGGGGTAAAAGCTTCATGATTGATTCTTGGATCTCTCGAGGTTGTTGCTAACTCTTTCAAAGCTGCATCTTGACTCCGTGCCCAATGTATTCTCAGGTTGCTGGCTTCTAAGCATAGCAGGCATGCTTCCCCTAGAAATCACCAAATTGTTGACCATTTTTGGTCCTCCACACCAAAATCAGTCTCCCTTTCTTCTCCTTCCATTTCCAATCTCAGACATGAAGGACCCCTAGCTCACTGATGCAGGAGAATTTCTCGTATCAAATGAAGTGTACATCAGCTTGTTCTTGGTGGAAAGTGTATGCTCAAGCTAAGTAGATCGAACTTTTTTGGTGCATCACCTTTAAGTTTAGGTTCTATTTCAGTATCTTTCTCTCTTTTCAACCCCCCCATTACATATATATATATATATATATATATATATATATTAGCAAATGTACTGGAATAAATTAGAGATGCATCAAAGGGAGCTAGCCCTTAGCTACAAACTCTCCCCTCAGTTTTGCCAGACCCATAGGCAAGAGAGGAGTTTCCATTGTACCGCACAGAATAGAAAAGCTCAGCTTTCTCTCAAGGGTGCAATCGACAATGTCAACACATACTACACTAAAAAAACAAAACACACACAAAAAAACAACCAACATTAAATAAAATCCTAACTACATGGTGTTACTCAGCACCCACTCATATTTTTAGTAGAATTATAGAGATTAAAGGTAGTAAGGCTTAAGCCTACATCCATTTATGCATCCTAGCAGTATGGTTCCCTACAAATATTTTAACATAATAGTGTCTTGTTGTGAAACTTCATGTATAACTAGGGTCCTTTCCATCTAATGCATAATTTTGCTAGGAATGCTTTAAATCTTCTATCATATAGTAATGCTGCTTACTCTGGATAAAATTATTTAGATTATAATTTGCAATCATACCATACCTTTTGAATTAACTTGTGTATCTATTATGTCCATAGTGCCCTATGTCAACTTTCTTCCATCTTTCTCAAGCCCAACAATCTTTATTTTAGGGAGTCATGATCACCCATCCTCATAATCATTGTAATGTGCAAACTCGAAACTATGTATTCCATAGGCATTGCTATTTAAAGACTATAAATAAGCTAAAAGGGAGTGAAACTAGTTACGCATTTGTAATTTTTTATGTATGCCCAAAGAACTACATGAATGCGATCCTCTTATTCATCCATTTGCGCATTACAAATATTTGTTAGCATTTTCCACAACACATTATTTGATGCTTCAACATATTCATTTACATGAGGATGATATGTGATGTTTTTGTGATGCAAAATCATAAACTCTTCCTAAATAAGTTATGGTCATTCATACTCTTGCGATACCCTATGCAACACATCATTTGTTCGCAGCGTGTACAAAAAGCCATTGTTGAGACTATATGGTATAGGCCAAGTGATCATTTATTTTATGTCCCTTTCTAAATAGTGCATAAGGATAGTTTCATGCTCCAAGTAATTATCAATATCCTCTATATTGTCTGAAATTGAAACAACCCTTAATAAGTGCTTATCTGGGGATTCATCTTCTAGTTCTTTTGGTTCCTCTCCTTTGTGTAGCCTACTCAAATGATCTAGCCTAACATTTTCTCAACCTGGCTTAACATTGATGCAGAATTGAAAGTATTGAAAAAGCATAAGCCACCTAGATATGCATCCTCCCAACATTCACTTTTTCACCAGGCAACTCATCACTTGGTGATCTGTAAAGAAATCAAATGGTTTATCCAACAAGTAAAGTTGAAAATTTTACAACACAAACACCATAACTAATGCCTCTCTCTCGATAATTATATAGTTATTTTTTGTAGCTGATAGTTTCCTTTTGGAAAAATGTCTGGGATGGTCCAACCCACCTTCACTTGGTTGTGCTAAAATAACTCCTATTATAGTGCCGAAAGCATCTACATGTACATGGAATGGCTTCTTCTAGTCAGGAAAAATTAGAATTGGTACTGTTATCAACCTTTGTTTTAGCTCAATGAATGTCACTTGGAATTCTCAATGAATATAACTACATTGGTGTCGATATAACTACATATCCTTTGATAAATTTTATATAATATATTGTATGACTAAGAAATGTGTGTACTTTTATAGAGCTAGTCAGAGGTGGCATTTCTATTATTACACCAATCTTAGTTAGATCAACTAAATTATCATCGCTACATACTATAGGGCCCAGTAAAACACCAAAAGGTGTAAATAATAGACAGTTCTTTAGATTCAAAGGAATGCATATAGTGTGACAACATTCTAGCATTAATCATAGTTTTGACAAATGTTATTTAAACATAGAGAAAACAGCCCAATCATCCAAATAGACTTCCATAAAATTATAGATGAACTATTTGAATGCATTTACCATGGACATAAAAAATATTGAGGATGTATTATTTAATCCAGAATACATTACCTTGTATGTGAATGATCCCCATTAGTTTCAAAAGTAGTCATAGCTTGGTCCTCCTTTACGATGGGAATCAGATGGTATCCACTAAGCCATCTATGAATAAATACACTTCCTACCCTACGAAAAACTCAAGGACTTCATCAGTGAATGGTATTAGGAAAGAGTCATTGACACAAGCATCATTGAGTGCACAATAGTCCTCAAAAACTTGAATCTCCCATGTTTTCTTTAGCTGTATGATGATAGGGCTCACCCATTATGCGTTTTCAACTAGACAAATGAGTCTAACTTCTTGCATGCAATCTATTTCAACCTTCACTTTGATATTCATATTTGGGGTTGAGCCTATAAGGATGCTTTTTAATAGGCTGCATGCACTCTTTCAATTCTATATGTATCTCTCCCAAAATACAGATCTACACCTTTTAGTTCTAATAATTTAGTTAGGAACACATCTCGATAATCCCTTAGCAGTTGTAAAGCCTTTAAAATATTTTCTTACTCGTAATCATCTCCCACAGTTACAAACTTAGGAGCCAACTCTATTCCAATGTTCTATTTAATCTTTCTCAGGGGTTATTGGTATGCTTTACCTAATCCACTAGGCAGAGCATCTTGTAGAACGTGATTACCTTCCCATTGTGGGATGTTTATGTTGCATAATTTTTCTTCTTCAACTTACTCTACTCTTTGAATGGGTTTTGATTCAACCTCTTATTATGGTTTAAATAATCCTTCTAGGTCAAGATATCTATCACTATCACTAGAATATTTCAATTGCTTTGTTATTCTATTACATGGATTAACAAGAACTTGTTCTAGTTGACTAGCCTTATAATTATTATGAAGTGCCACATTCAAATCATGTGCATCTTCTTATTGGAATGATGATTCAACTATAGTGGCTAAGTCTTCTACTCATCCATGACATATAAATATTTTGATCTTTTGTAAGGCATTATGTACCATTGGATTATCATCTTCGAACATAAAATTTTGAATAAAATCTTATTGCACTTTCACCCAATACTTGATCTCTCTTTTGCACTATTGGTGCATAAACCAAGCTATTGGTAGAGGTGATAATGCATAACTAAAAATGTGTACCCAATATATTGGTTCTACTTCCTACATAGTCCATAAATCCACACACTGATGAATGTGCAATTCAGGACATTGATCTTCTTGAAAGAATGACCATTATGAGTTCATAGTAACTAGTAATTGGAATCTTGCACATAAATATTTTCATGCTTCCTCCCAATGATTTTTTGGGTTTTGGTGCACTACCCACCAAGTTACATCAATTCATAGTTGAGTGCATTGAGTCATTGCCCCACCTCTAGCACATGGTGTTTGAGCCTCAATATGAATAGATTAAGATCCTTCATTGTAAAGAATTGATGTGTCTGGCATTCGATAGCGAACACCATGCTCAGAAGTTGTATCTCATGATCGCTTTAAGCCCAGTTCAACTTATGTGTATTCGAGTCATGACTTATGAATGATGCCATTTCCCAAGGTAGAATACCTTATGGAATAGGATCTATGTAACCCATCATTATTGCACCTATATTATACATGAAATCTAATTCAAATTTTTTGGGAGAGTGCACTGATGGAGAAACATATTCTTCTATTTTAACTTACCTGACTGGAGACTTTGTGATAATAGGCTTCTAGACTAGTCACTCTTTCTGATGCATAATGTGTAATTGTCTAACTTGATACCGTATAGATCACAAAGTAGTTTGCCTTTAATCTGTGCTGACTTTAAACCAATTATTATCCCCATAGGCATAAGGAGACTCTAGATCTTTTGGAATGATACATTGGTTTTACTCATATTTATTAAGGGGTATAATTATTATCTTATCCCCTTGATGCACCTTTAGCTAAATGCACATAGTGTTAATGGTCATTTGGCCATCATAGGCCCATTTCTTACGGATTAAGGGAGGATAATGGGTCTATATTATCTTTATATTAATGACTTTGAAATCTCTACATAAATTGAGCTCTAATACTTTGATCTCAACATCCTCTAGCCTTCCAATGGGTTTTACCCTACCATAATCTACCAAACTAAGAGTAACTAGACTGTAGCTTAAGGTCGGTCAACCAATGGCTTTCAAAGTTGATCACAAAACCATATTGACTATGATACCAAAGTCAAATGATACATTAAAAATATCATATCCATCCAACTCAATGTCCATACGAGAATCAACATCCCAAGGTTTATTGGTCTCAACATACCATACTACTTTGTCAGTACGTTAGTAGCCCTGTTATGCGCACTTTAGAAGATTATGCAGGTCACTAGTGATGTTCTATGAAATATATTCATTATGCAAATGCTAAGTAACTTCATAAAATATGTCAAGGCAGTCACCACAACCTCTTTTCTTATGATTCTTACAATTTTCTCGTACATCTAGACATCAATGGTTGCCTTATCGCCTTCAAAAGTTGGTTGTTGTTGAATTTCTTGCAGAATATGTGTAGCTTGGTACATCAAATTCTTTTTAGTAGTGATTTTAGGATATTTATCCTACTGTACTTTTCTAATCCCTTGATTTGGTGACATTCATAATGGTGGTAACCCTTGTTCTTCTCTCAATTGCCTAGTAACTACTTATATAAGGCATTATATTTTGGTTACATATTAATCATGTTTACATTGCACACTACCTTCTCCTTCCTTTCTTGCTCAAGTACTAGACAATATTCTATTTGGTGTTGACCTTCGACTCTTTAGTATATGCAATAGATTTCTCTTTATGGATTAGTGGGGAAATTCCTTGCATAGTGGTTGTATGCTTCACATAGATAACATTACATATGTGGTTATGCTTGTCAATTTTCATTATTATGACCTCCTTGATATCCCCCATGATATCTTCCCATATATCCACCTTTATTTTTTTGGTATCCCTAACCTTGTGTCTATTTCCCACCATACCCTCTTTGTTGACTTTGTCGTGCATCATACCCTCATATTGGTGTTGAGGGGAACTTGAAGCCTAATTTGATGGTTTTTGTTGAAGGTTTGTACTAGTCCAAGGTTGATCATAAAGACTAAAATATTGATAATATGGAGATGATGTATTGTTCCAACTTGATAGAGATTGCAGTTGATACTAGGGCAATGAAGGCATCCATCTGAGGCTACCTTGAGTTGCACTTGTCATCTCTACTTATAGTCCTAAAATTGCCTACTTCATAGTCAACATTTGTTGTGTTTCCATTGCAAAGTCATTCTTAGTAATATCTTCCTTCAACCCCTGTAATGCTTGATAATTCTTTTCATCATGGTTTGTAGACTTATAATTTTTTTTAAATAAACCATGTGATTTTTATATGTAGTGCTATTAAAGATAACACTTAGAAGTTGCATGTCTTACTACTATGCATATCTCAAAAAATTAATTGTTAATCTTATGATTATTATTTCTATGATGTCCTTCCCATCCATATTCTGTGCACCATAATCTTAGTTTAAGTTTATCTTTTTCATACATCTCATCCATTCTTCTCATGAATGCATATTTCTTAGCCTCAACCTTGAAACACTAAGGGAGCATCCCCATAATCCTCCATTTATTCTACTCATAAAGAAACAAATTGAGCATCAGCTTTGCTCATATACTGGGTTGTGTAGTTACAAATCTAATTCTTAGTCGTAATACTTCTATAAACCAAGAAACTTTATCTTTGTCTTCCAAAATGAATTTAATTCTAAATCAGAAAATCTTCGATCAATTTGACAACTGATTGACTAGACTTTTGTTGAATCTCCTTTAAATCTTCACTGGTTTGGTTGGTCTATTTATTTACTTTGAATTATGTTACTAATAGATTTATTACTTGAGAAAATTTGAGGCTATTTACATTTCTTTTATAGATGCACTCTGGAGCTCAACCTAATAAATCCCTTATGAGTGACTAAACACTACTCAAGGTCTGTAGACCCATCATATTGCATTAAGTTAACAAACATACCTGCATTGAGTGACATAGTTAGTACACATGATTTTTACTATGATTTATTAAACACTAGTAACTGTGATTGAAGGTAATTATGCACTGGTACCTATGACTTTATGCAATCGTGCATTGTTGATTGCAATTATGATCTTTTGTGCACTAGTCTTTTTAGGTGTCTTAAAGAGGAATTTTACTTCTTCTATTTTCTTCCTATCTAATGCATGTTTTGTATTTGCACTTAACTTTCTAAATTTATCCATAAAGGAATCAAACCAATCTATATCTGATTCTTCTCCTCCACTTCTTCATTCTAATTGGGTTGGGGGAATGCATACTCTTGAAATAAGACTTCTAGTTGAATTTATTCTAACTTTGAACTTGAACTTGCAATATTTCTACATTCAAATATAACTTCTTCCTAGGTACTTTTCTTACCAGGTCCAAATAAAAATCCTTTCATTAATTATGATCTACTTCTGCCATCTAATTGTTTAGTTGTTAGCTTATCTTCTTCTTCATGTTGCACTATCTCCATATCTACATTTATTGGGACCTTTTACATATGTTGCACATCCTTTGCTTCCAGCATCTTTCACATCTCTATATATTTTTTCATCTCCAACGTTATCTATCCTATCTCTACTCCTAATTCGCAGTTAATTTTGAATCTCTTGTTTTATTCCACCATCTTTATTATCACAGTTCTCTTTCTAGTCCCAAATTTTTTTTTCACTCTAATTCTTTTCGTCCTCCATTTTTTGGGGTCAGGTTCAAGTTTATTTTTCTCGACTTCACATCATTCACTTCATATTACACGGACCCCCATGACACTCAAAGCAACTACTCCATGTTGGCTAGAGTAGCCACCATAGCCTTTTTGACAACCAATTTTTTTTTATCAATGTAGGTAGTCACTGTAAAAAAATTCTCCCTTATTTTTTAGACAAATCAATCTTACACAGTTTTGAAGGTTACGTATCCTTGTACTGTCAATTTAGTGATATATTCATCAATCATAGTCCTCATCCAGTAGTCTACTACTTGAGTCTAGTCTATATCCAAGTTGTGTAGACTTTCTAACTTCTCTTATGTTCAAACTATAATCTCTATCCTCCTTGAGATGAACTAATAATATTTTACCCTAGATAGCCATGTAACTAACAATCTATGTAACTCACACCAAAATATTTCATATATTTCCCCATAAATATGCTCTCAAATAATCTCTTTCATATTTTTTTGACTCTCCTCCCTTCCTATTTTAATTTTTTTTTAATTCTTTCATCCAACCATCTCTCTATGTCCCTATGTCATAGCAACCATCTTAACATATTTCATCTAAGTGGTTCCACACTCACCGCATCATTGTTAGCAGAGGTTCCTAGAAGACTCGAGAACATATTAATTACAAGGATAGCTTGTGTAGATACAAAAATATGACATATACATCATAATTCTAGGTTGCTATCAGAAAACACAGATGTACTTATTAAAAGAATAATCATAGAAACAACAAATACAAAGCAAGATAACATATACTAAATGAGAAGCAGATGTTAAAGCAAAATAGAGTAATCACTGTAGACACCCCATTTCAGCCGCATCCATGGCTAAACTAGACTTTAGATTAATTTCTACCAAACTATGCAAATTAAGCCTATAAATCACCAAAATGCCCAATTTCATCCATGCATGGGATATAACTACCTAGAATCATGTCAAGGCATCCTTATTTGGGGTATTATCCTATATGAAATGATAATCTCCCATAGATTCATCTCCAGTGAGGTTGTGGCCAAACAAATTGATGTTTTTTACCAATTGAGTGGGGAACTTAACCAAATTTTATAAAAGGTTAAAAGACTAATCAAATTTACTTAATTAATTAAACCCAATTAAATGTTTAGTTAAATAATCTATGTGTAATTAATGAATATCTAAAATTAGAAATTAAAAAATTTAAAATATCAGGGCATGACATAATTATGACATTACCCTAAAAGTTGGAAAACACTCAAAAATCAATGAAAACAAATATCTAAAAAGGTAAGCCATGCTTATTAAGTTTAGCATTTAATGCCTTTTGCCTCCAAAATTGGATCAATTGTGAGCCCTCCATCTTGATCTTAGATTAAATGATCATGTTTGATCCATGGGATTTCAGGAAAAGCTATAAATAAGAGAGACCCCCTCTCTTTCAAGAAGCTTTCTTATGTAATGTTATTATACAGGAATACCTTCAAGAAGATCTCAAGCCAAAGTTATAATGCTCAATTGATTGGAGATGCTTCACATGCCAAGCCAAGCTAAGCCAAGGTGACAAGGAGAATGATGCAAGGAGAACCATTCTTAAAGACTCTTTGAGCACATGATCGAGCACATCACTCCAAGGTCAACTTGTAACCCTTACTCACAAGGAAGGTGAAGAATATTTGATTTGTCTTGTTTTGTTTGTTACTTGCATTGTTATCTTGCTCCTTGAGTATCTAGGCTAGAGGTGTTATATTTATATGTGTTTTCAATGGTTTTATCCCATCAGGCATGCAATTATGTAACATAGGAATCAATGAAGGGGTTAGACAGATATAAGTGTGATAAAAACACTAAAAACACATATAAATCTAACACCTCCAGCCTAGCTACTCAAGGAGCAAGAAAACAATGCAAGTAACAAATAAAAGAAGACAAAACAAGTGTTCTTCACCTTCCTTGTGAGCAAGAGTTGCAAGTTAGCCTTAGAGTGATGTGCTTGATCGTGTGCTCAAAGAGTCTTTAATAATGGTGCTCCTTGCATCATTTCTCCTTGTCACCTTGGCTTGGCTTGGATTGGAATGTGAAGCTTCTCCAATCAATTGGGCATTATAAATTTGTCTTGAGAGCTTCTTGAAGGTATTTTTGCATAATAACATTACACAAGAAAGCTTGTTGAAAGAGAGGAAGGTCTCTCTTATTTATAGCTTTTCTTGAAATCCCATAGATCAATTGTGATTGTTCAATCCAAGATCAAGATGTAGGGCTCACAATTAGCCCAATTTTGGAGTTAAAAGACATTAAATACTGTAATTAATAAGCATGGCTTGCCTTTTTTAGATATTTATTTTCATTGACTTTTTGAGTGCTTGCCAACTTTTAGGTTGATGTCATGGCCTGATATTTTGTATTTGTGAATTTTTAATTTTAGATATTAATTAATTACACATGGATTATTTAAAGAAGCACTTAATTAGGTTTAATAAATTAAGTAAATTTTAATAGTCTTTTGACATTTTCTAAATGTTGGTTAGGTGCCCAACTCAACTGGTTGAAAATGTCAGTTTGTTTGGTCACAACCTGAATGGGGATGAATTTGTGAGAGGTTATCATTACGTAAAAATTAATACCCTAAATAAGGATGTCTCAACATAATTCTAGGTAGTTATATCCCAACCATAGAGTAAATTTGGCATTTCGGTGATTTCTAGGCTTAATTTGCATGGTTCGGTAGAAATCAATCTGAAGTTTGGTTTAGACACAGATGCAGCCAAATGGGGTGTCTATACCTATAGTATTGGTTTGAATCCCTGATATGGAGGCTTGAGCTAACTTTTTCTAATCATCTATTTCTATATATATTATAGTGCCAATCTTATGTGGATTCATGTTAAGATATTCAATGAACTTTTCATCCTCCATGGCATCTTGTTGATCTTTAGTAGTTGTATCATCAGTCTCAATATTCGTGATAAGTCAATCAATAATGTGAATTAGGTATGTTGTAAAATATTTAATAAGAAGGACAAAATGAATCACGCAAACCCTTTTACCTTTAGTAGTAACAATAGACATCTCAGATTGAACGTTAAACAATAGGATTTAAGGAAGCCTTGGGATTGTTCATTAATAACTTTAGCTTTACTAGTAAATTTAGATTTGATCTTTCTTACCCATTTACCTACGTAATTGATCCAAATAAGATACATTATCCATGTAAAATAATATGAAAAGGGTAATTTCATTAATTGTGTCAACCAATAATATTCATTCAACATGGTCAAGATTAGTGTGTATAATTAGGGAAAAATAAAAAATCATGTATGAAACTTTAAAACGATGAAACCCTAAAGGAAAACCTAGGGTTTTGCACTATTCAATATGTGTATGAGTTCACCAATATGTTTTACCCTAATTTGGATTAATGGATTATATTAATCTAATTAAGATAAAATTTTGAAATGGAATTCATATCAATATATTTGAAATTCAAGCATACATATAAATGTAAATGATTGACAATTGATTCTTCAAATTTGATAAGGGCATATGCTAAAATGAAAAGTATTAAATAAACCATAATACTTAGATTTTTGATTGATTGTCTGAATGTGACTATATTATGAAAGTGAAAATCAAGGATAAACATGTATTTGGTTCACTCAGTTCAAGTACTGATTTGATCCTTTTGTTGGGTTAGTTTGACAAAATTAGGTCAGTATTGTTAGTTAATATTGACATGTTGGTCAATACTAACCTGCACAACATGATGATTGTATGATTACTTGCATCTATCTCTACTTGCTTTGTGTTTGTGATCCCAAAACCTGATGATATACACAAATCTATAAATCAACCTCCTTTGTCTTAAAACCCTAGATGTACTTATGAGAGATATAAACCTATAAAAGTGGGGAAAGTGTAATGGGTTGAGTTGACCTCAAACACCCTTGTTTAATTATTCATTGATGCCTACATATCTAATACTCCAAAGAGAGAAACTAAGCCATGCATAGCTCTCCCACCTAGTGTGATTTTGTAATTGTGTTCCTTCGCTATGTGTATACAACTAATGATTGGCTTTAGTACTTGAAAATGCTTGATTTGACTTGACTTTTGAGTGCTTCAAACTTTGTTTATGACTAATCTTAATTATAGGTATATGAATTAGGAACAATATGGTAGATGTGCTCAATGTGCAATAGTTTATAAATGTATCACAGATAAGTGCCATGTCATGTTGAATGAGGTTTGATTTGTTTATATATGAATCTATTTGAATAATTCCTTATGCCATCAACATGTTAGGCTAATAGGTTAACCCTAAGGATGGATTTGATTTAATAAAATAGTTTTTTCTAAGAGCGGGTTGATTCTGACTAGTGCAGGTCGATTCGGACAAGTGCAGGTAGTTATAGACTAATGATAATGACCATGACTATCAGAATTGACCTGTGTATAGGGGGAATCCTTTGAGAGTTTGGAGTTTTTTGTGCAGTATATTTAATAGGTTTGAAACAGATAGTGAGTTTCATGTAGGTGTATAACAACAAAACAAAAAGGTTGAATCATAAGATAGCATGCAAGTGTGAGAGGATGGAAAATTAGGACCTTCTTTGGATACGCAAATCATGCGTGGTACATGTGTTTTAAGCTTGTCATTGTCACATAATGAAGACCAAATTTTAGTATCTATAGGTTTCATCCTTCTCTCTTGGGTCTTTCATATTTTTGTACTTAAAATCTAATTTTTAGACTTGATTTTTTTCATTCATAATCATAATGGAACAAATAAGTCCTATGAATGTTAATAAAGGAAATGAATTTGTGAACTTTCTTGATAGATTTGATGACATAAATGAAAGGTAATTAACTCAATATCTTGAAATGAACACAAAAATACATGATGCACTTATATATGTAATAAGAGATGAAAAATAAATGTTAGCTAAGGTTGTCACATCTGAAGAACAACAACATGAGCCCTTCATTGTCACTAATATACCTTTTGGACGTATTGATTCTACCCTAGATGTTTAGACTACTACTATTGTTATTATTCTTATGTCTACACCATTGGATACACATGCAGTGACCACCCAAGGTGTGGGTGCAACACAAGGTTTCCCTCCTATTACTGTGTATTCCTACATAACTAACCTATGTACATCTTAATATTGTTACTCATGTTACATCATCATCCTCACCTACTGCATGATCCCTTGAGTAGATTGTTATAGATTTGTAAGTTAAGGTGTTGTAGTTAGAGCAAGGTGATTCTAAAAGAATTCATTCAATTGATTCTCATGCATTGTTTCATAATCCATTAGCTCTGAATTATTCAGCTTAATCTTTACCTATGGATTTCGTAGCTCCAAAGCTTACATTATATGATGGTAAAGGTGATCCAAAGCAACAACTAAAATCTTTCTATGTTGCATGATTATGTTATGCCTCCTATGACAATATTTGAACTAAGGTCTTTCTAGAAAGTCTTAAGGTCAATGCTTTGTAATGGTTCTATGATATCTCATTCCAATATGTTAAGGCATTTAATCCTTTAGTCAATCAATTTATAGCACATTTTTTATCAATATCAGTGAATAATTACTTTTTTTGCTAAAAAAAAAAACTCGAGCAAAGATCCAATGAACCTATTAGTGATCATGTGCTCCGGTATAAGACCATGATTTTTTAGATGACAAATCATATGGAGAATAATGAGTTACAATATATCTTCAATATAAGTTTGAGTCAATGCTAGATCCATAGGGCCAGCTCGCCTCAACAAAAAACTTACCTCAAGAAGCTACGAGTTGATAAAAAAACACTTAAGATTCTCTAGCATGGGCTGAGCAACAGTTGAGATCCGGTTCCTTAACTTGTTGAATTTAGCTATGACATCCCTCATGGGTTCTTGAGATTCTTTTTCATCTGTGTTAACTGAGCTAACAAGGTGTGTGCATCTTCAACGGATTTAAATCTAGCTTCAAATATAGATTTTAGTGTGTCCCAATCAGTCACTGACCTAGCTTGTAGGTGGTAGAACCAATTCGCGGTAGCGCCTTGCAGGGTTTCCACAAAAAGTCTCACTGCTACATCTTCAAATTCTACATCGATTACGCCACATGCTATGGAGAAAGCAACAATATGCTCGTCGGGATGAACCTTTCCTTCACCAAAAAATTTAAGAATTTTTTTCTTAAAACTATGAGGTAGTTCATACAAGGGTGGGGTCAAATTAAGAGGACCAAAGTAATTGCCCCACGGGCCTTGAGCCATTATGATAGGATGATTAAATGGTGGGATAACAAACCTTGGTAGGGTATTTTTAACAATAGGAAAAGAAGCTCTACCTTGTGTTGGTGACCCGATAAGGTCAAGAGAAAAAATCCTAGACTATTAGAGAAAAAGAGGTGGAAAAAATAGATCAAAATTGCTCTGCTGTGCCAACTCAAACACGGGGTCAACAACACCCTTAGATCTCTGGCTCCTTGTGTAGCATGGAGTTGCCAGATTTTAAAATAAAAATAGAAAAGACCAGGATCTGCTTCAGTTTGAAGTTTGGGACTTCAAACTACGCGCTCTTCCCCAGCGGAGTCACCAAAAATTGTTGGATAAATATTTTATCGTCAACTAATTGAGGACAAAATTGGTTTATCAACTACATCACAGAGAGATTTACGTCAAGAAAAGTGTGGGTTTATCAGATCTAGATGAGGTAAATCTCTTCTCTCATCAAGGAGAGGTTCCTTATGAATATTTATACGCTATATGTATATATAATTAAGCAAAAAATAATACTTGGGGTGGTAAAACAACATCTACCTCTCTTTTTTTAGAGGTGATGTACAAGAAATAAGAGAAATTTTTTGATCATTGGCCAATAACATCCCTCTTCTTTCAGAAATGATATCCAGTGTCGAGCAGAAAATCACCTAAAGTAACAAAGTCTACAAAGAAACTCACGTAAGCACAAAGTCTTTCGTAGCCTCCTTCATTGATTCGAAACAAATATAATCGTAGAGTGAAACGAAGCACAAAGTCTTCACCTAAAATTACAAAAGATAAAAATATCATAAAGATAAAAGTAGCTCAAAGTCTCTCTTTTATCTTTTAGAAGCGCCCTCCGATAATATCAACACACCCACTTTGCTTATTAAATCAAACAAATAAGAGATTATCAGGAAATAGGACATAAGAATTGTTTCCTAAATAACACAAATAACTTCAACACAAAGTCTGAAATAAACTTGCTTCTCATTTATTTAACAAAATATGATTTACAAGTTGAGCACAAAGTCTCAAAAAGTGTTTCAATTTTGAAAGAGTTTTTGCTCTCAAGTATTGAAGATCGATTTACAAAATAGGTTCCCACTATATATAGGGAGAAACTCTCAAAAACTAGAAAAAAATAAAATATAAAAATATCTTAGTCAAAGATGACTCATCTTTGACTTTGAGATATTTTTTGGATTTTTTATATGTAATTACACATTACAAAATTGCATGCACTTTTTTTCATGACAAAAGTGCATAAAGAAAGAAGAAAGAAGGGGAAAAAGTTTCAGCTCTTGCCGCCAGACTTTTTCAGATGAGCATCGTACATAGCAATAGATGCCTGAATTTCTATACTGTCTAGCACAACTGTGTTCTTGAAAATAACCCTGGCTATAATTAAAGCATCTTTTAATGCTGTGATTGCCTTAGCATGACTAGTTAACCTAGATCTTAGATTATTCAGAGTTAACTGAGTATCCAAAATGTTATCCACAGAAGTCATTGAGAAAGTTTTCTCTTCAAAATCTCTTTGAATCATACCCTTGAAATCTTGAATCATTTTTTTGACTGAGAGAAATTGGTTATCTCTAGAAGTGAGGTCACAAGGTAGTTCTTCTAGTCTATTCAGCAGGCCTGTGTCGCTCTTCTCACTAGCATCCTTGGAAGATTTGAGATCTTCAATCAACTCCTTGAGTACTTGTATCATGTATATCAGTGACTCTTTGATCTCAACATAGGAATCTTTGCTAAAAATGACGCTGATAGATATCAAGGTGCTTTTTTTTAGATCCTTCATCTCCCTCCACTTGCTAAGATATTTTTTTGTACTGTCAATGTTTTGAGAGATAAGAGAAACAAAGTCATCTAAATCTGCCCTCACCTTCTTCATCTCGTTTGTTTTTTCTGCAACCTTCGTAAATAAGGAAACTCCCTGAGTATGCATCTTTTCAACGTAATCCTCTAGTATTTTCCCTTTCAAGTAGGTTTTCTCTACCTTTTGAATGACAGGGTCGTCTATAGAGAAGGCCTTTAGAGTCGCCATTTCAGGGGAAAGAGTGAATTTCTTTATTACTACGGTTAATTGCTCTGTCTTGGCCTTATAGTAGTCTTTTATCTCCTTTTTCTGTCAAATTTTTGGACCATAATGTCCATTCTAAACTGTAGATCACTTTTTGCACTTTCGTGAGTAACTTTGCCAAGTTCAACACGAGAGATGGAATAGCTGCAAATGTCAAAACTCTCAAGAGTTGTGTCCTGCGGAGGCTTAGTTATTTCTAAAAATTTATGCCCCTTTTCCTCAACTAATTTTGAGAGAATCTTTGGCCTCTTAGGAGCCTTAGATTTCACTGGCACTATCTTGTTAAAATCGAAGTCATCTGGAGAGATGGCTCACTTCTTTCTTTTAAGCGTGAATGCTGACATCCAAAGTGGGGAGAAGTACTTACTGTGGCAATAGTTTCCGCCGTTGGTGTTATCATGGTAATGTCTGCACTGCTAGTGGTAACAGTGGTTGTAGTAGGAGTAATAGGTGAAACTGTATCGACCGTTGATTGATCAAGGGCAGAACTTTCTCCCGAATTGAAGGAAGGAGATGCCAAACTAGAAATAAATCTAGAGGAGCGAAGAGTATCTCCAGAAGCACCCTGAGGATCGCCAAATATAAAAAAGAGAGGCAGCTCGAAAAGAAGTAACACTGATAGGAGATAGAGGTGAAGGAGATGCCACAGGAGACTGAGGTGGAGAAGGAGAGACATTTTCAAGTGGTCGTGCCCTTTTTTGGGAAGGTAGAGGTTCAACCTTTTGCTGCTTCGAGGGTCTATCATCCGTCTCCATTTGCTGAGTTGCCTGCTCTTAAGAGCTTTGTTCTCCAACTCCCTTAGCTGTTGATTCTAGCTCTTCAGTAACCTTTGACTTTTTAGAAACGAAGATGATTCTAGGCTTGTGAGGCCTAGATAGAGAAGGAACATCACCTTTGTTTTTGGTCCTGTTTTCTGCCTTCTTCCTCATTTTTGCTTGGAACTCAGCCTCTGATCATGTGATAAACTCTTTCAGCGTGATCCCTTTAGCTAGTAACCCATCATTGGTGTTAGCCAATATTGGTTCAAATCTCTTCCTCAAAGAAGTCAACTCTTTCTGAGACCACTAAACTGGAGGAAGAGGGGAGTTAGCAACCTTCTCGGCCAAGTACCTATTTTTTATAACGTTCTTATTATCGACTAAATTGAGAGGAATATCTACAAGCCCCAAATATTCAATTTGTTTCAGGGTCAGCCTGCTATAGTCCATCCTCTTAATTTCTTCAGCTATTCTCAGGTCTATCCAGATGTCTTCGATCATAGGTTCATGAAATTGAGTCTTTCGTCTGATCATGTCCTTGACACCCTTATAGTCAAATTTGTCCCTTCTCTTGAATTTTTTCATAGTGATCAGCGGTATCTCTATTTCCAAGACTTTGGCTTTGGCTGCTATCAAAATAGAGTATCTGCTAATTTCAATTAGAAACTTGAAACTTGGCCTTTTCAACTCCATCTGTCTAGTATGTACGACAACCATTTGTCTACATAGCTCCATTAGAACTAACTTATCAGAAGGAAACTTGAGGAGCATATAGGGATAGCCTTGAAAAAATCCAACCCAAAGATAACAAAAAGTAGAAAATTGAAGGAACATACAACCATAGTCGTTGACGACCATCCAAGCCTCATCAGATACTCTCTTCTATTCGAACTGAGGGTCGAAGAGGCATAAAAATATGGCAAAGAAAGTGTCATTTACCCTTTTAAAATGGCGGATCGATCCTTGAAGCGTTAATTGAGGGTAATATGAGTAGACTGGGGTGGTCTTTCTATCCCCTTCAATTGTCAAACTTGGAAAGGTTCACATCGAAGCAACTATGTACACTAGGTATGAAGTCATATAGAATTTAGAAGTAGTTTATACCTTGGTCAGCTGCTTGTGAAGAGCATTACTAATCTGTTCACCTTAAAAGATGACTTACTTATTCTAGAAGATGATCTTGATGAATGGGTACATCCAGTCGTGAAACTGTGAGGAAGACGGGAGGCCTCGCACTCTACTTAGAAGAGTGATCAAGTCACCAACTTCTTCAATGAAATCGCTCCTTGGAAAGTTTCGCGGCCATCTAGATAAATTCATTTTGGGGGCCTTCAGCCACCTATTATTCTTTACTTTCTTTGCCCTCTCAGGGTCCTTGTCATACTCTTTTTGTGCTTCTATGAAGTCAATCCTCAGCGCTTCGATAGCAGGAGGGCACATGAAGACTTTGTCAATAAATTCGAGATCCAGTTGAATTATTACATTGCCACTGATATCTGAGACTGATCTTGTCTCTTTATTGTAAAACTGGGTGCACAAGAGGATGAACTACGTATGATGTGCTGCCACTGAGAAAGCGACAACCAGATGGATGTTACTTTTGACAATTCTCTTTATTTCAAAACTCGGGTTCGTTGCTTTAGTTCTAGTCACGAACTCGGCCATATCTACGTGGCTAATTTTTGTATCTCTAATGTCATCAGCATTAGAGGTGATCGAAGTGATCAAAAAGATGCCCTGATACCGGTACTTCATTGCTTTTGACTTTTTCAGAGAAGTTTCAGACATTGAAACTAGCCTCGATTGAACGGGTGTTGACGAGCAAGAATCTTTTGAAAGTATTGCAATCATGATCGTGCAATTAAAGAAAAGTGGGTAAATTAGGGAATTTGCACATTAAGTGATCATGACTAAGGAAGGGCACTTAACAGGGCTGGGTCAAAAATCGAGAGAAAAAGTGGAGGAAAGAAAAAAGACGAAAAAAGAGAAAATTTCTCTGGAGCTAGAAATTTAGGTGAGAAATACATGGGTGGCAAAATTCGCCGCCCTTGCACAAAGAATGATCAAATATGTATAGGCTGCAAAATTCCTTGCCCCTACATATTTAAATAGAAGAAAGTCTACACAGACGCGCAGGCGGTGAAATTCACCACCCGTGCAGGGAAGCCAGGGAGTCAAGGGCGCGCGAAATTCACCGCCCATGAATCTTGGAGAAAGACAAGAAACACAAAAAAAATCGTGGGCAAGAAGGGATGACACTTAAGGGAGAGAAAAGGGAGAGGGCCGACAGGCCCAAGGGAAAATGGGAACAAAAACCTCAAATTAGAAAATAAAAATAGAAAAAAGAAAACAAATGCAAAAAACACAACCTACCTGGAGAACCACGCGCACTGCGAGCACAAATCCATAAAAATGCACTTTAATTTGTTGGCCTGATCGTCCAGAGGCAGAGGATAGGAGGTGGAGAGGAGGAATGAAGAAAAAAGAGGTCAAAAACAAATTATATGAGACAAAAATCAACCCCAACAACCCAATGTGTGCGATAATAAATGTCGTGCGCAAAAATCGAGACAGTGCAAGGGTGGCAAAAAATGCTGCGTTTGCATGTGTGATGAAAAAAATGCATGGGCGACAAATTTTGCCGCCCTTGCATGTTAAGATGCATGGGCGGCAAAATTTTCCACCCTTGCATATCAAGATGCATGGGCCGCAAAATTTGCCGCCCTTGCATATCAAAGGCGAAATGCACTAGCGGCAAAAATTGTCGCCCGTGCATAAAAATGGAAGAAAAATACTAACTCTGGAAAATGCAGATATCGGTCCTCTGAACGCATCAAGATCGTAACGATTTCCATGTTTTGGGGAAAACGTGATGAAAAGATGTTACGAATGTCGAACGATACAGTTGGACCAAGATGAGAACGAGAAAAACCTGTCTTGAAAATAAATTTAGAGAGACGAAAGATGAAATGGACAAGTTTCGTAGGGGGTTGTTCCTAAAAAATGAGCTAAGCTAATTTTGAAAATAACAGTTGGCTCCTGTTGGGAAACTTCTGTTAATCAAATCGATCAACGAGAGTAGAAACCAGTCTCTAAGTGCCTTCATCCAAGCCATTGGGCTACGGAGTCAAGCTAAAAACGAAAGAAAAATAGACAAAACGTAAATACATGGAAAGATGTCGTTGGCCCAAAAATAGCCGTGAGAAAAAAGTTGAATAGAAGGAAGAACACATGGATGAAGCAAAATGACAAATGGATGAGCAAATGGGACATTAACATACAGGACTGTTCTAACACCAATGCAGAAATCGAAAGATATGTGCAAAAAAAGTTAAAACAACCATGTGGATAAAATAACTGTGATGTAAAAGAGAATACTATGTCAAGAACTTTAATCACACATGTGACCATGAACAAAAGCACTATATAGCATCAAAGATAAAGTGGAAAGCTAAAATGTTAATTGCCCAGCTGAGAACTAGTTCACACCATCTTAGATGCGAAACAAGGAGATGGAAAGCACCCAAGGAAGAATGGCCAGAGAGAGTTGTCAGTTTTACAAGTTTGGATTGGTGGAAACAGAATGGCATTTCATAATGGAATGTATAGCATATGAGGACATTCTGAGTAGTTACATTGATATCTTACAAGGTGAAACACTTACAACTTTGTTTGATGAGGAAAAGATAGCAAAACAACACACTACTTGACTATAATTCATAACAAATGATTTAAGATTAGCAAAGAAATCGAGGAAAGACAAAAGTCGCAATATGGAGCAATTTTTTTGGTACCTTGTCGATTGATTTCACTCTTGGGTCCCATAGGTTGATTGGCCTCGTGGACGTTATTAAAAACTTTCATTTCAATTCAATTCAATCCCTTGAAATACCATGCCATTGTCCTTTACCATAACCACTTAAAACACCTTGAAATATTTAATTGTTTTCATGACTTGTATGGCCTTGCCCTTTCCTAACACTTCACCATTGCTAAATACTCACTGTGAAATAACGTATCTCCTCCCCAGATAGCTTATTACCGTATGAAAGAATACATAACCGCATTTTCCACCATCACCTCTACCAATATATTATATTATTGTTACTTGAAACAAATACTTTGTCATTATCTCTCACTATCACCGCCCAACTCACCTTCAAATCTTTTATGACCTTACCCTTCCATTACTTCACTATTACTTCATCATAATGTGAAATAAAATATCTCCTCTACATAATATCATATTAATTTTTCATAATATTTCATACATAAAATATGATATAGGATCAATATTCATAAATTTTAAACAACCACAAATTTATACTCTTTCAATTTATAAAACCCACTTTACTAAAAATAATGACGCAAAAGTCTATCAAAACACGGTTTGAACGCTAAATCAACCGACTCCAACCATGATAACTCTACAGCTAATCGCAGCCGTTGAATCGCTTCCACCGCCTTATTTTGATCGTCCGATTCAAAGGTATTCTAAAGCCACATATAAATACCTGACATCCCTGACTGCAATTATAGTAGTTTTATTTAAGATTTGTCTCGAGTCTCTGTGCAGGAGCCCTCACTGGATTTTTTCGTGTATTATATATATATATATTTTGATAGATTGGTGATAAAATTTAGCTGTTATTTGTGAGATAATATTTTGGAAAACAGTTGCAGGAAAGAACGATTGTTTACTCGTATCGAAGAATTCCTTCCCTTTTGTTTAAGGGTTTTCAATTGGCAGAAATATATCCTGAAAAACCTCATACCCAGGAGACCAAAACAATCTTGCAGATAGATAACTTTCACCAGGAGCTGTTAACGTGGATGCTAACGGCAATTCACCGTCGGGTTGAGTAGAATGGTCGATCAAAAGAAGCTGCTAGCGGCAATTCACCATCGGGCTGAGCAGAAGAAGAATGGTACCTCAATTCACCATCGGCAAACCACCAACAGCAAATAAGTTTTGATAGTTTTGTCTTTTCTTATTATCAAAGAAGTTTTGATAGTTATTAGATAGATAGATATTTTGATAAAATGCCCACAAGATCAAAACAGTCTACAGATAGATGGGCTTCACCATCGAGCTGAACAAAAGAAGCCGTTAACCTTGATGGTACATCAATTCACTTCGGGCTGAGCAAAAGAAGCAAAGAAGCTGAGCAAAAGAAGCTACCGATAGCCCCAATTCTCCATTGTGCTGAGCAAAATGGCCCCATCTCATCATATGGCTAAGCAAAAGAAGCCGCTGGCCCCAGTTCAACTTCGGGCTGAGTAACAGAAGCAACAGAAGCCGCTTGCCCCAATTCAACTTCGGGTTGAGCAAAAGAAGCCACTAACCCCAATTCAACATCAGGCAGAGCAAAAGAAGTTATGAAGAAGATTTCACGCAACAGTAGTGAGCTCAAGGTATTATTTACTACTATAGAATGGTGTTGTTATACTGCAGTATTATATCAATTGTTTTTGGGGAAGAATGACTAGAATTAACAGACAGCACTATTTATTTTGTTTATGGCATAAAGGGTTTAATGGCACTGAAGGGTTTCGAATGGTCATTAATGGGATGCAAGTTGGACTGTAAGTTTTAGCAGTGCATGAAAGGACTTCAAGCTAGGTCTCTACTCTTTCGGTGGATAGCTTGAGGTATTATTTATTTTTATGGAATTAGTTTTTTCCCCGGTTTATAGTATTTAAGGGCTTCAACATGGCTATTGGTGCGATGGAAGATGGTCTTTAAGTTTTAGTATCGTCATAATGTAATACCATTCTTGAGGAATATTGACTTCAATTAACACCAATCTGATTAGCAGAAAGTAATATGAAATATTTATTGTTTTATGGCATGAAAGGGTTTATGGCACTGAAGAGCTTGAACATGATTGATGGTGCCATGGAGTGAAGCCTCTATTTGGGTTATAAGATCCATCAGGTCCTCTGAGTAAGCAACTTATGGCAATCTATTTTTTTGGTTTGCAATATTTCTTGCATATTCTATCCAAAGTCAAAGGTTAATGACAAGTTGAACAAATGATAGAAACAGCAAAAATGTTGGAGGTGTATTTTAGTTGAAAAATTGGAAGTTTATGGCATTGAAGAGCTTGAACATGATCATTGATGGCGTGACAGGGTGAAGGTTTTTTGGGTAAAATCCATCGGTTCCTCTTGAGTAAGCAACTTATAAAAATGGTTTTTGTTGGCTTACAGTATGCTTTGCTGAATTTATGCAAAGTGAAGGGTATGGTTTAGTACAAGTTGAGAATTATTTGCGAGCTTCTAGTATTTTACTTGGCTGCCTAACATATATTGTAGCTATTTGAAACATTTGTTGTTTGGCTGTAATGCTATTTTTAGTTTAATGATTTTGGATTACACCAGCAAAAAGCCCTTTGAATTCTTTAACTTCTCTCAAGGGTTTTGATTGCAGGGAGTACTTTCGTGTTCACGATTTTGGAGTTTTATTTTTGGCCTCTAAGTCTATTCTTTAGTCTCTGACTCTCTGCAATTAAGCTGAGACCAGATTAAGATGATATTACATGGAAGCACATCGTTTTGCAAATTTTATGGTCTGTCACCTGAAGGGAAGGTTGAGGTAATGTAGTGTTTTGTATGGTTGATGTTTTACAAGATTGAAATACTTTGTAGGTATTATTTTTTCTTGAATTCTACTTAAGAAAAGGGAAATGAGAGTTTAAGCTGTAACAGTTCCTTTTCTTATGGTGGGGTTATGAAAACAAGCTGTCGTTTCTTCAAGTCTGTGGCACTGCAAACTTGTGAGGAAGTAGAATTTTTTGGTTTAAAGCAATATTTTCAGAAGAAAATTTGAAGATTTCATTGTCGGGCTTTACAATTTCGTGCCAGCTGATGATGTTTCTATTGAAATAGTTGCTTGCCATGGACAACCCATTGTATGATTTATGTTTTGAGAGACTTTTATTGTATAGGTCCTATTCCCTGTTTAATCAAATAGGTCATTTTATTGTATGGCATGTTTTGTAGGTGGGGATCCTGGAGAATTGACAAGATGGTAAAACAGTATTGACATCTAGGAGTTGTTAATTACATGTTACCTTCAACTGTCGCCAAATATAAAACGTTATGATTCTTTGATGCAGAAGTGATTTTTGTGCTCATGCTAGAACTTTGTTGTCCGCTGATTCGGATGTTTTCTAAATTGAGGAACTTTGTATTGCCAAGGTGCGTGTTGAATTGGGTGTTTCTTGCGAAGTGAAGAAATGTATAACTCAAACAACAAAAATGGTGGCCAGATGTGTATTTCAATAAAGAAAATGAAGAATATTTTATTATGTTTTTTACGACAAGTTTGCAGGCAAGGGAAAGTGTTGATACACAGATTTGGATTTTAGCTTTCAGCTGAAACAAAGCACCGTCCGAGTTTGAGAGTAGGATGTCAACTTCACACCTTTCTAAGCTGAATTTAGTGTGATTAGCCAGCACAAAATTAAAATCCCAAAGTAGTGAGTATTTTGTTTTTTATTTATAGTTAACACAGTGAATTTTCTACGGACACAACTACAAAGTGGAATTTTGGATGAAGTAATTATTGTAGTACCCATTGGGTAATAAAGAACTCGTGAAAATTAATTTCCAATTAAAAATAAGAGTTTTTTATTTAATTTTAATTTTGATTGTCTTTCTGATCATTAGTGTGCTAAGAGTATTCAACTTGTATGTGAACCTGACCCTAGGTTACCACAAGGAAGTAACAGTGCAGTGCGGAATAAGTGGTATAATATTTCTTTAACTAAAGTAACAGTGTCTATAAAGTGGTAGCATATTTCTCCCCTTATGCTTGTAGTAATCTATACAATGATGCTGTTTATGAAAAAAAAAAATTATTTGGGGGTATAGTAGAAATTTCTTTATTGGGTGATTGAAGTATTTGATTGGTGCAGCAACTTTCACAGGTCTGAGGTACTGCTTTATGAACGGAGAGTAGGAAAGTGACATGGAAATTCAGGTTTAATGAGCATAGCTATTATGCTTACAAACTTTTGAGGGCTTGGATATTTATTTTATTGATTCAAATATACGAAGTAGCAGATCAGTATTTGAACAACTTGATTACAGTTGTACTTATGATTTTATAAGGATGCTGGGGAGCAAACACAATATATTAAAGTACGGTGGGCAGTGAGCATAATTTTTTATTATCTTTGTAGGGGAAAATTAGTTTCTTTTTCTTGCTTTTGCAGTTTATATATATATATATATATATATATATGATATATTGTAGTTTTGACACACGTATTTGTCGTGTGTCATTTACAGAAATACATCATTGTGGCCTGTGCAGTATATTGACAAATTGTATATTGCTGTTATTGGTAAGGCTTCCAGAATGATTTCTCCATTATATGTGCTGTTCTCTATCGTCCGTGTTGTTCTGATACTAAGTATATAGAATATATTGTGTTTAAGGGTGTTTTTACAGGGTTGTAAGTTTGGGATTTAACACCTGCAATTTTAATGGCCAAGGATTTTTTCCATCTTTTTTCTGATTTTGAATAGTACTTCTTTGATATTTGTATTTACAAGTGGCAAATCATTGTGCAAGTTTTACTGTGCTTAAAGGAGGAATGTAGAGGCAACGGATATTTTCTTTTTGTCTGCCTCACTTTTATATGGATTTCTTTGATGGCCTTATTGGATGAGTCATTTGAAGATCCATCAGATCCTCTTAGTGAGTGTGGTTTGTAAGTTGGAAAATAGTTAGGGTAACACTTCTATTGGTTCATTAAAGGTCTTTAACATTATCATTGATAGCCATAATGGATGAATCAGTTGTTCCAGTAAAGATGCACTGGTTCCTAAGTAGGCAATGTAGAAAATGCAGTTTTGTTGGATTACAATATTTATGCTTTTGGATTACAATATTTATGCTTTTGGCTGCTTGTGAATTATTTGGGGAAGTGGTGATCTTGTGTTATGGACTAGCTTGGTGGTATTTTCACGAGCAGTTTGAAAGATTTTCTGTTTGGCTGCATGATACCGTTCGAGGTCACAGCTATAATACAAATGGAGTCTTGTTCCAGGGAGCCTTCCTTTGGTTTTCACCAGCAGAATGGCATGTATGATTAATGATTATGTAGGCATTTTTGGAGGCAGGTCGCCTATAGAAAATCAGATGTTGGGGAGTCAAAAAGATGGCGAAACATTATGAAGCATCAGTGTATGGGCTTTGTTAATCAAGTGTGGGACAAAAAATGATATCAAAAAGTGACCATATTTTGGAATTTGAAGTTGAGCAGGGTGAAATCTATGACTGTGATTTTTGTTAATTCATTCAATTTTGTGAGTTGAAGAATTTCTCTTTATGCAAGAAGGTATTCTCTACTCCCTTGTTACTAATTGATTAATAGGATTTACATTTACATTGAGAAAATGATAGTCAGAAACAAGAAAAATAGAGGTTTAAAGTGTATTTCTTGGGAGGCAGCAAAAGGAAAATTAATGATCTATTGGTTTCTTCTTTAGGCTAAGCAAGCAAAGGGAGAGTGTTGCATGGTCAAAGTATTGGAGTAGGATATTAAATGCTCAGTTTCTGATCCGAATATATTTACATTTTTTTGTTCTTTTGTGTGATTTTGTTTTCGATTTACTTAATGCAAAATGGTCGATCACAAGAAGCTGCTAATGGCAATTCACCATTGGGCTGAGCAAAATGGTCGATCACAAGAAGCTGCTGACGGCAATTCACCATCGGGCTGAGCAAAAGAAGAAAGGTACCTCAATTCACCATCGGCAAAACACCAACAGTAAATAACTATTTGACACGAGCTTTGTTTTTTCTTAATATTAAAATGACGCTGATTCTACATGGGCTTTGTTCTCCCCACCTCTTCGCTCCCTCTCTTTTTTGATTTTTAGAATTAACTTCTTTTTTCTCTAAGAAGTTGATAGTTCTTAGATAGATATATATTTTAATAAATGCCCACAAGATCAAAACAGTGTACAGATAGATAGATTTCAGCATTGGGCTGAACAAAAGAAGCCGCTAACCTTGATCGTACATCAATTCACCATCGGCCAGAGCAAAAGGGTTGAGCAAACGAAGCTATTAACCTCGATCTCAAGCTGCTAACTTCAATTCGCCATTCCGCTGAGCAGAAGAAGCCACTAACCTCAATTCATCATCTGTTTGAGCAAAAGAAGCTGAGCAAAAAGAAGCTACCGATAACCCCAATTCTCCATCGTGCTGAGCAAAGTGACCCCAATTCACCATATGGCTGAGCAAAAAAAGCCACTGGCCCCAATTCAACTTCGGGCTGAGCAACAGAAGCCACTGGCCCCAATTCAACTTCAGGATGAGCAACAGAAGCTGCTAGCCACAATTCAACTTCGTGCTGAATAAAAGAAGCCGCTAGTCCCAATTCAACATCAGGCAGAGCAAAAGAAGTTATGAAGAGGACTTCAAGCCAACAATAGTGAGTTCAAGGTATTATTTATTATTATAGCAATGGCGTTGATATAGTGCAGTATTATATCAATTTGTTTTTTTTGGGAAGAATGACTAGAATTAACAGACAACATTATTTTATTTTGTTTATGGCATAAAGGGGTTAATGACACTCAAGGGATTTAAATAGTCATTAATGGTTGGTCTGTAAGTTTTAGCAGTGCATGAAAGGACATCAAGCCGGAACTCTACTCTTTCGGTGGAGAGAGCGTAAGGTGCTATTTGTTTTTTATGGAATTAGTTTTTTCCCCTGTTTATGGCATTTAAGGCCTTCAACATGGCTATTGGTGGAATGGAAGATGGTCTTTAAGTTTAAGTATTCTATCATTAACTATACCATTTTTTGAGGAAGATTGACTTCAATTAACTCCAATCTGATTAGCAAAAAGTAATATGGAATATGTATTGTTTTAAACTTTTATGACATGAAAGGGTTTATGGCATTGAAAGTTTACTCATGAAAATTGATGGTGCCATGGAGTGAAGCCTATATTTGTGTTATAAGATCCATCAAGTCCTCTAAGTAAGCAACTTATGGCAATCTATTTTGTTGGCTTGCACTATTTCTTGCATATTCTATCCGAAGTGAAGGGTTTAATGACAAGTTGAGGTGGAAGTTGGTCTGTAAGTTTTAGCAGTGCGTCATTATGTAATACCATTTTTGAGGAAGATTGATTCCAATCAACACCAATCTGATTTACAATTTACATTTTTATGAACAAATGATAGAAACAGTGAAAATGTTGGGAGGTGTATTTTAGTGAAAATGGAAGTTTATGGCATTGAAATGCTTGAACATGATCATTGATGGCGTGACAGGGTGAAGGGTTTTCGGCTAAGATCCATTGGTTCCTCTTGAGTAAGCAACTTATAAAAATGGTTTTTGTTGGCTTACGTTATGTTTTGCTGAATTTATGCAAAGTGAAGGGTATGGTTTAGTACAAGTTGAGAATTATTGGGGAGCTTCTAAAATTTTGTTTGGCTGTCTAACATATATTGTCGCTGTTTGAAATATTTGTTGTTTGGTTGTAATGCCATTTTTAGTTCAATGATTTTGGATTCCACCAGCAAAAGGCCCTCTGAATTCTTTAACTTTTCTGAAGGGTTTTGATTGAAACAAGAAGAATGTTGGAGGTGTATTTTAATGAAAAAAATGGAAGTTTATGGCATTGAAAAGCTTGAACTTGATCATTGATGGTGTGACAGGGTGAAAGGGTTTTTGGCTAAGAACCATCGGTTCCTCTTGAGTAAGCAACTTATAAAAATGGTTTTTGTTGGCTTCAGTATGTTTCGCTGAATTTATGCGAAGTGAAGGGTATGGTTTAGTTAGTACAAGTTGAGGTATGTTTTGCTGAATTTATGCGAAGTGAAGGGTGTGGTTTAGTTAGTACAAGTTGAGAATTATTGGGGAGCTTCTAAACTTTTGTTTAGCTGCCTAACATGTATTGTAGTTGTTTGAAACATTTGTTGTTTCGCTGCAATGTCATTTTTAGTTTAATGATTTTGGACTCCCTCAGCAAAGGCCCTCTGAATTCTTTAAGTTCTTTCAAGGGTATATGAATTCTTTAACTTCTTTCAAGGGTTTTGATTGCAGGGAGTACTTTTGTATTCAAGTTTTAGGAGTTTTATTTTTGTCCTGTATGTTTATTCTTTAGTCCCTGCAGGGTTTTATTACGCTGAGACCATATTAAGACAATATCACATGGAAGCACATAGTTTTGCAATTTTATTGTCTGTCACAAGGAGGGTTGAGGTAACGATGTGTTTTGTATGGTTGATGTTTTACAAGATTGAACTACTTTGTAGGTATTAATTTTTCTGGAATTCTACTTAAGCAAAGGGAAATGAGAGTTTAAGCTGTAACACTTCCTTTTCTTATGGCAGGGTTATGAAAACAAGCAATAGTTTCTTCAAGTTTGTGGCACTGCAAATTTGTGGGGAAGTAGAATTTTTTTGTTTAAAGCAATATTTTCAGAAGAAGTTTTGAAGATCTCATTGTTGGGCTTTACAATCTTGTGCACCGATAATGTTTCTATTGAACTAGTTGCTTGCCATGGACAACGCATTGTAGGACTTATCTTTTGAGTTACTTTTATAAGTGATTCTTTGATGCTTTGTTTTGAGTTACTTTTATAAGTGATTCTTGTGCTCGTGCTAGAACTTTGTTGTGGGCTGATTCAGATGTTTTCTGTAAATTGAAGAAATTTGTATTGCCAAGGTGCACGTTGATTCTGGTGTTTTTTTGTAAAGTGGAGAACTTTTTATCTCAAACAAAAAAAATGGTGGTCAGATGTGTATTTCAATAAAGAAAATGAAGAATCTTTTATTATATTTTGTACGCTGAGTTCGCTGGCAAGGGAAAAAGTTCGATACACAGATTTGGAGTTAACTTTCAGCTGAAACAAAGTACCGTCAGAGTTTGTGAGTAGGATGTTATTTTCTCACATTTCTCAGCTGAATTTAGTGTGAATGGGCAACACACAATTTAAATCCCAAATTAATGAGTATTTTATCTTTGATTTAGTTTAATTAGTGAATTTTGTACGCACACAACAACAAAGTTGAAATTTAGATGAAGGGCTTGACTATTCTCTATTCTAATCATCGTAATACCATCAGATGATAAAGAATTTGTGAAAATTAATTTCCAATTACAAATAAGAGTTTTTATTTAATTTTAATTTTGATTGTCTTTCTGAACATTAGTGTGCTAAGAGCATTCAACTTGTATGTGACTTATCCTAAGTTGCCACAAGGAAGTAACAGTGCAGTGTGGAATAAGTGGTATAATATTTCTTCCACTGAAGTAGTGTGCATTAAGTGGTAGCATATTTCTCCTCTTATGTTTGTAGTATTCTATACGATGACGCTCTTTATGAAAAAAATGAGTTTATTTGGGGGTATAATAGAATTTATTTATTGGGTGATTGAAGTATTTGATTGGTGCAGTGACTTTCACAGGATTGAGGTACTGCTTTATGAACGGAGAATAGTAAAGTGACATGTCAAATCTGGGTTAATGAGCATAGCTATTATGCTTACAAAGATTTAAGGGCTTGGATATTTATTTTATCGATTAAAATATACGAAGTAGCAGATCAGTATTTGAACAACTTAATTACAATTGTACTTATGCTTTTAAGCATGCTGGGAAGTGAGCACAATATATTAAAGTAGGGTGGTGGGTGAGCATAAGTTTTTTATTATCTCTGTAGGGGAAAATTGGGAAAATTGGTTTCTTTTTCTTGCTTTTGCAGTTTTTCAATATATATATATATAAGATGTACGGTAGTTTTGACACATGTATTTGTCTTTTGTGTCATTTACAGAAATACATCTTTGTGGACCGTGTAGTATATTAGAAATTGTAGATTGCCGTTATTGGTAAGCTTCTAGAATGATTTTTCAATTATACGTGTTGTTCCCTGTTCTGATACTAAGTATATAGAATATATAAGGGTGTTTTTACAGGGTTGTAAGTTTGGGCTTTAACAATTGCGATGGCCGAGGATTTTTTCTCTCTTGTTTTTCCTTTGGTTTTTCTGATTTTGAATTTAACTTCTTTGATATTAGTATTTCAGTGGTGGCAAATTATTACGTAAGTTTGGACTGTGCTTAAAGGAAGGTTGAGGCAACAATTTTTTAGCTTCTTCTTTCTTTTCCTTTTTCTCCTCCTTTCTTATTTTCTTTTCATCCTTCTTCTACTGCTCTACTAGGTCTTGTTATTATTATGTAGCTTTTTCATGTAACTCAATGTAAGTTAAAGTTGTTGTTGTCATCTCCTCTATTTCCTATGGTGTGTCGATCTTGGTGATTGTTTGAGTTTCCTCCAAGGAGATTGATTCTATCACATTACCGCATGGCACAAAAGTATTCTTCTTTGATAATGGCAAAGGAGTGAGGGACTCCTTGACTCTCTTCATAGCTTTGGTATGTGGTTGTTGTTGTTAAGCTTATGTTTGTTGCTCACCAATCCCTTATGTTGCTTCACCAAAAGACACCATCCTTTCAATGACATATTGTGTTGGCCTTTTTGAAAAATGAGTCCTTGGCTTGCACTTTAGAGCTGACAATGGAATTTCTTGTGCAGGTTGCTCTTGTCTTTATACAAATGAATATCCCTTAGTTGGATCTGTGTGAAATATCTTGGTTGCTAATTTTTATTTTGTAGCTTCCTATCTTACAATATCAATAATGATGGAAGGGGGGTTGTGTTATGTCAACCCAGAAATCCTTCCTTACCTAATTTCATACTTGGAAATTGTGCACTACTTTCAAAAATAAAAATTCTTTCTCCTCCTCCTTGTCATAGACTTCAATATCGATGTCCTCAAGCATGGTCTTTAATACTTCTTGTTCCTCTACTCCCATTTTTGGTAGGTCATAATGAGTTTCTATGCTTGGAACATGTAGATTATCCAAACAGGACTTTGTTTGTTGCATCCACTTATTGGGTGGAGGAGGTGAGGCTCTTTACGTAGGTGGCTTCCTTTTTACTTTCTCATGCTAGGATGGGGTTTCTGAAACTTGTGGTGATACATGTGGTTGTGCTTATTGTTGTGCTTGCGGCTACTATTATGCTGGTTTTTGCCCTTGTGGAAGAATAGATCGAAGAGGTGGAAGCTTACTCATAGCTAAAGCTTTTTGTCTCCATACTTCCACCTGTGCTTCTACCATTGTAATTAAGAAAGACATCAAGGTTGTATTTGGAGTGGCAAACTCATGAACTTTGATCTAAATACCATTATGTAGCTTTGTAACCAAATCATGTTGTCCCAAATATTACATGATATCTTGTGGTATTCTTGGGTGCGTTCAAATTAGGACTAGGATCTCCATCCACCATGTATTAAACCACCCCAATTGCTCATAATACTACCCTATTTTTATCTATGAAATATTTGTAAAGGCAATGAAAGGCCAAAAATTTGAAGTAATATTGACTGGTCTTAGTGAAGATTTACACTATGTAAATCATAATAGTAAAACCAAAAACTGATATTGAAATGTTTACAAACCACTTGCAAGTACCTTCTCAATATTGATGGTGAGCTTTGATGCTAAAAACTCAAGCCAATTAAATTTATCCTACAAACGTATCATGTGATACACAATATTAATTACCCCCTTTGTTGCTTGCTTGGCATGCTTAGTTGTCTACCAAAATATTTTTGTGATGCATTCCACCAGAGGGCATTTTGAAATGTCCTCTACTACATCAATTTGAATTCCTCTACCTATTCTTGTGGTATACTTCTCTTGAATGACTGAATGGATCATTGGTGTGGTAGATCTATATTATAGGAGGGATTTCCCATGATTGAGGAGCCCTATGGCTCTTGTCATAGATGGAGCATCGATCCAGATTGTAATATTTTGGGACAAATGGATAACCCCTTGATTATAATGACTTAAAAGAGTGAACATGACCTCATCTAGCTACCCAAATGCAAGGAGCTTTATCAACCTTTCTGTGTTTAATCCTTACAAAGGATGTGGGAGCACTAGGGCTCTAGCTTGTGCAATGTCTTGTGGTCCTAGAGAAAACAAAATAGGTTCTATTTGGTCGATAAAATCAAAAGGATCTACGTCATTGTATTTAGTTTGTCATAAACCTAAGTCAATCCCCGTTTCTTATTTCTATGCATATGTCAAAGGGATATATAATTGGGATCAATCCATGGTTGTTGTTGTAGTTTGGGATGAACACCTACTTTGTTAATTCAAACTCTAGTATGTACTTTATGTGTGATAAGGTATTTTGAAGGTAGATCATAAAATTCACTTATTGACCATAGTGTATAATGTTTGAGTGTTGTCGAGATCCTTCTTTTTATATCTTTTGGGACCTAATTCCATGTAGTTGACTATTTTAAATGCAATTAACTGGGTGTGCACGAGTTATGCTCCAACATTAATATGACTTGATACTTACTTGATGTGATTGTGACCTTTTTTAGATCAAGATTATTGATGTATCCCTTGGTGATTACTTGATGTGACATGAAATCCTTCCATCTCCCCTATTTATTTTATGACTCCAACTGTCCATTTGTCATTCAATCTACCTTGATAAAGATCCAATCTCTTGAAATTCCATGTCTTGAATGGTCTTGAATGACCATTACTTATCCTTTCATCATACCTGTCTTGTCATTTTCGCCTTCCCAAACTTATTTTATGGCTTCTAGTAGTTGATTCCAGTTGCCCGCCCTTAGTCTATTCTAGAATCCTATTGCATGTTATGACTATAATTGTTTTTTGTTGGTTACGATGTGTTGTGATGCCAAAATTACACTACAAAAACATATTGTTGACCATTTTTGCCTTACAAGGCAAAATCGGTCTCCTTCTTCCCCTGTTGTTTTGAGCCAGTTCAATTTCTAGTTTGCACAAGTCTTTCAACAAAAGGAGGAACCAGTTCAGTGGTTCGACATTGGGGTTCAACAGCATGATCTTTCTGACACTTTGAACTTGAACTTTAATTCAAATGGTTATTTCAATCGGTTGGTTCAATCATATAGGTTCAATCAAAAGGGTTCAGGTTCAGGTTCAATTGGTTGGTTCAAGCAAGTCTCTTACAAAGCTCCAAACGTTAAACAACCCTTGCGAAGGGTAGATGATGAGCAAGATGGGCCATTGCAAAAGATCCGAAGGGTAACTTTGGACTTGATTTACCCTTGCGGAGGGTAGCTGGTCAAAAGGCCGAAAGGTGAGTTCCTTCGAGAAGAAAGACCAAGGCAAAAAATTCCTTTGGACTTTCTGTTTGAAGGAAATTTGTAAGGAAATATATTGCAAAGGATTTCTTCAGACAAAATGTCTAAAGAAAATCCATGAAGTTAAATGCAAAAAGGAAGATAGCCAAAGACAAAAGTTGATTTTCTTTGAGCAAAATGCCCGAAGGAATTCCTTCGGACATTTTGTCCAAATAAATTCACAAAGTAAGGAGCAAGGAATTCTTTCAAAAAAATTCTCACGACAAAGAGAACAAAGCAAATTCTTTCAGACATTTTGTCCGAAGGAATTCACTTGATGGAAAAGTCCGACAGAAAGCAGCAAGCGGGAAAGACAAAGGAAAGATTTCCTTCAGACATTTTGTCTGAAGAAATTCACAAGGTAAGGAGCAAGGAATTCTTTCAAAAAAATTCTTGCAAAAAAGTGAACAAAGCGAATTCTTTCGGACAAAAGTCTAAAGGAATTCCTTCATACATTTTGTCCGAAGGAATTCCCCTGACGGAAAAGCCCGACAGAAAGCAACAAGCGAGAAGGACAAAGGAAAGATTTCCTTCAGACAAAATGTCTGAAGTAATTCCTTCAGACATTTTGTCCGAAGGATTTCAAGACCAAGGCAGCCTGAAGGACCTCGAAGGGCAAGTGCCCTTGCGGGGGACTCTCGATTGCCGAAAGGAGGACCTTCCCCAAGCCCTGAAGGGACACCATCCCTTTGGGAGGTTTCAACGACAAAGGCCTGAACAGAAGAAAAGAAGAGAGATATCCTTCAGGAGAAAGTTCGAGGGAACACTTTGGGAGAAAGGCCAAAGAAAAGAAAGCCAAAGGAATTTAAAGGGGTGACGGGCCCATAGACGTCAAAATTGGACATCATAAACTAGTCGTTGGAATTTAGACGTCAAATGACGTCCCTGAAGATGTCAAATTTAGGGAAATAAGATAGTCGTTGGCTTTCAAATGGTGATGGGTGCGCAATGTCAACTTTACGGCAATAAAATAGCCGTTGACCTTTAAATGCTTGAGCACAAACCCAAAGGAATTCAAAGGCCTTAAGGCCAAAATGAAGAGACCACCGAGAAGGGAGCCCAAAGAGCCAAAGATTGATAGAAGATAGCCCCGAGGGCTCAGATTGCTGGAAGGAGTCAAGAGAGGAAAAGACAAAACTAGGAAAAGACAAAGCTGGGAAAAGACAAAAGTTAAGAATGAACTCAACAACCTACTGATATAAGAGCCCAAGGAGCCAGCAAAGGACAATAAGATAGCCCCAAGAGCTCAAATTTTAGGAAAAGATAAAGCCAGGAAGAGACAAAAATAATGAATATGGACAAAATAGCCTAGGTGGAAAAGGGGAGGCGAGTTATTCTTGTAGTTGAAACAATCTCTGCCAAGTGGTCATTAATGAGCACAGATAGTGAACGGCGTGACCTATTTTTCTCCACTTTGCATTGATAAGTAGACAAACCACGTGAATGTCTTGAATAAGCGATCTTGCTTACAGACAAATGGTGTGGCCCATGATTTCACATATGGCATTTAATGTATTTTAAATGCCTAAAGTCAAAATTGGAGCCGACACAACATTATCTATCAAGCAGCTTCCTTTTCCCAATGCTCTCAATGCACATGGGCCACTTGTAAAAGGGCACCAAAGTCTTTTCCAAAAAGGGGTACCTTTTGCTTTCTCTTTTTCTATATATATTGTAATCTCTCATTTTGAAAAGAAATCTCTAAGCTTTTAAGGTGGATCCCTCCCAAAATTTACCTTGAATCAAAAAGAAGCATTTTTGCCTCCATTTGAGCTTGCACTTTTGCATATGTCTATGGCTTTGTCTTGTGTTAAGTCATTTTTTCGTATGCTTTCATAGAATGATTATAGCATGTCTAGTATATTATGAGTTCTTCTTTTGCAAGATAGCCAGAAGTGTCTACAGTAGAGTATAGGCGCATGTGAACATGATGCCATAGTGTGTCTTAGAACACCTCTGATAGTTCTTCCTCCCTGTATCTCCACAAGACCCCTAGTTATTCCAATAATATATATATATATATATATTAGCAAATATACTAAAATAAATCAGAGATGCATTAAAGGGAGCTACCCCTTATCTAGAGACTCTCCCCTCAGTTTTGCCAGACCCACAAGCAAGAGAGGAGTTTCCATTGTATCGCATGGAAAAGAGAATCTTAGTTTGCTCTCAAGGGTGCAATCCACAGTGTCAACAATTTTTGGCATGCCCGATGGGACATTTTATCTAAAAAGTTGAAGAATTTTGGTGTGTTCTTCAACCAACCAGCCTTTGAGAGGTTTTTTCATCAACACCAATGGCGACTCCGAGTTGAATCAGCTAGTTAAGCAGTCCAGGTGCCATCAAGAAATCTTATTTTTGTATATATAATCTCATTTCTCAGAATCATGGGCCTTGTATTCCTTCATATGGTTTTGATCAAGCTCAGGTTGTTCATGGAATTACCTCAAACAGCTCTCCTAGTTGCCCTTCAACAATAAGGGAAGTAACACTGGAATTTGAGAAGCAGGTGATGGAGATAGATAGATTGGATGAGCAGTATATATATCAGTAGGAGCTTATGTACAAAGAGGAGTGTTTGTTTAGGCAAGCTCAGGCCTTTCAATCCTTGGAGGAGGAGGTAGCAAAATGGAAGAGTCCATTCATTCAAAGCAATCAGTCTTGTCTGCCCCCTCCTATTCTAAAGAAAGCCCCCTCTTATGCACCAAATCCTTTCTACCAGATAGCACTTGTTCACTCTAGCTCATCTGATGCAAGAATCACTCCTGCTCCTAATCCCTTGTGCCTAGCTTCCTAGCATCAAAGGTCATGAGAGCAACCTGTCATGGAAATGAACCTTCTCAATTCCTTAGAGTGTGAATCCTCCTTGGAAGGGAAGACCATGAACCATCACGTCTCTCTTTAGGAAACTCTTTCTGTGCATCAACAATCTCTTCCTAATCTTCCCCAACCTCCTCAAGTCTTTCAACATGATGTCAAGATTCCAAGTTGGAAAAGGGAATGTCATGAACCAGCTTGGGACCTTGGAGAAGATAAAGTTGCTCCTTGTTCACACGGGAAAAGTTCCAATCCCAAGGTCATGAGTTGGAAGCAAATAATGGAATCATGGGGCACGAGGGAGGTGGAGAAAGGTTTTGCTCAAAAACTTGAAGAATTTGAGGCTGCTCCTGCTCATGGTGATCCTTGTGACCTCCCAGAAAATCTCTTCCAAGAGAATATAGCCAAGCAAATTGTAGAATTGGAGTCCAGATGAGGTTCCTCAGCCAAAGTGTGATGGACAGTTCAGATCAAGCAGAAGATCCTACATTTGAATACACCCCATATACACTCCTTCAAGAGAGATATCAAGCCACATCTTATATAGATGAAGTGCTAGCCAAATGGAAGGAAGAGAATATTTCGATTCTATCCCAAGGACTGCCTCCTCTTCCATATAAGTTTAACCATCAGCCTCTCACTTCATCCCTTCTTAAGGAGGAGTCTATTTTCCAGGAGGCGAGTGAAGAAGAGAGGGTCCAATTTGCAGCTGGTCAAGAAGCTCTCATGGATGTCAATGAGGAAGAAACCTTTTTGGATGCTCCCTTTGAAGACATCATCAACAATGGAGAAGACACAAGTCATGCACACATGCGGATGTTCCATCAATATGAAGAGGAAAGTAAGCATGGTGAGCTCTCTCCTCTCTTGTTTGATGAACTTCCTTGTTGCTTTGATAAGGAGGATGACCATGCCATGGAACTTGAGTTAGAGGAGGATCAGGGGGATGTCTTTGAACAACTAGAGACTCTAGTTTTTTAGCAAGAAAATGAGAGGCCTGTTCATCTTGAGGAAAGCTTTGAAGAAGAGAGCCTTGAACAAGAAGGTGATGTTCTGTGAGATGAGCAATCGGTCTGTGATCTCATTTCATACATCACAACAGTCACCCTTCTTCAAGAAATCCATGATCAAGTAGAAGATGAGTTTGACAGTGTCTTCAATGAGACAGAAGGAGACAAGCCAATTCATGATGCATATCAAAGGGCTTATGGTGATGAACCAACAGCCATTGATTTCTTGATGAAACACACCAGCATGAAGAACCAGTAGGAGGTAAGCTTCCAAGAACAAGAAGAATACATATATGTTGGAAGCATGTTTGCCCCTGATTTATTTGGATACAAGCCAATCAAGGTGGCAGGCAAGAAGAGCAAGTCGCCAAATCTCCATTCTATTTAGCCACTTGTCTGGCATCATAAGTTTTCTTGCCATGAAGGAGACTTAAGAAGTTTTCCCTTTGATCCAGGAGGGAGGCAAATATACCTAGTTAGTTGTACATAGTAATTTGCTTTCAATTTTTATTTTCTTGTTTTCCCTAAGTGTTGTTTACACAGGTAGTGTTTTTTAGCCTTATGTGTGTTTTCCTTTGTGTTTGGGGTAAAAGCTTCATGATTGATTCTTGGATCTCTCGAGGTTGTTGCTAACTCTTTCAAAGCTGCATCTTGACTCCGTGCCCAATGTATTCTCAGGTTGCTGGCTTCTAAGCATAGCAGGCATGCTTCCCCTAGAAATCACCAAATTGTTGACCATTTTTGGTCCTACACACCAAAATCAGTCCCCCTTTCTTCTCCTTCCATTTCCAATCTCAGACATGAAGGACCCCTAGCTCACTGATGCAGGAGAATTTCTCGTATCAAATGAAGTGTACATCAACTTGTTCTTGGTGGAAAGTGTATGCTTAAGCTAAGTAGATCGAACTTTTTTGGTGCATCACCTTTAAGTTTAGATTCTATTTCAGTATCTTTCTCTCTTTTCAACCCCCCCATTATATATATATATATATATATATTAGCAAATGTACTGGAATAAATTAGAGATGCATCAAAGGGAGCTAGCCCTTAGCTACAAACTCTCCCCTCAGTTTTGCCAGACGCATAGGCAAGAGAGGAGTTTCCATTGTACCGCACGGAATAGAAAAACTCAGCTTTCTCTCAAGGGTGCAATCGACAATGTCAACACATACTACACTAAAAAAACAAAACACACACAAAAAAACAACCAACATTAAAAAAAAACAACCAACATTAAATAAAATCCTAACTACATGGTGTTACTCAGCACCCACTCATATTTTTAGTAGAATTATAGAGATTAAAGGTAGTAAGGCTTAAGCCTACATCCATTTATGCATCCTAGCAGTATGGTTCCCTACAAATATTTTAACATAATAGTGTCTTGTTGTGAAACTTCATGTATAACTAGGGTCCTTTCCATCTAATGCATAATTTTGCTAGGAATGCTTTAAATCTTCTATCATATAGTAATGCTGCTTACTCTGGATAAAATTATTTAGATTATAATTTGCAATCATACCATACCTTTTGAATTAACTTGTGTATCTATTATGTCCATAGTGCCCTATGTCAACTTTCTTCCATCTTTCTCAAGCCCAACAATCTTTATTTTAGGGAGTCATGATCACCCATCCTCATAATCATTGTAATGTGCAAACTCGAAACTATGTATTCCATAGGCATTGCTATTTAAAGACTATAAATAAGCTAAAAGGGAGTGAAACTAGTTACGCATTTGTAATTTTTTATGTATGCCCAAAGAACTACATGAATGCGATCCTCTTATTCATCCATTTGCGCATTACAAATATTTGTTAGCATTTTCCACAACACATTATTTGATGCTTCAACATATTCATTTACATGAGGATGATATGTGATGTTTTTGTGATGCAAAATCATAAACTCTTCCTAAATAAGTTATGGTCATTCATACTCTTGCGATACCCTATGCAACACATCATTTGTTCGCAGCGTGTACAAAAAGCCATTGTTGAGACTATATGGTATAGGCCAAGTGATCATTTATTTTATGTCCCTTTCTAAATAGTGCATAAGGATAGTTTCATGCTCCAAGTAATTATCAATATCCTCTATATTGTCTGAAATTGAAACAACCCTTAATAAGTGCTTATCTGGGGATTCATCTTCTAGTTCTTTTGGTTCCTCTCCTTTGTGTAGCCTACTCAAATGATCTAGCCTAACATTTTCTCAACCTGGCTTAACATTGATGCAGAATTGAAAGTATTGAAAAAGCATAAGCCACCTAGATATGCATCCTCCCAACATTCACTTTTTCACCAGGCAACTCATCACTTGGTGATCTGTAAAGAAATCAAATGGTTTATCCAACAAGTAAAGTTGAAAATTTTACAACACAAACACCATAACTAATGCCTCTCTCTCGATAATTATATAGTTATTTTTTGTAGCTGATAGTTTCCTTTTGGAAAAATGTCTGGGATGGTCCAACCCACCTTCACTTGGTTGTGCTAAAATAACTCCTATTATAGTGCCGAAAGCATCTACATGTACATGGAATGGCTTCTTCTAGTCAGGAAAAATTAGAATTGGTACTGTTATCAACCTTTGTTTTAGCTCAATGAATGTCACTTGGAATTCTCAATGAATATAACTACATTGGTGTTGATATAACTACATATCCTTTTATAAATTTTATATAATATCTTGTATGACTAAGAAATGTGTGTACTTCTATAGAGCTAGTCAGAGGTGGCATTTCTATTATTACACCAATCTTAGTTAGATCAACTAAAATATCATCGCTACATACTATAGGGCCCAGTAAAACACCAAAAGGTGTAAAGAATAGACAGTTCTTTAGATTCAAAGGAATGCATATAGTGTGACAACATTCTAGCATTAATCATAGTTTTGACAAATGTTATTTAAACATAGAGAAAACAGCCCAATCATCCAAATAGACTTCCATAAAATTATAGATGAACTATTTGAATGCATTTACCATGGACATAAAAAATATTGAGGATGTATTATTTAATCCAGAATATATTACCTTGTATGTGAATGATCCCCATTAGTTTCAAAAGTAGTCATAGCTTGGTCCTCCTTTATGATGGGAATCAGATGGTATCCACTAAGCCATCTATGAATAAATACACTTCCTACCCTACGAAAAACTCAAGGACTTCATCAGTGAATGGTATTAGGAAAGAGTCATTGACACAAGCATCATTGAGTGCACAATAGTCCTCAAAAACTTGAATCTCCCGTGTTTTCTTTAGCTGCATGATGATAGGGCTCACCCATTCTGCTTTTTCAACTAGACAAATGAGTCTAACTTCTTGCATGCAATCTAGTTCAACCTTCACTTTGATATTCATATTTGGGGTTGAGCCTATAAGGATGCTTTTTAATACGCTGCATGCACTCTTTCAATTCTATATGTATCTTTCCCAAAATACAGATCTACACCTTTTAGTTCTAATAATTTAGTTAAGAACACATCTCGATAATCCCTTAGCAGTTGTAAAGCCTTTAAAATATTTTCTTACTCGTAATAATCTCCCACAGTTACAAACTTAGGAGCCAACTCTATTCCAATGTTCTATTTAATCTTTCTCAGGGGTTATTGGTATGCTTTACCTAATCCACTAGGCAGAGCATCTTGTAGAACGTGATTACCTTCCCATTGTGGGATGTTTATGTTGCATAATTTTTCTTCTTCAACTTACTCTACTCTTTGAATGGGTTTTGATTCAACCTCTTATTATGGTTTAAATAATCCTTCTAGGTCAAGATATCTATCACTATCACTAGAATATTTCAATTGCTTTGTTATTCTATTACATGGATTAACAAGAACTTGTTCTAGTTGACTAGCCTTATAATTATTATGAAGTGCCACATTCAAATCATGTGCATCTTCCTATTGGAATGATGATTCAACTATAGTGGCTAAGTCTTCTACTCATCCATGACATATAAATATTTTGATCTTTTGTAAGGCATTATGTACCATTGGATTATCATCTTCGAACATAAAATTTTGAATAAAATCTTATTGCACTTTCACCCAATACTTGATCTCTCTTTTGCACTATTGGTGCATAAACCAAGCTATTGGTAGAGGTGATAATGCATAACTAAAAATGTGTACCCAATATATTGGTTCTACTTCCTATATAGTCCATAAATCCACACACTAATGAATGTGCAATTCAAGGCATTGATCTTCTTGAAAGAATGACCATTCTGAGTTCATAGTAACTAGTAATTGGAATCTTGCACATAAATATTTGCATGCTTCCTCCCAATGATTTTTTGGGTTTTGGTGCATTACCCACCAAGTTACATCAATTCATAGTTGAGTGCATTGAGTCATTGCCCCACCTCTAGCACATGGTGTTTGAGCCTCAATATGAATAGATTAAGATCCTTCATTGTAAAGAATTGATGTGTCTGGCATTCGATAGCGAACACCATGCTCAGAAGTTTTATCTCATGATCTCTTTAAGCCCAGTTCAACTTATGTGTATTCAAGTCATGACTTATGAATGATGTCATTTCCCAAGGTAGAATACCTTATGGAATAGGATCTATGTAACCCATCATTATTGCACCTATATTATACATGAAATCTAATTCAAAATTTTTGGGAGAGTGCACTGATGGAGAAACATATTCTTCTATTTTAACTTACCTGACTGGAGACTTTGTGATAATAGGCTTCTAGACTAGTCACTCTTTCTGATGCATAATGTGTGATTGTCTAACTTGATACCCTATAGATCACAAAGTAGTTTGCCTTTAATCTGTGCTGACTTTAAACCAATTATTATCCCCATAGGCATAAGGAGACTCTAGATCTTTTGGAATGATACATTGGTTTTACTCATATTTATTAAGGGGTATAATTATTATCTTATCCCCTTGATGCACCTCTAGCTAAATGCACATAGTGTTAATGGTCATTTGGCCATCATAGGCCCATTTCTTACAGATTAAGGGACGATAATGGGTCTATATTATCTTTATATTAATGACTTTGAAATCTCTACATAAATTGAGCTCTAATACTTTGATCTCAACATCCTCTAGCCTTCCAATGGGTTTCACCCTACCATAATCTGCCAAACTAAGAGTAACTAGACTGTAGCTTAAGGTCGGTCAACCAATGGCTTTCAAAGTTGATCACGAAACCATAGTGACTATGATACCAAAGTCAAATGATACATTAAAAATATCATATCCATCAAACTCAATGTCCATACGAGAATCAACATCCCAAGGTTTATTGGTCTTAACATACCATACTACTTTGTCAGTACGTTAGTAACCCTGTTATGCGCACTTTAGAAGATTATGCAGGTCACTAGTGATGTTCTATGAAATATCTTCATTATGCAAATGCTAAGTAACTTCATAAAATATGTCAAGGCAGTCACCACAACCTCTTTTCTTATGATTCTTAAAATTTTCTCGTACATCTAGACATCAATGGTTGCCTTATCGCCTTCAAAAGTTGGTTGTTGTTGAATTTCTTGCAGAATATGTGTAGCTTGGTACATCAAATTCTTTTTAGTATTGATTTTAGGATATTGATCCTACTGTACTTTTCTAATCCCTTGATTTGGTGACATTCATAATGGTGGTAACCCTTGTTCTTCTCTCAATTGCCTAATAACTACTTATATAAGGCATTATATTTTGGTTACATATTAATCATGTTTACATTGCACACTACCTTCTCCTTCCTTTCTTGCTCAAGTACTAGACAATATTCTATTTGGTGTTGACCTTCAACTCTTTAGTATATGCAATAGATTTCTCTTTATGGATTAGTGGGGAAATTCCTTGCATAGTGGTTGTATGCTTCAAATAGATAACATTACATAGGTGGTTATGCTTGTCAATTTTCATTATTATGACCTCCTTGATATCCCCCATGATATCTTCCCATATATCCACCTTTATTTTTTTGGTATCCCTAACCTTGTGTCTATTTCCCACCATACCCTCTTTGTTGAATTTGTCGTGCATCATACCCTCATATTGGTGTTGAGGGGAACTTGAAGCCTAATTTGATGGTTTTTGTTGAAGGTTTGTACTAGTCCAAGGTTGATCATAAAGACTAAAATATTGATAATATGGAGATGATGTATTGTTCCAACTTGATAGAGCTTGCAGTTGATACTAGGGCAATGAAGGCATCCATCTGAGGCTACCTTGAGTTGCACTTGTCATCTCTACTTCTAGTCCTAAAATTGCCTACTTCATAGTCAACATTTGTTGTGTTTCCATTGCAAAGTCATTCTTAGTAATATCTTCCTTCAACCCCTGTAATGCTTGATAATTCTTTTCATCATGGTTTGTAGACTTATAAATTTTTTAAAATAAACCATGTGATTTTTATATGTAGTGCTATTAAAGATAACACTTAGAAGTTGCATGTCTTACTACTATGCATATCTCAAAAAATTAATTGTTAATCTTACGATTATTATTTCTATGATGTCCTTCCCATCCATATTCTGTGCACCATAATCTTAGTTTAAGTTTATCTTTTTCATACATCTCATCCATTCTTCTCATGAATGCATCTTTCTTAGCCTCAACCTTGAAACACTAAGGGAGCATCCCCATAATCCTCAATTTATTCTACTCATAAAGCAACAAATTCAGCATCAGCTTTGTTCATATACTGGGTTTGTGTAATTACAAATCCAATTCTTAGTCGTAACACTTCTATAAACCAAGAAACTTTATCTTTGTCTTCCAAAATGAATTTAATTCTAAATCAGAAAATCTTCGATCAATTTGACAACTGATTGACTAGACTTTTGTTGAATCTCCTTTAAATCTTCACTGGTTTGGTTGGTCTATTTATTTACTTTGAATTATGTTACTAATAGATTTATTACTTGAGAAAATTTGAGGCTATTTACATTTCTTTTATAAATGCACTCTAGAGCTCAACCTAATAAATCCCTTATAAGTGACTAAACACTACTCAAGGTCTGTAGACCCATCATATTGCATTAAGTTAACAAACATACCTGCATTGAGTGACATAGTTAGTACACATGATTTTTACTATGATTTATTAAACACTAGTAACTGTGATTGAAGGTAATTATGCACTGGTACCTATGACTTTATGCAATCGTGCATTGTTGATTGCAATTATGATCTTTTGTGCACTAGTCTTTTTAGGTGTCTTAAAGAGGAATTTTACTTCTTCTATTTTCTTCCTATCTAATGCATGTTTTGTCTTTGCACTTAACTTTCTAAATTTATCCATAAAGGAATCAAACCAATCTATATCTGATTCTTCTCCTGCACTTCTTCATTCTAATTGGGTTGGGGGAATGCATACTCTTGAAATGAGACTTCTAGTTGAATTTATTCTAACTTTGAACTTGAACTTGCAATATTTCTGCATTCAAATATAACTTCTTCTTAGGTACTTTTCTTACCAGGTCCAAATAAAAATCCTTTCATTAATTATGTTCTACTTCTCCCATCTAATTGTTCAGTTGTTAGCTTATCTTCTTCTTCATGTTGCACTATCTCCATATCTACATCATTTCTATTTTCTTCTTGCTATTTATTGGGACCTTTTACATATGTTGCACATCCTTTGCTTCCAGCATCTTTCACATCTCTATATATTTTTTCATCTCCAACATTATCTATCCTATCTCTACTCCTAATTCGCAGTTAATTCTGAATCTCTTGTTTTATTCCACCATCTTTGTTATCACAGTTCTCTTTCTAGTCCCAAAATTTTTTTTCACTCTAATTCTTTTCGTCCTCCATTTTTTGGGGTCAGGTTCAAGTTTATTTTTCTCGACTTCACATCATTCACTTCATATTACACGCACCCCCATGACACTCAAAGCAACTACTCCATGTTGGCTAGAGTAGCCACCATAGCCTTTTTGACAACCAAATTTTTTATCAATGTAGGTAGTCACTGTAAAAAAATTCTCCCTTATTTTTTAGACAAATCAATCTTACAAAGTTTTGAAGGTTACGTATCCTTGTACTGTGAATTTAGTGATATATTCATCAATCATAGTCCTCATCCAGTAGTCTACTACTTGAGTCTAGTCTATATCCAAGTTGTGTAGACTTTCTAACTTCTCTTATGTTCAAACTATAATCTCTATCCTCCTTGAGATGAAGTAATAATATTTTACGCTAGATAGCCATGTAACTAACAATCTATGTAACTCACACCAAAATATTTCATATATTTCCCCATAAATATGCTCTGAAATAATCTCTTTCATATTTTTTTGACTCTCCTCCCTTCCTATTTTATTTATTTTTTAATTCTTTCATCCAACCATCTCTCTATGTCCCTATGTCCTAGCAACCATCTTAACATATTTCATCTAAGTGGTTCCACACTCACCGCATCATTGTTAGCAGAGGTTCCTAGAAGACTCGAGAACATATTAATTACAAGGATAGCTTGTGTAGATACAAAAATATGACATATACATCATAATTCTAGGTTGCTATTAGAAAACACAGATGTACTTATTAAAAGAATAATCATAGAAACAACAAATACAAAGCAAGATAGCATATACTAAATGAGAAGCAGATGTGAAAGCAAAATAGAGTAATCACTGTAGACACCCCATTTCAGCCGCATCCATGGCTAAACTAGACTTTAGATTAATTTCTACCAAACTATGCAAATTAAGCCTATAAATCACCAAAATGCCCAATTTCATCCATGCATGGGATATAACTACTTAGAATCATGTCAAGGCATCCTTATTTGGGGTATTATCCTATATGAAATGATAATCTCCCATAGATTATCTCCAGTGAGGTTGTGGCCAAACAAATTGATGTTTTTTACCAATTGAGTGGGGAACTTAACCAAATTTTATAAAAGGTTAAAAGACTAATCAAATTTACTTAATTAATTAAACCCAATTAAATGTTTAGTTAAATAATCTATGTGTAATTAATGAATATCTAAAATTAGAAATTAAAAAATTTAAAATATCAGGGCATGACATAATTATGACATTACCCTAAAAGTTGGAAAACACTCAAAAATCAATGAAAACAAATATCTAAAAAGGTAAGCCATGCTTATTAAGTTTAGCATTTAATGCCTTTTGCCTCCAAAATTGGATCAATTGTGAGCCCTCCATCTTGATCTTAGATTAAATGATCATGTTTGATACATGGGATTTCAGGAAAAGCTATAAATAAGAGAGACCCCCTCTCTTTCAAGAAGCTTTCTTATGTAATGTTATTATACAGGAATACCTTCAAGAAGATCTCAAGCCAAAGTTATAATGCTCAATTGATTGGAGATGCTTCACATGCCAAGCCAAGCTAAGCCAAGGTGACAAGGAGAATGATGCAAGGAGAACCATTCTTAAAGACTCTTCGAGCACATGATCTAGCACATCACTCCAAGGTCAACTTGTAACCCTTACTCACAAGGAAGGTGAAGAATATTTGATTTGTCTTGTTTTGTTTGTTACTTGCATTGTTATCTTGCTCCTTGAGTATCTAGGCTAGAGGTGTTATATTTATATGTGTTTTCAATGGTTTTATCCCATCAGGCATGCAATTATGTAACATAGGAATCAATGAAGGGGTTAGACAGATATTAGTGTGATAAAACCACTAAAAACACATATAAATCTAACACCTCCAGCCTAGCTACTCAAGGAGCAAGAAAACAATGCAAGTAAAAAATAAAAGAAGACAAAACAAGTGTTCTTCACCTTCCTTGTGAGCGAGAGTTGCAAGTTAGCCTTAGAGTGATGTGCTTGATCGTGTGCTCAAAGAGTCTTTAATAATGGTGCTCCTTGCATCATTTTTCCTTGTCACCTTGGCTTGGCTTGGATTGGAATGTGAAGCTTCTCCAATCAATTGGGCATTATAAATTTGTCTTGAGAGCTTCTTGAAGGTATTTTTGCATAATAACATTACACAAGAAAGCTTGTTGAAAGAGAGGAAGGTCTCTCTTATTTATAGCTTTTCTTGAAATCCCATAGATCAATTGTGATTGTTCAATCCAAGATCAAGATGTAGGGCTCACAATTAGCCCAATTTTGGAGTTAAAAGACATTAAATGCTGTAATTAATAAGCATGGCTTGCCTTTTTTAGATATTTATTTTCATTGACTTTTTGAGTGCTTGCCAACTTTCAGGTTGATGTCATGGCCTGATATTTTGTATTTGTGAATTTTTAATTTTAGATATTAATTAATTACACATGGATTATTTAAAGAAGAGCTTAATTAGGTTTAATAAATTAAGTAAATTTTAATAGTCTTTTGACATTTTCTAAATGTTGGTTAGGTGCCCAACTCAACTGGTTGAAAATGTCAGTTTGTTTGGTCACAACCTGAATGGGGATGAATTTGTGAGAGGTTATCATTACGTAAAAATTAATACCCTAAATAAGGATGTCTCAACATAATTCTAGGTAGTTATATCCCATCCATAGAGTAAATTTGGCATTTCGGTGATTTCTAGGCTTAATTTGCATGGTTCGGTAGAAATCAATCTGAAGTTTGGTTTAGACACAGATGCAGCCAAATGGGGTGTCTATACCTGTAGTATTGGTTTGAATCCCTGATATGGAGGCTTGAGCTAACTTTTTCTAATCATCTATTTCTATATATATTATAGTGCCAATCTTATGTGGATTCATGTTAAGATATTCAATGAACTTTTCATCCTCCATGGCATCTTGTTGATCTTTAGTAGTTGTATCATCAGTCTCAATATTCGTGATAAGTCAATCAATAATGTGAATTAGGTATGTTGTAAAATATTTAATAAGAAGGACAAAATGAATCACGCAAACCCTTTTACCTTTAGTAGTAACAATAGACATCTCAAATTGAACGTTAAACAATAGGATTTAAGGAAGCCTTGGGATTGTTCATTAATAACTTTAGCTTTACTAGTAAATTTAGATTTGATCTTTCTTACCCATTTACCTACGTAATTGATCCAAATAAGATACACTATCCATGTAAAATAATATGAAAAGGGTAATTTCATTAATTGTGTTAACCAATAATATTCATTCAACATGGTCAAGATTAGTGTGTATAATTAGGGAAAAATAAAAAATCATGTATGAAACTTTAAAAGGATGAAACCCTAAAGGAAAACCTAGGGTTTTGCACTGTTCAATATGTGTATGAGTTCACCAATATGTTTTACCCTAATTTGGATTAATGGATTATATTAATCTAATTAAGATAAAATTTTGAAATGGAATTCATATCAATATATTTGAAATTCAAGCATACATATAAATGTAAATGATTGACAATTGATTCTTCAAATTTGATAAGGGCATATGCTAAAATGAAAAGTATTAAATAAACCATAATACTTAGATTTTTGATTGAATGTCTGAATGTGACTATATTATGAAAGTGAAAATCAAGGATAAACATGTATTTGGTTCACTCAGTTCAAGTACTGATCTGATCCTTTTGTTGGGTTAGTTTCACAAAATTAGGTCAGTATTGTTAGTTAATATTGACATGTTGGTCAATACTAACCTGCACAACATGATGATTGTATGATTACTTGCATCTATCTCTACTTGCTTTGTGTTTGTGATCCCAAAACCTGATGATATACACAAATCTATAAATCAACCTCCTTTGTCTTAAAACCCTAGATGTACTTATGAGAGATATAAACCTATAAAAGTGGGGAAAGTGTAATGGGTTGAGTTGACCTCAAACACCCTTGTTTAATTATTCATTGATGCCTACATATCTAATACTCCAAAGAGAGAAACTAAGCCATGCATAGCTCTCCCACCTAGTGTGATTTTGTAATTGTGTTCCTTCGCTATGTGTATACAACTAATGATTGGCTTTAGTACTTGAAAATGCTTGATTTGACTTGACTTTTGAGTGCTTCAAACTTTGTTTATGACTAATCTTAATTATAGGTATATGAATTAGGAACAATATGGTAGATGTGCTCAATGTGCAATAGTTTATAAATGTATCACAGATAAGTGCCATGTCATGTTGAATGAGGTTTGATTTGTTTATATATGAATCTATTTGAATAATTCCTTATGCCATCAACATGTTAGGCTAATAGGTTAACCCTAAGGATGGATTTGATTTAATAAAATAGTCTTTTCTAAGAGCGGGTTGATTCTGACTAGTGCAGGTCGATTCGGACAAGTGCAGGTAGTTATAGACTAATGATAATGACCATGACTATCAGAATTGACCTGTGTATAGGGGGAATCCTTTGAGAGTTTGGAGTTTTTTATGCAATATATTTAATAGGTTTGAAACAGATAGTGAGTTTCATGTAGGTGTATAACAACAAAACAAAAAGGTTGAATCATAAGATAGCATGCAAGTGTGAGAGGATGGAAAATTAGGACCTTCTTTGGATACGCAAATCATGTGTGGTACATGTGTTTTAAGCTTGTCATTGTCACATAATGAAGACCAAATTTTAGTATCTATAGGTTTCATCCTTCTCTCTTGGGTCTTTCATATTTTTGTACTTAAAATCTAATTTTTAGACTTGATTTTTTTCATTCATAATCATAATGGAACAAATAAGTCCTATGAATGTTAATAAAGGAAATGAATTTGTGAACTTTCTTGATAGATTTGATGACATAAATGAAAGGTAATTAACTCAATATCTTGAAATGAACACAAAAATACATGATGCACTTATATATGTAATAAGAGATGAAAAATAAATGTTAGCTAAGGTTGTCACATCTGAAGAACAACAACATGAGCCCTTCATTGTCACTAATATACCTTTTGAACAGATTGATTCTACCCTAGATGTTTAGACTACTACTATTGTTATTATTCTTATGTCTACACCATTGGCTACACATGCAGTGACCACCCAAGGTGTGGGTGCAACACAAGGTTTCCCTCCTATTACTGTGTATTCCTACATAACTAACCTATGTACATCTTAATATTGTTACTCATGTTACATCATCATCCTCACCTACTGCATGATCCCTTGAGTAGATTGTTATAGCTTTGTAAGTTAAGGTGTTGTAGTTAGAGCAAGGTGATTCTAAAAGAATTCATTCAATTGATTCTCATGCATTGTTTCATAATCCATTAGCTCTGAATTATTCAGCTTAATCTTTACCTATGGATTTCGTAGCTCCAAAGCTTACATTATATGATGGTAAAGGTGATCCAAAGCAACAACTAAAATCTTTCTATGTTGCATGATTATGTTATGCCTCCTATGACAATATTTGAACTAAGGTCTTTCTAGAAAGTCTTAAGGTCAATGCTTTGTAATGGTTCTATGATATCTCATTCCAATCTGTTAAGGCATTTAATCCTTTAGTCAATCAAATTATAGCACATTTTTTATCAATATCAGTGAATAATTACTTTTTTTGCTAAGAAAAGAAAACTCGAGCAAGGATCCAATGAACCTATTAGTGATCATGTGCTCCGGTATAAGACCATGATTTTTTAGATGACAAATCATATGGAGAATAATGAGTTACAATATATCTTCAATATAAGTTTGCTTTCCCCTCTCCATGAGTCCATTATGTTCAATAAATTCAAATTATTTGATGAGTTATGCCATACAATTAGAGATCAATAAGTGAAGATCATATCTTTGAATAAACTAAAATATGTGTCTAGTGTACAACTACTTCAAATTCAAAGTCTTAAAACAAACTAAGTTACAAGGTCAAACCAAATGATACTAATAATGAGGCAAAACCAAAGGTTAATGCAGTGTCACAACTTACTAATAGGCTTATCTTGTTCAATCAATAAAGGAGACAATTTTCATGATTACCTCAACCTCCTCATGTGCTTTTGCAAAAGTTACTTGAGTGCAACCTTATATCCTCCACCCAATGGGGTTGATATGAGTATGTCTCTAGCTAAGGAACATGACAAAAATGCACGTTGTGACTACCATAGATGTGAAGGGCATTCTTCAAATAGATGTTTTGGACTGATACATATGTTTCAACATCTCACTGATGACAACATTTTTAAGCTTAACACACCTATGAATGATTTAGGGCCATAACCAAATGGGAATGCAAAGTTGAAAATATTTTCGGATCCCTTTCCAATTATTGCAAAAATAGAAACTAAAGATAGGCACATGTGACACTAAATGCACATCATCCTTCTTCGACATACAATCATCTATTGGATGGTATTATGGGTACACTTACAAGCACATTTTTACAATGACCTATAATTACATTTGATGACAACGAGATTGTGGATGATTACCATACAATGATTCACAACTTATATGTGTCATGGTAGACAATGGTTCAAGCAAAAATGTTTGTATAATGACACTTCTTCATATTCTTGGATATACACATGACAATTTGATGGACACAACTAGGATAGTCAAAGGATTTGATGGCAAGGAATAGAACCCCCTTGGGCACATTGTGTAACCTCTTAAGGTAGGCCCTACATTAGTTTTTACTTTATTCTTAGTCTTACCAAGTATTGGGGCATTTGACATGTTGTTAGGACACCTTTAGATAAATAAGCTCCATGCAGTACCATCTTCAATACACAAATTTGTCAAATATATACATGGTAGTCAGGTGGTCACAGTTTTAGGTGTTCCATATGAGTATCTTATTTAGCTAGAGGCATTTCTCCACCACCACAATCAATTACTCCACCTATTCAGGACCATTCTATGTACTCAATTATATAATCTACTAAGATTCGATTTATATAGATAGATCGGAGGAAAGTAGTTTACTTTCTTAGACAAACAAGACTTCAATTACCATTATATCATAGAGTTATTCAAAACTCAGAGTGACCATTATGTACTCTATCATGTCGTAATATACTGTTATAAACACCTCACCATGTTCCACAACGAACACATGCACTTGTTTATCCTACTATGCATCAAATTCCACATAATACTATGCTCCCTAGAGATAATCATCATACACAGGGTCTTATGAGTCATGATAATGATCACAATTACATTACAGGATGAGATTATTCCTTAGATTTAGATACAACTACATATGATACTAATTGCTCACAAGTGACCATTCCCATGTTTGATACTGGACCTACACATGACCATCCCCTTGATTGGATAATTGGTTAGTTTTTTCTACATAAGCATTCAAAATATTCTAAAATATAAAATATAAAAATATTGCAAAACTCTAAAATCGGGATTTAAGTATGATACATTTGTTAGTGTTCATTATTCATTTATGTTATTTATTGCATGATTGGTATATTACAAATCATTATTATACATACATGTATTTCACAATATATATGAGTGAGATGTAGGGCATAAGTTCAAGTTTCAAGTTGACACTGTAAATGAGTAAAATATAGGACATAAGTTCAAGTTTCAAGTTGACAATATATATAAGTTGGATTTCCAGTTTCATGCTTTGAATTGTTGAATGATTTGATAGACAAGTGATTTTGCATAAGACTCATAGTTATTGACACTTGGTTGAGTTGCTAGATGTTGATATGTCTAGTTGTGCATGTAATGGATTCTTTGCACATGATTTGCATTTGTCAAACTGCCTGTATGTGAAGGATTAGAGCACATGTATGTGTATCTTCTTGCTTGATATTTGATGATTGTCATAGTGACTTGATGTTTGATGTTCGACTTGGATACTTGTTATCAACATGCATGTCAATTTTTTATTGTGAATTTGGCACATAATCAATTGCGTTCAAGTAATTTTAGATTTGTGCAGAGTTTTTCCCATGTGGTACTTGGAGACTACTCATGGACACTAACAAATGTTCACCTTTGATTGCAACTTATTGTAGCATTGGATAGAGATTGGTCCTTATTATTACAACATTGAGGATTGGACATGTGCTAGGTCCCAGGATTTTTTGATATCCATATTTTAAGTGAGTGATGTTCAACTCACCGACATATAAGATTTCAAAGGGTGAGGTAGTTAGGCATTATAATCGATACACAAGATCAATTTGAGTTGTTGAAGTGGCATTTGTATTTCATATTATCACTTACCCTTCCAAGGGGGTTTTAAACAAAGTTTCTATTTCACTCTCATCTAAGAAGGGGAACACGAGGATTCAAATTTCGATTTCAGACATTTCAAATTTTGTGTTTGTGAATCGAGTTGTGGACCTAATATTAAAATAAAGTGTGGACAAGAACTTAATTTGATAGATTGGACTAGTGTATGTTGCTTGCATCAACATGGTGTATTTAAACACTTCATTTTTCAAGTTGATCATTGGATACAGTTTGTGGTGATATTCCATATATGTGCACCTAGATATATCCTAATGTGCAAATACACAGTAAAGCATAGAAACAATCAAGTGCATAATCCTTCAAACTCCTTGGAGATAACTTCATTAATAATTTATCCTCATAAATTTTTTAAGGCAAAACCTAAACAATAGCCATTATAAAAGCCCTAATGTGATGAAAAGGATCTCCCTTTCCATGGAACATTTCAAACTTTAGAGCAACAAATCCTATTTGAAATGGGTATGCAAGCACTTCAGAAGTCAAGGGGTTTAGAAGGATATCATTAAAAGTGACCCTATTTTTGGCTTTTGAGACCCTTGAGAAAGAACCTTAATATGATTTTGAAAGTCACACAATGTATCCATCATGATAGTAATTTTAGTATTTGAAATAAAAGTAGAACTATAATAGGTTGGAATAGAATAATTTTGTAAAATAATAGTATTGACAACATGTGACACAATTTGAGAAACATTAAGAGCAAAAGATGGTTGAACAAGAGAATTTTGAGAATAATGTTCAAAATTTTGAAGAAATTGAGAAGCGGAGAGAACATGTTGACAAATTTGAAGAAATTGAGAAGTAGTGGTAAAATACTACGAAATCATAGCATTTTGAGAATGATAAACATTACTAATATTGGAAGCAATAGAGAGGAGCATGAGTAGGTTCAAAAGAAATTTGAAAAATGATTACATGACTAGACATAGATTGCAAACCATCATATGAGAAAAGTGTTTGATCCACATTATGAGCACTCATATACCCATCATCTACCTTATAGGGCAATTCTTGACTCTTAAATCCATCTTGAATCTTTTGATCTAGGTTGACTTGAAACTCCTTTCAATAAACTCATCAATTCAGCTATCTCATTAGGATTTGCCATGAGATGTTTCTTAAAATGTGCAAAATTTTCAGCCCCATCTTATTCATCCAAGCAAAACTTGTTGATCATGATCTACTTCGCATGTATTATCAATTTGAGATCCATTCATAACATTGTCAATCCAATGCACATCATTATCATTTGCAACAAAAAACACAATTTTTTGAGCAACACTAGCTACACTTCCAGAATTTCATATTCTTCTTCCAACAAAATCTAGAATTAACCAAAGTTATTTCAATAAAATCAACAAGTTTAGGGTTAATCATAGCCCTCTTCCCACTTGGATTCCTAGATCTAATAAAGTTATATGGCATAAGAAGAGACCAAACATTGAATGCACACAACATACAAATGCCCTAGGGTTTGAAAAAATATTCATGAAAATTAAACTAGGAGTTGGAATGTAGCATAAAGAGGCTAGGGCTAATATATTTAAGAAAATACAATGAAACAAGCCCTTCAATAATCAAATAAATTCAGATTTTACTCTAAGGAACAATATCTAACCCAATGAGGATAAAGGGCATGCAAGACAATGCGGGTTCACCAAAATGTAGAATAGATTAAAAAAAAAATCTAAGTTGCAACACAAATATCCATACACATTTAACTACCTATAAACATACATAAAATAAATTATGACCTAATTAATTTTCCAAAACAAGTAAAGAAAGACAAAAGAAAGGTTTATAAATGTATCTTGAATATTGAGAGATTTGGATATGGTAGTTGATGTCTGATAATGGAAATCATGGTTTTGTGGTGAGACAACGAGAATCTCAAAATCTCGCAACCAACAGAGAACCTTGTCCACTCGTCCACTTCTACTTTTGGGCCTCACAACCATAATGAGTACGTTTAGGAAAGGTGAAGACTTTTTTTGATAACTATTTTTTTCATCTATCCAATGCTCCAAAATCCTCACTCACTTTTATGAAACTTCCCAATGATCACCAAAAGAATACACTTCTTCTCCTTGCCCTAATTGGGCAACTAGATCTGAAAATGATATGGAAATCAATGATTTAGGGCCTATGTTACACTAAAAAATGGTTAAGCTTTTTGATATTTGTCAAGGCCCTCAATGGAATGCAATATCAAAAACAACACTCCAATAATTGTAGTAATTCATCAGTGAAGCAAACCAATGCAATGCAATGTGTTGCAAACATGAACTTCAATGCTACAATGGATGCTCTATTTATGCTTGACTTCTTTACAATGCTTGTAGATATTCAATAGATTCCAATGAACGATGAATGCTAAATGCTTTTCAGATTTCCATTTAAAATGATCAATTTTTGGATTGATGATGGATTCCTAAATGCAATATGGTGTTTGTGTATTTATAGATGCCTTAAATTCAAATTTGGACCCCAATGGTGCACAAATGAATGTCAAAATGCTTACACAGTGAAAAAGAGGGGACAAGTAACACATCCACATAAGCCAAATGGGACCGCAACACAAGGGACCATCACTATACAATATAGTCCCAACAAACCCATGACCATACAATATGTTTCTAATAGGGGGCATGGAAAACATAAGAGAGATGAGGGAGAAAAGGAGAGTTGGGGGAGGCTACAAAGAGGGATAAGGATCACCATAAGTCAACAATTGCGCTAATAATGCTTAATTAAAATAAATCATGTACATAAACATCCTAGAAACATGCAATTTTATGACTAATAAATGCTAGGGCCCATTTTTCGGTGTCTACAATTCTAAAGCTCCCATTTTGGCACATGTTCAAAGGATGATAGGAAGGTTGTTGACTTTAGTTATAAAGCTTTATAAAAAATATCATTTTGTGCATTCCTTGCCATGTTTTCAATCCTTGAGATCCCATTTAGTAGATAAATTTTGTCAAACAACAAATGTGCCTTTTGTATGCTTCCACATTTTGACACAAAAACGAGATTGCAATTTTCTGCCATTTACAAACATAAACAATCCCATGCATTTAAATCCAAGTAATATGTGTATGCACAAGAAAATTAAACTAACTGAAGAACCTTCCTAGTAGAGGCATTTGTAGGACACTGGAGTTGTATTCTTTCATTGTGATAATGGTTTTATAATAGGACTAGAAATCACATGTGAACACCAAAATGAGAAGTGTCCAAGCATTCCTTTGTAGCTGTGAGGGTGTAAACCCTTCCCTTCCCTTGTCATGGAGTTATGAAACTTTTAAAAAACCCAATAACATTGTGGGCAAGGGAATTCTTGAAACACCAAATTCTCCTCTTCTATAAACAGTGTAAACAACTTTACAAGAGAAAACACACTATTGTGAGAGTATCCAGACAACTTGTCAACTAGAGTTTTGCTTCCAAACAATTACCACAAAATACAAAAGAGGACTTTCCATCCCATCATCCACTTACTTCCCAGCCCTTCTCGTCCTTTTTGTAGAGGGCTCCATTATATTCTAGGGATATACCAGTCCCATCCTAATAAAAAGAATAAATAAAATAAACACTTGAACAATGAAATGACACTGATTACATTGAGGAGAGCAAATAATATCCATGGGAATTTCCTCACATACAATAAGTCAAGGTATTGCAACCCAGCAACCTCTAAAACCTTAACCATGTCATTTCACAGTTCAAGGGATGAAAACCAAAACCCAGAAACCTTTAAAACCTTAACCGTGTCATTTCACAGGTCAAGGGATGGAAACCTTGAAGGTTCTAAAGCCCTGACTGAAACAAAACATACCCACAACTTTATGCGGTAAAACAATAAAAAATTAAATGATGAGCCCCTGTATTTTCAATCAAAACGCCCAAAAAACAACTGCAGAAGGCCCATAAAAAGCAAAATGGAAGCACTATGTGCAAAAAACAAAAAATCCATAATGCTGAAAGTTAACAGCACAGAAGGATCCATTCTAGTTAAAACATGACTGCTCTGCAAATCTCGTTACAATCATTTTTTACTTGTATTATTGCGAAAAGAAATGGAAAAAGAAACCAGAAGGTAAACCTATCCACATTACAACCACATTTAACAGCAAATATTAACAAACTTAATGCAGCTTCCTCTGTCTCATTGCAGACCATTTCCTCCACGGCTTCAAACTTGAAATAAACGTGTAGGATGAAAAGGAGATCTAGCAACCTCTTCTGCTCCAAAATCCCATGTTTAAAACTATATGGCATCCACCACCGTGGGCCTGTCCATTATCAAATGCAACTTCAACACATAAAAACCCCATTCTTCTTTCCATTCTCCCCTGGACCATTGTTTCCCTCTCAAACAACAAAGCACTGAGATAAACAAAACAAAAAAATATCAAACCATGGTTGGGGTTAGGATTAGCAGTGCTTGCAGTAATTGAAAGCAGCATTTAAGACCTACTACATGAAAGTTGTAAATTAAGTGATAGTGGCTATTCACCTTGCCAACTGTCGCTCTACTCCATGTGCATTTTGTAAATTAAGTTCTAGATAGTGGCTATTCACCTCACCAACTGTCGCTCTACTCCATGTGCATTGGAAGATTTCATACAAAATGTCATTTAAATTACATTTTTAATGTTCTCAAGTATCCTGTTTTCCCAGCGGATGGACAACTGTGATCGCTCCAATCGCGTAATGGAGCGTGCACAGCTGTCCATCAAATGTTTAGTATCTCACTGTTTAGGATCCTTTCCAATAGGTGGAACGCCTATCGGTGAATGAAAATTGTAATTTCTTCTGCATATCTAATAATTTATTAAGCTATTTCTAAACTTAAAAAAAACTGAAATCAAATTAAATTAAACAAAAAAAATGAGTATCACAAACATATTAGCTCTCTGAGAAAACTAAGGGATGTGAAGCATCATTAGAAATCTCCAACCATAAATAAGACAAAAATTACATGAACATGTATAGATTTGCATAGACAAAAATTACATGAACATGTATAGATTTGCATAGACAAAAATTACATGAACATGTATAGATTTGCATACATACCATGGTATGTGTAATCCAATCCCAAATGGCAGATCTGACATTGGCAAAAAGATTACACAATTAATCCAGACAAAAAGGACCATACAAAATGACGAAGGTTGGAGTAAAGAACTACCAAGAGATGCTCTCTGCATCCTATTCAAGCATTGGATTGATTGTAAGTATTTCTCTTACATTTCCTGTTGTCCAAGCATCTTTCCATTTCCTTCAAGTGTTTCTTTTTTCAATTCTCCACCTCCAGCTTTTCATTCCAAATATTCATGGGTTTCCTGAAAACAGCTAAATGTCATGATGCCTCCATGGTATCATAAAACAGGCCTTTAACAAATAACCCATCAGTATAGGCAAAGATGCACATTGCATAATATACATCTGATTTTATGAAGTCAACAGCATAGTCTAGGTCTCCAAACACACTGAAAAAAAATGCTTTTTACAAACTGGAAATAAAACCTGGTCCTTTCTTTATCACTGCAGATCTGACACACTGCACTTTGTTATAGTGCAAACCTATGTTTACAGATTGATTCATTTATCATCACCAATAATCTCCGCAAGAACATTGTCCTTGTTTGAAATGATGGAACCGGTTTGCATCTCTCACAACAATTTGTCTTGCAATAATCTTGGAGATAAACTTGGTTGCAGTGTGGCAGTCAACACACACTCGAAGGTTCTTGACAACTCTAATAGTTGTTCCAGGGGGTGTGTTTAATAATCCAAATGCAATTGCCAGCTTCTCACTATGGTGGCAGAGGAATAATTCTTTTTCCTCCTCCTCCACATCATTAAGTACATGTCTTAAATCTGGAAAGTATCCTGCTGCCTTCATCTCCCAAGACAATTTCTCCAACTTTGCATAGATCTCCTGTGTCTGTGGGTGCGATCTGTCTCCTACACAAAAAGCATGTACCGTTTTATGGTCTTCAATCCAACTACATCCAGGCACCTTTTTAATTCCTCTATCTTTCATCAATCTCCTTACCATTTGAACCTCACCCCACATGCCCACTTCTGCATAGATGTTTGACAAAACAACATAAGTCGCAGCATTTGTAGGATCCATCTCAAAAAGAAGAGTTGCTGTAAATACTCCTAATCCTGTATTCTTATGTATTCTACAAGCACCAAGCAAACATGTCCACACAACCACCACAGGTTTAATTGGCATTTTGATGATAAAGTTTAGAGCTTCTTCAAGATGGCCACCACGGCCAAGAATGTCAACCATGCACACATAATGATCAATTGTAGGCTTAATGCAATAAGAGTCACTCATGCCATTGAAATATTTACAGCCCTTATCTGCTAAACCTGCATGGCTGCATGCTAATAAAACACAAGCAAAGCTTACATGGTCAGGGTGTGTTCCAGAGTGCTGCATTTGTTCAAAGAGCTTGAGAGCATCCTTCCAAAAGCCATTTTGTGCATATCCTGCAATCATAGCATTCCACGAGATCACATTTCTATGAGGCATTTTTTCAAACAGTTCATGTGCCTTGTGTATGCTTCCACATTTTGCATACATGTCTATCAGGGCACTTGCAACTACAACATCTGACAAAAATCCGCTTTCAATTATGCTTTGATGGATGTTCATACCCTGATCTAAAGCTCCAATTTTGGCATAGGCAGGGAGGATGCTGGCAAAGGTTGTGGGGTCTGGATTTACACCTGCGAATTGCATTTGCTTAAAAGTTTCCAAGGCCTTTTCAACAAACCCATTTTGTGCATATCCTGCAATTATTGCAGTCCATGAAACCACATTTGTTTGAGGAATTTTTTCGAATAGCTTGTTTGCCTTGTGGATGCTTCCACATTTTGCGTACATATCTACCAGGGCATTTGCAACTACAACATCTGACAAAAATCCAGTTTCCATTATTCTTTGATGGATGCCCAGACCCTGTTCTAAAGCTCCCACTTTGGCACAGACTGGGAGGATGGTGGTAAATGTTGTGGAGTCCGGCCTTACACCTGTCAATTGCATTTGCTTAAAAGTTTCCAAGACTTTTTCAACAAACCCATTTTGTGCATATCCTGCAATCATGACATTCCATGAGACCAAATTTCTTTGAGGCATTTCTTTGAACAGCCTTGAAGCCTCATCAAGAACACCATTTTGTGTATATCCTGCAATCATGGCATTCCATGAGACCACATTTTTTTCAGACATCATGTCAAACAGTTCTCGTGCCTTGTGTATGCTTCTACATTTTGCATACATATTTACCAGGGCATTTGCAACTACAACATCTGACAATAAACCCCTTTCCATTATGCTTTGATGGATGTCCATACCCTGTTTCAAAGCTCCCATTTTGGCACATGCTGGGAGGATGCTGGCAAAGGTTGTGGAGTCTGCCTTTATACCTGCCAATTGCATTTGCTTAAAAGTTTCTAAAGCCTTTTCAGCAAACCCGTTTTGTGCATATGCTGCAATCATTGACGTCCATGCTACCATATTTTTTTGACACATTTTGACAAACAGTTCAGATGCCTTGTGTATGCTTCTGCATTTTGCATACATATCTACTAGGGCATTTGCAACTACTTCTTCTGACAAAAATCCACTTTCCATTATTCTTTGATGGATGCCTATACCATCCTGTAAAGCTCCCATTTTTGCACATACTGAGAGGATACTGGAAAACGTTATGGAGTCTGGTTTTATACCTGCCAACTGCATTTGCTTGAAAGTTTGCAATGCTTTTTCAACAAACCCATTTTGTGCATATCCTGTGATCATGGTATTCCACGAAACCACATTTCTTTGAGGCATTTCTTTCAAAAGCGTCCAGGCCTCATCAAAAAGACCATTTTGTGCATATCCTGCAAGCATGGCATTCCATGAGACAATATTTTTTTTTGGGATCGTGTCAAACAGTTCCCGTGCTTTATGTATGCTTCCACATTTTGCATACATATCTACCAGGGCATTTTCAACTATAACATCTAACAAAAAACCCCTTTCTGTAATGCTTTGATGGATGCCCATACCCTGTTCTAAAGCTCCCATTATGGCACAGACTGGGAGAATGCTGGCAAAGGTTGTGGAGACTGGTTTTACACCTGCCAATTGCATTTGCTTAAAAAAATCCACGGCCCTTTCAGCAAACCCATTTTGTGCATATCCTGCAATCATTGTATTCCATGAAACTGCATTTCTTTGAGGCATCTTTTTGAAAAGCCTTAAAGCCTCTTCGAGAACACCATTTTGGGTATACCCTGCAATCATTGTAGTCCATGAGAACACATTTTTCGTAGGCATTTTGTCAAACAGTTCGCGTGCCTTGTGTATGCTTCCACATTTTGCATACATATCTACAAGAGCATTTGCAACTACATCATCTGAAAAAAATCCCCTTTCCATTATGCTTTGGTGGATGTCCATACCCTGTTCCAAATCTCCTATTTTGGCGCAGGCTGGGAGTATGCTAGCAAAGGTGAACTGATCCGGTTGAATACATGTTTGTTGCATTTGGTGAAACAGTGCCACTGCCTCCTGAGGACACCCATGTCTTTTATAGGCTGCAATTATGATGTTCCATGAGAAAAGGTCTCGTTCAGTCATTTGGTTAAACACTTGGCGCGCATCCACTAAACATCCGCACATGTCATACATGCGTATAAGGGTGTTTTTTAATAGTTTGTGTGTAGAAAACTGAAATTCCCTTTGACTGAAGTGGGAGTGGATTTGTTTACCCTCTGAAAGGGCTTTCTTGGATTTGATTATAATTGAAGCGTTGGAAATGCGCATTTTTATTCAATTTACTTCTACTGCAATGACAAAGAAGTGGGTGTTGACATAAAAATGCAGCAAACAAAGACCTATTAAACATGGAGTGTAAACAGCAGCGAGCAAGGTAGCAATAAAGTATGGCACGTCCAGACACACCCCGTTCAAATGGCGAGTTTGGCAGATATTGATATTCAATGTTGCCCATAGTAGGCATTTTGAAATTATAATTTTCATTCGGTCTCTAGGTTCAGCGCGGTTTGCGAAGGCGAGGGTTAGTGCAGTGACGGCGGCTGCGTTTGCAGCAGTCGCCTGCTAACTGCCTGCTACTGCTGCCTCCCCTGATTCGATGGCTGTATCTGGGTCCTCCCTTATTCGCCTTTCCCTTGATTTGCAGGCTTTTCGTCCTCAAACAACGAGGGTTCTTGCAGAATTAAGAGCCCATGCAAAAATTTTACTTCATGGACTCTGGAAATACTCTGTCTCAATGTAAGGGACAAGGAATTAGAGCCTCGGGTGTTTGAAAGGTATTATAGAATAGCAGATTATCTCCTTTGAACACATTGAGATTGATCAAGAAATTGTTCCTATTGATAAAAATAGGTTTGATTTGTACAATGAGATTGAGCAAAGAAATTACTCTCTTGATAAAAAGAGATTTAATTTGTAAGTTTCAGAGTTAAGTGTTTTGTGAAGAGGAGTTAATATTCTGAGTTATGGAATATTAGAAGGTACAAAGGTATGTGGATTTACGTATTGGTATAAGAGGCGTCTTCATTGTTGTTTTTATAATGAAAAAAGACAAAACTAATGTATTTGTGCATGGACTTTGGTTTCTTAGTAGATCGGAGTTAAAGAGGATCAAAAGATAACTCCAATATAGATAAGATTGTTCAACTTCCTAGCGCATTTATGGGCAATAGTTATTCTTTCAAGGATTGGGAACGCTCTCAAATAGATGATTTGTATTTCTTTTGAAACTCATAATAAAAAGCATATTGCTTATGCCAAAATTTGTGTTCAAATGAATGTGAGCAAACCTGTTCTTAGAAAGGCATGGTTGAAATCCCCAAAGATATCTTTGAACAACCCCTAAATTACAAGAACCTCCCTTTTGGATGTTTGATGTGCCACAACTATGGGCATTTAACTTAGGACTGGCTGCTAATTGCAGTGGCTTAAAAAGAGAAGGAAAAGGAGGAATTTCATGTATCATCAAAATAGGAATAAACCTAAAATTAAAGGGAAGGAAAGAGATCAAGTTAGGTGAAGCCTTAACCCTTTTGAAGTGTTAAATACAAGATTGTATGACAAGTTAATGAAGTATTGGGTTCCTCAAAACCTCTAAAGGTTAAAAAAGATAATGTAGATTTTGAGGCAATCATCAATCCCATTAAGGAACCTATGAATTCCCTCACTGAGGCCACTACTTGTGTCAGTTAGAAGGTTGTGGATCAGGGTTTAGAGAAGGTTGCTTTGGCCCATGTCAACCCAACTAAAAGTGAAGCGGAGCCTTTGAGTTGGTTTTCCTTGGAGAAACCGACCCTCTCCCCCCGCCTCCTCCAGGCATTATCATTAATTATCACTAATTGGGGTTCTCATTAATTGTCAATAATTAACATGTTAGCAATAACCAAACATTCTTAGAAGAATCTAAAAAAGGGTGGTGAGTGGATCTAGGAGGTTCTAGATGATGATTGGGATAATTAATGGAGGTTTTAAGTGGAGATTGGGAATGTGATTTGTAGGAGTGTTAGTGGGGGTAGGTGAGGGTAGGTGGTGAGGAATTTTTTATTTCTTAAGAATTTTGAAACTTGATTAGTGATTAAATGAGTTGATAATAGAGATAATTAATTGGTATAAAGGATAATGGGATGAGGGGTAAAGTTGATATGGTGAAGGAGAATATAAAGGGGATGTTAGAGTGACACTAGGATAATGTTAACATGATGAATAATGATAATTAGTATCGGATGACGGTAAAATTGGTAATGACAGAGGAGGGGTGAAATTTTAGATGTCTACATTTTGCCCCTTTTTGAAAGGGCATTGTGACTAGAAGAAGTAATGGCATTTCAAAGAAGTGAAAGACCATGTTGTTAGTAAGTTGAAGAAAGTTAGAGTGGGTGATGCCCCCTCAAGGGGTCATGCGGAGAGGAGCAAGATGGATGGCTACTCAAAAGAAAATGATGGGTGGGGTGCATAGATAGAAGAAAGAAGGGTTGGGCTGGATCTGATATATGTGATGGACATGATGTGAAGTGATGGATGTGATTAATGTGATGCAATACTTGTAATTGATTAGATACAACGTAATCATGATTTATATTGATGATGTCCCTAGAAAAGACATATGCGAGGGAATAAATGATGACAAATTTACGGTTAAGGGCATGCCTCATTGAGGGGGGAAGCTATAAACTTTGAATGCTAAGTGAAGCCATAAGCTTTGGACGTATCCCAAGTAAGGACACATGCCAGGGAGAGTTGCGAGCTTGGATTGGAAGAGTGATTGACTGATTAATTGATGGTTTGGGAACTACATGTCTTGGGATGATTGGCTACATGCTTGATTTTTCCTCAAACTACATTGTATCTATGAGAGCAGAGGCGATAAGCCAAAATGTGACTGATTGAATGTAGCTCAAGGATTGGACTGACTATGAATATGGATAAATGATTGGTGATAAAGTAATTATGAGATAGCGAATGAGCTAACCTTAGACACCCCATGTGACTGAGCACTACCTACATAGTTTGTATTGACCTCAGATCGATGTAGTTCTCCCTAAGAGGGAGTTATGTGATGATAGATGATAGGATAGATAAGATGATGTTGATGTCCCAAGGATGCCCCTAGGAGACTGATTAGGATTGACGAGGATGATGGATGTTAGTAGAAATCTTATATTAGTGATGATTGTGATTATTAGATATGATTAGATGCAGGATAGATGATTGGACTTAGATGCTCATTTCAATTATTTGATTGATAGATGACAGGATTGATTTTGACAAGATTGATAATTAGATGTTTGATAGATTTGATTCAATTGGATAAAGTTGATGGATGATTTGACTTGGCTATGATAACGATTGAGATGGTGGATTAAGAGGTTAAATGATTTGGTTTGGATGATTAATCTGGATAGTATGAATGATTTGATGATAATAGGATGTTACTGGCTATGGGTTTGTGTTGTCATGGTCTTGAGCCATTCTATTTTGAGCAATCATGTTTTGATGTAGCATTAGGCAGTATGCATCATGATATATGCATAACCATGATGACTTCTTTCCATAATGCATGTTGGACTGGCAAAAAAGATGAAAATAAAAATAATGTACAAGTATCATGTAGCATAATGCATCGTTGGTATAAGGAACTAAGATGACATATTTTTCGTATGCTATAGCACAAATGATAAAAGATAAAATGATAATATAAAAGATGCGCAAACATTTTTCAAAAATGCCCAATCAAAGACACTTAAATGAATAGATACAGATAAACAAATAAACATAGATGATTAGACAAAGATATGTACATAATACAAGACGTTTAAACAAGTCAAACATCATTAAATATATACAAGTAAAATGAACACACAAGTATTTACATGTAGATTATGTGATGTATTATTTTTTATGTGATCAATGTCTTATCAGTTGTTTTATTAAAAATATGTGGGATGGGTGATCAATTCATGATTCAATGTGCATTGTTTGGTTTACCCCTAGACAAAGATATCTACCATGAGGTTAGATTTGATAGATGATTGGATAAAGGATAGTTGCAATAATTTGTTGGAAAAGATATGGATTTGGATAAGAAATGTGGACTTTGACGAGAATAAGGATTTGGATTTTGTGTAGGATGTAGGACAAGATGACCAAGATGTTTGGATTTTTGTATATTTTATGATTTTTGGGGAATTTTTATGATTATGTATATACAAAAAAGGTGGGGTCACTAGCAAAGGGAAAACCCAAACCTAGCAACCAGGATGGGGAATGGTAGTGGATGGAACAGTGAAAGGATTTGGATGATGCATAAAGGGGATGAGGGATAATAAGGAATGGCCCAATGATCTTCAAGGACCATGTTGTTTGTCAAAGTGATACTTAGAGGATATGCCAAGATGTTTCCATAATAGGATTAAAACTTCTTCCACTTCCTTAACAAGTTCAAGATGGGAAGAAAGGATGTGTACGATAAGCTAGAAAATAGGATGGCACAGGATGTTTAGAATGGGTAAGGATGGTTGTAAGATGAGGATATGATGGTTGTAGGATGAAGATTATGATACAAATGGGGTTGTTCCCCAGTGTTGAGGTGATTGAGGACAACAAACCATTATGCATGATGTTGGAAACCAGTTTTCATCATGGTACTTGCCCAAAAAAAATTGGTTTTCACCATTAGACAATTTTTTTTTTTGGCTTTTTTAATTTTTAATGGCTTGATGGCATCTCAATTTGTTAGAGGTGTTTGATATGCATGATGTTGACACCTTGTGATCTTCAACTGATACATGTTATGGATAACTTTGCCATTAGGAAAGTTTATCGATGTGGGCTCCACTATTGTCGTTGTCATAATCTTTATCGAATATTGATTTGGATTCCTCAAGACATCTCAACTGGGTATTTTTGTAGACCCTACAAAAGACAATGTTTTCAAGATGGATAAAGGATGATAAGGATTGGATTAAGGGTTTGATTTTATGGTAGTTTAAAGGATTTGGATGGATGATAGGATTGTGGAGGGATGTATAACTTTCAAGAGACTAGTAATTGGGACTAAAAATCACACACATCATTGTTAATTTTAGATGCTCTGATTATGCTTTGCGCATCATGATTTTGGATGTTGGGGGCTAGAAAAATTAAGACTCTTTTGTTCTATGATATGAATGCTTTGAGGGTCATTAGTCATTCTGATATTAATTTTAATGTCTTGATCAAATGATGCAAAGTTGACTTGGTCGTCTATTGGTGCCGCGAAGAGGTTTTTACCAACTTACTCTTCTTGGTTTGCTAAATTTATTTGATTTATATTTCCCATTAGTGCCTCAAGGAGGTTTTCACTAAGGGAAGTACATTTTTTATTTTCTTGACTATTTTGATTTTGATTGCTGACTAGCGCCTCAAGAAGGTGTTCACTAGGGGATGTTCCTTTTTGATTTGGCCGATTATTTGATTTGCTTTGATTTTTATTTGTTGTTGGATCAAAGTTGATTTATTTATTATGCTCTACTAATTGGATATTTTTTGGATGCCCATGAATTTTGTTGATCCAAAACTCAAAAGCTTTGGTTGAAAGATAATTCAAGAAATAAGAACAACACAATAACAATAATGCTATCTCTGAGAAGAGATGTTTTATTCATCAAATTTGTAAACCCAAACATATGTCTATCTCTAACAAGAGATGTTTGATTTCCATTTCAGGTTACATCTTCATTTATACATGTTTTTAAGGTATGAGGAGGATGTGGAAGGTCACCAATCTCGAGGGAGATTAAGTGGTTCGACTTCCATGATTTACAACAATACAAAATTTGAGGAATAACTATTTTTAGAAACTTACTATTTTAAAATTGCACTACTAAAATTAAAATTTGGGGCACTTCCATTTGTTTTTCAGGGGTCAAAACCCACTGAGCAAAGCTCAGTGCCATCTCACGACGCTCCTCTACAGTTCAAACGGGGAGTCAAACGGAGCTATGGTGCAAAAGTTATTGCTCCCAGAAGTTCTGCCACCAATTGGGGTATAACCATCACCCGAATTGTCCCCAAAAATGTTGCTCGGATCACTTGCAATTGTGACAACCCCCAACTTGTACTTATAAAATGTAATATATATATATATTGCATTTTTCTAAGTACACTTGGGGGTTGTCACAATAATTGACGTGTCACTATGGGATAAATTTGACGATGTGTGATTTTGTCAATCCCAATTGATGGTTATAGGAGATTGATTGTTGAGAGACATGAAAGGATTGGTAATGTAAAAAGGATGGGGGATATCAATGAAAGGATTTGTGATGTTGAGGAAAGGATTAAGGGAAACATGATCTTTGTAAAGGCTACTAGGAGGACCTATTTTGAGACCAATGAAAGCTTCCTCAAGAATCATAAAAGAATCACCAATGTCTTCAATAAGTGTGTAGATGATGCCTTGTGATCCTGATTCTAATATAGATGTTGATGATGGCTCTAATTGTGATGGTGATGGTGATGTTGATCTTGATGTGGATGACACTGAAGTTGAATTTAATTTTGATTTTGATGTGGTTTTGGATGTTGTTTTGTTGTTGTTGATAATGATGTTGGGATTGTGGCCACAAGAAGGCCTATTAGATTACATTATCCATGAGTACCTTATTCAATTTTCAATTGGTGATGGAAGCTTTGGGACTAACGGATTCAAAAAATATGGGATTTTCTATGATGGATAAAAAGTGGACTGTCGATCAATGATGGGTTCTTCTAAGTTAGGTTTGTCAAAGACTAGTGGGCTAACGGTAGGTTCATTAAAGATGGGTTATTCGAGAGTTGGTAAATAGTCACAGAGTGGCTCATCAAAGAGGGGTGCATCAAGGATAGGTTCAATTTATTGATATTTATTAGGAAATGGAAGAGTTTGATCATGGTTTTGGAAGGAATCTTGGCATATACCCTCCTACTCGCTCTCGAATGTGGATATATTTGATTTTATTTTGATTTTGATGTCTTCACGGTCAATTAAATCTTGGACATAGTTTTTGAATATGAGGCATTTATCAATAAAATGCCCTTGTATTTTGTGATACTAATAATATTCACTATCTTTATACCAAGAGGGCTTAGGTTTGGTTAGATCAAAAGGCTTGGTGTGTATATATACGACTAGATTTGCTACAAGTAATTGGTAAAATATGGCTTCCAAGGGTTTGATGAAAGGAGTATATTGTCTTTGTTCAAAGCTTCGTTTGGATGTGGAAGCATCTGATTTTGTATCGGATGATGGTACTTAGTGTAGTGATGACATAAAATAGCTGGATGATGGTGTTTGATGTGGCTCAAGGTTTGAACTATTATTGGATAGGGTTGACAAGATAGGTTTCCCTTTTCAAGTATGATAGGGGATGTCATGATTAAGGATATAACTGGTGGATGTAAAGTTTTATTATGATTTTATAGTACAGGGGATATGAGTAAGTTTATTTGGATGTGGATGTGTTTGATTTTTCTTGCTTATGATAGAACTTATATTTATGGGATTAAAATCTTAAGAAGTCAGGGCCACATTTCTAGGAGCCGTAAAAGGATGGTGTCCTTGTTTGAAAAAATGTATTATGTGATTTGGGTGATATCCAAATTTGTTTTGGGTGGCATGGATCAATATGGAAGAAATGATGGATGTTGTGATTTATCAGCGCCCATTGACATGTGTGGGGGTTTGAACAAAAATATTGGGAAATGAGTGTTGGACATTCAAATGAGGTGGATCAGATTTGGATTTTGGACTAATTGATGAAGGCTTGCTTTATATTAATTTCAAGTTTGTTTTATGATTTATTGGATCTATGATGTTTTGGGTTTTCAGTGTGATATGATTGATGATGATGGATGTCGAATAAACTTGAGCTGATCGATTAATCTTTGATGTATTCTAGCTTGACTGGGACTAATCAGGGTATGGATAACCATAGAATGTGGATAGGTGATAAGCTTATGAAATATTCAATATTGATGCTTGATTGATCAATTAGGGTTGTTTGAATGTGACCTTGGATCATGATTATATTGGATTAAGGTTGTTGGCTAGGTTCTGACTAGCTCAAATGATTAGATTGTGATGATGAGTATGGATTGATTAGGGTGATTAGGGTGCAACGGACCCTTGATGTTGTATTGATTTGATGTCAGATTGGTTGACCTTGGGTTGTAAGGTATCTCTAGTGATGGATAACTCAAGTTTGATTGGATAAAATGGATGTTGGATGATATGAAACGATTGTTAGATTGGATAATGTGGATGATTGGATGAGGTAATTTGATCTTGATTAGGTATATGAGTTCAAACAAGCTAATGTTTTGATTTTTGATCGATGGGATTATTGGCTTATGATGTAGGATGAGACCATATTTGATGTGAGTTGAAGGAATTTTATGTGGTTGAGATGGTTTATCATGAATTTGTCAAGCTTAAGCTGATGGATTGGATGTTGTGTAAACTTTATGTTTGGATTGTGACTTGTTGGGGTTGGACTAAGAATGCATGCTTGGATAATGGTATGTCTACGTCTTGATTGATCTTAGATTTTTATTTTGACTAGGTTTTTGTTTAGTGTGTGGGTTTACAAATAGTATAGGTCTCGACAACATGCAAACAAGATCAAGCAAGCCACAAACCTATGTTAGTAGATAAGGGTGTGCAACTCAACTAAAAACCCAATATTCTACTTGCGTAAAGTGGTGACTATGTTGGTCTCCAAACCCTCACTCTATGTTTGTATGTGGTGAGTGATCTTTGGGGATGTTGTTCCCCTACATTGATAGTTGTTTATAGCTAAAAGGTCTTAATATAGGCTTTACAAGGTTTTTTAGGTGTATCCCCTCTATACCTCATGGTATGATGGGGCCCAATTATTTATAATGATGTTGTATGATGCCTGAGTATTAGCGTATGACCTCATCACTTCATGGAATAATTTATTGGAAATTTTGCTTAGATTTACAATAGTTGTCCTTGTATTTATACTCTACCATAACATGGAGTGTGGATTAGTGTGTGGTGATGAAATCCTCATCACAACCTAAGGACTATGATTAGTGTGTGGTGATAAAATCCATGTCACAACCTAAGGACTTTCCCCTATAAACAAGGAAATAGAGGATATGTCAATTATTTTTAATCCCCAAGGTTGCCTTATGGGTGCAAAGGGAGAACATACACAATCTATTCCTCGGGTGAAACAAGTGCACAACACAAAGTTAAACTAACAAAAAGAAACAATGTTGATTTTTTCTAATCCCCAAGGTTACCCTATTGTTGGCCCCTAAATTTTGACTAAGTATTGTTCTATTTTATCAAATGACGTGGAAGGATCATTTTCCATTTTGATGCAAGTCTGACACGGTGCAGAAGGACCATGGTGCGTAGCTAACAGGCACAGAAGTGTTGTGGCATGAAACTTGTCAAGCACAAAAGGACAATGGCACAAGAGACCCAACATGAGAGGACCTAGTCAAGAAAGAATGTGTCACGCGATACTTGAGAACAGAGGACTCATAAAAAAATTGAAAGACTAGGGGAGCAAATGGAAAACAGAGCACAAGGGATACAAGAGTAGTTAGAAAGAACAAATCAAATGGGACACTTTGACCCCATTCATCAGAGGTTTTATACCATTCTATGAGGAACTGAACACTTGGCTGGTATAATATAGAATAGAGCGAGTATCTAGGGGCATATAGACCTGAGTCTACAAGAATAACTTATTATAAGAGCCATGACTCTCAGTTTGTTGGGAGTTTGTGTGCCATTTGTTCATGGTATTTATTATTTTGACATTTGGTCAGGGCAAAACAAGTATAAAAACCCTTGATGTAATCATTTGCATGATGGCCTTTTTGGAGAATAGATGATAGCATTTTTGTCTTGTAATTTATTAAGCAACTAATGAGAGAGCAATTTTTGCTATATTATGTTATGAGTGATGAAATATTCTAAATGTTGAAAGATGGATATCATTTATATCTATGTTATTGGTATCTTTTTCTTTTGTCACTATTGTTAGATACTAATGATGATCCTAGTAATAGTAGTAGTTATATATGGGACAAGAAGGATAGTAGTAGTATATTTATGGTATTGAATAATCTTTTAAGAGCTATATTACAAAGGATAAACAAACATATATCATTATGTTATAAAGCCTTTGAGAACCGGTCTTTTGTTATGCATTTTGGGTGAATGCATGAGACTCAACTCTCGTGTGATAGGTTCAGCACGCTAGCTTGTTGGGAGAAGCTTCAATGCTGAAGTTAGAACTAATTAAAAGAACCCAACATTTTGGTTATGTTGCTAGGACCCAAAGTAATTGGAGCACAATCATGGGAAAATGTTTGAGCGCATTACGTTAGAAAACATTGAAGAATGGGTTACCAGTGTCGAAGACAACTTTGTAGTTCTATATCTTGAATCGAGAATCTTTGCACGATAGTGGGTAGAGCATAATCTCTATAGTTCTCTGTATGAAAGTTTTTTTTTCGAGGTCCCAATTCTCTTGCATGCTTGGATCTTAGCATATGCTCAAGGATGATCCAAAAATATTGGAATAAGGCAACCTTGGACTCTTGAACGTCAAAGGAGATTAACATGACCTGGAGTTCCTTGGACGTGAGCACTTAACTTTTGGTGGAGAGGCATTCAGAACAACTACATTTGGAGTACACTGTGACCACCTATTCATGTCCTGAGAAAGCAAAATTCTAGTTTTTACAAGATCCAAGGGGATTTTATCTCTCATTGTTAGCCTTCAAAATTAAGAAATTAATTATTGACCTTAGGTTGGAAACTCTACCCATGGAGGGATAAATTCTTATGTGCATGAGCCACACATTTGGAAGGGGAGACTAGGGGTTGATTAAAGATTGTGGGTTCAACATGGTAGTAAGTCAGTGAGCATTACAGAAATAGAAGTATGATGAGACTCAATAGAGGATCATGGGAGTTAGTGATGCAGGAAGAGACCGGGAAACCTCAAGGAGTGTTTTGAAGAGCCGTAAGGAGGTGGACATGCACGAGGGACCCATAATTTTTGAGTCACGTTCTTTGCCACTTCTATCCTATGAAGGAGAATCAAGCTAGACTTCAAGAATCAAAGAACCAAGTCTGAATCAACTAGGATCCCCCATCATAGTGTGTGCTCATGCCTTTGAGTAAAATAAAGTATATATACAAAATTGGGATACAGACAGTACAGAGTCAGACATTGAACTAGTAAGGGAGATTAAAACTAGGCCGTTGGGGGATCATTTAGATTATATATTATCTTTCCCCTTTCAAGGGAATTCTATGGCACAACTTGGGATGCCTGGTGGGTCTGGTCCTCAAGGATAGAATACAAGCCCAAACTTGGGAAACCAACCCTCTACCATGCCTCTTTCCATAGGCACTACTACTGGAGGCACTGGAGGAGGATTTGGGGAAAGTGCAAGTGGAAGCAGACCCCCTCCTCATGGAACTAGATCTGGATATTCCTAAAAACCACTCGTTCAACAACCATAACCTATTATGGTCTACTATGAGATTAAAATACACTTACCTAAGTACTGAGGGGTAGAGAATGCAACTGATCATGTCCACAAGTGCAAATTGATTTGGATAGCGCATGACATCACATCTTTTGAACGAAATGCTACATAGTTTGCAACCATGATTTTAGAGCCTGCATACAAATGGTATCAAAATTTCAACCCTCAACAAGTAATGGTTGACTATGACCAACTCAAAGTAGCCTTCCTACAAGAATTTGACATTCCTGGGTTTGAGAAGCAAAGTATAGTGGTGCTAAAGGACATAAAGCAAGGACTTACAAAGAGCATATGTGAGTATGATGCACGATTCAAAACCTTGATTTATAAATCATCATTTGAAATAAATCCTTCTCAGCATACACGATGGCCTATGGGAGGATTATTGTTACTTTTTCGATGGACTCTATCATAAATAACCTTCACCAATGTGTGCGAGGCTCTGGAAGTTTCCCTCCATGTTGAAGTGGTTGGAAGCATGAATACCATGATTAGTCCCTTTATAGAGGCACATATAGCATCCATGGCATCACAACTTGAGAAGTTGATGGAAAACAATTCACATGAGACATTCAGTGGCGTTTGGTGTATCGACTGTGAAATTGAAGGGCATATAAGGAATAATTATCTGGGCAAGAACATTCATGCGGTGTTAAAACAAACTTGTGAGATCTACCATGAAGAACATGATGTCCATTCTTGTCCTCTTTTGCAATGGGATACAAAAACTAAGGTGTCTGAGTATTGTAATATTTATGGTGCCTACACCCATGACACCAATGACTACTGGTTGATTAGGGACATCCATGAAGCTTGAGCATGCGGCACATGTCAAACCTCAATCACAAATACCCTAGACAATGGTGGCTACCGTGGGCAAGGGAGAGGATGATGATGATGTGGTGGTTTGTTTCCACTAAGAACTTGTTACAAATGAGGTTCTCTAGACCACTATCAAAGGGATTCCATAGAGTACTCGACATGTGCATTTTGCAAAAAAGACCATTGGTTGGAAGAATGTCCTGATCTATACACAGCTATCACTAAGGAGTGTAATGAAAAGGGAATCAATATGATTCAAATAGATAAACCATAATGGCATGCATGCCCAACCATCCCAATAGTTCAACAAGTAAATATCACCACTCATAGTGGGGGACAAACTCAATCCACAACCAACCCGATCGAGAAGGTACATCAGGAAGAACCAAGCGTTAAAAAAAATCTTGATGCTCAGTAGCAAAAGGATATCCTTTAGGATACAATGGCACTTGTTCGAGAGATCTAAGAAGAGATTCAATACCTCAAGGATAAGGACATGACATAATGCACCGTAATGCAAAGGGAAGCTTAACCTCAACCAGTGGTGCAAGATAATTTCCAAGAACTGTGCAAGCGTATGCTAGATGAGGACATTATTCACCAGCTAAGTGCTTGGCTTAAAAGTTAGTCCCACTTGCCACATGAAGTCTGCCTTCATAGTCGGTAAAGTGAAAACTACTATTTAAATCATGCTCAATGACATGAAACTCCTAGTTCCTCCACTTCCTCAAAAGATGGAGAGATATTAGTTAATGTTGTTATCAATGGATGGGTAATCCAACATATTCTATTATATATTGGTGCAAAAGTTAATGTTCTCACTAAATATGCTTGGTGTAAAATGTCTAGTCCAACGCTACGACCATCACCTCATGTCCTATTCATGGCTAATAAGACTCATGCTCACCTAAGTGGAGTCCCCAAGAATGCCACAATCACCATACTTGGAGTATCATTCAAAGCATATTTTGAGGTTTTGGAATTGGTTAAAGCTGATGATTACCCGTCCCTACTGAGAAGGCCTTGGTGCTATGAAAACCATGTAGACTTGAGCTTTAGAAAATGATATATTAGTTTTGAGAACATCGATCAACGCATTGTAATACCTTTAGACCAAGCACAAGGACCTCCTTATATCGATCTTGTAAATGCTAATGAAGACATAAACTACCTATATAATGTTACAACCTAACATGATGAGCAACATGATCCAACCCCCAGATGGGACTGTACATTGGACAAATACCTAGTCAATCTCTAATACTACAAGCAATGCATGTAATTATTGGGCCCATGGTGATTATGATCTAATTGGGAGACTATGTAGCACCATCAAAAATCGAGAGAACCTCCTGTGCTCACTCCATAAACATCACAAGTTCATTCGTCTCATGGGTTTAGCAATGTAAGGGTCACTAATGGGACCACCACTAGAAAGACTTGATGAAGCCCCATGGTTCCAAGGACAAATGGAGGTGTGTGAGTTTATCCATTGCCTCGAATAGTTCTATGATATCAAGAAATACCGAATGAGGTGATTAGATCACATTTTTTATGGTACCATCACCAAATGGTGGTGTAATCATAAAGAGTGTCTCTTGTACTAGGATCAAGTGCGAGCTGCTCTACACCATAGATTTCATCATGATAATAAAGTCATGGGGACACTTAATTATAATGGCATGCAAGCACCCAAACCTCACATTGAGGCTTGTGAGATAATATGGTGAACTGAGGACACATTCTTACCAGAGTACTTTTGGGTGCATATATTAGATCGGACTCTACGCACTTAGGCACGGACATGGTATATTCATGAAGAGAGGCACATGGGTATTAGGTTATAGAAGTTATTAAAGGATAACATGACGTCGATGTTATCCTATTGTTCACTAAGGATGGACTTGCACCTCACTCTTCAAGCCATGCATGAAGCAATCATTTGGGACCCAATTCCCCTAAAAGACCACCTATGAAACATCTATCAAGAACTTGAGGAACCTTTACACTTGTTTGATAAGCCTCCAACACCTCCAATTTTTGCACCTACTCGAATTCCTAATGAATAATGTCATGAAGAGATTCGCTTGGGAAAGCAAAAACTCATCTTCTAGGTAGACGAAGGTGAAGGATCTACTTCACTCAACCCCTTGAATAATCATTTAGATGTCCCTACAAACATTGGTACATGAACTATTTAGGATACAAGTCTCCAAATAGATAACCCCTATCATGGACCTATTCAAACTATGTAATGCAACATTGGCATGGAGCAAGAACCAAATATGGCTACAGTCGAGAACTATTGGACTGATACAAAAATCTCACAAATCTTTGAGTTATTGAAAGAAAACCAAGATGTTTTCCCAAGAAATTATAATGATATGAAGGGAGTCCACCTATATTTAGGGAAAATGCATATCAAGCTAGTTGACGATGCTTGACTAGTAAAGAAACAACCATACAAAATGAATCCTAATCTTTGGGCACATGTGAAGGAAGAGATTGGTAGTATGCTTTGTGCTAGATGAATCACTCCTATGGCTGAATTTGATTAGGTTGGTCCCATGGTAATCAATATTAAAAAGTATGGATGTATATTTGTCTATGTGGACCACAGAGTGGTCAATGCATCTTGTGTGACTCCCTTTCTAACACTTTTCATAGAGGAGATCCTAAAAGGTGTTACCAATAGCAAAGTGTAATCTTCTACGGATGGATTCTCATGGTACCACCAAGTCCAGATAATTGAGGAAGATCAATCCAAGATGACTTTCACTACTGAATGGGGATCTTTTGCCTATACCATCATGCCCTTCAAGTTAGAAAATGCCCCAACAATGTTTTCACATGTAGCAATTGAGGCATTTAAAGATTTCATTCATAAATTCCTCTAAGTTTACTTGGATGACTGAATGGTATATGGGTTGGTCAACGACCATTGTGATAATCCAAGACTCATGCTTGAGCACTACCCAATGCTATAAATTTCTTTAAATTTGAAGAAGTCCCTGTTCGTGACACCTTTTGACATACTTCTTGGGCATATTATTTATAAAGGACTCCTGGTGGACCCAGTCAAGGTCTCCATGATTCTCTGTCTACCAGTGCCCAAGACTCAGCACAAGGTGCATGCCTTCCTAGGACACATAGGCTATCATGGAAAATTCATTCAAGGTTATGCCAATATTGCAACACCCCTGAAAAACCTTTTAAAGCATAATGAATAGTTTATATGGACTAATTCTTGTAAGATAACTTTTAAAAAACTCAAAGAAAAGTTGGCTACTACTCCTATCTTTCAATTCCCTAATTGGACAAAACCTTTTCATGTTCATGTTGATACATCCAACATGGCATTAAGTGCAATACATGTACAACCAGGTAAAGGAAACTTAGATCACCCAATTTAATTTGATGGTGTACGCTCTATAGAAGTTCAAGTAGTATCTTCTAGCCACTCCATTTACATTCTATATAGATCATGAGGCCTTGAAATACCTTGTCAACAAGTCAGTACTACATGGGAGAATTTGCCAATAGATTTTCCTCTTCCAAGACTTCTAATTCTTGGTAATGGTAAAACTAGAAAAGGCTAAATACAGACCTGACCACCTATCTCAGTTTGAGAATGGGGAACCCTTATGCCCCATATAATAGTATCTACCTGATGTATAATTCTTTTGAGTTGCACAGGTACCTGAAGAACTAGAGGATATTACAACATTTCTCAACACTAGATGCATGCTTGACTCTCTCACTTCACAAGAGAAAAAGCAACTTGCAGTCCATACCACACCTTATCAACTCATTGCAAGATATCTTTACAAAATGGATTGTGATGAGGTGTTATGCCACTATTTAATGCAACATGAGCACCTTGAGGTGCTACGAGAAGTCCACAAAGGTATTTTCAGAGGACACTATGATGGAGAGGCTATCGCATGCAAGGCATTACTCATTGAAATCTAATGGCCAACATTATTTAAAGATTCAAAGGTGTATGTTATGTAATGTGATGTCTACCAGCATGTGGGAAAACCTAATAGGTGAGATGTTATGCCCTTGCAACCCATTTTTTCTCAAGAACCGTTCAAAAAGTGGGTAATTAATTTTGTGGGGCCTATCAATCCAATAAGATGACAAATGGGCTCTCGACACATCATTACAAAAACTGACTACCTCATGTGTTAGGTTAAAGTAGTTCTAATAAAATATTGTATTATAGAAATTATCGCATGATTCATCTGGGAGAACATTATAACATGATTCAGATGTCCCCTAAGCTTCGCTAGTGATTGAGGAACCCACTTTTTGAATGAGATGACTCGTATCTTGTTGGCTGAGTTCATGATCACGCACCACAAGATGACAATATACCACTTGCAGGCCAATAGAATAGCTCAAGTTTTCAATAAGATCCTTGATACCATGTTGGTGAAAATCTACAATGTTGGCTGGTCTAACTGGGATGATAGAGTATTTGGAGTACTTTAGGTCTACCAAACTACATATAAGTGTCTCAATAAAAGTACACTATTCAACTTAGTATATGGAAAGGAAGTGGTTATGCTAGTAGAGTTCTTGGTTCCATCTCTCCGTATAGTACGTATGGGAAAACTAGATGATGAGGCCTCTTTGAAGGCCCAACTAGATGATTTGATGAAACTAGATGAAACTTGATTTCTCACCCATTGGAGTCAAGATGTCGAGAAGTGCAAAAAAAAAGCATGGCATGATCACCATCTAAAGAACAAAGTCTTTTCTCTAGGAATGAAGGTGTTGTTATATGACTCCAAGTTTGCATGCCACCTTAGGAAACTCCACATCCATTGGGATGGTCCATTCATAGTTCATAGCATTCAACCTATTGGGGCTTGTCGATTCAAAAGAATGGATGGTTAGTTCCTCCCAGGGCACTATAATGGTAGTCGACTGTGACCATATTGTGATTCAATTTAACTAAACTTTTATAATCAATAAGGTGCGTGTATTTTCTTTAATGTAATCTTGAGTTTTTGTATATATGTTTTCATGGAGGACCATGAACCCTTTTAGTGTGGGGTAAGGAATCATATATGTTAATATAATAATGATAAGTATGAAAGTTAAATAGGGAATGGAAGACATGTGGGTGCGCAAGTACCAAAGGTACAAAATTCATCTAAGGCACATAAGTGATCAAAGGCACATGAGTCTTTAATGCACTTTGAAAGTACTTCAAGAGGTTCTTGCAATATGAGTAACAACTATCTTCCACTACACTAGAAATGTGGGACATAGTTGCCTCCCACTTCCAAAAAAGGCATGAAGAAAAGATGGGCCATTAATGCAATAATGTTAGCTATGGCAAGAAGCATGTGAATATAATGATGGGACAAAATTATTAAGACATTAAATGCTTAATACAAGATTTGAAGTACGAAGGTTGTTAAAATATTTTCATTAATGACTAGAAGTGATGGGGAGAGGAAATAAATTAATGAAGGTAAAACCCTTCAAGATCCTATAAATAAGAGTGCTAAAGTCATTTTAAACTTTACCTTGCGTAAATATTTAAAGTGTTAGTGCAAAGAACAAGCGATGAACCAGAGAACCAATGACCACAATGTAATTGAATTCCTTCAATCTTGAGTAAAGTAGAGTGTTTACAAAGTTAGCAAAGTGATGAAGGCTATTTCCTAGTTTAGTAGAGAGGTTGCTAAGTCTGGATTGGTGTATAGGAGTGGAAATCTTTGAGGTTACAGGTTGTTGGTCCACCATTGTCGAAGCGTGAAGCTTGAGAGTCGAAGTAAGTTGGTCTACCACCATGTATTCATTTGGAAACATAGGATAGATGTAGATTAACCTTCAAACACCATGTGTTAGGTTGTGGAGGTAAAATCTTCATTGATGCAGACATGGAGGAGGTTGCTGAGAGGTTGTTGAGTTGCAGAGCAACCGACGTCGGTCTGATCAATCGACGTCGATCATATACAGTGAGAAGAGAAACTGACGTCGATCAGGGATCGGCCGACGTCAGTCACCTCCAGGCAGACAGGGACCGACGTCGGTCGCCTGTGCGGTTCCAAAACTGCTAGTTCACAAATAATTAGTTAACGAACTGGTTGTTTGCATGTAAGAAGGCTAATTTTAGTCTTGATCTGTGGATCTAATTATTGTAATTGGATGTCTAATTATTGTTTGCATGAGATCTATATAATAGACTCATGGGTTGTATTGTAAAGGGTGCTAGAGAGTAAGAGAGCAAAATTAGCTCCTTCAGAGTGAAGAGAGAATGGTGTGTTCCTCCTAGTGCCACAGTGCCAAGTGTGGGTGCTGGTTTGGAGAATCAAAAAAAAATTTCATGTATGTATGATCTTGGTCAGCAGGTGTGCAAGGCCACGTTTGGAGATCTACATGGTAAGTAAGATAATTGATTTGCAGGTGTATGTGTGTGCAAGATCTAGGTTTGCAGGTGTGCAGAACCAGATTGATTTGCAGGTGTGCAAGATCAGGGAGGTCAGCAACACAACAGGAAGCAATATCAGGGGAGATCTACTTGAAGTACGGTGTGTACTTGGTTGGAGAGCAATAGAGGAAGGCAAGGTAGATCCTTCCAAAGTAAGATTATTTGAGTTGCAGGTTGTTGCAAGTTCATGGGAGATCTACTTGAAGTACTTTGAGTACTTGTGTACTGGCAGTAGTGATACTGACTAGTTGGAGGTGAACACCAACTCTGTGTTTGAGTTGTGTGTTGGGACCGTAATTGAGAGAGTGAGCTCTTGAAGAGATTTACTGTTTATGTCCTAGAGGTGTGGGAGCCCTAGAGGTGTGTAAGGAAGAAGACTGTGGCATCTTCTTTGTTGTATTTCCTTCTGGAAGAGTATTAATACAATTGGGTATTGTCTCTCATATTCTGTGTTGTTTCTGAATTCTAGTTACTGTTTGATTCTGGTTAATTTCGCATGTTTAGTTGCTTGGTAATCAATTGTGTGCTTCGTAATTCCCAACAAAGTGGTATCAAAGCTAAGGTTGTAGGGAGCAGGTTTTGTGTTTGATTACAGGTCACTCTCAAGGGTTTCTAATTAAGTGGGAGTATAGCAATGACAGAAGAAAGTAAGCTAAGAATGGAGAAATTGAAAAGCACGAATGGTCAATTACGATGTTATGGAAAAAAAGAGCAGGTAAAGAAAAATTGTTGGTTGGTGGAAGATCAACATGAAGGAACTGAAGAAGCAGGTGTTGTAGGTGTTGTTGCACAGGAGGCTCTAGGATGTTCCTTGGATAAAGTAGAATCTTGGTTTATAGAATATGTTGCCTCTTTCCATGCAGCCCAAAATAGAGTATTTTTCTATGTTAAGGTCCTTGGAGACTTTGGAAAGATTTATTTAGGCGCTGGTGTTCCTTGTCAAAGTATTGGCAAAGGGGAAGTGAAGCTGAAATTGCAGGCGGCCAACACATGGGTGTTGAAGGAGGTCATGTAGGTCCCGGTTCTAAAGATGTGGCTAATTTCTTTAGGAAAGTTAGGTGATGAGAGATGCACAAGAACTCTCATAGCGGATGCACTTGAATTAGCTGGTGGTAAGAAAGTAGGTATCCTTTATCTATCTACTTATATTACTGATTATTTTTCTGTTGCAAAGATGTGGCCTTGTAAGCTTGGTCACATGAGTAAGAAGGAGATGCATGTTCTTAAGCGGAAGACATATGTGTTTGACAGACTTAAGAACTGGAAGGCCTTGGTGTTTATGGAGGAGATGACGGACATAGATCAGCGGTTGGGGCTGGACATTTTTGGGCAGAGCAAGGGAGATTTGGACAGGGTTTTGATCCAAAGTGTGCTCACGAGTAAAGGCCATCACTCACAGGAGAACACAGGTACCGACGTCGGTCAGGTGAGAATCGACATCGATCAAATAGGTGCCGATGTCGGTCATGTGCAGACCAGAGCTAGTGGTGTCAGGCAGGGTAAGACTAACGTTGGTAAGGGAACCAACGTCGGTGACATGTAAGACCGATGTCGATCAGGATGACGGATGTCGACAGCAGGTAGACACTGACATCGACATCGGTAGTCATGACAGTCGCATGGAACTGACGTCAGTTGGATGCAGACTGTGTGGTGATCGAGGTCGGTCACTGTAACAGATTTTAGGCAGACAACAAGCTGTCAAGAAGTCTCAAACACCCATATGGAGGACTGAAAGGGTAAGTAAGCCTCAAATTCATTGTTCCTCTTCTTTATACTTGTTGCTCACTATAGAGCAGGAAGGATCCAGGAAATAGTGGGAGCATGGCATTAATAGGATGCAAAACCAAACGGGAGATTTGGTAGGGTTGCCAGCCAGTATGAAAGCACTGAAAGATGAATGGATACCTTAGTTAAAGAATAGAGAGAATGGACATGTGAGATGGAAGGCCAGGTCATATGGTCTTGAGGAAGCTCCAAGACAGTGGTACAGAGTTGACAGGGGTATGACAAAGCATGGCTTTAGTCAATGTCATTGTAACTACTATGGTTTCTTTACCAGGTGGGTGATGATTGCAACATCATCCTGTTACTGTATGTTGTGTGTTTACTTGATGCAAGGTCATACATGCAGGGTTTTTCTGAGCTAAAGGTAAAGCTAGTTCAGAGGTGTGTCATGAAGAATTTGGAGGAGCAAAATTCTTTGGCATGAGTAATCTTAGAGACAGGGAAGATCACAAGTTGATGTTGTCATAGGATGATTGTGTGAAGGTAGTGCAGGATGCAGGACGACAAGCGCACCTATGGATGGACAGTTCACAGAACAGGGTCCCCAATCACATGATGAGGTTGAGTATATGTGTACTCCCTGATTTTGCCCAAGCAGTGGGAGCTGTCAGAAAGTTTGTGGCCAATCTGGGAAGGAAGCACTGGAGGGTTGTTCAGTGGGTTCTCAGGTATCTGAGAGGGACTAGTAGCAGGTATACATGCGATGCAGGGTCAAGTTATTTTCTACATGGGTTTATAGATGTGGATGCGGCAGGTTACTTGGATGACAGGAGGTGCACCATAGGATGTGTGGTGGTTGGTCTTCAAGATTGATCTTGAAGAGGGATACAAGCCAAGAAACAAATTAGACGGTGTACAAGTACAGGTACAGTGCAACTATTTATCTCTAAGTGGGAGATTGTTAGGTTGTGGAGCTAAAAGCTTCACTGATGCAGACATGGAGGAGGTTGCTGAGTTGCAGAGCAACTGATGTCAGTCTAATCAATCGACATCGGTCATATACAGTGAGAAGAGAAACTGACGTCGATCAGGGATCGGCTAACGTCGGTCACCTCCAGGTAGACAGGGACCGATGTCAGTTGCCTGTGTGGTTCTAGAACTGCTAGTTCATGAACAGTTAGTTAACGAACCAGTTGTTTGCATGTAAGAAGGCTAATTTTAGTCTTGAGATATGGATCTAATTATTGTAATTGGATGTCTAATTATTGTTTGCATGAGATCTATATAATAGACTCATGGGATGTATTGTAAAGGGTGCTAAAGAGTAAGAGAGCAAAATTAGCTCCTTCAGAGTGAAGAGAGAATGGTGTGTTCCTCCTAGTGCCATAGTGCCAAGTGTGGGTGCTGGTTTGGAGAATTAAAAAGATTCTTCATGTATGTATGATTTTGGTCAGCAGGTGTGCAAGGCCACATTTGGAGATCTACATGGTAAGTAAGATCATTGATTTGCAGGTGTATGTGTGTGCGAGATCTAGGTTTGCAGGTGTGCAGAACTAGATTGATTTGCAGGTGTGCAAGATCAGGGAGGTCAGCAACACAATAGGGAGCAATATCAGGGGAGATCTACTTGGAGTACGGTGTGTACTCGATCGGAGAGCAATAGAGGAAGGCAAGGTAGATCCTTCCAAAGTAAGATCATTTGAGTTGCAAGTTGTTGCAAGTTCATGGGAGATCTACTTGAAGTACTTTGAGTACTTGTGTACTGGCAGTAGTGATACTGACTAGTTGGAGGTGAACACCAACTCTGTGTTTGAGTTGTGTGTTGAGACCGTAATTGAGAGAGTGAGCTCTTGAAGAGATTTACTGTTTATGTCTTAGAGGTGTGGGAGCCCTAGAGGTGTGTAAGGAAGAAGACTGTGGCATCTTCTTTGTTGTATTTCCTTCTGAAAGAGTATTAATACAATTGGGTATTGTCTCTCATATTTGTGTTGTTTCTGAATTCTAGTTACTGTTTAATTCTGGTTAATTTCGCATGTTTAGTTGCTTGGTAATCAATTGTGTGCTCCGTAATTCCCAACACCATGAAGGGTAATGTGGTCAAAGAAAAAGGCCAAAAGACTCGAGAAGCTTCCAACTATACTAGAGGAGGAAGAGATGAGTGGGAAAGATTGGTTCCCTATTATAGAAGATGCTTCAGGAAACCAAGAGGAGAGACTAGAACAAGTGTAATGTGCAAAAGGAGTTTTGAGAGAACATGTGAAAGGAGAAGTGAGAGAGAGTGCAAAATAAGAAGCAAAGATGGTGAAGAAAGGAAAGTAGGTGTAGACATAATCAATCTAGAACACCCCAACATCTCCCTCTTCGTCTCTTTTGATAAAAGAGATGTAATACCCAGAGTCGGTCTTGCATGCAAAGAACTGAGTCTCCAAGGTGTCAAGTACCATAATATTTGATTATAACCACCACCAGTTGGGGAATGAAGTAGAACTACATAATGAATATAAATTCCAGACCACCAACATAAGAAATCAAGTGGTCTATGACCTATATATTAAGAACCGACTAGACAAAGCAGGCCTCTTCCAGGTTTTTGAGCTACCATACTTTGTCAAGCCTACTAAATTAGTTCAGTTCCTCCTCTTGTGCGTCCATGAAGACTAAATCCACTTCACAGGGTGCAACATGAAGATAACCCCATAAAGGATCAACAAAGTCACATGACTCTAGTGCTCGGGGATGAATGTCTTAGATGACTTAGTTGATACAAAGAAGATTTGGTAGACTGCCATGATGCTTATGTACCAAAAGCAAGGGCATGTAATGCATATTAAGAACCTGCAGGATCCTACCCTCAGAGTCATAGTGAAGATCATTTCCACCAAGGTGAGAGGGACCAATCAATGGAAGGAGGTGGACATGGCCCACATACACATTAATCACCAAGTCTCTTAGAGAACAAAGTACAATTAGGCATTGTATTTTGCCCAAAAAATAACCGAGGGTGCGAAGAAGGCCCATAAGATGCCCAAGTATAGATTTCCTTGGGGTGAAATCCTCTACTTCTGGTCTTTGATGAAATTGGGGTACCTGATTATAGCTTAGGTTCATTGGAGTGGGTGTACCCTCCCACTCACAGGTCCCCCACCAAGCACTTCAAATTATTCACTCGTCCCTAACACATTACCCCATCATACAAGATGAAAATGAGGTACTGGTTAGATGGGATGAAGGTAGATTTTAGGAATGAATAATATATCCAAAAGGATTTACCCCCCTTGGCTGCAAACCAATCAACATTTGATGTATAATAACATTACTCCCTGGCATGCATTTGCATGAATCCATCGGGAGAGATTTTAGAATGACTCAAACTACCATATGCCTTCTCTATGTGATACTTATTAACTCCATCAAATGGATATATGATGCATAGCTAATCAGTTTGTAGGTAGAATGGATCGATGTGAAATGCCACACCCTCCAAAAAATGTATGTATATTTGGGCAAGAAGGCCCATGTGAAGAGGGCAAAAATTGACTTAATCGACATCAAGGTTAAGGATATCCTGGTCGGGGAGCAAGTCCATAAGTTATTCTATATGTTACATCCCCGTCAATACACTCAAAATAGAGACCCCAAGGAGAGGTTCCCTTAGGCACTGCAACCACGTAGGAAGTGGCCAAAGTTGAGTGCCAGTACAATTGGGCAACATGCCTAACAAAAATGATAGAGGATGGCAGAGGCACAACCCTCCAGACCCACTAATTCTTGCCCTTCCATGCCACATCCACCTACACTTCACCCTTTACCTTCTCCACCTTGCCCTTCACCTTCACCACATCGTCAATCTCCATCTCCTCACACTTCATCACCTCTTGCCTCACCTTTTACTACTCATTCTACTCCTTTCCACTCACCTACCTTGAACCCTTTATCTCCTCAGCCAACTCCCTCACCTTCTCCACCTCCATGACCACCTTCATCTCCACCATCTCTAAGGACTGCCAAAAGGTCAACCCCACAACAACCTCCAAGGTGAGCACCCTAATAAGAGACCCCTCAGGTACAAATCTATAGTTTAGGATTGGACTCTGAAAAGACTCCATCCCCAGTATAGGAGGATCCATCCAATAATCCCCAACTTGATGTTGGAATAGGAACTAGTAAGATGGCCACATGAATCCATCAAGAGGGTGAACTTGAATGAGATCCAAATAGGGGGAAGGGGTCAACTGAAGAAGAACAAGAATAGAGAGAGCTATCCACTATGCATAAACGTTACCAATTCAATGTAGAGGACAAGAACCTCTATCTTTGGCCACACTTCCACCCCAAGGATGTGACTCCAAAAACAAGGAAGCAGGTATCCTTCTTTCTAGAGATGTACAGTGAGGAGCCCCTATTTGACATTCCTGTAGATTGTATTTTTTTTGGTTCAGATGCTCTAGGACTGTTGGACCTAATGATAATTGATCTACAGAGGCTCACTCAAATAATTGAAAGTGTCACATTTTTGAAACTTAGCATGGAAATAACATGCTAGAACATTTTTTTAGATTTTGATGCACTCACAATGAAAAGAAAACATGTCAGAGTAGTTGATATGTATAATAAAGCAATTATAGAGACACAAGTGCTCGTCAAGGAAGTGGCCTCCTTGAAGCAACAAATCCAAGAGGCCATCGAGGCTAAGTTAAGAGTGTTAGACCTTTGAAAAACAATTTTGAAGGAAGAACTGACACTTGTGGATGGTGTAACACTGGACAGGGATGCCATTTGGAAATTAGTGACCCTGGTTGAACTATTGCTTAAGAAACACAAGGAGCGCCTAGAGCCAAGAGATGAGGGTAAAGAGATGATTTAATTAATCACCATGGTAGTAGACAATGTCAAGAGTAGCTTGGAGAGAGTCAAGGAGGTTATCCCCATTTGGATGACATTTTTGCATGTCTAACATGCCCAAATAAAATATTGGAGGGCCGACTTCATGATGAGGAGGTCCTGAGGCAGCAAGTGACTAATATTGCACTTTTAATAAAAAATTATGCTAAGCATGTGAAAGTATTTAAGGACATTAAACTGATGGAAGCTTACATTAATAACCATTGTCAACAAATAAATGTGAGTTTTGCCATACTTTAAGGATAGATTGATAAGGAGGTCTTTGAATTAGATGACATCCAAAAGGAAGCCAGTGCAGCCTTAGATGAATAGGTGAAAAAGACTGAGACTCCAACTCAACTCGAGGAGCTGAAGGAATCAAAAGAGGCCATTGAAGGAATAACTACCAAAGTCCTTGATGTATTGTCCCATTGCGACAGGATGAAGAAGGAACTCGAGCAGAAGGGGCCCAAATTTTTGGAAGATGCTAGGATGACTTAGTCGAGGACAGACTAAGAGCTTAGTGTGGGGGGATGTTGGCCCCTAAATTTTGACTAAGTATTGTACCATTTTAGCAAATGACACAAAAGGATCATTGTCCATTTTTATGCAAGTTCGACACGATGCGGAAGGACCATGGCACGGGAGGACCATGGTGCGTATCTAATAGGCACAAAAGTGTCATGGCATGGAACTTTCTGGGTATAGAAGGATAATGGCATAGGAGACCCAATGTAAGAGAATCCAGTCAAGAGAGAACGTATCATGAGGGACCCAATAATAGAGGACTTAGAACAAAATCAAAAGACTAGAGGAGCCCGTGAGAAGCAGAGTGTGAGGGATGTGGGAGCAGTTAGAAATAACAAATCAAATGGGACACTTCAACCCCATTCATCAAAGGTTTTGTACCATCCCATGAGGAGTGAAACACTTGGCCATCAAAATATAACATAGATCGAGTATCTAGGGGCACAAAGACTTGAGTCTATAGGAATAACTTATTGTAAGAGCCATAACTCTCAATTTTCTGGGAGTTTGTGTGCCATCTGTTCATGGTATTTATTATTTTGAATCTTGGTCAGGATAAAACAAGTATAAAAACTCCTATTGTAATCATTTGCATGATGGTCTTTTTGGAGAATAGATGATAGCATTTTTGTCTTATAATTTATTAAGAAACTAATGAGAGATCACTTTTTGCTATATTGTGTTACGAGTGATGAAATATTCTAAGTGTTGAAAGATGGATATCATTTATCTCTGTGTTAGTGGTGTCTTTTTCTTTTGTCACTATTGTTAGATACTAATGATGATCTTAGTAATAATATTAGTTATGTCTGGGACAAGAAGGATAATAGTAGTATATTTATGGTATTGAATAATCCTTTAAGAGTTGTATTATGAAGGATGAAAAAACATACATCATTGTGTTACAAAGCCTTCAGGAACCGGTCTTTCACTACGATCTTTAGGTGAGCGTATGAGACTCAACCCTCGCATGATAGGGACAACACGCTATCTTGTTGGGAGAAGCTTCAACGCCGAAGTTGGAACTAATTAAAAGAACCCAACACCAATGGGAACAAGGGGAGATCATACAAAATCATGTTTCCCACACTCAAAAAGGTTAATTGTTTAAAATATGATTATGATTTAAAAATATCTTTAAAAGAGGGTTTGATTGTTGATTTTTCTGATGTGCAGTCTTAAAAACAAAATGTTAGTAGTTTGATATAATATCTTGAGTGGAAAAAAGAAAAAAAAAACTATTATAAATCAAATCCACTATTATACAAAGTAAATATGTTAATACATAGGTCAAAGCTGCTATTGCATAGGTCAAATCTGCTGTAGATAGAAAATGGTTAGATGTTGGTCAAAAAAGAAAAATTGTTGTCAAAATAAAAAAGCTATCACTAGTTGTAAATCTGTGATAATAACTTTAGAAATCTAAAATATTAGTTTACGTATGGATGTGTCTTCTCAATACCTTCATTTTTATACAAATGAGAGATCAAATAGACACCTGAGCCAAAAATTATGGCCTCTAGAAGATGGGTTGTTTAGTGTAAAATCATAGTGCAAAGCCACCACTAATTATGTCAAAGACACTCATGATGGCGAAGCTTCTTTTTGATAATGGCAGCTTTGAAATTAGATAATAATAAAGCAAATTACATGCAAAATCACTAATATTAAGTCAAAATATCCATTTGTAGCTATGAAGCTACTGATGAACAAAATGAAGCCATTAAAAAATAAAACAAAGTAGTTAAAGATCAAAACAAAATTGATAAAGATCATAATGAAACCGCTATCTGATAGTGGTGATTTTGATGCAAACATAAATTGTTAGTTAATAGAATATAATTAAAATACTAAGCCACTAAAGGTTAAATCAAAGCCTCTATTTACAATGACAAAATTGCTAAAGATTAGAATGAAGCCGCTATACACATAAAATATGCAAAAATAGACAAAGCCATTAGAGATTAATCAAAGTTGCTAATGTCAATGTTGAAGCTATTGATCGATAATAATGATTTTGATGTAGATAAAAAAATATAATATATATTCAAACTCAAAGCTATTGTTCCACATAGTGAAGCCATAATTACACAAAGTGAAGCCGCAGTTACATAGAGCACAGTCATTGCTAGTCTGGGCACATAAATTTTCACATAAAATGGATGATTTTTTATGATAATTCAACATTGGATGAACTCACAAGCTTTCCAAAAAAATCTAGGGACATAAAAAGCAATTATTAAGGTATTTATCCCACCATGGTTGCCAAAATGTGAAGCAAATTGGAACAGGAGTTTTATACTAGAAACCATGAATTGTAATTCATAATTCTTAATATAAATTCAATTATAAACACCTAAAGACTGAGCTAAAGGAACAAGGGATTTGCATGCAATAAAATGAAATGAAAATAACCAAATTTATACCTCAATTAATATAATCCTTCCTTCTTGATGCATGGATGTGCTCAAAAAGGATTTGAGGGATGAATGCTTGATTAGGAATCTTTGATTTCTCTTGTTAACTCAAGATTAAGGCAACATTTTGATATGGATGCTGTTACGACCCTACTCCTTAAGAGTACAATTGATTACCTTTGTATAAGCAACTAAACACGAAATTTAACCAGAAGTAACATGTAACTAGAATTCAGAAATAGCACAGAATATGAGAGACAATACAATCTTGTATTAACACTCTTCTAGAAGGAAATACAATGAAGAAATCACACTCTTCCCACACCTCTTGGGCGTACAGTAATTTTCTCTCAAGAGTTCTCTCTCTCACACAATCAATTACAACCACAACTCAACAATGAGTTGTTCCCTCCACCAGTCAGTAACAATACTGCCAGTCCACCAAGTACTCCAAGTAGATCTCCCTGATCTTGCACACTTGCAAATCAACTGATCTTACTTACCATGTATATCTCCCTTGATCTTGTTACTTGCAAATCAACTGATCTTACAATTAGAAGGATCTCTTCCTTGTCCTTGATTACAATACAGCCCCATGGGTCTATTAAATAGATCCCATACAAACAATAATTAGACTTCCCAATTACAATAATTAGAAACACAGACTCAAGACTAAAATTAGTCTTTTACATGCAAACTAATTGTCTGTCTAAAATTAGACCAGTTCTGGAAACGCATGCAAACGCACACACACACAGGTTGCCGACGTCGGTTCCTGTCTGACCGATGTCGATCGACCCCTAATCAATGTCGGTTACTGCATAGCTAAATATGACCAACATTAGGTGATCAAACTGACGTCAGTTACTGTAACACTCAGCAGCCTCCTCCATTTGCATCAGTGAAGCTTTTAGCTCCACAACCTAACAATCTCCCACTTGGAGATAAACAACTGCATTTGTACCTATACTTGTACATCATCTAATTTTGTTTCTTGGCTTGTATCCCTCTTCAATTTCAATCTTGAAGACCAACAGAAGTTGAATGAAGATTCAACTTCTCCTTTATTCCCGACTTTGTTAACATTTCCACAGGGTTCTTATCCTTGCTAGCCACCGTGACTGCAACAACCTTCTGCATCTCTGAAATCCAGCTAACCGCCGTTCCACCAACAGTGAACACATATCCTATGGTGCTTCTCCTATCATCCAAGTAACCTGCCATATCTGAATCTACATACCCATGTAGAAAAGTGCTTGACCCTGCATAGCATGAATCTCTGATGTTGGTCCCTCTCAGATACTTGAGAATCCATTGAACTGCTTTCCAGTGCTCCTTCCCTGGATTGGCCATAAACTTGCTGACAACTCCCACTGTTTGGGTAATATCAGGTCTAGTACATACCATGTACTCAACCTCATCATGTGATTCAGGACACTGTTCTGTGAACTGTCCAACCATAGGTATGCTAACCGGTTCTGCATCCTGCATATTGAACCTCTCCACTACCTTATTCACATAATCCTCTGGAGACAAAATCAACCTATGACTTTCCCTGTTTCTAGAAATACTCATGCCAAGGATTTTCTTTGCTGCTTCCAAATCCTTCATGGCACACCTCTGAACTAACTTTACCTTTAGCTCAGCAATCTCCTGCATGTGTGACCCTATAACAAGCATATACACTACATACAGTAACAGGATAATGTAGCTAATATTATCCAACTTGGTAAAATAAACACAATGGTCACATTGACATTGACTAAAGCCATGGTTTGTCATAACTTGTCAAACCTTAAACACCATTGTCCTGCAGCTTGCTCAAGACCATATAACCTGGCCTTCTGTCTCACCTGTCCATTCTCTCCTTTCTTTAACCTAAGAATCCATTCGTCTTTCAGTGCTTTCTTTTCATCTAGAAACTCTACCAAATCTCTCGTTTGGTTCTCTTCCAAGGAATCAATTTCCTCATTCATGCCATGCTCCCACTATTTCTTGGATTCTACCTGCATTGCCTCTTCAAAACTTCCTGGTTCTTGACCATCAGTGAGCAATAAGTAGTGTAAAGAAGGGGAATAACGAATTTGAGGCTTACTTACCCTTTCAGTCCTCCACATGGGCATTTGAGACTCCTTGACAGCTTGTTGTCTACCCAAAATCTGTTTTAACAGTGACCGATCTCGATCACCTCTAGCCGACCTTGGTCTACACCTGACTGATGTTGATTCCCCCTGGTCATCGACGTCAGTTCCTTGACTGACATCGGTGTCCACCTGCCCACCGACGTCAGTTCCCTGACTGACATCAGTGTCCAGCTGCCCAACATCACTGACTTTGGTCTGCACATGACCGTCATCGGTTCCTGCCTAATTGACGTCGATTCTCACCTGATCGATGTCGGTAACTGTGTTTTTCTATGAGTGATGATTTTTACCCACGAGCTCATTTTGGATCATAACCTTGTCCAAATCAACATTGCCCTGCTCAAAATTATTCAGCCCCTTGAGCTGATCTCTGTCCCTCATTTTCTCCATGAAAACCAAGGCTTTCCAGTACTTAACTTTGTCAAAAACATCATATTTTTTTTTCCTGCAATAAACCCAATCCTTTCTTGTAGCATCACACTACTCACAGAAATCTCGGTCTATCAAATCTGAACTCTTACCTTTTGACTCAAGAACATCCATTCCCTTCTCACTCACGTGACCAAGCCTACAAAGCCACATTTTTGCATCTACATCTGAAGTAGATAAAATATAAAGAGAATCAGTAATACAAGTAGATAGATAAAGAGTACCTACTTTCTTACCACATGCTAATTCAAGTGCACCCTTGGAAACTTTCCAAGATTCTACTGTGAGAGTAACTGTGCAACCCTCATCACCCAACTTTCCTGCAGAAATTAGACTCCTCTTCAAGACTGGGACATGCATGACATCCTTCAACACCCATGTGTTGCCCGTCTACAATTTCAGTCGCACTTCCCCTTTGCCAACAATTTGACAAGGCTCACCAACCCCTAAATAAATTTTTCCAAGTCTCCATAGACATAATCATGGAAAAATGCTCTATTTGGGGTTGCATGGAAAGAGGCAACAGAATCTAAAACCCAAGATTCTACTTTATCCAAGGAACATATAAGAGCATCCCATGCAACAATACCTGCATCATTTGCTTTTTTATTTCCTTCATGCTGATCTTCTACCAACCAACAATCTTTCTTTACCTGCCCTTTCTTTCCACAATTCAGTAATTGATAATTCTTGCCATTGAATTTATTCATTCTTAGCTTACTTTTTTCTGCCATTTCTTTATTCCCACTCAATCAGAAACCCCTGAGAGTGCCTTGTAATCAACAAACACTAACATGATCTGATACCCTTCAACTTGGCTCTAATACCACTTGTCAGGATCTAGGAGCACAAAGCTCTGATACCACCTGTTAGTGAACCAAGCTCTGATACCAATTGTCAGGACCCTACTCCTTAAGAGTACAATTGATTACCTTTGTATAAAAAACTAAACACAAAATTTAACTAGAAGTAACATGTAACTAGAATTCAAAAATAACATAGAATATGAGAGACAATACAATATTGTATTAACACTCTTCTAGAAGGAAATACAATGAAGAAATCACACTCTTCCCACACCTCTTGGGCATACAGTAATTTTCCCTCAAGAGTTCTCTCTCTCACACAATCAATTACAACCACAACTCAACAATGAGTTGTTCCCTCCACCAGTCAGTAATAATACTGCCAGTCCACCGAGTACTCAAAGTACTCCAAGTAGATCTCCCTGATCTTGCACACCTGCAAATCAACTGATCTTACTTACTATGTAGATCTCCCCTAATCTTGCTACCTACAGATCAACTGATCTTACAATTGGAAGGATCTCTTCCTTGTCCTTGATTACAATACAGCCCCATGGGTCTATTAAATAGATCCCATACAAACAATAATTAGACTTTCCAATTACAATAATTAGAAACACAGACTCAAGACTAAAATTAGTCTTTTACATGCAAACTAACTGTCCGTGTAAAATTAGACCAGTTCTGAAAATGCATGCAAACGCGCACACACACATAGGTTGCCAACGTCGGTTCCTGTCTGACCGATGTCGACCGACCCCTAACTGATGTCAGTTACTGCGTAGCTGAATATGACCGACGTCGATTGATCAGATTGACGTTGGTTACTGTAACACTCAGCAACCTCCTCCATTTGCATCAGTGAAGCTTTTAGCTCCACAACCTAATAGATGCTTGATTGCTTGTCAAGATGATGGAATTATGGTATTACAAGATTTCACATTCAAAGCTCTTAGTTTGTATGGGGTTGTAGTTCAATATATAGAGCCACATGGGAGAGATCAATGGTTGATAATTGGCCATGATGGAGATCATGGCCAAGAATTAGTGTGAATATTTGGTAGTTAAAATTAACAATTAAAATTCTCTATAAGAATCTAGAGAAGGGAAATGAGTAGCTCTAAGAGGATTAGGAGGTTCTAGATAGTGATTAGGATAATTAGTGGAGGTTTTAAGTGGGGATTATGAATGTGATTTGCATGAGTGTTAGTGGGGATCGGTGAAGGCAAGTGGTGAGAAATTTTAAATTCTTTAAGAATTATGAAACTTATTTAGTGATTAAATGAGCTGATAATAGAGATGGATAATTAGCATAAAGGATAATGGGATGAGGGGTAAGGTTGATATGATGAAGGAGGATATAAATGTGATGTTAGAGTGACACTAGGATGATGTTAGCATTCAATGAATAATTATAATTAGTATCAGATGACAATAAAATTGGTAATGATGGAGGAGTGGTGAATTTTAGATGTCTACAACAGATTTACAGTCAGGAGTTGATCCCCACATGCCAAAGAAGCAATAATATAATGGGGATAAACAAGTCACACATTCCTTCAAAATAAAAATGTCTCCCTGATTTAGTGTTTGTATGATATTTGGCCTTGGGCCTTGATTCTTTGTACTTAAGTTGTTGAACCCTAGTTGTTTTCCATAATGTGTTTTGCTTAGGGTGTGCCTTCATACCACCCACCTTTTTTATAGAGCATGTATTATGTTTTTATCTAATGAAATATAATACATGCTTTCTTCAATCAATAACCTATAAAAATTCATGTGAATACTATATTTAAATCATAACATGTAAAAATAAACAACAAAATACATTGATAAAACGTGTGCATGTAATATGGATAAATGGATTTTAAATAAATTTCAATACAAATAACCATAACATTTCATTATGTTCAATAACATGTATAAAAATAGTAATTAACTTAATTAATTTAATTCCAAAACTAGATAAAGGAGGTGGCATACAAGGATTAGAGATTCATCTTGAATATCGTGAGATTTCATAATAGTTATTAAGATCTAACTCTAAAAATGTGCATCTAATTATGACTTAGAGAATTTGTGATGAATGGATATTTTTTCCAAGACCATCAAGATCTCTAAGGACCATACAACTACTCTAGACAAAATTGTAGACATGCCAAATCTAACTTAACAATTGTGTTGTCATGGTTCTTGTCCTTAAAAATCTTTCTCAAATTTTTGTATATTCATTTTGATCACCTGCAAAATAGATATTCTCCTTCTTACCTTATTTGGGAAGTAAAAACTTAAAATTGTAAGGAAAATAAAATATGTTTTAAGGTCTATAGTAATCCAGAGAATAGTGAAATTATTTTGATATTTTTCAATCCCCTAGACAATAAAAGTAAAAAAAAAAAAAAACTCAATGATCAACAATAGGCAAACCAATATAATATGATGTGTCTAAACATAAACTTATGTGATTTAATGAATGTTTAATATTTTTTATAAATTCTTGTAATTTCTCAATAGATTCCTATGAATAATGATATTCCCCTTTTTAACTCCTAAATGAACTAGAATGCATGTGTATTTATAGACAATTTGAACTCAAATTAGGACCCTATTGGCACCTAAATCAACCTTCAATGGTCAAAAAATGAAAAAGGAAAGAACACTATATGAAAACACTTAAGCATAAAGGGGACACAAAAACACACATCAAGAGCATATTTACATTCTCGAATGACCCAAGATCGTATGGAAGCTTCAAACAAAGGGGTCGAACATTCTAAACTCCAAGAATAGAGAAAAGGGGAGTTGTAAGGATCTGAGAGAAGGATCATAAACTTTTATAAGTTGACAAAACACACTAATAATACCTAGACTAATAATAAAAAACCACACAAACATACTAAAATCATGAAATTTAACAACTAGTCAATTCATAGGGGTATTTTTAGGTGTTTACAATTAAAAATAGTCTAATAGTTATATTATACATCACACTCATCAAATGCCTCACACATACAACATATTATCTCTTATATATAAATATATAAATGTATGAGTCATAGTGATAGGTATACCTAACACATCATTATCATCACTGATAACCCTAACCTCACTACCAAACTCATCTACACAATGTGATGCAATTATATATAGTCATGCAATTTTTCATAAATGTAGTCACATGCCACCATATTTACAATATGTTTAGCGTGCATATATTCCAGATGGTTGTTGTAAGGGCTTGTTTGTTCTGCCATGTCTGACTTTGCTCGATTGACATACATATTGTGAAGGTTAATGTCATATTTTCTTTCTGACTGCTTTACTTTGTAACCTTTTGTTCTTTATTATTCCAAATAATAAATTTATCATGAAACATTCCAATAATAAAAGGGTAAAAATAATAGACATCGACTATCCAATGATAGATACATTAACTCTATGCATCTCACTTATGGTGCCATACCATATCATCTTACATCCAATGACCCCACATCATTTCAATGATTTTCAAGGAAATGCCACAACATTCCGTGGTGATGTTTCCTTCCCCCCGTCACAATAAAATTGAAAAAATCAAATTTCACTTGATGCCCTAGTTTTTGTCATCATTACATGAGATCATGGTAGACCACCGTCTAGAAAGGGAAAATACTGTGAAGTAAAAGAGAAAAGAAATGTCATAGAAGAGAAATATGGTTCCTTTAACTTAAAATTTACAAAATACTTACATTGTTGTTAATTTTTTTATTCTATTGGGTTTACATTACTATGGTTTGAGTTATTATAAAGTAGTTTTGTTTTCAATCTGTATGATATAAATATATTGTTTTCTGTTAAAAAACATGAAGAAGGCAAGTTTTAAATTTTATAAAAAAAATTATTTTTGTTCTTGTTCGTAACTGTGAAATGATTCTAATTAAAAAGATAGAGATATTAAATAGTTTTAGCACTGAATTGACCCTTTTAAAAAATGAATTAATTAAAAGATTGCAAAATTAACAAGATCGCAAGTTTTTGAAGGCGATAAAGACAGTAAAAAATGAAATTACCTTTTTAACCAAAAATCACCATTCTAGTTTATATTATTGCTAAATATTTTATATACATTTTATATATAAAGATAATTTGAACTTACACAATTACACATACATAAATCCTAGACTCGAATCAAACGAACCATTTCCACCACCAACAAATGCTTTTCTTTTCATCTAACCACTCTAAAGTAATATAATTCAAACATCATTTAAGACTTAAAAGTCCTTCAAAATTTTATGAAATCATACGAATATATCTTACTATTTAGAAGTTAAATAAAAATTTAAATGATCTAAAACATAAATGTTAAGTTCATAATCATTAATCCACCTATGTCATATATAGGCATTCATATGGAGTAGGAAAAATAATCATGTAGTGAGAAGGGATTTAACATATTTAAGGCACATTTTTACCACATAACACTATTCATCCCTCTAATAATTATGTGCCTTCAATATACGTTGTAAAAAAATCCACATAACATTGTTCCTTCTTTTAATAATTACCACCACATTGTTAATGTTAGCAATTATACTACTGGAATTCATTTGAGAGAGACTGGACATGGTTGTATTTATGGATGGACAAGTTTATCTCTCTCCATATGACCTCCTTCAATGGTTCTGGATGCTTGACACTGTGGAGTGAGTTTGACTTGACCACCATTTTCAAAAGGAAACAAAAGATTCTCTAGAAACCATTTACATTATGTATAATGCCCTTATATCTATTTATCTACAACATGGTGATATTAAAATGGCAAGACATTTGTAGAGAATCTTTAAAATTATATTAATTATGCATGCTAAAAATGACAACACTAGATATTGAAATGAAAAAGGCAGCCAAAATGCCATTGGCGACCTTGACACTACTGCTTTGTTATTTCTTATTCTCTATAAGAATGGATATGATGCATTTGCAGGTATCTTTCTTTCCATCTACATATTTATATTGATTTTAATAGAAGACTATTTTATCATTTTGATGACATTTATTGGTTTGATAGAAACATGTTGATTTTATATTGAACTTTTAAGCTTTTTTATAAGGAAAGAAGATAATGAAAGATGCTCAAATGTTTGCCTATTAATTTCTATAAGAAGCTCTTAAAAATGATGGAAAATTAAAAAAGAAAAACCAGCTTCTATAAGAGGCAAGATTTGTATTAATTAAGGATATAATGTGATTGACCTATATTGCTTACATATTATAGTTGTTTATTGTAATATCATTGTAATAACTTGGTAAATTTTATGTTTGAACTTTCTTATAGCTTGCCATCACAATTTTTTTCTATTTATTCTATATAGAATTTGAAGTGTTTGCTAGAAAACATATTTTTTTTAATTTAATTTTTATTATATAACATGATATATTATTTATTATAGATACGGTTCAAAGGTCGTAGTATATTTATAACTAACACACATATCTTAGATTAATCTATGTAAAATATACTGAGAAATATCATTCTCAAGGCGCATATTCTACTTATATTATATTGAATTTGTGATAATTGAAATATGTGCTTTAAGAATGATATCTCTCGATATGTTTTACATATATTTATCTATGATATGAATGTTAGTTAATTATATAATGGAGAGGGAACATAAATCTTACAATTTAGGAGTTTAATAAAATTTTAAATGATTCCAGAGATATCATGATACTCATATTTAAAATCCTCTATCCTTATATATTTTCACAAAACAAAGGTTTCATTTTCATGCATTATTTTTTACATGGAGCAAACTTGAGTGATACTATAAAATTGTATCTATAAGCCATTTAAAATGGTTGATTCAGTTTCTTTGATCAAACCTAGCTTAATGGTTCTCTCTTTACCTATGTAATTATTTGGGTTAGGACATTGCATACTTTTTGTCACATTCATGAGGGTTGGGGCGTGTTGTCTTCCCAACCCAAGAGCCTATCTAGTTACACAAATTAATAGCACAATCATCCTAAATCTCCATGTGCTTCAACAAGGAAACATCTTCTCCAACAAGTTGAAAGGACAACATGGTTTCCACCAACACAGAAGCGTACTCTTACCCTAATTCTTTCTAAGTTTTAAAAAATTTAGTGTCAGATTAAAATTGAAAATCTATGGACAGTGAATACACATAATTGTAGGATTTACTATTGATTGATTTTCACAATTAGAGCTTCATACAACATATAAAATATGTTGTACATAATTAAGCACATTTTATCCATTTAACCTAATAATTTCATTACTAAAAAAAAAAAGGGCATTTGTAGATACTAAAATCTAGTCTTCAATACTTAACAATGAGAAGCTTGACACACATTTACTATGCTTGAATTGAGCACATAAACAAAGTCTAATTTGCCAGTTTCTCACACTTGTATGTTATCTTATGAGTTTGACCCTTTCATTCTATTGTTACACACCTATATGAACCTCATTGTTAATTTCAAACCTATTAAATATCACGCACAAACATCTCTAGACCTTCAACTCAATCGACCTATACACAAGTCAGTTTTGTCCATTTTATTCAATATCACCAATTAATTCTGACACAAAGTGGTCAAAGCTAACCCTCTTCTAGAAACGATTACTTTTCAAAATCAATATTTATTTAGGTCAACTCATTTTCCTTGTGTGTCACTAGTGTGAGAAATTACCCAATCGGACTCATATATAAACACATCAAGATCTTATTCAAAAGGGACTTGGCCCTTATTTGATACACATATAAACACTATTGCACATTGATAAAATCTATCATATCTTTTTCAAATTGTTAATCTATCACTAGGATCAGTCGTAAGCAAAGTCTAAATCACACTAAAGCCAAGTCAAAACAAACATTGTCAAGTGTCAAATCCAAATCATTAGCTACATACATATAGTGAAGGAGCACAATTGTGCAATCACACTAGGTGGAAAAACTACGTGTGGCTTGATTTTACTTCTCAAAGTATCGAATATATAGGTAACATTTAATCATGAAACATTGGTGCTTTGGGTCATCTTAACCCATTATACTTTATTAGTTTTTTCAGGTTTTTAGCTCTAACATACACATTTAAGGTTTCAAGGCAAATGAAACTAATTTATAAAGTTATGTGCATCATCAAGGCTTGGGATCAAATACATATAGCATATAAAGGCAAACATAGGTGGTTGTATAGTCATAGTCCCACATGTATGCATAGGTTAGTACCAACCAACATATGTCAGTATTGACCGACAATACTAACCTAGGTCGACAAAACTAACCTTACACGAACAAAGACTCAATTCTTGAACCGAATGAAACACATGCCTGCTTTTATATGATATCTAACTCCAAAATATAATCATAGTTAGACAATCACCTAGAAAAAATAAATACTTATCCCTTCATTTTATTTACTATATTTAGCATTTACCACTTGTCAAATCATTGCAATTAGTTTTAATATTTTACATTCATATGTGTGTTTGAATGTAATATCTTATGATATGAATTATTATAAAAGTTTTTATCCTATTAGGGTTGGTCTTTATTGCATTAGTCTAAATTAGATTAAAATAATTAACAACATGAATACATTGCATTCATATAAAACTTCCAAAAGGCAACCTGCAACATTCTACTTTGTGAGGTTGTTGGCATTAAGAAGAACAATGGGGAGTCAATATTTTTAAAATAAAATAAGGAAACTGTTATATAAAATTCACACTCACCCAAATTTTGTGCATCAACATCACATTCAACTCTACTTGCTATGCTATATCACACATATTTCTACTTTTGTTTCCCTTGTCAATGGTTGTTGTCAAGAATGTGAGTTATTGGTACTCTTTCCATGCATTATTCAAATATTCAATAATCACCTCCATACACCATGTACCATGAGCACATTTCTTGATTGCACTAAACCATGGATGTAATCATACATTAGAGGTTTTGCAAGCACTAGAATTTGAAAACATTTTAGATAAAAATGTTTTTGATTATCTGAGAAGCCTTCTAAACTACTGCACACAATCTCTAAAAACAAGAATCTTCTCATCAATACTAGGTGGCATGTAAAGCAATGATTTCAAGACCTCGCTTGACACCTTGAGCACTTGCATTATATGAGCATAGTCATCAATTCTAACATTATCCTGACCATGATGCTTAGGTGAGATTTTATATGCAAGGTTTGTCACAACCTCCCGATTTTCAACTAGATATACATCTACATCTACATCAACCATTTTTAAAATTGGCAACCATTTTTTAAAATTAGAAACCATTTTTAAACATAAGACACATGCTTTCTCAATAAAATATTCTAAAAAAAAAAATTATTACCTTCTACAATTGATGGCTAGTGAGATGTAGTAGCATTTAATTCTCTTATTCACTCACAACGCCTTCAAAATGTGTTTGCAAGTGTTTCCCTGCATAACACATGGGTAATCACACGTGGAAATTTGACCCAAATCTCCTCACGAGAAACCATCATTCACTCTAACTTTAGCTTATGACCTTGTAGGAAATCAAAAGAGAATCATATGCACAACAACCCTTATTTGGTATTGCTTTGCCCCTTTTTATCAGTTATCAGTTCCCTCTCCTTCGAATTTAAAATAAATAAACCCAATAACTGCAACCTTTTCTTGTTTTTATGAAATGGTTAGAATCGAAAGAGAAAGTTATATTAAATCCAATCCATTCTCCTTGTGCATTTCATATGCTGATTGCATAAGTATCAAGGCTTCAAGAAATAATGTTATGAATCTATTCATGCCTTGGTATCCTAGTTGGCATGCATAAATTTATGAAAGTTTTTTCCCACATAGCTCCACATATATAAAGATATAAAAAACACAATCACAATCGAGATAAGAAGAAATGTTGTTTATAGGAGAGAATAATTTTCACTTTATCATTTACTGATGCTTTCTCTTGTAGGGTTTGTTGATGCATCAATCTCCTTGAATGCATGCCTTAAAGGCTACATTGGGAATGGGATGGGAATGGCTCATGGTGCTTTGTGTAGACACTTAATTTTCATCACTTTCGTGTCAAAATTACAATTAGTGTGATTTACCGTAATAATGCACAAATAAGGCTAGATATCACTAAAGCATCCAAATTTGTCTACACATTGGTATATCTGTAATTGAGGCAATGCAACGTATCCAATCATCAAATTCATTTCAATCATCCCGAGTCAAATTTTTTATTTTGTAAGTGACCTTCTGGATCAATTAAATGGAACAATTATTCGATTTTCAACATTTCAAAAATCACACAAAATCAATTTAGGATTAATTAGTTGATTAAATCAAATCATATGGATAATCTATCCTTAAGTAGAAATCCATAGCTTTTTAGATTATACACATTTAAATAATCTTTAAAATCCAATTATGCTTCACATATGACATCACCTGATGAATGGTTGATTAAAATTACCCAAAGGTCAACATTTGCAAAATATCAACATAAATAAAACCCATGCTCCATAAATTGAACCCATGCCTCAATTAATACAAAATCAATCTTAAATATTAATAACACAAACCCTACAATATTGATCGAATCTCAACCATGCATCGTGATCATCATACAATGATTGAAAGCAATTTGAGAAATCTATAAATAGAAAGGTCATTTGCCATTATAAACAAGCTTTTTGTTCTAGACTTACTCTACCAAAGCTCCTAGAAAATATTCATCAAGTTATTCATTGCTCAATCAAAGCACACATAGCACAATGGGAAATGTTGTCAGAATAACACCGTGACATTGATAAAGATGCCAAGATCTATATCTAGGCCAATAAAACTTGCACTTTGGTAAAAGAGAGACATCCAAAGGAGAAGATAAAATTGTATTATTTATCTTCTATTATGCTTATTTATGCTCTCTCTTGATCTTACCCAACCCGAGGACACGTGCTTAGGTTCTATGTTGTATGCATTTCATTTGGATTTCATACTCACATGAAACTAACTCCTTCATACTCGTGTGTTTACATATGGCACGTCTGGTGGGACCAAGTAATTTCTAAATCATCATTGCAAGTCATTACAACCATTTTAGGCAAATAATCTTGAACTTTTTCAAGCCAAAATCTATCAAACTTTATCTCAAAATAGTTCAAAATCCTTTTTTAGGGAGATGCAAGTTTGTACTATGTAACCATAGGTTTGTTCTTAAGAAATGCGAATTCATTCTTGTTATCTACGGATTTGCATCTAGCCTCTAGAATTAAACTCTATCAATCATCTAATTGCTTAACCCTTTTGACCCTTTTTTATAATATCACATTTTGCTTAGATTTGTTGTGTGCAAACATGTTTTTATTGTCCTAAACACAACTTTGTCTTTTATATCTAACTTCTTTGTATAGGTTTTCAATATTGCATTTCTCAACCAATGGTTTCACTCTTAAAAACATGACTTCGTTGTCCTTAAATGCGATTTCACACTTTATAACTGGTTTTGTTTATAGGTTTCCAAACTCACACCTATGTATTTGTGGCATCATTTTGATAATTGTGGATTTGTTCTCACTAAACGTGATTTTTCACTCTAAGTTTGTTTTTATGCAACTTTCTGAATCTGTGATTGTAGGTTTACACATTTGCAGCTACAGGCCTCAAATTCACAACTATGGACCTGTGGCTTTGCTCTTTGGAAATGTGCCTTTATTCTAGAGAACTTAAACATCAACCTTTCAACTTCATTTTTTTTTAAAAGGCCACATTCAAAAAAATAACTAGTTTTTATGCAAGTTACACTAGTTCAAGACATGTTCTATTCAAATAAGCACCTTACGAACACTTCTTTTGGTGCAATTAAAATGAACCAACACTTAAATTTGGTGTTCTTAAAAATTACTCGTATTTTCATTGCTTGCTTGTTTACATTGTTTTTTTGTTTGTGAGTCATATGTTATGCATATGCTCTCCCCTTGCCCCCTTAAGGGAGCCTAGGTGACCAAAAACACACAGATTAATATTTTCCTTGTTGAAAGTGAATTAAAGTATGTTGTCCTCTTGCCCACTTTTAGCATCTTGAGGATCAAAAAGAGTGAAGTTAGCGGTATATAGATACATGCATCTTTCCTTTATCTTCATTTTGGTGTGAACGAGAGCTCAATCGAGTTAACGAGTCAAAATTTATGGCCTTCAAAAGTTCGCTAACTGCATCATTCTCTTATGATTGAAAACAACTTAGCTCCTATGAGCTACCATGATTATATTCCTGCCATTTATTCTTATCATTTTTCATCAACTCTCATTCTGAAATCCAAGTGTTGTTTTGTTTGCGTAGTCCTTCCCAGTGTACCAAATACATGTTATAACTTCTTTGTCTTGTGTTCAATGTCTTCTTATCCCGAATATGCACTATCTTTTCTTTCTTCTTCTTTGGTACATGTTGCTTCCAATCCACTTCTTCACCCTCTTCCCATTAAACATCTTCTCCATGAAAATCATATAAATATGAAACATTAAATTATTGAGAAATATCAAAATTATATGGTAAACTTATCTCTTAAATATTTCTCACTACTTTCGTATAGCTTTCTTCTTACTTCTTATTGCAACTATTGTATATGTTCTGCAAATACTTTTGCATCATCACCAGCTTGTTCTACAATTGGCAACTGTACCAAATATAAAACACCCATATAATTTCTACATAAAGAATTTTAAATGGTGATTTTCTTATTGATCTTTTCATTGAACTATTATATAAAAACTCAGCTAGTGATAAATCTAAGTTCCATTGCTTGGGCTTCTCTCTAACTATGCATCTCAACAAATTTCCCAAGGTTTTGATCACTAATTCTATTTATCCATATGTTTGTGGGTGGTATGCGCTTTTAAATTATAGCTTAGTTCTTAGCTTCTTCCATAGAGTCCTCCAAAAATGACTTCCAACTTTTGTGTCCCTGTTTGATGTAATGGTTTTTGGAACACCATTCAATCTCACAACATCCTTTAAAAATAATTTTGCAAGTCTGATGGCATCATTGGTTTTATTACACGAAATAAAATAAGCCATCTTAGAAAACTTGTCTACAATAATGAAAATTGAATCATTACTTTTATGTGTGTTTGGTAATCCCAACACAAAATCCATACTAAAATTTGTCCATGGTTCTCTTAGAACCAGTAATGGCATCTACAACCCTATATTCTATACATGGTCTTTATCCACCTGACATATGCTGCATCTTGAAATGTACCTTGCCACAAATCTCTTCATATTTGACCAAAAATTCTTCTTCTCCACTAAAGTTATTGTCTTAGTCTTACCAAAATGTCCAACCAACCCATCACTGTGTAGTTATCTTATAATATTTTCCCTTAGAGACCTAATTGAAATACATAGTTATTTTATCTTGAAGAGATAATCATCATGTATAAGGTACTCATCATAAATACTACTTGTCTCACATGTTAATGGATTCTTACATTGCTTAAATATCTTGCCAAAATCTGGATCAATATCATATAGATGCTTAACAACTTCAAATCTAACTGATTCACTCACCACGATAGTTAATAATGCTATTCTCATTCTCAAAGCATCAACTACCTCATTTTGCTTTCCTGATTTATGTTTCAAAATAAAAGTATATCCCTGCAAGAAAGACACCCACTTTTCATGCCTACTATTCAATTTATTTTGAGTTTTTGCAAACTTCAAAGCCTCATGATCTATAAATAGGATAAACTCCTTATGCACTAGCTGATGCCTCCAATGTGTTAATACTTGTACAATGGCATAAAATTAAACATCATATGTATGATACTTTTGTCTTGCCTCATTTAACTTCTCAATGAAATATGGTATTGGCCTTCCCTCTTGACTCAACACATTACCAATTCCCACATGTGAAGCATCACAATCCACCTTAAACACTTTGTTAAAATCTGGTAAGACTAAAATGAAATTTTCTGTAATCTTCTTCTTCAATAATTGAAAGCTTTTTGTTGTTTCCCTTGTCCACACAAATTCTTTTCCTCTCGTGCAATCTATTATTGGTGCAACAAGACTACTAAAATTCTTAATGAACTTTTTGTAAAAAGTTGCTAAACCATGGAAACTTTTCACCTCTATTATGTTCTTTGGAATATGCCACTCAACAATTCCCTTTACTTTTTCTTCATTTATTTTTACATCATTTACTAAAACTACAAACCCCAAAAATACCAAACTATTCTATATAAACTTGCACTTATTTAGATTTTCATAGAGCTTTTCATTTCTTAACAACTCTAATACCATTCTCAAATGCCTTAAGTGCTCTTCTTTACTCTTACCAAATATCAAAATATCATCAAAATAAACTACAAAAAAATTACCAATGTAATATTATAGCACTATGTTCATCACCCTCATAAATGTGTTGGGTGCATTAGATAATCTAAATGGCATCACCATCCACTCATATAAGCCATCTATAGTCTCGAATGTTGTTTTCCATTCATTTCCTTCATGAATCTAAATCTTATAGTAACCACTCCTTAGATCAATCTTAATAAAGTATTTTGCTCTTGCAAGAACATCCAACATATCATCTAAACGAGGTATATAAAATCTGTATTTGATGGTAATTTTTTTGATTGCTCTATTATCCACACACATCCTTTACCCTCCATCTTTCTTGGAGTTAACAATGCTGGTGTTGCACATAGAATCATACTCTCCCTTACTACACCCTTTCTCACCAATTCAATAACCCGCTTATTCATTTATGTATGTTTGGTTGGACTCATCCTATAAGCAATTTGAATGGGTAGAGCTAATCTTGGACTCAAATCAATATGATGTTGAATGTCTCTCTTTGATAGTAAACAATCTAGTAACTTATCAGGAATAACATTTATATATTCTTTCAACACTTCTTTTACTTCTACCGATATTTGTACCACTTATGTGTCTTCTTTCTTTGTTATTAATGCACAACAATAACCTATCATCTTCATGTCTTTGATAAATTATTTTGTGGACAACATGTTTTCTGCTTGCCCTTCTTCTTTAAGATGTAATAAAACTACTTTTATCCCACCTTTCCAAAAAGTATATGTATTCTTTACTCCATCATAAATTGTCTTTTTGTCATATTGTTGTTGACGCTGTGGATTGCCCCCTTGAAATAAGGCTCAACTACTCTCTTCCACGCGGCACAATGGAGACTTTCCTCTTGCTTTGGGCTTGGCAAAACTGAGGAAAGAATCTCTAGATAAGGGCTAGCTTCCTTTGATGCATCATTTGGGGTCTTTAACTACCACTGTTAATAATGGGGGGGGGGGTGAAAAGGGAGAAGGATATGACAAAATCAGAGCCTATCTAAAATGGTGATGCACCAAATGATTTTTATCTACTCAGCGATATCAACACTTCAGACCAAAAGGGCGAATAAACACTTCATCTGAATAGAAAACTAGACTATAGGGCACTTTAACAAGGGGCTTAATGAAGATACAAATAAAAAAGAACTTACCATAGGCATTGCAGAAGCACACTATCATAACTACTCTTCTGTCTCTATGCTCTAACTTGGACACTTATTGTTAACCTACAGAAATGGTCTTGGCTATTCTATATATGTTGGTGTCAACCTATGAAAGCATCAAGCTAAAATGGCTGAACATAGAGTTGATACACAGACATATTGAGAAGTATAACCAGTGAAATAGAGGTAAAATGTGTTCTATTGATTCAAAGGTAAAATTTGGCAGGGCTTCAGCTTACACAAGTGAGAGATACATTTATCAACTGAGAGGTTACAATATATAACATTAAGAGAAAGACTTTTTGGCACCTCCAAGAACAGGCGGCCCATGCTATATTAAACACCTGGGGAAGAGGAATCCGCTCATGCTGCTGTCATCATTCCATAAATGGCCTGAAAGAAACATGTTGTAGATGTCACAGATCTTGACTTTAATGTTTAACTCATATTAAATGTTCTCGTAAAAAGCATGGGTCGCCTTGTTGTTTGAAAGACAAGGCCACCTCTTAATGATACTTATGTGGTTGTCTACTTATCAATGCTAGACAAAGAAAAATGGGTCTCGCACTTGAATGCTTGCACTCCCCTTGATGACCACTTGGTGGGGACTATTTCATCCGCAACAATAACTTCCCTTGTCGACGCCTCTCGTGCCACCTAGACTGTTCTATTCATTTTTGTGCTTGACTTTTGTCTTTTCCTGGCTCTTCGGCCCTCAAGGCTATCTTTCATCTTTTCTTGGCTCTTCGGGATCCTTTCTCAGTGGATCGTTGAGTTTTTTTTGTCCTTAAGCCTTTGAATTCCTTTGGGCCCGTGCTCATGAGTTATTTCGGTCACTTATCATGAGTTCTTTCGGGTGTTTGTCGGAAGGAATTGGTTCTTTGGCTTCTCTTCATTGGCCAACGCATCCCATCAAAATTGATGTATGCGGGCCTATCACTATTATAAAACCAACAGCGATTTCATCACCGTAAAATTGATGTCCACAGGCTTGTCACCGTTTGAAAACCAACAGCTATTTTAGTATGTTAAAGTTGACGTGCTCGGGCCCATCATCAATTTGGTAATTCCTTCGGCCTTTTGAAAAATGAACCCTCCCGAAGGGAAGGTGATCTTTCAGAAAAGAGGAGAGGGTCCCTTTTTGGCAGTCGAGAGCCCCTCATAAGGGCACTTGCCCTTTGGGCTCCTTTGTCTTTCCAATTCCTTCAGACAAAATGTCTAAAGAAATTCCTTCGGACATTTTGCCTAAAGGAAATCTTGCCTTCAAAGTCTCAGCCTTTTCTTTGTAAATTCCTTCGGAAAAAAGTCCAAAGGAAATCCTTCAGGCATTTGTCCGAAGAACTTTGCCTTGGTTTCTTCCTTGGATTTTCTTCAGACAAAAGTTCAAAGAAATCCTGTCTTTTGCCTTGTCATTTTTCTAAAGAAAAACTCCCCTTCAGGCCTTCTGCCTTGTTCTCTGTCAAATGTGCTCTCTGCCCTCTGCAATGGCACTTTGGGTCCAAAATGGCTTTCAGAGCTTGTTTGAATGGCCCCATTTACAACCTACCTTCCCTCAGCAAGGGCACCTGACCTTCAGAGCTTTTGTAGAAGACTTGCATTCCTTTGAAAATTAGCCCATTCCTTTGCCAAAAGGCTTGTCCAAGGTAATTGCTCAAAGTGAAATAAGCCCCATATCAAACTGAAAACCTACAAGACTCAGATCACTCAACTCTTCATAAGAACATGGCTATTGCAAAGGGAAATGGCACAATTGCAGTAAGGTGAATACATCAAAGACTGATGGCATCAGGACAACAGGGAAAGAAGGGAGACTGATTTTTGGCCTGCAGGACCAAAATGGTCAACAAATTTAGTGATTCTCGGGGGAGGCATGCCTACTATGCTTAAGAAAACTAGTAGCTTACAAGTCCATTGGGCATGGAGTCAGAATACAGCCTGAAAAGCTGACAACAACCTTGAAGAACCTCATAATCAACATGAAGCTTTTACCCCAAATGGTAAACAAAACACACACAAGGCTAAAAAACTACAAACATGCGCAAAAGCACTTAGGGAAAACAAGGGTAAAAATAGATAAAATATGCACATAACAAGAGAAGACTCAGTGACAATGCTTAAGATATATCTCATTAACTGGGATATGTAGTTCCCCACCATCAAACTTGGAGAGTTGGAATGCGTTATGTTGCTTACACTGAGTGATGGCATACATACCACTCCATAAGGCATCGAACTTCATGTGTTTTTTAGGTTTAGCTCGGTCCTCATTTCATTTCAAAATGATGTCACCTTCTGAGAAGCCTTTTGATGAGGATTTTTTATCAAAATGATTCTTCGTTTGCTGTTGACGGCTAGTCATGGAAGCCATGGCTTGGTTTCTTGTCTCCTGAAGCTCCATCAATTCACAAAGTCTGACCTGCATGCTGTCACTTTCTTCCAATTGCAGCTAGTGGGCAAGGTCCAAAGCTAGTAATTCAAGTGAAATAGAAAGTCTAGCTTCCCTTCCATACACGAGTGTGTATGGTGAATTGATAACTACTCTTTTTGGAGTAACCATATCTACCCATAGGGCTGATTTTAGCTTGATGTGCTAAGTTCTTTTATTTTCCTCCATTATCCTCCTTATGATCCTGATCAGATTCTTATTGGTGGACTCAGCCAACCCATTTCATTGTGGGTAGTAATTGTAAGAAGTGCTAAGGTAGATGTCGTATCCCAACACACACTCACTTATTTTGGTTCCCAAGAAATCCAATGAGTTATCTGAAATGATGGTAGCTATGACTCCAAATCTTATCACCAAGCCTTCATTAAAGTCCAAGACTGCACTTTCGTTGGCTTCTTTCAAAGTGATAGCTTCTACCCATCTTATGAAGTAGTCTATAGCAGTCACCGCCCATTTGTGGCTAGCACTGGAAGGAGGGTTGATCATTCCTATGAAGTCCAGGCCCCATTGCATGAACGATTGTTCCAATTGAATAGGTTGTAGAGGCATTGCAGTTAGTCGTTGCTTTCCATCAAAGAGAGCACATTTTTGGCACTTTCGTACCCAAGCATGGGTATCTTTGAATAAAGTGGGCCAAAAGTAACCAGCCCTCATAATTCTTGTAGTTGTAGGCTTACGAGCAAAGTGACCACCAGCTAGTCCATCATGAAACTCGGATAGTACCCTGTCGACCTGACTTGAGTCTATGCATCTCAAGAGTACTCCTGAAAAATCCTTTCTAAACATCACCCCATCAATCAGAACATAAGGAAGAGATTGGAGTTTGAAATACCTCCTCTGAGTCCTATCAAGGCCTTGTGGGCACTCACCGGTGAGAAAGAAATGTGTCACGTCTTGTGCCTAGTCCTTCATGATTGCTAGTTCCTCTAGTGCAACTTCATCGTGGAGTAGCAAAATGCCCTCTTTTTATTGTTTAAGGTCTATAGCGAGGTGTTCACACAACCCTTTTCCCCTTGCTAGCTTGGTGGTTTTGATATCCATGTCATATTCCATTACCTTGGTGATCTACCCTGCCCTCTTTTCATTTAAATCACAACTAATCAAGAAATATTTAACGCTGGGATGTGGCACCATGACATGAACCTTGTTGTTGGACAACATATGTCTAAATTTCTTCAGGCTTCATATGATCACAAGCACTTGCTTTTCAACATATGTGTATCTGATTTCAAAACCTTCTAGACCTTGGCTAAAGAACGCAAGAGGTTGTTCAAGGTTTTCATTATTTGCTTGAGTAAGCATGGTGGAGATTACCTCTTCATTTCCGAATGTGTAAAGGTTGAAATATTTGGAGAAGTCAGGACTGATCAAGGTGGGAGCCTAGGCAATAGCTTGCTTAATTCCTTCAAATCTATCATTCCTTTGTGCTGTCCATGCAAACTTCTCATCATTCTTCAGCATGGAGGTTAGTGGCTTGACTATCTCGACAAAATTTGGGATAAATCTCCTAATAAAATTTATTCTGTCAAAAAAACTTTGCAGACCCTTCTTATGCTTAGGTAAGGACAACGCTAAGATGGCACGTACTCTTTCTGGATCAATGGTCAAGACCCCTTTTGAAACAACATGGCCAAAGAGTTTACCTTTGTGGACAATGAACACACATTTCTTTTGGTTGAAAGAGATACCAAATTCTCTACACCTCTCAAAGATTTGCCTCAAGTGTTTCAGACGTTGGCCTGCCTCCTTAGAAAACACTGTCACATCGTCAAGATAGACCAATATAATTTTATTTATCAGACCCTGAAAAGCCATGTCCATGGCTCGCTGAAAGGTGGCTCCAGTATTTGACAGTCCAAATGGCATTTTCTTGTAGGTAAAATTTCCCCATTTGGTAGTGAAGGTTGTCTTGTATTGATCACAGTCTTGCACTAGAATATGATTGTACCCTAGATATCCATCCAAGAGGGAGAAACGTTCACTATGTGTCACCATTTGGAGGATCTGATCCATACTTGGGAGGGGATAGTGATATTTCAATGAGACCCTATTGAGGTCTCTAAAGTCCACACATAGTCTGATCTCCCCATTCTTTTTTATAACATGGACTAGATTAGCCAGCCAAGAAGAGTGTTTGATAGGAAAAATAATTCTGGACTCAATCAGCTTTGTGAGTTCCTTCCGCATGAGAGGCTTAATCTTTGGATTGATAGGCCTTTGTCTTTGTTTGATGGGTTTGGTGCCTTCCTCCAGCTCAATGGTGTGTTGGGCCAAGCTTGGGTCAAAACCCTTCAAGTCATTATACTCCCAAGCAAAAACATCGATGAACTCTTGGCATAGCAAAATGAAAGAATGCCTCTCATCATTTATACATACCTTCCCAAGTGCAAGCAGTCTATTCTTGAATATTTCAACTCTTTCATAGTTTTCTTTCTTGGTTGTGATGCTTGCTTTGTCATTTTTTAGTTGGTCATCCTCATTGAAGATGCTTTCAAGAGTGACCAAGCCTTTGGGAAGTTTGTTATTTTTCAACTGAACAATCTGGCCACCGTACTGTTGCTGCAGCTTGACTTGATTTCTAGAAGAAAACTCAGCGTCCTCTTGTAAGAAGAGTGCTATTTGCTGATCACTGTCAAACACCTGCCAATTGGTGACATTATCAGGCACAGAGGGTCTAATTACCACTTTTAAATGGCATGGACTATTACCCTGACCGATTCCCTTGGGAATGTCAAACTGAGCACCAACTGCTGCTAGTCTGTCTGCTTGCTTATTTTGTTCTCTTGGAATGGAAATAATGTTGAAAGCAAGGAAACTCTCTACTAAGTCCCACACCCTGTGCTTGTAAGACTTAAGCAAGGAATTCTTGGTTAAATTTTGACCTCTCACCTGATTTACGATTAACTCACTATCTCCAGAAACCTGCAGCTCTTTAATTCCTCTTTTCCTTACCCACTCCAAACCATGAATGAGAGACTCATATTCTGCAACATTGCAAGTGCAAGAGAATTGAAATTTGAAAGTCGAGAAGTATTTCTCCTTTGAGGGTGAAATTAACACTACTCCACCCCCAGTTCTCAATTTGCTTCTTGAGCCATCAAAGAAGAGTTGCCATAAACCAGAGCTCTCTTAATTTGCCTTCATCAAATTTGGCACAAAATTACCCTCTTCATGCATGCAATAAATTCCAAGACCTGTCTCTTTGATGAACTTATATGGGTCATGTTCAAAATTGTCACTTCCCCATTCGTCTAAGAGCAGGTCAGCAACTCCTTCAAGAGAAGAGGGTGGAGATTGATCCATTTGAAATTTTTCTTCGTCTATGATGGCATAGCTGACGTTTGTTGCCTTAAGTGAGTATGACTCTAGATGATCTCTGTGGATTGGATCTGAATCAATCTTCACTTTAGCTCCATATTTGGTTCTAAAAACCATGTAAGACCAATTTTCTGCTAAGTACCCACTTATCTTAGACGTGAAATCCTTTAATAACCAGAGATCAAAGTAGGGAGGAACATCCGCCACTACCACGTCGTGGGGGACTGAGAAGGTTGGACAAGCATGCAACATTAGATTCAAGCCTCTCACCACTCCTACTATCTTAGCTGGTGATCCATCTAACTGCAGGACTCCTTTGGTCATTTCTTCATATTTAAGTCCCAGCTTGTCAGCTATGCATTTGAGCATTACTGAGGTGTTTGCCCCATTGTCAATAATGCAATTGTGTACCAAAAAATCTCCTATGAGTAAGGATAGATAGAAAGGAAAAAAAATTTCATCTTCTTTGCTTGACCTGTCATGGAAGGGTGCCCATTCATAATCAAAACATGATTGGCCTTTGCTGGGATAGCTTGTTCATTCAGCCCATGCAATTCCTTCTGGAGTATGTTCTTTTGTCCCAGCATTGCTAAGGAATCCCACAATGAAATATTCATGTGCAGCTTCTTCCCCTGGTCTACCACATTGATCTGAGGGTTGCTCCCTTTTGAATTTTCTTTGGGGGCACTTGCAGCCTGAGGTGCAAGCTAAGGAGCTAAGGGTGCAAATGATGGCTTGTAATTTGGGAACTCCTGGTTCACTTGTGATGAAGAAGATGGTGCAAACGTTTGAGCAGCTACCTGTGGTTCCTCCATAGCTCTCTTTTTGGACCCAGTATTGACTGCAACATAATCACCTTGGTTACTCAGACCACCCACATAATTAACTGCATAGAGTTCACCTTCCAGGTGATTCATGAGGGTGGAATCAGACTGAGCCTGCCTGTTATCCATGTCAGGTTGTACTGACGCCTCAAAGCTTGGGAATTGGGTTGCTTGATTGTCTTGTTCATTCATATATTGATTCGGCATCTCATTTGTATAAGCAACCTGTTCTTGACCATATTCTAGGGGTGGGCAATTAGGTTGTTCTTGTATCAGATTATTTTGAGTGAGAACAAGAGCTTTGGACGATGAAGGAGCACCTAGATTATAACCTTGATATGGTCTAGCTTGTGCAAACTGACCCTGTCCTTGATTATAATTTTGACAAGGGGGTCTGTTCGTTTGTCCGAATTGTTGGGATCCCTAATTCGGGCGATATTTTTAACCCTGTTGCCTCTTGAAAGCTACCAATTCATTGGTTACACTTTGTAATAATCTCTTAACTTCATGGAGGTCATTGAGTGAGGTAGTAGTCAGCTTTTCTATGCAAGGCAAAAGAGCTAAGGTGGGTGCAACAGTCTGAATTGGGGGTGGCAATTCAGGAAAGAATGACATATGAGGTCTAGGGGCTATCTTTCCTACTTGTACAAGGCAATTTTTAGTAGCTATGACTATTTTATAGGCAACATGTAACACTTGCCCTCCCATAGACTGTATCATGACATCAATGTCAATGTTCAAAGCCTTTAAGTAGTAGAGGAAGGCATAGCTTGGGGTCGGCCTCACTAAAATGGGGATTCTATCCCAAGTCTTTTGGAACTTGGTATTAAAATCTTGCATAAACTCATGTGGAGCTCTTTTCATAGTGTTCAATTGCTCAGCAAGAGAGAGATGATCACTCTTCTCCCTGAATTTGTTTGTCAAGAGGGTGCCTAATTCATTCCATGACTCGACTGAGTTCATAGACAAGGTCCTATACTAGTCCAGAACTTTGCCCTTAAAAGACAATACCAGTAACCTGATGGTTATGTTCTCCTCAATGACATTATTAATGTTACAGAGGTTGGCTATATTCCTGATATGCTCAATAGAGGTAATAGGCCCCTCTCCATTAAAAGGAGGAACACTCTTAAGGGCTATCCTTGGGATTGGGTCATAATGTAGAAGGTTTAAAGGGCTATGACCATGGAAGGCTACAAAAGGTAAAACCATGGCGATGACAGGGTTCAACCTGGGCCTTCTTGTGTAAGTATATTTTATAGCAGGTCTGAGAAATTGATATGATGTATATTTTTTGGGCATTACTGAGGTGCTTGCCCCACTGTCAATAGTGCAATTGTGTACCAAGAAATCTCTTATGACTAAGGATAGATAAAAAGGGGGAACCTTTTCATCTTTCTTTGCATGACCTATCATGGAAGGGTGCCCATTCATAATAAAAATATTATCGGCCTTTGCTGGGATAGCTTGTTCATTCAGCCCGTGCAATTCCTTCTGGAGTATGTTCTTTTGTCCTAGCATTGCTAAGGAATCCCACGATGATATATTCATGTGCAGCTTCTTCATCTGGTCTACCACGTTGATCTGAGGGTTGCTCCCTTTTGAATTTTCTTTGGGGGCACTTGCAGCCTAAAGTGCAAGCCGAGGAGCTGAGGGTGTAACCGGTGGCTTGTAATTTGGGAACTTCTAGTTCACTTGTGATGAAGAAGATGGTGTAGACGTTTGAGCAGCTACCTGTGCTTCCTCCATAGCTCTCTCTTTGGACCTAGTATTGGCTGCAACATAATCACTCTGGTTACTCAGACTACCCACATAGTTAACTGCATAGAATTCACCTTCTAGGTGATTCATGAGGGTGGAATCAGACTGAGCCTGCCTGTTGTCCATGCCAGGTTGTACTGACGCCTCAAAGCTTGGGAATTGGGTTGCTTTATTGTCTTGTGCATTCATATATTGATTTGACATCTCATTTGTATAAGCAACCTATTCTTGACCATATCCCAGGGGTGGGCAATTAGGTTGTCCCTGTACCAGATTATTTTGAGTGGGAACAAGAGCTTTGGATGATGAAGGAGCACCTGGATTATAACCTTGATATGGTCTGGCTTGTGCAAACTGACCCTATCCTTGATTATAATTTTGAAAAGGGGGTCTGTTCATTTGTCCAAACTGTTGGTATCCTTGATTCGACTGATAGTTTTAATCCTATTGCCTCTTGAGATCCACCAATTCATTGGTTAAACTTTGTAACAAGCTCTTAACTTCATGGAGGTCATTGGGTGAGGTAGCAGTCGACTTTTCTATGCCAGACAAAAGAGCTAAGGTGGGTGCAACAGTCTGAACTGGAGGTGGTAATTCAGGAAAGAGAGACATATGAGGTCTAAGGGCTATCTTTCCTGCTTGTACAAGGCAATTTTCAGCAACTATGGCTATTTCATAGGCAATATGTAACACTTGCCTTCCCATGGACTGTATCATGACAGCAATGTCATTGTTCAAAGCCTTTAAGTAGTAGAGGAAGGCATAGATTGGAGTCAACCTCACTAAAATGGGGATTCTATCCCAAGTCTTTTGGAACCTGGTATTAAAATCTTGCATAAACTCTTGTGGAGCTCTTTTCATAGTGTTCAATTGCTCAGCAAAAGAGAGATGATCACTCTTCTCCTCGAATCTATTTGTCAAGAGGGTGCCTAATTCATTCCATGAGCTGACTGAGTTCATAGGCAAGGTCTCATACCAATCTAGAACTTTTCCTTTAAAAGACAATGCCAGTAACCTGATGGCTATGTTCTCTCTAGTGACATTATGAATGTTACAGAGGTTGGCTATATTCCTGATATGCTAATAGCGCTAATAGGCCCCTCTCCATTAAAAAGAGGAACACTCTTAAGGGTTGTCCCTGGAATTGGGTCATAATGCAGAAGGTTTAAAGGGCTCTGACCATGGAAGGCTACAAAAGGTAAAGCCATGGCGATGACAGGGTTCAACCTGGGCCTTCTTATGTAAGTATATTTTATGGCAGGTCTGAGAAATTGGTTTGTTGTATAGGGATGAGTCCTTGAAAACCTTAGCCGCTTTGCTGAGTTTAAGGGCAGCTCAATGAATTCGAAAGGGACACCCTTGGCAGAATATCTTATGGTGACCTTAGGCATGGGATGTCAGGTTGATCTCTGACTAGAGACTGATGTGCTTGAAAATGGAGTCACCAGATGCTGGGTTAGTGGTTCATTCTTGTAGTAATAGGACCAACACCAATCTTGGAACTTCTCTAAGCATTAAAAAATGGTCCCACTAGGCATGCCAAAAATTGTTGATGCTGTGGATTGCACCCTTGAAAGAAGGCTCAGCTTCTCTCTTCCACGCAACACAATGGAGACTTTCCTCTTACTGTGGGCTTGACGAAATTGAGGAAAGATTCTCTAGATAAGGGCTAACTTCCTTTGATGCGTCCTTTGGGGTCTTTAACTACAACTATTAATAATAGGGGGGTGAAAAGGGAGAAGGATATGACAAAAGCAGAACCTATCTAAAATGGTGATGCACCAAATGATTTTTATCTACTTAGCTATATCAACACTTCAGACCAAAAGGACGAATAGACACTTCATCTGAACAGAAAACTAGACTATAGGGCAGTTTAACAGGGGACATAATGAAGATACAAAGAAAAAAAACTTACCACAAGCACTGTAGAAGCACACTGTCAGATAACTGCTCTTCTGTCTCTATGCTCCAACTTGGGTACTTCTTGTTAACCTGCAGAAATGGTCTTGGCTATACTATATATGTTGGTGTCAACCTATGAAATCATCAAGCTGAAATGACTGAACACAGAGTTGATACATAGACATATTCAGAAGTATAACCAATCAGATAGAGGTAAAACATGTTCTATTGATTCAAAGGTAAAATTTGGCAGGGCTTTGCCTTACACAAGTGAGATACATTTCTCAGCTGAGAGGTTACAATATATAACATTAAGAGAAAGACTTTTTGGTGCCTCCAAGAACAAGTGGCCCATGCTGCATTAAACACCTTGGGAAGAAGAATCCGCTCATGCTGCTGTCATCATTCCATAAATGGCTTGAAATAACCATGTTGTAGATGTCACAGATCTTGACTTTGTGTTTAAGCTGTATTAAATGTTCCTACAAAAAGCATGGGTCACCTTCTTGTTTGAAAGACAAGGCCACCTTTTTATGAAACTTATGCGGTTGTCTGCTTATCAATGCTAAACGAAGAAAAATGGGCCACGCTATTGAAAGCTTGTGCTCCTCTTGATGACCACTTGGTGGGGACTATTTCATCCATAGCAATAACTTCCCCTACCGATGTTTCTCATGCCACCTGGACTATTTTATTCATTTTTGCGCTTGGCTTTTGTCTTTTCCTGGCTCTTCGGCCCTCGAGGCTATCTTTCATCTTTTCCTGGCTCTTCGAGCTCCTTTCTTGGTGGGTCACTGAGTTTCCTTTTGGCCATAAGCCTTTGAATTCCTTCAGACCTACGCTCATAAGTTATTTTGGTCACTTATCATGAGTTCTTTTGGGCGCTTGTCCGAAGGAATTGGTTCTTTCGCTTCTCTTCATCAGCTGACACATCCCATCAAAATTGATGTCTACAGGCCTGTCACTATTTGAAAACCAACGACTATTTCATCACCATCAAATTGACATCCGCAAGCCTATCACCATTTGAAAACCAATGACTATTTTACTATGTTAAAGTTGACGTGCTCGGTCCTATCATCACTTTGGTAATTCCTTCGGCCTTTTGCAAAATGAACCCTCTCGAAGGGAAGGTGATCTTTTAGAAAAGAAGAGAGGGTCCCTTTTTCGCAGCCGAGAGCCTCCCGCAAGGGCACTTGCCCTTCGAGCTCTTTTATCTTCCCAATTCCTTTGGACATTTTGTCCAAAAAAAATCTTGCCTTCAAAGTCTCGGCCTTTTCTTAATAAATTCCTTCAGACAAAAGTCTAAAGGAAATCCTTCGGGCATTTGTCTGAAGGAATTTTCCTTGGTTTCTTCCTTAGATTTTCTTTAGACAAAAGTCCGAAGAAATCCTTTGTCTTTTGCCTTGTCATTTTTCTGAAGGAAAACTCCCCTTCAAGCCTTTTTCCTTGTTCTCTTTCAAATGTGTTCTCTGCCCTCTGCAAGGGCACTTTGGGTTCAAAATGTCTTTCAGAGCTTGCTTGAACGACCCCATTTGCAACCTCTTGACCTTCAGAGCTTTTGTATAAGACTTGCATTCCTTTGAAAACTGGTCCATTCCTTTGCCAAAAGGCTTGTCCAAGGTAATTGCTCAAAACGAAATAAGCCCCAGATCAAACTGAAAACCTACAGGACTTAGATCACTTGACTCTTCATAAGAACAAGGCTATTTCAAAAGGAAATGGCACAATTGCAGTAAGGTGAATACATCAAAAATTGATGGCATCAGGACAATAGGGAAAGAAGGGAGACCGATTTTTGGCCTGCAAGACCAAAATGGTCAACAATTGCCATGGCCTTCCCAACAACACATGGCATGCATCTATTGGAATGACATCATACCATATTTCATCTTTATAAGTTTTTCCCATATAAAACTTAATTAAACACCTTTTTATCTATTGTAGCTTCATTCCTTTTCTTAAACCATGAAATCTGATAAGAATAATGATGTTTTTCATATTGCAAACCTAGTTTATCTACCATTTCTTTACAAACCATATTTTCACAACTACCACCATCTTTAATTACTTTGCATATTTTACCTCATGAAGTGAACATTGCTCAAAAAATGTTTGTTTGCAACCATGCATCACCACCTTAATTAGTCTACACCTATTATTTCCTTGGAGCAATTAATTTTCTCCTCGTTATAAGATTTTATACAATGTCTACTGCTGCAACTTTTGTACTTTGCTCGTCTGTTTCAGCCTCTACTAAATTCAATATTGGGCGGTCCTCTTGCCTCTTTTCTTATTCATGATAGTGTGGACACTCAAATGCCTTGTTCCCTTCTCCACATTTTTAACAAACATAAGACATGCATTGATTTTAAAACCATCCTTTAACACCAATATAGCCTCATCTTCTCTGAAATTTTCTTCCTCTTTGTTTGTATTGAAACTCTTGTCTATTATCTTCTTTTTTTTCTACGTCACGGGGAGACCCTCCTCTAGTGGAATTAAATCCATCTTGTACTCTTATTGGAGGTGATTATCCTCTTCTTGGCCTAGTTGATCTTCTGAAAGTATGTGTATTTTTTTTTTGTCTTCAAAGCTAATTGATAAGCCTTCTCCATGCAAAGTATTATATGCATGCTCAATTCCTCTTGAATAAAAAATTTCAAACCATTTACATACCTTGCAACCATCTTTTATTTTGTTTTGTCATGCTCCACTTGTATGGAAAACTTGTAAAAATCATTTGTATAATATTGTATATTGTGATCCTTTTGCCTTAAAATTTGGAATCTTTTGTATAGGGTTTGTACATAATCTACATGAAGAAATTTCTCACTCAGTTTCTTCTCCATCTTGCTCCACATGTTGATCTTCTCTTTACCCTTTCTTTGTATCTATTTTTGTAGGTGATCCCACCCAATCATTGCATGACCCTTCAATTTTTTCCATGCATACTTTACATTCTTATCTTCTCATAGAGTTTTCCATTCAAAAAAATTATTCATACTATTTAGTCAATCTATCAACTCCTCAGGTTTTAAATTGCCTCCATAATCTGGAATGTTAACTTTTATTCATTTGTTCCTTCCCTCTAAATCCATAACCATCCTTTTTTCCATTGATGGTGGTTGTTCTCATTCCACTTCTTTCAGAATTTCATCTTCATGATTTAATTTTTCCTCTGTTTCATCTTCCGCTAGCCGTCGTCTTTGACTTGTGACAATTACAATTAATTGTTCTACTTACATGTACATCTCTGCATAGTCTTGCTCATCTGAGCAATTCCTCCTCTTCCTCTCACCATCTCTTACACCTGTTATTCAACCACATAATACTCTCTAAAAATATATAATTTTAAAAATCCAATACAAATTCTTAAAGATACTACCTCCAAGATTCAAACTTGCTCTAATACCAAATGATGAAAACACAAATTAGCTAAGCAAAAATATCACTAGGCATAAACATAGATTTTTCTTGAAAGTAACCTTCTTTGTTGATTCTCATTGAATGAATAAAATATTACATAATAGTCTTTAAATAAATCTCAACTCTAAATTGGAGTTGACATGCAAAATTAAAAATTCTAAAAAAATGAAAAACTACAGAGTTAACTAGTCCTGCTATAAATAGATAATTATTTTTTGCAACAGTTTTGGCATGCAAGCTCGGATTGGCTTAAAATTTTAAACATATCATTTAAATATAAAATCCATGATGTTGGGTGAGTTTCAACTCAATTTGACATTTAGTTACAAAATTTATCCGATTTATGCTATTTTTAGCATGACTTAAAATACTAGAATGCAATTTGGACCTATAGATGATCTTGTATGGATCTCCAAACATATTGGAACAACCCCTAAATAGTGTAGTGGTTTATATATGCATGCATATTTCGTTTATCTTCATTTTGGCACGAACGAGAGCTCAATCGGATTAACGAGTCAAAAGTTATGGCCTCCGAAAGTTCGCTCATCACATCATTTAATATACAAGAAAACATGGGAAGAACACTTTCATTATGTGAATCAAGGTTTGGAAATTATTGAAAAACATCATATTTATTCTAAGCCTTCCAAATTATTTTTTGAAGTCATGGAGGTCAAGTATTTAGGCCACATTGTTTCACATGACAGTGCCAAGGTAGATCAACACAAGATCAAGGCTATGGTAGATTGGAAAGTGACTAAAACCCTCAAAAACATCTGAGGATTCTTGGGGTTCACAAGTTACTATTGTCGTTTTGTAAAAAATATGGCAACATGGTATCACTACTCAAAACTGTATTGAAAAAGGACTCATTTCATTGGAATGAGGTAGCCACCCAAAATTTTGAGACGTTGCAGGAGACCATGTGCACGACCCTAGTTCTAACTACTCTATATTTCTCTAAAATCTTCATTATGGAATGTGATGCTTCAATTTATGGCATGAAGCATTACTCATGCCATAAGGATGGCCCATTGCATTTTAAAGTCACCAACTCAAGATAAGAATTTTCTAAATCTTATTTATGAGAATGAAATGATGGTCACCCTTCATGAATAAAAACAATGGTGACCATATTGATGTAAAGACACTTTAAAGTGAAGACAAATCATGATAGCCTAAAATACTTCTTGGAACTGAGGTTTTTTATCAAAATAATAAAAAATAGGTTAGTTGGGATATAACTTTGATATTGTATACAAGAAATGAAAGGAGAATGTTGTAGTTAATGCATTATCTAGATGAATGAGTCTGTAGAGGTATTATTGTGCACCATGTCTATAATGTAGGTCGACTAGTTGGGTGAAACAAGATCAGAGTGGCAGAGTGATGTCATTACAAAGGATCTTATTCAAAAGTTCCAACAAGAACTAAGAGTGTCTGATAAATTTGTGTGGAAAGGGGATGCTCTATAGCATAAAAATGTGTTGCACCTCTGCAAAACTTCAACCCTTAACCATAAGATGCTTATGAAACTTCATGTTTTTTCAATAGGTGGGCACTTAGACTTATTAAAACTCATCATAGAGTCAAGAATATTATCTTTTTGGAAGGGCTAAAAGGGGAATTCCAAAAAAATGTGGTATAATGTATGGTGTGCCATCAAAACAAAGGGGAGAAAATTCATACTCCATTCTTTTTTTGCCTCTATCTATTCCTAGCTAGAGGTGGGAGGAGGTTTCCATGGATTTCATAATGTTTGCTAAAATCTAAAGGGAATAAATTCATCATGGTTGTTGTGGATAGACTCACTAAATATGATCATCTTTTAGCATCATCACATCTGTTTGTAGCAATTACAGTATCAACAACATTTATGGATATAGTGCAAAAGCTACATGGGACCCCAAAGATATAGTAAGTGATCATGATTCTATCTTTACCAGTAACTTTTGGACTAAGTTATTCTCATGCTTTGGTACCCATATGACTCTTAGCTCATCTTATCATTTCCAATCCAATGGAAAAATTGAGGTGGTCAACAAATGCTTGGAGGGTTATCTTCATTTTTTTTCTTCGGAAAATAATGAAAGATGGGTTCAATGGTTGACACTAGCAAAATGATGTTATAACACTTCTTTCCATACCTCATCCAAAATGTCTCTATTTTTTGCATTGTATGGGTACTATCCAACATCCATTACTTCATATTTAAGGGTCCATCCAAATGTTCAAGCAATCAAAGAACACATTCAACACCAACATGAGGTAATCTTGGGTCTTAGAAAGAACTTGAAAATGGCACAAAATCGCATGAAGCAACAAGCTAACCAACATCGCAATGAAATACATTTTGAAGTCGAAGATTAGGTTTTTGTGAATTTACAACCATATAAGAAAATGTTTTTGAAACAACAAAAGAAGGATAACAAGCTTTCACCTAAGTATTAAATCCATTATCAAGTCTTGTAGAAGATTGGCAATGTAGCATACAAACTAGAGTAACCTCACTTAACAAAAATATATTTGGTGTTCCATGTTTCCTGCTTGAATAAGGTCATTGGACAAAGAGTTTTATACTAAAAAAAGTTATCAGAGCTTGATGAGGAGGGAAGAATCATTCTGGACCTTGAGGAAATAATTTAGAGACACATTAAGAGGTAGTGAACAAGGGTGATTACATAGTATGTATTAAAGTGGAAGAATCTAGCCAGTGAAGATGCGACATGGAAGGATGAAACATTCTTATAGAAGTATCCAATGATCATCAAGATTGAGGACAACATTGTTTTGAAGAGGAGGGGCATCCTATGCCTTTAGCCTATAACATGTATTGAGATATATGTGGTTGACTTGTGGCTATCATAACCTTTAATTAAGTCATATGATCATTTCTTTATCTTCATATTAGTAGTAAGGTCAGTGTAGGGTGTTTCCATAGCATAATTAGGGTGTATTTGATCATCATATTGTGAATTATGTTCTTATTGTAAGGTAGTGGAGGTTTCCTCGTCGAAGTGGCTCATCATTTATTTGTATAATCTGTTCTATTTTAATCATATTGTGATAAATTGTTTTGATTCTACTTCATTAGTGAAGGAATTTCATTACAAGATTAATATTAAATATTGCACCAACAAAGAGCAATCATTAGAGCATTATCATTGTTGAGCTAAGATTCTATTTTATAGGACTTTTGGCACACAATATGAGGAGTATCTCTACAATTTCTATTTTGAAGTCATTTCTTTCATGCAATTTACTATTTTTGACATCGCAGTTTCCGTCATTAGTGATATGACAAACAAACATCTAGTTTGTCCACACTAGTCACTAACCTTAACATAAGATCCATAAACTTTATTTTCCTCAACATTATGTGTCAAGTAGAATTAGATATCACATGTTGCAATGCTGCAGATTCAGGGCACAAAAGTGGAGATCATATTATAGTAGTGCAAGATTAAGATAAGAGCCTTCCATTCCCTAAGATTCGACATGATTTTTCCATATTGAAAATGGCCTACATGATTAGGCATTATATATTGTATTGTACATGTATTATGGGTGCTCACTTAAATGTAAATTCATTTATGTATATACAGTTTCCTTCTGAACATGAAATCATCAAAGGCAAAGAGGAAAATATAAAGTTTTCTTCTTTTGGATTTTTTACGAAAGCTAGTTTTTCTTTTCTTTTCTTTTTTTTCAAATATATATGCTTATGATACCATCCAAACATTCTTCAAATACACTAAACAAAACATGTTAGCCACATGACTTGTAAATTCTTTGAACATTATGAATTGGATCTCTCACATGATCTATACAAGTTTTTGCACAACTTAAAACCCTATTATAAACCTTTGTTTTGAACCCTGATGAAAGTTTTGAGAAGCTTTGTGTAGTTGTGGTTGAGGCTTGTAAACACATTTTAGTTAGGCCACATGGAATTTGGTCTTCACTAGCATTTGTTAGGCATGGAACTAATTAAAGATGTCTCCAATTCATATCTTGTCATGTGGAATGCAAGATTTAATAACATTTAATGGGTTTGTAGCATATGAAGAAAGTATTCAATTTGGTTATGTTATGATATAATTGCAATGTTCTTCTTACTCCTATTGACGTCTTCCATCACATTTCCCAAAAAATCATGGTTATCATCCTTTGGAGTTTCTCCAATTTATGACACATAGCGACCACATATACTTTTTTTTTTGCTTTTCAATGGACCTTAACTACATATGTTGTGCTTTCTTTTTTCTTTTGATAGATACGGGGTTATTTAAGGCCCCCAACCATAAAAAAGAAAATTACAAGAACCAACCATAAAAGGCCTGAAACAAAGACTAGCCATAAGGCATAAAGCCATAAACAGAGAATTGAGGAGCAAAAAGATAGAAATCCTACCTACTACCCAAAAACCAACAACCAACATCAACTTGTGGGATAATAGTCTAATAGATTAGCTATTTTGCCTTCTTTACTTTTTTCTTTTTAACTTCCTGCCACATTTCTTATTCAGCATTCACCATAACTAATTGTTTATCTGAGCTATGTGTTTCCGAAGTTCTATTTTCATGCAAGTCCTTGTCTAAATCTGAGCTTTCAGACACATGTCCTCTTTTCAATCCTTCAGCTCGTTGCTTCAAAAGGGAGGTTTGAACAATTTCTGTCATCTCTTCCATGTGCATTTTTTCATTCGCTGAAACAACTTTTTCTCCTCTCTTATTATCTCTCAATTCTGTGTCAACTTGTATTTATGGATTCTCAAAAACATCTTCTGCCACTAGTGACGGATCTTGCACATTCCATTTGTTTGTTTTGGACTTTTCGCCCTTCTTTTTCATTGTTTGTGAATGCCCTTGAGGATAGAATGCATAAAGATGACCTGGTAATTTGCAATTGTGGCATCTAAAAGCAGTATTCTCATAGTCAAGAATTTGAGTATGTTGAGTTTAACCATACTTTTAAATGATTTTATCAAGAACCCCTTTGCTTAAATCTAGCTCAACACAAAAACAAGAATAAGTGCATAAACTTGTATTCCCCTGCTCACTATCATTTTTCAAGAATGTCCCCAAAGCATTAGTTGTATCTTTGTAAGCATGCCAAAAATGCAAAGGCAAATTAGGTAGACGAACCCAAACTAGCATCTTAGTGACTAAGAGAGTGAGAGGGTTAAAATCCAGAAACCAGGGCATGATGAACAAGCCCGCAATGCCCCAAAACCAAGGGCCTTTCGAGAAGCATTTCTGGTAATCTTGTTGTTCACAGAGATGGACAACAAAAAAACCCTTAGAACTTAGAGAAATTTCGCACTGGTTCGTCCATGTCTCATGACCCCATTTATATAAAGCTGACGTAGACGACCAAATACCATAAAATCTGCAAATGACTGCATCTCTCACTAGATTATTAAAATAAACATCCACCTCTTCATTTAAGATCTCCATAGAAGGGACCTCCTTCACTTGATCAACAATGTAGACTTGAGGAGGGAGAGAGATTTTCGCCGAATGTGGGATGGGGGCAACATTTCTGACTGCCGCATATGGAAAAGTTGTTTTGACTACCTCCTTGAAAGAGGATGGTTTCATGGAAGAATCATGTTTTGGTCCGACATCAGCCCCCCCTCAACCATGAGGCCATGACAATGGTGGAGTCCCTGCAAATTTGATAACGAGATAAAGAAGAAAAGTCTTGGAGCTCTTTTCCCTTGTAAACCAGACTTTGCACAGTCTTGGGAATCCCAATCAATTGCTCTAATTGCCCTTTTAAATCCAAACCCAAATCAGAAACGTTTGCCCAAAGACAGAGTATTTCTTGATAGAGATTTTATCATAAGCTGGAAACTATTCCTCTCTGCAACATCAGCATCTGGAAGAGCCAGTTGTGAGTTCTAGTGCATAATGTCCAACATAAAGCGTGTGTTCTCTGCGACATGGTGGGCAGCTAGTGAGGAAGGTGCAATGTTGGGATTCTTTGTCTATGGACTCCTTCCATCGCCGACCTCACCCATAGGTGCCTCCATCGATCCATAAGGAATGCACTTCAAATCGTTGGAAACCCTAACGGAGCCCACAAAGTTCATTGTTAGTCTAAAATCCATCTCAAAGCGTTTCAATCATGTCACCAAGCCAGTCATCGCTTAGCCATTTGCCGTCACCCCACTTTGTTGTGTATTCGTGCCTTCTACTTGAAACACCATTGCCTTGTCCTGTAGATCCAAGTTGTCATCGCTATGCACAAACCCTAAATCCATCGCGTCGTAAACCCCAAGGCATCTTATCTTATGTTGTGCTTTCTTTTATTGACCATAGACTAATTAGTTTCAAGAGGATTGGCCAAGGACTATTTAGCTCTCTTCGGATCACCTTCCGACCCTCCTCTCACAAGTATAAATTAATAAACTTTATCATGCCAAATGTTTAATACTATATGCTTATAAGTACAATGCAATATAAATTGTGATTTTATTTTTACATATACAAATTCTATTCTCTTCTCTCTTAACATCAATCTATAAACTTCATTATACAAGTTTTTCAAGCACCATTATGCATGCCAAGTGCAATATACCAAAAATTGTAATTCTACTCCTGCATATATAACTTTTAATAACTTATTTCTAAACTAAAAAAATGAATTGATATAAATAAATAAAATTAAAAATAGATTGTGAGTCCACAAACATATTAGCTCTCCCAAAGAGTAAAGGATGTGAAGCAACATTTCAAATCTCTACCATAAATGAAACAAAATTCACATGAACGTATATAAACTTGCATTCATAATCTGGTTTGTATAATCTAAAACCCAATTGGCAGACCCGACATAGACACAAGATTATACAACTAAGCTTGAGGTAAGGACCATACAAAATGATGCTCTCCCCAACATCTCCAAATATTGGATAGATTGCAAACCCTTCTCTCACATTTCCTGTTGGCATAGCATCTCTCCATTTCCTTCGAATATTCCTCTCCTTTTTTCTTTTTCCCATTCTGCACTTCCTCCTCCAACTTTTTATTCCAGATATGCGCAAGTTTCCTGAAAAAAGCTAAATGTCACGACACCTCCATCATATCATCAAATAGGGCTCTAGGCCTTTAAAAAATACCCCGTCCGTACATATAGGCAGCAATGCATTTTGCATACTATACATCTGATTTTATGAAATCAACAGCATGGTCTAGATCACCAGACACTCAAGATAAAAACCTCTTATAAACTTGAAATAAAACCTGGTTCCTTCTTTACCACTGCAGGTCTGACATGGTGCACCATGTTATAGTGCAAGCCTATGTTTACAGATTGCATCGCTTAGCATCACTAATAATCTCCACAAGAACACTGATTGTTTGAAATGATGAAACCAGTTTGCATCTCTCACAATGATTTGTCTTACAACAATCTTGGAAATAAACTTGGTTGCAGTGTGGCTATCAACACACCCTCCAATTGATGACTCTAATAGTTGTTCCAGAGGTCATATTTTACAAACTAAATGCAATTGCCCAATGTTGGCAAAGTAGTTATTCTTTTTCTTCCTCCTCTACGGCATTCAGTACATGTCTTGAATCTGGAAAATACCCTGCCACCTTCATCTCCCAAGACAATTTCTCCAAGTTTGCATAGATTTCGTATGTCTCTGGATATTACTTGTCTCCAACACAAAAAGTATGTAGTATTTTATGGCCTTCAATCCAACTACATCCAGGTATTTTTTTAATTCCTCTATCTTTCATCAATCTCCTTACCATTTGAACCTCACCCCACCTGCCCACTTCTGCATAGATGTTTGATAGAAGAACATATGTTGCAGAATTTTTAGGATCCAGCTCAAAAAGAAGAGTTGCGGTAAATACTCCTAACACTATATTCTTATGTGCTCTACAAGCACCAAGCAAATGTGTCCACACAACCACCACAGGTTTAATCGGCATTTTGATGATAATGTTTAGAGTTTCCTCAAGATAGCCAGCACGGCCTAGAAGGTCAACCATACACATATAATGATTAATTGTAGGGATTACGCAAAATGAGCCACTCATGCCAGTAAAGTATTTACAGCCCTCATCCACTAAACCTGCATTGCCACATGCTAATAAAACACAAGCGAGGCTTACATGGTCAGGGTATGTTCCAGAGTGCTTCATTAATTCAAAGGGCTTGAGAGCATCCTTGCAAAAGCCATTTTGTGCATATCCTGCCATCATAGCATTCCATGAGATCACATTTCTTTGAGGCATTTTGTTAAACAGTTCACGTGCCCTGTGTATGCTTCCACATTTTGCATACATGTCTACCAGGGCACTTGCAACTATAACATCTGAAACTTTCTATTATGCTTTGATGGATGTCCATGCCCTGTTCTAAAGATCCCATTTTGGCACAGGCTAGGAGGATGCTAGCAAAGGTTGTGGAGTCTGGCTTTACATCTGCCAATTGCATTTGCTTAAAAGTTTCCAAGGCCTTTGTAACAAACCCATTTTGTGTATATCCTGCAATCATTGCAGTCCATGAGACCACATTTTTGTGAGACATTTTGTTAAAAAGCTCACGTGCCTTGTTTATGCTTCCACATTTTGCATACATATCTACCAGGGCATTTGCAACCATAACATCTGAAAATAATCCCTTCTCCAGTATGTTTTGATGGATGTTCATACCCTGTTCTAAAGATCCCACTTTGGCACAGGCTGCAAGGATGCTAGCAAAGGTTGTGGAGTCTGGGTGGACACCTGCCAATTGCATTTGCTTAAAAGTTACCAAAGCCTTTTCAACAAACCCATTTTGTACATATCCTGCAATCATTGAAGTCCACGAGACCACATTTTTTGAGGCATTTCTTTGAAAAGCCTTAGAGCCTCATCAAGAACACCATTTGTGCATATCCTGCAATCATGGCATTCCATGAGACTACATTTTTCTGAGGCATTTTGTCAAACACTTCACGTGCATTGTGTATGCTTCCACATTTTGCATACATATCTACCAGGGCATTTGCAACAACAACATCTGACAAAAAACCCCTTTCCATTATGCTTTGGTGGATGTCGATATCCTCTCCCAAAGCTCTTATTTTAGCACAGGTTGCAAGTATGCTGGCAAAGGTGAACCGATCAGGTCGGGCACCTGTTTCTTGCAATTGGTGAAATAGTGTCACTTCCTCGTGAGGAAATCCATGTCTTCTTTAAGCTGCAATTATGACATTCCATGAGAATATGTCTCATTCAGTCATTTTGTCAAACACTTGGCGGGCATCCACTAAACTTCCGCACTTGTCATACGTGTTGATAAGGTTATTCTGGAAAATTTTACTTGTTGCAAACTGAAATTCCGTGTGATTGATGTGGGAGTGGATTTCCTTAGCATGCGAAAGGGTTTTGCTGGAAATGCAGGTCCGCAATAGTAGAAAATATGTAAAAGAGTGAAGAGGGGGATTGTGTGTAGTAAGCAGAATGTGTAGTGCCTGTTTCAACCGACCTGGTCTACATAATGCTCTGAGATTCAGATGTCCAGTGAATGGCATTGACATTGTATGATTACCATTGAGGCGTTGAAAATGTACATTGTTATTCAATCTATTTCTACCAAAATGACAATGAAATGAAACACTGTTTTCTACCACAGTGACAATGAAACAGTGTCACCGTTTTTGAACTCAAAAATGATTATATGGCCATTTTTTAAAATTCAAGCACAGCGCGGAAGTGGTAGTGGAATGGGTTTTTAACGGAGATGCATGTAAGGTAGAGGAGGACAATGAATCACCTGATTTGTCTTCTGAGTTGTGGCACACCATTGTCCAATGTTCATTGTCTTGGCCTAAGTGATGGTCTTCTGGAGTGTGGGATTCCTTCTTGGTATTAAGGTCTGTCGTATTTATTCTGTTAAATTATCTGGATTTTAGCGTTAAGGTATTTATTCTGTCAAATTCTTTTCGGATTTGAAATTGGTTTCCTCCTCTCCTCCTTTTTGTGTTAGTGTCATTTTTTTTTCTAATTTATAATATAGAGGTTAAATTTGAGTGCCATATAACTATATTTATATTATTTAGTTGTAAAATATAATTTTTTTGGTGAGTAAATTGTATCAAAATATTGACCACATTTCTTAAGATAGATTCCATATCAAAACAACCTAGCTTTGATGAATGAAATGGTTTTCCAATTTACATGGAAATATTTTATTCTTCGAGTTAATGAGAACATCTTCCAAACATGACAATCACCTTATGAAATTCCTATTTCACATGAACACTCCCCAACCACCACCAAGATCGTGTTGTAATGCAAATAAATATCAATCCAACTCAACAAAACTAATGAAACTCTCTCTCTTAAGTTTTCCATCCAAGTTATGATTCCTAATGAAATCATATTCTGAGTTTGATGGTCCTCCACTATGTATCAACATAAAAATAGGCAATGTGTCGAGTGAGTCCTCATCGGTAAAGGCTCTAGCATGTGTTTTTGCTTAGATGTCATAAAGCCCATTAGATATTCAACCAATCATCTAAAATCTATCGTATCACTAGTCAAGGTTGTGTTGTTTTCAATGGGATACACTTAGCTCCCCGTCACATTACCTCCTAGAATCATAAGAGTGAAAGTCAGAGTCTTCAGCGTTCCACTCTCTTATGACATTTTGCTTGGCCAAACTCATTGAATGAGCTTCATAGTTTATTTTGCGTGTTGATGTATCAAATTTCCCGACTTAGGATCCACCTAAAAGGTCCAAGGCGACATTAACACTTGGAACTTTGAACAATTCCAAGAAAACAAAGTCTATAAACTCCCCACCTTAGAAGAGTTACCTTGTGTACCTTTTGTAGAATATTAAATATTAAACTACCCCATTGACTCCCTTAGAGGCTATAGTGATCCCAAGATAGTTGAGAGAAATCCACCTAACCTACTAGATTTTGAAAATGATGAACTTGATGAGATCAATCTTGAGACAAAACTACCTACTTGCCTCAAAAAAAAATTGACCAATTTCCTCCCAATTTAAGGCATAAATCTCGTAAGAAAAAACTGAAAAAAATATTCAAACTAAATCTACCAAAGATACTTCTCAATCTACTGACATAGTGGTTGCAGTACTCAACATTGATCTCACTACTCCCAATTACAAAGGCAAATACACAAAATATGACCCATAATTTTTTGGTTACACTCAAGCTAAGCATATATAGATTTTATGATACAAAAACTCACTTAAGAAAGCCATCAACAAACAAACTTCAACCAAAGTGTTAACATGATTAATCTTTCCTCTTTATTTGTTGAAAAAGACGGTGAGCTATTATCTAACATGAGTACCCTTAGTGATATACCCTTCTAAGATTCTTAACACCACATTGGTTCCTTACATCAGTGACCATATATGGAATCCATCACCTCTAACATCACTTCGCCCAAGGAGCCCCTCCATTTCCACACTTCCTCAAGATGAGGTGCATTTTACTCTAACTATTCACTATTTTTCCAATAGCACAATGTTCTTCGTCATTCAATTGATAATTGTTATGCCTATTAGAGACATGTGAAGTGTTTAACTTTCAAATAGTGCATTCCAAAGGCGAAGAGAGGGTGAGCTTATCATTGTTAGCCAAAGGAATGGTATTATGAGTTTTAAGACATTGCTTGGCATTAGCAAAGTTGCCTAAGTTATCTTTAAGAAAGTCATGATATTGAAAATATTGAGCAAGGGAATTTACTATGCCTTTTAGTTTGACTATAGAGTGAGGCTAGAGTTGATTATACCATTACAATTCATCCCCGGTTAAGGTTATGGCTAATAGCCTAGTAGTTGCACATGTATTTATCTTAAGCCAATTTTTGTAGATATTTCAAAAATATTTAATGTGTAAATTGGGATTGATGGACCCACCATATGAAATGGTTGAAACTATTCCTTCAATGTCTATGGTTGTTGCAATGTAGGGAGATAAGGGTTCGTTTTGTTTTGAATAGTTGGTTGTGTGATGAATTTTTCATTAGAATCCATTAGGGGGGAGAGGGGGTATTGATTAGGTGGTCCCCAATGTATTTTTTGTGGTTGGTTTGACATTTGCAAAAGTTGAGTTTGCATTTGCATCACTTGGTTGTTGCTTCATGTTTGCATTTGGGCCATTTGGTCTAAGACTTGTATGAAAAATTGGGAATTTTCATTTGCTTTAGCATTAGTGGTGGTTTGAGTATGACTAGTAGGTTGGGTACTAGATGTGATGTCCTTGATGCGACGGTACGGAATCCCACTAGATGGAAACCCAAGGCTGGGACCCACCCACGATCGATTGGTGGAGTCTTGTAGCCAGGTGTCCACGATGCATCTGCGTAAAGCCTCACGATCCTCCGATGACTGGCTTAAGTGTGAGGAAGTCACAAGTCTGGGATTTTGGCTTGACGGCCAATCCTCCTTAGTATCAGAACTGAGGTCTCAAGGTCGAGACGTGTGGAGCATGGTGAGCTGTGATGTCCCCAATGTGACGGTGCATAATCCCGTTGGATGGAAACCCAAGCCTAGGACCCACACATGATCGATTGGAGTCTGGTAGCCATGTGTCCACGATGCATCTGCGTAAAGCCTCACGGTCCTCTAGTGACTAGCTTAAGTGTGACTCGAAAGAGGAACTCACAAGTCTGGGCTTTTGGCTTGACTGGTTCGCACCACAAACTTCCCACCTACCAAATATTGTCTAAATTTTGCCAATGCATGCATAATGGCGAGCATCTCCTTATCATAGGTGGAGTACAATCTCTCATTGTCCCACAATTTCCCACTCTCGTAGGCAATAGGATGACGATCCTGCATAAGAACTGTGCTAATACCCATACCTGAGGCGTCACACTCTAAAACAAAGGGCTGAGAGAAATTGGGAAGAGCCAAAATTGGACATGTGCTCATAACCTCCTTGAGCCTATCAAATACCATATGTGCCTCATTTGTCCATCTGAATGCCCCCTTCCGTGTAAGATTTGTCAATGGAGCTGCACACTGTGAATACCCTCCAAAAAATCCCTTGTAATAACCACAAAATCCTAGGAATCCTTGCAAGTCTAAAATGTTCCTAGGTGGTGGCCAATCCTGCATAGCTTGTATCTTTTCCTAATGAACCTTAACCCCATTGGCACCAATGAAATGCCCAAGATATAGAATCTCTATAAGTCCAAATTCGCATTTGGACATCTTCGCAAATAGAGATTGCATCTCCATGATGCTAAGTACCTTTTCAAGTTGCATCAAATGCTCCTCCCATGTCCTGTTGTATAACAATATGTCATCGAAGAACACTAGCATGAACTTCCTCAACTACCTATTGAAGAGATGGTTCATGCATGACTGGAATGTAGCAGGGGCATTAGTGAGGCCGAATGGCATCACCAAGAACTCATAGTGCTCGTAATGACATCTAAAGGTTGTCTTATGGATGTTCTCATCACGAACATGAATCTGATGGTATCCTGATCAAAGATCAATCTTCAAAAAATATATGGCTCCATGTAGCTCATCCAATAACTCATCTATGTGTGGAATGGTATACCTATTCTCAATCATTTTCTTGTTGAGTGCACGGTAGTCAATGTACATCCGCATAGTGCCATCTTTCTTCTTCACAATACAATTGAAGAAGCAAAGGGACTAGAGCTAGGACGAATATGTCCCATATCAATGATCTCTCTGATTGCCTTTTCTATCTCATCCTTGAATTTCTTAGGATGACAATAAGGCGTAGTGATCATGGGTTTGGCACCCTTCTCTAACTCAATGACGTGCTCAAATCCTCTATCTAGCGATCTACTTGGAGGAATATCACCAAACATAGGGCCATGCTTATCCAAAACGGCTTGGATATCCACATGATAAGGCTGCTCACTACTCGAAGAAGATTTGGATGAAATAAAACATTGGGTTGCCCAAGCAACATCTCCATATCTAAAAGTAGACTCCATCTTATGTGCTGAAACAACTCTAGGCCCTCCATCTGAAAGAACCCTAAGCACAATTTTTTTCCCATTCACCATAAAATCTAACTCCATCTGTCTGAAATACTGAACATATCTACCAAGGGACTGTAGCCACTAAATGCCCAACGCTGCATCTATCTCACCAAGACCCACTACATAGTAATCATCGGTCAATGTGTAGTCCCCCATCTGGATGCTAAGCTGAGGAATCCTCCTAGTGCAACTCATGGAGAAACCATCTGCAACTCTCACACTAAACCCCTCAAAGTCCTCAACATGTAGCCCATGCTTCGCAACCACACCCTCATCAATGAAGTTGTGCGTAGCACCACTGTCAATCAAGCAAACAACCCATTGCCCCTTAAGTACTCCTTTCAGTTGAAAAGGATGGTACCTAAGGACTCCTGAAAGTGAGGCAATAGTGACATTGGATGAATCCAATGCCCCATCTTCTCCAAGCTCAACCTGTGGCTGCTCCTCATGCACAACATGTCCACTATCACTATCCTCTGAACCTGTATTATGAGTATGCTCATTGTCCACATTTGAAACAACCTTTATAAGATACACCTTGCCTTTACCAAGGCAACGGTGTCTAGGCTCCCAAGGTTCCTTATAAGAGAAGCAAAGCTTCTTCCTCCTCAACTCGTTGCGTGTATCTGGATCCATCTTAGGAGGGGGTACACACTTAGGTTGAGTAGAAGAGCGCTGAAATGGTTTGGAGCTTTGGGATAACTTATTTGGCTGATAAGAATGAGGTGATGTGTCCAAATCCAATACCATCTGAATGGCATCGTGTAGTGTCTTAGGCTTAAGAGAGTTGACCAATCCTCTCATGTCATGTAATCCCTCTATGAAAAGCATCACCACACGCTTCTTAGGCATCTCAGGGACCATCACTGCTATACGCTGGAACTCGTTGATGTAAGAATCAACATGTCCACTCTGGCGAAGCTAAGCCAAATCTCTATAATACAACCGCACATCCTTACAGTTAAATCTAGCAATCAACCTCTCACTGAACTCCCTATAAGACCGTAGAAGATCATGGTTCTAGGTGACCAACCCATGATGCCACCAATCATATGCTACTTCCTCAAGGTGTAAGGTAGCAAACTGAATAGCCTCCTTCTCCTGCATAGGCTTGAGGGTAAGATGTGTGTCGAGCTTATGAATCCAGGCTCTCGCACTAATCTTCCCTCTACCATCAAAGGTGGAAAGAGTCACCTTGTTGGTAGCTTGCTTCAACTCCATGTTTTGTTGTGGCCTAGGCCTCCTATCTTGTCTGGCCCTCACGCTCTCTCTCCACTATGCACAATACTACAGAAGGGGGAATGCATCTCTCCCCTACTGAGGTAAATTCCTCCACTCCTCATTGGCTGCCATAATAGTATCCTGGAATTCCACTTCCTCAAGTGGATCAACAACTGTTGGTGGGTCATCTTGAGGCAAAAAACTAGGCTGCATAAGTCTATCAACTATCTGTGTAGACCTCCTCTCCTGACAAGCAAACCCCAATACGCTACCAAACACTGAATTCCCACTATGGCCTCCATGGCTAGATGCAACTAAGACTGACCTGTCTCTCCTGTCACGTCTATCCATGCTATCATGTTTATCTCTGTTGTCATGGCACCCTCTTGGTCTACCCAAGGTCATCTTGTCAAAGGTAGTGCCCATCCGATCCATAGACTAAATCAACCGTTGTTGAGTGGCTTCGAGAGTCCTCAAAATCTCTCTATCAGGATCCACCTGTTCATCCTAGGGTGAACTATGACCACCCTTCGATCTATCTCCCATGGCTCTGATCTCTGTCTCTAGACCAGCCTCAAGTTGTTTCTCATCTACGTGTATAATACATGTGTGGACCCCTCCCTCGTGATTGCATCAAATCAAAACCCTGCAAGCTGGCAGGAACATAGCTCTGATACCACTGAAAGAACCAATAACCCATCAAGCCAAAATCTCGGGCTTGTCCCTCCATCAAACCAAATACTTTGGATCACTCTTCTCCTCAATCTCCTCTCTTTCCTAACAAGGATCTCCTCGAGAACTAGATCCAATCTACCCTCCTCATCCAAAGGTGGAAACTCAGGAGATGAGATGACTTGATGTCCCAATGCCTTCTTCAAACAAGACACGTGGAAAACATTGTGTATCTTACTTTCGGAAGGTAACTCCAACTCATAAGCTACTTCTCCAACTCTCCTCAAAACTCCATACAGACCATAAAACCAAGGCTTAAGTTTTTTTGCACCACTCTTCTTGAGCGTACTTTGTCTATATGGCTGTAGGCGCAAAAATACTATGTCCCCTACCTCAAATGATCTCTCAATCATGTGCCTGAATATTATCTTTAAGTACCTTCAAGATATCCTGATTGTTCTGTAAACACTCCCGAGCCTTAGGTGCTCTACTATCATCAAAAGCCAAGCCAATGAAAGATGTCGCATCATACCCATATAATGCTCGGAAGGGAGTCCTACCAATAGACATGTGGTAAGTAGTATTATAACAATACTCACACAAATACAACCATCTCACCCATGCCTTTTGTTGCCCCGAGACATAGTTACGAAGATAACCCTCAATCTATTTGTTCACAATCTATGTTTGTCCATCTATCTGAGGGTGATAACTAGTGCTCGGAGTCAACTCAATACCAACTAATCGGAAAAGCTCCTACCAAAAGGTGCTCATAAACATGTTGTCTCGATCACTAACAATGGTCTTCGAAAGCCCATGCAATCTGAATACCTCACAGAAGAACAAATCAGCCACATGAGGTGCTTTAAACCTGGTTGGAATAACAAAGAAGTGTGCATACTTCATCAATCTATCAACCACCACATAAATGTGATCCTTCCCTTGAGCTATTGGAAGACCCATAATAAAATCCATCGAAATACTCTCCCATTTCTATTTTGGAATTGGCAATGGCTGCAATAACCCTGTGGGAAAAGTATGCTCTAACTTGTTTTACTGACAAGTCATACACTCACAGACATGGTGTAAGACATCCTCTTTGAGACCCTTCCATGAGAATCTCTCTAACTTGTCTATATGTTTTGAAGTACCCTGGATGTCCCGCAAGTGGTGCATTATGAATGGCGTGTAAAATCTTTTCCTTGAGCTTAGATTCAGGAACTAAATAAATTATGCCCAAATCAGATCAGCCATTACCTTATATCAATCATCCTGAATCTTACCATCCATCACCTCACATGCAAAAGTATTTTTGGAATACTCGACTAAAATTTAAGATTTCCAATCAGCTGAAATCTCACTTAGAGAACATAGGGTGGCAATAGATGGATTTCTGGAAAGTGCATCAGTGATGACATTCTTATTACCCTTGACATACTCAATGCCAAAATCATACGCTTGGATCTTGCTGACCCACTTTTGTTGCCTCTCATTAAGCTCTTTTTGCTCCAAGAAGTATTTCAAACTGTTGTGGTTGGTTTGCACCACAAACTTCCGACCTACCAAATACTGCCTGAATTTTTCAAATGCATGCATAATGGCGAGCATCTCCTTATCATAGGTGGAGTACAATCTCTCATTATCCTGCAATTTCCTACTCACGTAGGCAATAGGATGGCGATCCTACATAAGAACCGTGCCAATACCCATACTAAGGCATCACACTCTAAAACAAAGCACTGAGAGAAATCGACAAAAGCCAAAAGCCCAGACTTGTGACTTCCTCTTTCGAGTCACACTTAAGCCAGTCATTAGATGACTGCACGGCTTTACACAGACGCATCGTGGACACGTGGCTACAAAACTTCACCGACCGATCGTGGGTGGGGTCCCAGCCCTGGGTTTCCATCCATTGGGATTCCACACAGTCGCATCAAGGACATCACAACACACCACGCTCTGCACATCTCGACCTCAACTTTGATAACAAGGAGGACTAGCCGTCAAGACAAAACCTGGCCTTATGACTTCCTCTTCCGAGTCACACTTAAGCCAATCATCAGAGGACCATGAGGCTTTACGTAGATGCATCATGAACACGTGGCTACCAGACTCCACTGATTGATCGTGGGTGGGTCCCAGCCCTGGGTTTCCATCCAGCAGGATTCCACACCATTGCATCAGGGATATCACACTAGATATGGCACTTACTATGGTGGTGGAAATTATAGGGATTATAAAAATGGTAAATGTGCGGGAAGTCATGATATTGGTATGGCTTGCCCCAGAGTTAGAGGAAATATTAGTTTCCTTAATGGTAGGAGTGTTAAGAGAAGCATTCGTGAAGAGTTGGATCTCTGCGAGAGTTTTTCACATATGTTGGTGATTTTTGGCTAGAAATTATGAGATTTTAGGAGTAACATTGACATATTCAGTTTGTTATCACTCTTGGTCATTATCCTCTTGATGAGGGACTTTTATTGGTTTAATTGGGATCAAATGTTGACCTTAGAAGGAGGGATTATGGTTTTCTTGGTGTTAGCAGAGGCCATATGAGAGGATCCTCCTACAAAAATTAATAAAAATGCTTGAAATAACAAAAATTAACAGCACTAATTAATAGATTTTGATTAACAAAACATTTAAAAAGATTGAATTGATCGCAGGCCACTTCAAGGGGGCAACCTCCTTTGAGCATGCTCAATACAATAAATTTGTGGATGCCTTATTTGGCCTCAACACTTATTCATATACTAAGTCTAATCTAAGCAACTACTACTTCCCATGAATGTGGGATAAAACATAATGCTCATGGGATGACGTACAAAGCATATGCGTCCATAGCAACTAGTATACTAACAAAATAAAGAGAAGGGATCATACAGGTTCCTAACATCCCCTCCCTCATCGAAAAATCTTTGTCCTCAAAGCTTCAGATGTAGGAATTGATGTTGAATCTGAAAGTGTGGTTCCCATGTTGCATCCTTTGGTTGCATTCCGTGCCACTGAATTAATACCTTTGTGATGGAGCTGGAGCGAAGTTGGAGTGTGCGTCTGACCAAGATTGCCTTTGGCTCAAGAAGGATGGATCCTTCTTTATCAAGTTATGGTAAAATAGTCTGCAGTCTGATGTTTGTGCCAAGAACTTTCTTTAGATAAAAGACATGAAATACTGGATGAACTCAGGAAGAAGGTGGGAACTCCAACTTATAAGCAACCAATCTAATCTTTTGAAGAACCTTATATGGCACATAGAACTTAGGATCCAGCTTATGATGCCCTTTGAGTTTGAGGGAGGATTGCTTGTATGGTTGCAAGCGAAGAAAAACCATATCACCTACTTGAAAGGTGTGCTCAGAATGATGTTGATCAGCCTGTTGTTTCATTTTATTTTGTGCCATATGAAGATTATCTCTTAGGGTGCTAAGGATTTGAACCTGGGTTCAGAGAAGCGTGTCGACCGCTTGAACTAGTGAAGTATTGGGAGTATATGGAAGGAGCACTAGTGGTGCTTAACCATGAACTGCTTCATATGGAGTCATTTTGGTTGAAGTGTGGTAGAAGGTATTATACCACCATTCGGCGAGAGGAAGCCACTTTGCCCACTGATGTTGTTGTTTTGAGGTGAAGCAACAAAGGAAAGTTTCCAAGCATTTGTTGACAATTTTAGTCTAGCCATCCGTTTGTGGATGATACCCAAAACTCATCTTCAATTGGGTCCCAGTGCGTCGAAATAGTTCTGTCCAAAAATGGATGGTGAAGGTTACTTCACGATTTGAGACAATGGAAGAAGGAATGCCATGAAGACTAAAAATTTGGTCCAAGAAAATTTGTGCAACTATAGAGGCAGTATAGGGATGGCTGAGGGCACAAAAATGACTATCTTTGGAGAGACGATCAACCACAACCAAGATCACTATTTTCCCTCCAGATGTAGGGATCTCCTCAAAGAAATCCACAGAAATATTTATCCATATCCTGATAGGGATGGGCAAGGGTTTGAGCAACCTAGGGATGAGTGTTGTTTCACCCTTGTTATGTTTGCAGGTATCACATTCAGCAACCATTTGTTGAATTGCCTTTTTCATTCCTTTCCAAAAGAAGTTCCAACATGCCCACTCATAAGTTTTGAGAAACCCTGAGTGTCCTGTGGATGGAGAAGCATGGAGTTTATAGAATACAGTCTGCTAAAGATTTATGCTCTAGGGAAACACTAAATGACCTTTGTATCGAAGTGAAGAACCATCCCAAAAATAAGGTGGTACTGCAGAGGGGTTAGTAGCCAATTGTTGAATGCTTTGATATAAGGAGTCATTGACATACCCTTGTTGTACAATGTCCAACCAATTCAGAATAGGCATGGAAATAGCTGAAAGGAAGCTTGGTCCACAAATGTGCGAGAGAAAGCATCAGCCACAATATTATCCTTACCCTTCTTGTGAGTGATCTCATAGTCATAACCCATGAGTTTGTTGACCTGTTTCTAATGTGATGGAGCTAAGACTTGTTGTTCCAGGAAATATTTCAAACTTTGATGATCAATTTTGATACAAAAATGATTTCCTAGTAGGTATGTCCGCCACTTTTGTACTGCATGCAAAATGGCCATCATTTCCTTCTCATAAGTAGAGAGTACTAAATTCTTGCCAGAAAGGGCTTTTCTCATGAATGCAATGGGGCATCCTTCTTGGAAGAGAACAACACCAAGGCCATTGTCGTAAGCATCACTCTCAATAGTGAAGGTCTTGACAAAATTTGGCATAGTTAGAACAATTGTAGTCACATATCTTGTTTTAATTCTTCAAATGCACACTCAACAGCTTGAGTCCATGTAAAAGCATCCTTTTTCAACATAGTTGTTAGCGGAGATGCAATCTTCTCGTAATCCTTGAAAAACTTACGATAGTATCCAGTCAGCTCCAAAAAACCATGGAGGCTCTTGAGTGTCTAAGGATGAGGCCAATTTGTCATGGTAGCTATTTTTTCAAGATCCACCCGAACCCCTTGGGTTGAAACAATATGTCTAAGATACTCCACTTCATCCTGGCTAAAAGCACATTTGGATTGTTTTGCACAGAGACGATGATTAGAGAGAAGCTACAGTGGGAGCTCCAAATGTTGGAGATGTTCAGACCATGTTTTACTATAGATGAGGATATCATCAAAGAAGACCAGAATGAATTTCCGTAGGTAGGGCCAGAATATTTTATTCATCAATGTCTGGAATGTTGAAGGAGTATTAGTGAGGCTAGAGGGCATGACTAGAAACTCATAAAGGCCATCATGCATGTGAAAAGTTATCTTCGGGATATCATCCTCATGAAGCCCACATCTGGTGATATCCAGAGCGGAGATATAACTTGGAGAAAAAATGAGCACCATGAAGCTCATCAATAATAGGGATTGAGAACTTATCCTTGATTGTGATGTGATTAATTGCATGGAAGTCAATGTAAAAGCACCATGACCCATCATTTTTTTGGATAAGGAGAATTGGGGAAGAATATGGACTGGTATTGGGGCGAATAATGCCTTGTTTTAGTAAGTCTCTAATGAGCATCTTGATCTTAGTCTTTTGCTAAAATGGGTAGCGATAGGGTCTGATATTGGGAGGAACGCTTCCAAGAAGGAGCTGAATACGGTGGTCCTATGGCCGTGAAGGTGGCAATCCCACTGGTTCAACAAAGACACTTGCATACCTCTGCAAAATGGTTTGGAGATCAGAAGGAGTGGAGACCAATTATGGTTGCATTTAAATGGAATGTAGTTGGGTAATGACGCCATGTGAATTCTTCTTAAAAAGCTTTTCCATGCGATGTGAATTGATGATGCTGAGAGTCCCTCATTGTAAGCCTTTCAATGTGTGTTTTTGCCCATTATCTGAAAACTGCATCCAAAGTTCAGCAAAATCCCATGGGATGGGTCCAAGTGTGCGTAACCATTGGGTTCTCAAAACATCACATCCACCTAAGGGTAAGACAAACATGTCAAAGCGCAAGTTATAATCTCCAATAAAAATACGTACATTGCAACACCTCCCTTTGCAAGGTAATGTGCCCCCATTGGCAATCATCACTTCAAAGTTGGAGCAAGGATGGATAAAACAATCAACCTAGTTGGTGATGTGAGGGTCAATGAAGTTATGAGTGCTACTTGAATCAATGAGTATTGTGAGAGGGAACTTCTTGAAGTAACCCCTGACCCACATGGTTTTTGGGGTAGTGACTCCTGCTAAGGCATGGAGAGAGATCTCTGGGTGGTCTTCCTGAGAAGTAGGTTCCAAAATCGATGGATCTTCATCCAAATCCTTTGCTATATCCTGAGCATTTTCAAAAACTTTAGTGTCGGATGGAGAATCCACATCCAATAGGCAGAGCTTTTACTCGACACATTTATGTCTCTAAGTGAATTTGTCATCACAATTATAACATAGTCCTTTTTCTCTACAAGGTTGCATCTCTGCTTCAGTCAAACGCTTGATAGGAGTGGTTCTGGGGGCTAACATTATTTGAGAGTGTTGTGGAGTTGTATTTTTGAATGGAGTAAAATTGAATTTGAATTGTTGCTGAGCTATGATCTTCTCCTCTACCAACTTAGCCAACCCTAGGGCTTCCATCATTGTGTTGGGCTGGAATATTTGACCTCTGATCGAATTGCACCTTCAGTCCACTGACAAAACAACTCCTGAAGAATTTATCAGACAATCCCTCTGTGATTCACCAATTTTTTAAATTCTATTTGATATTCTCCCACAGTTCCTTCTGGGGAAGTTTAGTGAGTGCTCCAGTGAAGTCATCAAAATCACTAGGGCCAAACCGTTGCAAAATGAGGGTGCAAAAATCAGTCCATATGGGCTCATCATGAGCCTTGGTATACCAACGATACCATTGAAGGGCTTCATATTCCAAGTGAAAGGATGCAAGTGGGACCTTTTCGGCATCAAAAGTATTATGAAGACTAAAATATTGCTCTGCCTGATAGATCCATCCAGTCAGATCTGCACCATTGAATCAAGGGAAATTAAGCTTCGGCCCACAAAAATTGCTAGAAAAAGAAAACCATGTGTCTGAAGAGGAGTTTGTATGTCATCTATTGCTCATGGTGGTATGTTGAACACTGAGGCCGAGAAGTTTTTCATCAAGATCTTTGATGTGGGTCTTGAGGGCAGTAATTTCGTCTTCCGTGTTTTTTGCTCCTGTTCGGGTCACTACCATGCCCAGAATAAGAGATTTTTTTTTTTTTGAGAATGGGTTGGAAAACTAGAGATAAGACATGTTTAGCAAGGGAACTTTTGAATTCGGGCGAAATTGGAAAGTAAAGGGACTTTTACTAATTTTGTTGCATAGTGGGAGAAGAATTGATGAAGGTGAGGGCAATATTAGGAGTGAAAATGACAAAACAGAAATTTTCTTGCCACGATTTTGTCTCTCAGCGACAACTCTTAGTTTTCCTCACAGACGGAAACTACTCAATCAAGAAGGGGTCATTGCCCGTTTTGCTAGCAGGTCCTCTCAGTAGGCCAGCTACTTTGAAGTTCCTGTGGTACTCCTCACAATGAGTTTTAGGGCTTTCACCCAAGCACTTCTCACAATTATGCGGTCAAGGAAACACCGAAATAAATTATGCATCAAAACAAAGTTATTTCTATAAAAAATTATGTAGAAGAACAAAGTGAAGACTTTTTGAAAGGAAAAAAAATGTTGGCCCTAGAAAGCGCTCTGATACCAGATGAGAGGATCCTCCTGTAGTAGTTAATGAAAATGCTCGAAATAACAAAAATTAACAGCACGAATTAACAAAACACTTTAAAAGATTGAATTGATCACAGGCCACTTCGAGGGGGCAACCTCTTTTGAGCATGCTCAATACAATAAATTCGTGAACGTCTTCTTTGACCTCAACACTTACTTATATACTAAGTTTAATCTAAGCAACTACCACTTCTCATGAATGTGGGATAAAACTTAATGCTCACGAGACGACTGACAAAGCATATGCATCCATAGCAACTAGTATACTAACAACATAAAGATAAGGGGTCATATGGGTTCCTAACACCATATTGTAATCTGCAATGTTCTATAGGGATTGTGCTTGAGAGATGGGAGTCCATTGTGTGACCTTAACTTGGGTACCATGGATATATTTCATTGTATCAATGCGAGAATTATTGGAGTGGTCATGTTCACATTGGCTAGTGGTCTAAGGTATTTGCAAACTAGTTTTTGTCTTAGCCATGTTCACACCCACTCACGAAGTTAAGCTTTATTTGGAATTTGTTTTAGTTGTTGGATTGTTTTCTATGTGTGCGCACACAATATTTTATTTTACACCTATTTAGACAATCCATATATATTTGGATTGATCATAAAAACCAAGCGGTTGTTGTGAAACCAACTCATTGCCTATTTATTAGGCACTCCTTGTGCTTCTCTTAAGCATGTAAAAAGATAAGCTATACGGATCGTATGTTCATGAAACAATAATGAGGATACTTTATTGTGCATAATTCTTTGTTTTGTATTTTGTTTGCAATAATGGTTTCATTGTGGTAATGGTGTGCATGAGGGATCGTGTGGTTTATATGAGTGCATATTGCACTCATACAAGAATAACCTTTAGTAATTTTAAAGAGAAAAATGTTTTGATATTAAAATATCTTTATAAAGTGATTGGGAAAAAAAAATGTGCATGTAAAGATAACGTTAAGATAACTCAATCAAAGGTTTGGGTAAGACTCACGCTAGGTTCACTAGAATGTGTTGGGCCTAAAATGAGGATTCTATAATATAATGGTGCTCTAAATAGGTAAAAGGTAGATGATCATTCTAAATCCAACATATATAAAATGTTTATCCATCGGTTTGGGGATATAGGCAAGGGGCATGTACAAAGGAGGTTGGAATGGATCTATAAGTGGAACCTACACATACAATCTCTATATAGAAAGAGGGGTGGAGGAACTTACTAGATTGTGGGTGTCATTAGAAGTCAAAATAAGAGTTATAAATATGGTGTCACTAGGTGGTAAAACAAGAGCTTATTAAAAATAATGTGAAGACAATAATAAAGTAAATGAAAATAAACATGTACTATATTATCAAAAAGATGAAGCATACAACATTCAAAAATCGCCCATCGTACAAAACAAATAGGTTAGGGTTAGGGATACTTACATTGGGTTGACTTGATAAATTAATTTCCCCCTTGGATTTTAGCACTTTGTGTGAAAAGATTGTACGTAAAGTAAAAATGGATGGGTGAAGCACTAAGTAGACCAATGTTGGGGACTCCAAAGACTTGGCATACCTTGATGGTGCAACTCTTATTCTTAAAATCTTCAAGGCCTTTATTATTAACTTGTATTTCTTGAGGGTAAGCTCCTCTAACCTTAATTCCTCTTATTGTTCCTAAAGGAGAAATTACAAGCGCAACTAGAGCGAATTGATGTTGTTGTTTATTGAGAAATGATGGAGGATAACCTATAAATATGGTTTGATACCTCAAAAGTCAAATCTCAATTTCAATCAACATCATCAACTTGATCAGTGACATACAGAGAAATCCACAAAAATCATTGTCATCAGAACACCAATGACATCCACCAAAACATGGGTGTTACAAGGCATCATCGGTTAGGTCGACGATGTCGGCTATATGCGGGTAATGTAGAAAGAAGGCAATGTACAAAGAGGTGTCAAAGTAAGGATAAGGAGACTAAGGAGGACAAATATGTTGATGTGATGGTGATATGAATATGGTAGTAAGAAGGATAACCCATGAAACATCTTACGAAGTGATAAAACTCAACCCACAATGATCCTAATATACGCAAAGCATGCACTCAAGGTGATTAATATAATGACAAGCCCTAGATAAGAAAAATGCAAGTGAATAAAAAATAGTGTGCATACAAATACTATGAAAGGAAAGTTCTATGATAAGAGATAATTGTTGATGAAGCCAAGGAAAGAGAGTTGAAGAGAACATGGATGTAGCATGCATTCAAGTAAGGAGTAGGAGAATCTAATTTTATATGCAATTCTTTAAGAGAATGAACTAGGAGGACTAGATCATTAGTGAGAGCATCACAAAATTCAAGACATGATGTAAGGATTAAGGTTCCCTGATATGTATGTCCTCTCTAATAGACACTGAACTCTTCAAGCTCATCTATGTACACTCAAAATGGATCTGGCTAGAGAGGGTAGATTGATCTGACTCCAATGCTACTTCACAAAGTCAAAATAAGAAAGAAACATTGATCTAAGGCATCCTTAGCATACATGTACTCTTTAGGATAGATTGATGTTTTGAAGCTTGTTTATGTAGATCCCACCTAGAGTTGGAAGAGAGGGCTCTCCAATTTTATTCCAATTATATTTTGTACTTCTAAAAAATTAAAGAGTCAATGAGTAATTTTGGAACCAACTTGTAACTTTTTTGGATGGCCTCACGATGGTATCAATAAAGAAATTTGAAATACCCACATTGTAGCCTATAAAACAATAAGTTTTTAGACATAGATTCAAAGGCCTATCTAATGTCTACAAAGCAACAAAAGACTATAGAGATTGTTGATGCTTTTCAATAGTAATTCAAAGATTAAAAATGTGGTCAATAGTTTGGAAATCTCCTTAGAAGCTTGCTCACCCTTTGGTGTGAACTTACAATGCTCCAATTGCTTGAAAATTAGGGCATCAGAACTTTGACATAAAGTTTTTCAACTTTTGCCTAATCAATTGATAGTCTTGTACCTATTTGTGTTAAGAGTTGTTGCCTAATTTTTTAATGAGGTGAATAATGTGTTGTGTGTTGGAGGACCTTGAAGGAAGGAGTATTGATGGTGTGGAAGGTACAAAGAGAGTGACGCCAAAAAAAATGATCGGCAAGGGGGAATTGGTGAGAAATAAAAATCATAAATGTGAGGAATCAACTTATTACTGACAGGGAATAATCAACCACACTAGGATCTCAACTACTAGAGAAACAAGTAACTTTTCTAGGAGTAAGAGAAGCATAGGACTTCCTCAATTAGAGAAGTGCTTCGTGTAATAGAGAGTATTACAAGTACAATAAAATAGTTAAAGCATTCTTTATTCTAGTCTCTTTCCATCTTGAACTTATAAGTTGGACATCTACATGTTTTGGAGACAATGAATTGCCCTGTATATATGCCAAAATTGGTCTTCACTCATACATGGAATTTGGTCTTCCCTAGCATTTCCTAAGTATGCAACAAATTGAAAAAATCTCATATTCATATCTTGTCACATGGAATGTAATCTTTACTAGTATTTGTGGGGTTATAGCACATCATAAAAGTATTCAATTTGATCATGTAATGATCTATCATTGCAATGTTCTTCTCACTCTTATGAATGTCTTCCATCATGTTCCTCAAATGTTCTTATGGTTCTTATCCTCTCAAACTTCCCCTGTTTCAACCCTGTAGTGACTACACATACTTTTCTTCCACTATTCAGTCAACCTTAATTACAAATCACATGCCTCCCTTTGTTGTCCATAGCATGGCTCGCCAAGTCACTGTCCAACCTCCTCTCAATAGTATCGATTGATAAACCTGATCATTCCAAAAGTTAAATACCATATACATACAATCACAATGCAATACAAAATTTATTCTCCTCTCTAACATCAATCGATAAACCTCATTATGCAAGTTATTCAGGCACCATACATGTGTGCCAATAACAAAGTTATAAAAATTTTAATTTTACATTTGTATATATAAATTCTAATAATTTATTTATAAACTAAAAGAAACAAATTGAAATCATATAACACTTCAAAAAAAAGACTCAAATCACAAACATATTGGCTCTCCTGGAAAGGGATGCAAAACAATAATGGAAATCTCTAAACTATAAATGAGACAAAATCCATATAAACAATTTGCATGAATATATGAACATATATAAATTTGCATGCATAATCTGGTATGTGTAATCCCAAATGACAGACTTTACACAGGCACAATATAATATAATTCTCCAAACAAAAGGACCATACAAAATGACAATGGTTGGTGTAAAGAACTATCAAGAGATGCTTTTACCCGTCATCTCCAAGCATTGGTTTGATTGTAAGCCCTCCTCTATGATTTCTTTTGAGAGTACCTATCCTCTTTCTTTTTTTTAATCATCCCAGACATTCAGAAGCATCCTGAAAACAGTTCAATGTCATGACACCTTCATGATATCATAAAACAGGGATGTAACAAATTTCCCATCCGTATATAGGAAGCGACACACAGTATGTACTATACATCTGATTTTATGCAGACAACAGCATGGTCTAGATCTCCAAACACAGAAAGAGACACTTTTTAGAAACTGCAAATAAAACCTGATACCTTTTTTATCACTGCAGGTCTGACACAGTGCACCTTGTTATAGTTCCAGCCTGTGTTTACAGATTGCTTCACTTAGCATTACCAATAATCTCCGCAAGAACATTGTCCTTGTTTGAAATGATGGAACCGGTTTGCATCTCTCACAACAATTTGTCTTGCAACAATCTTGGAGATAAACTTGGTTGCAGTGTGGCAGTCAACACATACTCGAAGGTTCTTAACTACTCTAATAGTCATCCCGGAGGGTGTGTTTAACAATCCAAAGGCAATTGCCAACTTCTCACTATGATGGCAGAGGAATAATTCTTTTTCTTCCTCCTCCACATCACTCAGTACATGTTTTGAATCTGGAAAATAGCCTGCTGCTTTCATCTCCCAAGACAATTTCTCCAACTTTGCATAGATATCCTGTGTCTGTGGGTGTGATCTGTCTCCTACGCAAAATACATGCACCATTTTATGGCCTTCAATCCAACTACATCCTGGCATCTTTTTAATTCCTCTATCTTTCATCAATCTCCTTACCATTTGAACTTCACCCCACCTGCCCACTTCTGCATAGATATTTGACAAAAGAACATAAGTCGCAGCATTTTGAGGATCCAGCTCACAAAGAAGAGTTCCTGCAAATACTCCTAACCCTATATTCGTATGTGCTCTACAGGCACCAAGCAAACACGTCCACACAACCACCACAGGTTTAATTGGCATTTTGATGATAAAGTTAAGAGATTCCTCAAGATAGCCAGCACGGCCAAGGAGATCAACCATGCACACATAATGATCAATTGTACACGTAATGTAATAAGAGTCATTAATGCCATTGAAGTATTTACAGCCCTCATCCACTAAACCTGAATGGCTGCATGCTAATAAAATATAGGTGTAGCTTACATGGTCAGGGTATGTTCCAAAGTGCTTCATTACTTCAAAGAGTTTGAGAGCATCCTTGCAAAAGCCATTTTGTGCATATCCTGCAATCATAACATTCCATGAGATCAAATTTCTTTGAGGCATTTTGTCAAACAGTGCACGTGCCTTGTGTATGCTTCCACATTTTGCATACATGTCTACCAAGGCACTTACAACTACAACATCTGACAAAAATCCTTTTTCGATTATGCTTTGATGGATGTCCATGCCCTGTTCCAAAGCTCCCATTTTGGCACAGGCTGGGAGGACGCTGGCAAAGGTTGTGGAGTTTGGCTTTACCCCTGCCAGTTGCAATTGCTTAAAAGTTTCCATGGCCTTTTCAAAAAAGCCATTTTGTGCATATCCTGCAATCATTACAGTCCATGAGACCACATCTCTTTCAGACATTTTGTCAAACAATTCGAGTGCCTTGTGTAGGCTTCCACATTTTGCATACATATCTACCAGGGCACTTGAAACTACAACATCCGATAAAAATCCACTTTCGATTATGTTTAGATGGATGTCCATACCCTGTTCTAAAGCTCCCATTTTGGCACAGATTGGGAGGATACTGGCAAAGGTTGTGGAATCTGGCTTTACACATGACAATTGCATTTGCTTAAAAGCTTCGACAGCCTTTTCAAGAGACCCATTTTGTGCATATCCTGAAATCATTGCATTCCATGATACCACGTCTCTTTGAGCCATTTTTTCAAACAGTTCCCATGCCCTGTGTGTGCTTCCACATTTTGCATACATGTCTATCAGTGCATTCACAACTATGACATCTGACAAGAATCCACATTCAATTATGCTTTGATGGATGTCCATACCATGTTCTAAAGCTCCAATTTTGGCACAGGCTGGAAGGATGCTAACAAAGGTTGTGGAGTCTGGCTTTACACCTGCCAATTGCATTTTCTTAAAAAAATCCAAAGCTTTTTCAACAAATCCATTTTGTGCATATCCTGCAATAATCGCAGTCCATGAGACCACATTTTTTTGAGGCATTTCTCCAAAAAGCCTTAAAGCCTTGTCAAGAACACCATTGTGTGAATATCCTGCGATCATTGCAGTCCATGAGACAATATTTTTTTGAGATATTTTGTCAAACAGTTCCTGTGCCTTGTGTATGCTTCCACATTTCGCATACATATCTAGCAGGGAATTTGCAACTACAACATCTGACAAAAATCCATTTTCCACTATACTTTGATGAATGTCGATACCATGTTCTAAGGCTCCCATTTTGGCACAGGCTGGGAGGATGCTGGCAAAGGTTGTGGAGTTTGCCTTTACACCTGCCAATTGCATTTGCTTAAACATTTCCAAGGCTTTTTCAGCAAACCCATTTTGTGCATATCCTGCAATCATTGCAGTCCACGAGACCACGCCTGTTTTAGGCATTTTGTCAAATAGTTCACGTGCCTTGTGTATACTTCCACATTTTGCATACATATCTATCAGGGCATTTGCAAGTATAGCATCTGACAAAATTTCCCTTTCCATTATGCTTTGATGGATGTCCATACCTAATTCTAAATTTCCCATTTTCGCATAGGCTGGTAAGATGCTGGCAAAGGTTGTGGTGTTTGGCTTTACACCTGCCAATTGCATTTGGTTATAAATTTCCAAGGCCTTTTCAACAAACCCATTCTGTACATATCCCGTGATTATCGTTGTCCATGAGACCACATTTCTTTGAGACATTTCTTCGAAAAGTTTTGAAGCCTCATCAAGAATACCATTTTGTGCATATCCTGCAATCATTGCATTCCATGAGACCACATTTTTTTGCAGCATCTTGTCAAACAGTTCACGTGCCTTGTGTATGCTTCCACATTTTGCATACATATCTACCAGGGTATTTGTAACTACATCATCTGACAAAAAACCCCTTTCAATTATGCTACGATGGAGATCTATACCCTGTTCCAAAGCTCCCATTTTGGCACAGGCCGGGAGTATGGTAGAAAAGGTGAACTGATCTGGTTGGAGACCTGTTGGTTGCATTTGGCGAAACAGTGCCAAAGCCTCGTGAGGATAACCATGTCTTCTGCAAGCTGCAATTATAATATTCCATGAGAAGAGGTCTCGTTCAGTAATTTGGTTAAACACTTGGCGAGCATCCACTAAACATCCACAATTGTCATACATCCGTATAAGGGTGTTTTGTAATAGTTTGTGTGAGGCAAACTTAGATTCCCTGTGATTGATGTGGGAGGGGATTTGCTTACCCTCTGAAAGGGATTTCTTGGAAATGCAGGTCTGCAATAGTTTAGTATTGATGTGTGTAGTAAGCAGAATGTGTATCGTGCCCTTCAACTGTCCCCCTCTATACATAATGCTGTGAGATTGAGATGCGCAGTGGATGGCATTGGCATTGTTTGATTATAATTGGAGCGTTGGAATTATGCATTGTTAATCAATTTACTTCTACCACATTGATAATGAAACACTGTCAGTATTTGTCCAAGAAAGTGGGTTTTATGGGCAATTATTATTTAATTCTGTAAATAACAAGGATAGAAGGGAAGGGGTTGTTGACAAAGAAATACAGCCAACAAAGCCTTCTTGCACAAATTCAGAGTGTGTTATAGTAGGGAAAATGTATTATACATGGGATGTTTGCAGCTCGCAAGGAAGCAGTAAAGAGCGGCGCAGTCAGACACAATCCATTTTAAGTGGAGAAGAGATAGATGACGTTGGAATGGTGTTTCCTTATGCTGAAGAACATGTGCCCTTCAAAGGGAGGTCATAGGGTCAAAATCCGGAGGGGGTAAGGTACGTACATTTCATATATGAAACACAGTTAGGTGCTTCTCATGATGGGAGTACGAAGTGGTCTTATATGTTGTAAGCATCTTGCAGAGCATAACCAAATTCTTTGCATCGTGGATCTTAAAAACTATATTATTATTATTATTATTATTATTATTATTATTATAATATTTTTGTGGACACTGATGGAACATCCTTTTGAACATACAAGGCCAAGCATTTAAAAGTAAAGAGGAGGACAATGAATTAGTTGATTTGCCCTCGGCACCATAATGTGGGATTGACATCATGTCATCTCACAACAATAAGGTTCCAACTTCAATTACCCATGTTCATCCAATGTGAGTTATTTTTGCATGTGATTCACCTCAGATGACGACATTCATGGTTATAACTCCACTTCGTCTTTCTAAATGATAATTTCACGTGACTTCGGCTGCATATTGGGGACAAAAGAAGTAACCTGTTATATAATAAATGTTTACTATTTTCCACTCAACCATACTTGTGCACAAAAAAGTAAGTCCGATTTTATAGTTTCTAAGACTAAGCATCTCAACCTTCAAAGACTTTCAAAGTGGGGTAAAATGTAGACACCCAAAAAAGGCCCCTTGGTTTTTATTTATTGTTATAAATATATTGTTGTCGCCTTTATCTATATATGGATGACCGGTTTAAATTAGACATTCTTCAACTATTATGACGACTTCTACAACTTGGAAATCCTTTTGTGCATCCCTATGCTAACCTCCAATCAATGTTGAGCTTCTCCTTGCCCAATGGTCAAGGTCATTTGCACGGTCCAAACGCCTATCTAGGTCGTCTATATGGTCATAACACTTTAGATTGTGTCACGCTTTCAAATGGATGGGCCCATCTGACCCTTTTTGCTTTTCTCGTTTCTAACCATTGGAAATGTTGGAAAAGTGCTATGTACTTTTATTGATTCACACTCTTATAGACTGTACATGTGGAATGGGTGTGTTTTTAAGCGGTTTTAGCCCATGTTTTATATAGCACATAGTTTTTGGTACCCATGGTATTGTAATACCACTTTGATGGTTTCCTATTGATGTGTCCACAAATACTCGCACATGCATTAGGGTAAAACAAAACTTGAAAATTCATTATTGTATTGTAAACAGTTGAATTAATACAATAAGAAGTTATTGTGTCGTATTTTTTTTTTTCTGAAAGGGTTTTCCCAAGTAAAATATAATGTATCGTATAATCTTATGTGTATGTAATTTTTCCTATCATGTTGTAGCTTAAAGATTATATTAGTATTGCTTCTCTTGTATTAGTTTATCAGTATATTCTCTTCATTTGTTATCAAAACTAGGTTTTAGCTTTGTGTGAAGAGTTAGGGTTTGTTTTACTTGTGATACAATGTTTCTTGAGTGGGAGCTTTGCATGCAAGAATCTTTGTGCGAATGAAAATGACAAGAAACACAATGATAAAGATTAACAAATTCAATTGTCAATATTTTGAGTTGTGAAAGCTCAAGATGAAATATCTTCTTGTGGATAGATATTAGTGGATTGCTATATCATGAATACAATGTACAAGTATAAAGGTAGAAGATTTCAGAAAAGATCGGTAGGAAAACAACGAGTTTAATCAAATTGTGTCTCTCATATTTAATTTTTTTGAATGTATCGAAGAGAAATTTACTTAGTAATTATTAGAAAATTGCGGGACTTGGTGTGTAGATTGAAGAAGTTTTTTTATGACATGAAGCAATCACCAAGGATGTGGGATAATAATTTTTGTAATTATGTGTTGGTACTTGGGCTTGTACGAAGCAAAGTTGATCCTTATATGTATTTTAAAAAAGAAGGCAATAGCTTTATTATCATAGTTTTGTATGTAGATGACTTTTTGTTAATCTGTAACAAAAAAGAAATGATCAAGCAGGATGAATCTCAACTATACTCTTAGTTTGATATGAAGGATCTACGTGTTGCAAAGTTTATTCTTGGCATGAAAATTAAAAGGGATTAACCAAATAGGAAACTATTATTAAATCGGAAGAAATGTGTTGAGATGATATTGCAAAGGCTTAGAATAAAGGAATGTAAACTTGTAAGCACTCCCTTTATTTTTGGTCAATGTTTATATATTGAATAATGTCCTAAGACACAAGAGGAAACCAATGAAATGTCTCACATTCCTAATGCAATTGTTGTTGGAAACTTGATGTATGTAATGGTCTACATAAGCCCTGACATTGTCCATGTAGTGGGAGTTGTGAGAAAATTTATGTCCAACCCGAGGAAGTAAATTTGGATTGATGTGATAAGGACTTTTAGATATCTACATGTCACTTTAGATTTTGAAATCTGCTACCAAGGAAGACTTGGTGAAAATAAAACTATGAATCTACAAGTATTTTTGGATTTTAGTCAAGTTAGAGATCTCAACTATCGAAGATCAACAAATGCCCGTGTTTAACTTGTTAGTGTATGTCATATTCACTTTAGTTTTGAAGTCCACCTTAGGTAGATGTGTTATCAAGGTGTGATGTATTATGTGCACAACATTATTAATATGTACATTTAAGTGGTAGTTATCCTCACATGTGATGAGTTGTCACTTGGGGAGTGATACTATCCAATCTTTCATTCAACCAATAACAATCTATCACTCACCTCTTACTTTTCCTATATAAAGACCTTTTGTGTCCTTGTGGAAAGTTAAATTGAAAGCTTAGAATCATCCCCTAAACTGGTGGAGATGTAGCCTGATAGAGAGTTTTATTCTAGTACAACCATTGTTGGTTTCACACATGTACATTATATATTTTGTTAGTGCAATACAAGGTGTTGTTATTGGTAACTATCGTTCTATGATCTAAACATTGTTGTGTGGATGGATGTTCATTTCAGAGTTTTCCTAGGCCCTCATCAATCCATATATAATTTGTTTTGGGAAGAATTGAGATGGATGATAAAAAGTAAGAAATTGTTGCAATATCTACTACAGACGCAGAGTACATGACAACCACTCATGATAATAAGTGTTCTATGCTATTTTTATTTAACAATAAATATGTTGTACAATAGGTATAAAAATTGAAAGAGATCAAAATGATCAAGATGCATAGTTATTAACAATTCTGATTTGTATCTTGCTAAATATGGAAATATGTTATTTTTAGAAAATACAAAGAAGGAATGTAATTAGCTTAGATCTAAGATTTTTATTGATTGTTTTCATTGTCTAACAATGATAATCAGTGAGATGCAAGACTATGACTGCGCATGATTAGAGGTAGAATCTGAAATTGATTTTGGTCATGTTTATTGATTGCGGACCTATCCGACTTGAGTGTGATTGATGAGTGACAATGAACACAAAGAAAGGTAGAAATGTGACAGTGTAGGGTCAGAAACATATCTCAAGATATTCATGAACAAGACTGCACTCCTAAGACAACAATGTAGGATGGTCATATTCATTGATTGTGAACTTGTCCACATTGACTATGATGAAAATCTAACCATTTCACCTTTTTCCCCTATGTTTACTGAATGAACTGAGATGTTGTGATTCTAATATTTCTATACAAATATTTTTATTTTCCTCCTCTTTGTTTTGGAAACCCTATGGCTCTTCGTGAGAACTATAAACCTATAAAAAATAAAAGAGAAATGTAATGGTCTGAGCTGACACTAATCACCCCCTTCATGATCGAGCACTGCCTGCATATCCAAATACTTTGAATAGGGATTCAAGCTACATGTAGTTCTCTCGCCTAGAGTGATTGTGTAGTTGTACTCCTTGACTATATATTTATGCATATATAAATCTTATTTTGACATTTGACTATGATAACTCTTCACTTGCTTTGAGATGCTTTAGACTTGGCTTATGATTGCTCCTTGTGAATTAGCTTAAATTTGAAAAGAATAAGGAAATGTTTCTTAATGTGCAATAGTGTATAAGTGCTCAATAGGTAGTGTCAATCTAGGATTAATGAATTACCTTTTATTTATATTTATAGTGAAACCTTTTGATAATTTTGTTTAACCAACCTTATAAAAAATGCAGGAAGACCAAATAGATTTCTTAAAATTTGGAAACTTTTCGCTTATTAGCATGGGATGAGGTCATTGTGGTGGATAGTTTCATGGCAAAGGACATGTCCACCTATCGCAGACCTGTCTAAGAGAATCAGGGACAACTATCCCGAATTGGAGGTTTTGTGAGAGTGATGTAATAGAGGTTTGAGCATAAATTTCAAAAAAATTGTGTCTTAATGATGATGAACATATGGTCAAGCCCATATATAGATAGATGACTTAGAGGAATGACGAGTGAGATTTGTACAATTCAAGTGCCAATAATTAACATTATCAAGTTACGGTGACTAGATTTAGGTATCTACAATAAAGAATTAATATGGTTATAAGAGTTATGTTCAACTATTGGTTTATTAGAAAAATTTGTAAGGATAGACCTTGACAATCAAAGTCCAATATATTTGGTAAAGAACCCAACTTATCATTTTTTGATCAAAGCATATTGATGTATGATATCACTTTTTTAGAGTAATGGTTGTAGATAAGAAGGTATAATAATGGAAAATGTTGATATAAATGATAATTTTGTTGATTCATTGACAAAGGTTGTGAGTACAAAGAATTTTTCTTGGTATATAAGATCAACGGGCTTGGATGCCCTTAACTGTTGAAATTATATACTTATGGTTACCTATGGAAAGTACTCAACAAGTGGAAATTTTTTGGAAATGAGTTGTATACTTTTCATGAATTACATTCTACATTATTTACATTTTTTGTAGATTGTACATATGTAGTTTTAGCCCATGTTTTATATAGCCCATAATTTTGGGACCCATGGTACTGTAATGCAACTTTGATTGTTTCCTATTGATATGCCTACAAATACTCGCACATGTATTGGGGTAAAGCAAAATTCGGAAGAACATTATTATATTATAAACAATTAAGTTAATAAAATAAGAAGTTAATGTGCTAGGTTTTTCCATAAAAGGGTTTTCCCAAGTGAAATATTGTGTATTATATAATCTTGTGTGTATGTCATTTTTCCTATTTTGTTTTAGCTTAGGTATTTTATTAGTATTACTTCTCTTGTATTAGTTTATTGGTCTATTTATCTTCATGAAATTGGTCATGTGTATGAATCTTGTCAAAGTTTGAATTCAAGTCACTTATAGATAGACAAGTGATTAGGTTTATTTGATCATGAAGTACAATAAAAAACTTTTCATCCCCAACTAGCATTTTATTATGGAGCAATCTCAGAGCACTTGTTGAAGCTATTTTAGTTATGAAATTTCAATTTATCGACTTTTTTTTCTTTTTTAGGGGTCTGATAAATTAGGGGATATCTCTAACATAAACCCACAAACCAAACCATTAGCATTTCAATTTTGTAGATTTAACACATTGCAAGAACACGATTTGAAGTAACAATAGGCAAGTGAAAGACAAAGCTATTCAAAGTTGGTGGCATATTTTCCAGGACCCTCCATATGATATTGACATTCAATTAGGATTGTTCATATGGTCTTGATAGTGTTATAGTGACAAATCTGGGTTTCACTATGGCATGTCTTAGGTGGTGAATGCATGTGGACATATGCAAATTGTAATGCTAGGGTTATATACAATTCAAAAGACCTTGTGACATCAATCTAAAATTCTAAGAGCCTTCTACCCCCGTACATGTTTGATTGAGTATTTAATTAGGCATTATGATAGTGATTTACTTGTTTTATGATGCTTAATTAGAAGTTGGCATAACTTTTTTTTGTTTTAAAATGAATGCTTATGTTAGATATGATAATAATAAGAAACTACAAAAATATGTTTGTTACAAAGACAACAATTATGAACATTTTGGGTCCTAACATTTGATTAATCATCAAGTTAATATAATGCAATCCTAATTGTTGATAAGCACAACTACTCTAACTTATTATAAAATAGTCATAAGTTTTCACTAGCGAATCATAACCATTAAATTAGATTAAATCCCCACATTCAAATAATGTATTTACTAATGACCCTCCTTATGATCTTTTTTTATTTGATCAGTACAAAGAAGAGTTTTGATGGTATCCCGCAAGCCATTACAAATTTGAATGACAAACATCAAAATTGATACCAAATGTTAGCAAAAACTCAAGAGTCAACAAGGTTGTAGCCACCGAAAAACAACAAATACAACCTTCAACTAAACACTAGCCATCTCGTAGCACAACCACTAGCCATCAACCAAACATCAGTGGGATACCATAGAAAATAGGTGAACAAAAAATGGCCTCCCTCCATCAAGGGCCAATCACAATGCATTGGTTCTCAAGAGATTGAAGAATTACCCAAAGTTTGGGATTCTTCTTCCTCTCAAGGAGAGAAAGCCATCCATTATCCTTTGAGACCTATCAAATACCAAATCAGCAACACCTAAACAAAGCCTTTTTACCTCCATTTTCCTCCCTTTCTTATTCACCATGGATTCCAAAGGAGCTTTGCATTTAGTAAAGGAGAATGAGCAGGAGAGGTATCCTCCAAAAGAGATGGGGTAGGGGTAGGGGCTTCCACCGAATTAGGTCTCATCTTTAAGAGACTTTCCCTAAGGGGAGAGGAGCACTGAGAGGGAGTTAGAAGGGGCCCAAAAAATTGGTAGAAAACACCATGGTTGTGCCATAGAAAATCATGGTCTAAAGCACCTTCTTTTTTCTCCACACTAGTTGAGGGTGAGATGTCGAAGCTTTGAAAAACTTGGAAGAACACCCAATGGCATGGTGCATGATAATATTGCAATAAAAGCATCTGAAAGGAAGCCATTCAAAGTTGACGTATTTAACCCATGATCCAACTATAGAGAAAAGCTTGACTGAGTGACAAAGAGGCTTAGAGAGGTAAAAAATGGTGTAAGCTCTCACGAACCTCTTATCCACTGAGTTTTCATCTAATCTCACAAAAGATCCAACCTGATTAACCAATTGTTTAATGTGGTCTTCCTTATGCAAGATGGGTGGAATATTGTAGAGCCTTAGCCAAAGGGGTGTAACTACAATATTATCCACTTTAGGATCAAATAATGGGGACTAGGGGTGGAGATAAATCCCAAAAAAACTAAAGAACCAAGGACCTAAAGACCACACAGAATCATGATCAGGAACACAATGGAAGATAACCTAAAAGAAACCATGGCTGAACAACTTGAAGCAAGGAGCTTCCATAGAGCTCCAAATAGAGGTGACCTAAAGATAAAGATCAAGGAGAGAGAAAGGGGAGCTAACACATTTGCTGAATAAGATCTTGCAACCAACATCCAAGTCCATCTCCTATATGGATTGATCCAAAATTTCCACCTCTGGAATGTCCTCCACAAAGGACATAGGGATGTCACCCATCATGTGAGATAGGGAGTTAGAGTCGGAGATAGGAGAAGGGGGTATCCTGATCCCTGCTTGCACTTGAACCATCAGGGGAGGGCATCCATTAAAACTGGAGGGTAATTTGGATCTATAGAAATTAGAGTACTCATGGACGGGGTTCTCCACGTTAACATAGTTGGAGATAGAAGGATACGATCGACCCTCAAATTGTGCTCCTCTTCCTATTAGGTATAGAGGGAGGGACTCATACCCTCCATATGATCTTGACATGCAACAATGGATGCGATCGGCCCTCAAATTGTGTTCCTCTTCCTATTGGGTATAAAGGGAGGGACTCATACCATGACTCCTAGTTTGAACTTTGAGAATATACAAGAAGTGATTCAGAGTATGATGTTTATGTGGCTCATAGATTATATGGTTTGTTTTAAGAGTCGTTGGTAGACTTTTCTAGATATTCAAGACATTGGCTTTTTTATTGACATATTTTATACATTGGGATTTTATCATATTTAGTAGCTGAAAAAGTTGACTATGCTATAAATGGCTTATGATTTAAAGGGTTACGTTATCATATTAATCATTAAAAAAAATTGTAGATGACTTTAATTATATAATAATTTCTATAATGGTAACTGGGCAGTATTGGTGGATTGTAATATGCGTATCACCTTAAATTCGCTGCCTATTTGATCATCATTAGGTAAATTTTCTTAAATTTGTAATATCTTAAGCATACAATAGAGTTTGGAGCCCCTTTTTCTGAAAAGGTTTTTTTGTGTCCAATATATAATATAGCTAGATTGGGACTATCTATCATATGCCAATAAAAAATCATAGAAAAAAAGATGAAGTTAGATTGATATTTATCAATATTTTTCAAATAAATTTATTTAAGATATTTATACTAATTATTAATAAATTAAAATGTGACTTATTATAATATATAAAAATAAATTATTTGTAGTTTTTCAAACCCAAGATGGAATACTATTAGTTTCACTAGAAAGTGATTTGTAACCTATTATAAAAAAGTAAATTACTACACAATTGTTGATGCCTTCACCAACACGCCTCATTTTCAAACTAAAAGCATGGACCCTTTTATTATCTGATCTTTTCCTATGGAGTTACGATTGATAGTTTACTAAATGACTGAACATGTTCATTTTTAATGTCTTTGCATTTTTTTAACTTAGTCCACGCTTCCATCTATGAATATTAATGTCTAACTTGCATGTTTATTTTAAGCCTATAAAGTCTATGTCTATTTGTTTTAAATTGTTTCATCGTTTGCTATAGACTTTTCCATTTGAATATTTTGGGTTTTAAATCTTAGTTTTATGCGAATGATTGGTTTCAATTTCTATGTAAAATGATTGAATCTCGCTTAAAATTCATTTGGCTAAAACTTAGTGTTTTTCGAATATCTTTTACTTAGCCGATTTCTCATTATCTTGCATGTTTTGAAAACCTTCATGCAGTTCCCCAGATTCTTCCATGCATCTAAATCTCATCATCACACGACTTCAAAGTCAATTTTTTTTGGAAAAAATACTAAGTCTTTTTAAAGCCTCATGGCCCCAAAAAGATGCCATGTGGCACCTTATCGAAAGCTCAAAACCTCATAACCTTAGAACCTCAAGGGCATTAAAGTATTAACCTCAAAACCAAAGTCCCGAGGCCCCAAAAAGATGCCACATGGAACCCTCTTGGAAGCCTGAGAGTTCGGAGCAATTACAACATTAGCCCAAAACATGAAAAGCTCGAGAGGTCGAGAAGAAGCAACGTGGCCACAACAATGACAAAGGTAAATCGTAGAGTAGAGCCTGAGCGCACCGACAAGCTGCCAAGTGGTAAAATAGGACCCAATAGGGAAATATAATAACCCAACGAGGGGAATGAAAGGAGAATCTAAGAAAGTGCCATCAGTAATGGTGTCAAGAGAGTCTGAGAACCAAGATTGATGGCCCGTTTGGATGTCAAAACCATCAAAAGCTGAAATGGGACCAAGCATATAATTTAATAGCAAAATACCATCATTTATCATCAACATGATGATAAACGATGGTATTCAAGGCATTAGTTGGCACAATGATAAAAAAGTGATGGATTCAACTAAAATCATGAATAAGACATGAATCACGGGTGTGGTGTGCGTATTGGGATCAAGCGAAGAGCATAAGACAAATTTAGTCTTCAAGAGGCATGACACCTAACTACATTGAACATGTCTAAATGGCAATCCCAAAATAATCCCAACAACCCTCTAATACCAGAGTTTAATTCAATATCTGTAAGAGCATGGCCAATCTAACATGTCTGTTAGAGCTTCAATTGTATCTTCCAATCACATTGATGATTGCTTGTAACCACCATAGTAATGTGATGAATTTGAAATTCCATAGATTGAGTTGTCTATATAAGATCAACACCTGCACTGTATTAAGGGTCATTCTTTTTTAGGATCAGAGCAGGCTATGCTTGCCTGGCTCCTTTTAGTATTTGCATTAGACCAATGGACCAGTCATTTTCTTTCATGTATCATCTTGCTTTCTAGATTAGCTTGTTGAGTCGAGGTTGTTTGAGGCCAACTCTGTAGTCAAATCAAGTATTGATGAATCCCAAATGATCCTTCATGAAAATATCTTAATCTGAAAACTTTGTCATTTTATAGACTTGGTATGCGCATGTATATGGTGACCATGTCTTCCTTGTTGGCATCACTACTTCATTCCACAAACCCTTGCACCATCCCTAGCTGGAGTTGTGCTAGTTCTAACTCGGATAAGGATTGATTTATTTGAGGATTTGTCTACTAAAGAGGAACAAACTAGTCTATTAGAAAGTGGGATCACTTCTTTTCTCCCTACCCTTCTCTCTTTTGCTTTTCTTATCAACTTTGTTAGTTTAGTTTTTGAGTTGCAATTTGAATCTAATGCTTTATCTTGATTGCATGCTCTTTGTTTATATATGCTTTCACATTGTTGAATCTCCTATGATATAAATGTGTTTGAATCAGATGCATTCACATAATTAAATCATTTTGTTGGTTCTCTAGGCATTATCTCATAATTTAAATGTACATTGATTTGCTTGAAATACTCACACACACCCCTTGTATGGAATGGTCACAACGAACCAACGTAGTTACCCTAGTAACCAAGACCTTGGAGAGATTTGCTCGTACAAATCTCCTTTCAAGAGAGATAGGGATTAACAATTCATACCTAATTGTTGTTTGTGTCAAAGGACCAATCAACATGTCTGGCACTAGGAGGGTCTAACTGATGTATTTCATACTTGTCTTATGTTTTTAAAGAGTTGCTTAGTTGTTTCCTAAGTTCTTAGATTAGAAAAATTGATTATTTGAGTCGTCTAATGACCTTAACTTTGTTATGGGGACATAGTTGTCTTGTGAATGTTCTAGGACCTTCCCATGACCTACTCAAGAACCCCCACAAATTATGTACGAAGTATATACATGGTGGGGTCAAAATTGTTGAGGAACACATTCAGGGTTTTAAAGAAGCCATTATCAAAAACAAGATTCAACATGAGGATATGGATTATCACCTATTCCCACACTTGCTGAATCAAACAACCTATTCATGGTACCTTGGTTTACCAAAAGGATGCATCACCACATGGGCCATATTTGAGATTTTGTTCTTTAACCATTTTACTGTGCCTATTGACCCTTATGTCATGTTTTATCAATTTTCCACCACCTGTAAAGAGCTTGGTGAGCCAACTAGTGCGTTCAACCATAGATTCTATCAACTATACACTATATTGAAGGATCTTTTCCTACAAATAGAGGATGCATCAATTGAAGTATATCTCAATGCTTTGGATCCACAAACTACCATGTTCATTTGGAGGACTCAATTTTCTCTCACATCATTAGCATTGGTCTACCAAGACGCTGTCAATATAGAGCAACAGTCAATGACTGAGGGATTTGAGGTCCACCCTTCATATTCTTTAGAACATCAAGATATTTATGTCCAAAATCCTTCGAGTTGCATGCCTACAAATTAGCTCATGGATCAATATATGCCTCACAATGAAGCATTGCCCCCAAGCTTGCAACCAATCAAATTCCCACATGACAAATGAGATCCTCGCTTACTCTTCTAATGCATATAACTCAATTAATTATGTGTATAATCAGTAGGCTACTTTATATTATTTTAGTGATTCAGTATCTTAGGGTGTTACTTCTAATCAAATACTATTTGTTGCAGGAGATAATTAGAAGATAATCCCTAACCTAAGTTACGAGGCTACATTCATGAATGCACCATTAGGAGTCTATGAACATGGATGCAAATTTAATGCTGAGATGATCATGCACACCAATAATATGCCATCTTACAAATGTGATCCATTCTCTAAATGTTATGGTAACAATGATGAGGAGTTCGATGGTGAAGTTGCATTGGAGGTTGCAAGTAACCTAGTAGCTGAGAAGCAAGTGGATGGAGAGTTGCTTGTCTAGGAAGAAGAATCAAAAGCCTCATGTGATCAATTGGAGCAAGAACTCAAAGGACTAGAAGAGCTAGAGAAGGAATATGCATGCTATGCATCTGAAGCGTCCTTCCCCTTCGACATCTCTAACCCTACATTTGACAAATTAGTCCAAGATGGTCAACAATTCAGTGGCAGTAGTTTGTCTTTCACCCCATCATTAGAAAATGATGAATTTAAAGAAGACACTGTTGAGCTGAATTGTTGGTGCCATGAATAAGAAAACCAAGAAGAAAAGGGTTGTCCCTTTGATGAAAATGAGTTGGATAATCTTGAATAGATGATCTCTCTCCTCAATGTAGCTCTAATTTCAAGTCTATTGAAAGTAGTGATGCGTTCTTCTCAGCAGTAGAGATAGTCAAACTCAAAATGGGAAGTCATGAACATCGTGGCCTAGATGAAGCAAACATACCAATGGGGGTGTAAACTAAGAGCAATCTAATTCAACCCATCTCCACACATACCTCATCCAGTGATGATAAGTTCAAAAGGTCTTTTGACATGGGAATAACTCGAGTTAATCCCATGCCTTCTGAATGGAAAAAATGAAAGAGGATGCTATGCAGGCATCCATCTGCATTCAAGAGCAGCAACCAATCGATTCATCTATTGGCTGCAATGAAGAGGAAGTCTCTGTCAGATTGGGTGATCAACCCATTTTAGTATGTATTGATGCTCATCCCTCTTCCTCATCTCAATTTAATATTTGGGCAGATGTATCTCTCACTTATCCCTCATGCTTTATGCAAATTCGATGTAAGCATAATGATGAATGTTGTGGTCTGATTTTGCTTAAATTGCATGAACTAAACATTGAAAAATCATTACGGGATAGTGTATTATATCGTAAAGGACAACAGAGAAGAAAGTAATATTGTCCTTTGCCCTTCTCAAAATCCTAAAACACATGTGTCTAACTATTTTCAAGCATGCATTTGTTTGAAAACCTCTGTAAATACATTTTTCTTGTCCAACTCTTTTTTTGCTTGTCCCTTGTTAGTTTAGTTTTCCTTTCTTGTTTTATTTTGTTTGGTTCTTCTCTTTTGGCCTTGAGGTTCCCTCCATTAATCAAAGAAATGAAATGAAAGCTCTGTTGGTAAGTAAACAACATGAATGACACTCAAGGCATAAATGTTAATCTTGCTTGAGCACTTGCATAAAACTGTCATACTCTCTTGTGCATTTTCAAATTGATAAAGGGCAATGATTCAAAACAGAATGTGTGGATTTACAAAGATTTATTTTCTTGTTTAAATTTATCTATACAATTAATTTAAACATCTGAATAAATACAACATTGTCTTTTTGGGTTTGTCTTAATTCATCATGAATTTTCTGATTTTCTCTGAACCAATGAATTGGTCCCCAATCCTCAATGGATAAAAAAATAAAATCTCTTTTGTAAAGAATTGAGCTAAAAGGCAAAATCTAAAAATCTTTCTCGAAAGGGTGATCTTAATAACCTCCCCCATAGGCTTTCTAGCCTAGTTAGCAGTGGAGCAAGGCCTTAGAAAGGGATCCGAGGTATTTCTGTCAAGGCTATAGACATCTGACTGGCATTTGAGCAATGCCTACACCATTCCCCCATTCCAAATAACTAAATCTTTATTTTGTAAAAATTCTGATCATTTATACAAATTCAAATTATTGTGTGTGTGCATGCAAACAAAATGAATTAATCACTTGATCACACACACAGATGGTCTTTGGCAGGATTATCGCTGAGTATGCCAGGCATTGAGGTAGGATTTAGTTCTTTTATTTGCTGATCTTGTCTCAAGTCATCATTTGTAGCTAATACTTGTTTGGATGCAAGAACTAGAGATTTTGGATTCTTTAAATATTCATGGGTATCTACCGGCAGGAATTGACATCTATTGTTGCCTTCACCAACACGCTCTATTTACAAATTAAAAACAGGGATCCTCTTTTCTTATCTGATCTTTTCCTATGGAGTTGTGATTCACAGTTTACTAGATGACTAGTTACAAGTGACTGAACACGCTCATTTTTAATGTCTTTGCATTTTTTTCAACATACTCCAAACTTTCATCTATGAGCATTAGTGCCTAACTTACAAGTTTATTTTAAACCTATAAAGTCTATTTCCCTTTATTTTAAATCATCTTATCATTTTCTAGATTTTGCCATTTCAATATTTTAGACTTAAAATCTTAGTTTTATGCGAATGATTGGTTTCAATTTCTATGTTAAATGACTGATTCTCATATAAAATTCACTTGGCTAAACATAGAATTGTTTGAAGATCTTTTACTTAGCTGATTTCTTATTTTCCTATAGGTTTTCAAAAGCTTCATGTGGCTTTGTAGATTCTCCCACGCATCCAAATCTCGTCAATGCACGACTTCGGAGTCAAAATATTTTTATAAAAATGACTAAGTCTTTTTAAAACTTCATACCCTTCAGAAGATGCCGCATGGCACCCTCTCAGAACCTCGAAACCATTAAAGCATTAACAAAAGCCTCAGAACCTCAAAACCTTGGGGGCATTAAAGTATCAACCTAGATGCCAAAGGCCTATGGCCTCGAGAAGATGCCACATGGGACCCTCTCGAAACTCTGAGAGCTCAAAGCGATTACAACATTAGCCCAAAGCATGAAGAGCCTTAGAGGCCAAGAAGAAGTCATGTGGCCATGACAATGACAAACGCAGATTACAGAGTAAAACCCGGGGGCACTGACATGCTGCCAAGTAACAAAGTAGGACTCGGTGGGCAAAGCCAATAACCCAATGAGGGGAATGGAAGGAGAAGTCAAGAAAACACCATGTGGTAGCGATGACGTTGGGAAAGCTCGAGGACTAAGCTTGACAACTTGTTTGGTCGTCAAAACCATCAAGATATGAAATGGGACTATGCATTCAATTTAACAGTAAAATCATGTTGCAGCTCAGCAACATGATGATAAATATGGAATTCAAGAGATTGTAGTTAGTGCAATGATCAAAAGGAGGTAGAGTCAACTAAAATCACGAGTAAGGTGTGAATCATGGGTGTGGCATGCATATTAAGATCAAGCAAGGAGCATAAGATAAATTTAGTCTTCAAAATGCATGGCACCTAATTTCACAGAACACGTCTAAATGGCAATCCCAAAGCAATCCTAATGACCTCTTGCTACTAGAGTTCAATTCAATATTTGCAAGAGCGTGATCGAGTTGGCATGTCACTGAGAGCCTCAACGACATCTTCCAATCACATTGATGATAACTTGTAACCATCCCAGTAATGGGACGAATTTGAAACTCTGTAGATTGAGTTGTCTAGATAAGATCAATGTCTGTGTTGTATTAAGGATTGGGTTTTTTAAGGATTAAAGAAGGCTATGCTTCGCTGGCTCCTTTTAGTCTTAGCATTATAGTAGTGGACTAGTCATTTCCTTTCATGTATCGTCTTGCTTTCTTTATTAGCTTATTGAATCAAAATTGTTTGAGGTCGAGTCTGTAGTCCAATTGAGTATTGATGAATCCCAAATGATCCTTCATGAAAATATCTTAATCTAAAAGCTTTGTTATTTGATAGAGTTGGTTTGCGATGTATATGGTGACTCTGTCTTCCTTGTTGGCATTGTTACTTTGTTCCATAGAGTCTTGCATTGTTCTTAACTGGGGTTGTGTTAGGTTTGACTTGGTTAAGGACCAGCGTCTTCGAGGATTTGTCTACTCAAGAGGAACACACCGGTCTATTAGAAAGTGGGCTTTCTTCTTTTCTCCCTATGCTTCTCTCTTTTGTTTTTTCTTATCAACTTTGTTAGTTTAATCCCTGAGCTGCAATTTGAATCTAATGTTTTATCTTGATTGCATGCTCTTTGTTTATAGATACTTTCACATTGTTGGATCTCCTATGCTATAAACGTGTTTAAATCAACTACATTCACATAGTTAAATTATTTTGTCGGTTCTCTAGGCATCAGCTCATAATTTAAATATATATTGATTTGTCTAAAATACTCACATGCCCTTTGTATGGAATGGTCATAACGAGCCCACTGAGTTACCCTGCATACCAAGACCTGGTAACCAAGACCTTGGGGAGATTTACTCGCACAAATCTCCTTTCAAGGGAAATGGATTAACAACCCCTACCTAAATGTTGGCCGTGTCAAAGGACCGATCAACAACAATAAATTCCCTGTTTAAATTGTGAAAACTGAATTACTCAATATTTAATATAAAGAATCATTCTAACTTAAAATTTTGTGTTTCCGTATGAACATAATGCTATCTTTGACATGAATAATTTTTTTTTTCTTTTTTTAAGTTCTTTATTAAAAATTTAAAAAAAAACTTTCCTTTCTTTGTATGCAACCATGGATGCTTATGATATCATTCAAATATTTTTCAAACAAGGAAAACATAATACGTTAGCTACATGACTCATAAAAGTCTTTAAGCATTATCAATTCGATTGCCAGCTTTAAATTTTGCACAAAAAGCTGTATAAAATTTGAAGTAGCTTAATGTAGCTGTGGTTGAAGTTTGTAAACAAATTTCACTCAAGCCCCATGGAATTTGTTCATCACTAGCATTTAATACTTAATGCAACTGATTAAAAATGTCTCCAATTCATATGATGTCACATTGCATGCAATCTTCACTAGTGTTTGTTGGGTTTGCAGCACGCAAAAAAAACTTCCTTGATCATGCTATGCTATCTAATTGTAACATCCCTCTCACTCCTCTGGACTTCTTCCATCATATTTCTCAAAAGTTCATAAATGATTCTTATCCCGCTATATTCCCCATGTTCCAAACCTATAGCTATTACAAATACTTTCTTCTGAATAATCAATTGACTATAAATAGTGTCTCTTTGCTGTCCATAGCCCAATTAGGGTCACAAGAAAGAGCCATAGCCTTTTAGCTCACTGGTCACTTTCTAACCCTCCTCTCAGTAACATCAATTTATAAATTTAATTATAAAAATGTTAAGTATCGGATGCATACAATTGTAATATAATATAAATTATAATTTTACTTTACATATACAAATTCTGTTCTCTTTTTTCTACTATCAATCCATAAACCTCCTTATGCAAAGTTTTCATGCGCCACATACATATGTTAATTACAATGTAATAAAAAATGTAATATACTTCTATATATATTAATTTTAACAATTTTTTTTCTAAACTAAAAACAAACAAATCAATATTAATATAAAAAAATTCAAGAGTTCACAAACATATTAGCTCTCCCATATGGCAGAGTTTGGCATCACAATTCACATTAAAAGCCACCACCAGTATGGAATGATGCTTATGAACAACTCATGAAGGGAAAAAGAAGAAATTCAATTGTTAACATGAACTCTGCTCAATATTCTTTCCCCAGCCACTGCTAACACTAAACAGAAAATAGAAGATAAACATTCAGATTACATAGATTTATCCAAAGATTTACCCAAAGGAAAAAAAAAGGCAACCTTGAAAGAGATCTCCTTTATTATTCATGCACAAAATGCAGAAAATACAATGAATGCTGAACCCCATTGGAAGAATGGCAAGGGGCAGCCAACACACAGATCTAACCTGCAACGGGTAGCATGCAACCTCTCTTTCTAACATAGTGCGAATTTAATCCCATAAACCCATTACGTTTTCCCAAATGATCCTTCATCTTCTTATTCTATATTACATGCCAAAAAAAACATACAAATTTTTAGATTATTTCTATTACATAACTCGCAAAATATGGATTATTTCTATTACAATAACTCCCAAAATATTAGCATAACGCCATAGTAAAATGAATACATGGCCCTTCATTACATTTTATGATTTTTATCCCAAATGGCACAAGATGATACAGTTCATCCAGACAAAAGCACCATACAGAATGACAGGTTGGAATAAAAAAGATAATGTTCTCCCCATCATCTCCCAGCACTGGATTGATTGTAAGCCCTTCTCTCACATTTCATATTGGCCAAGCATCTTTCTATTTCCTTCAGGCACTCCTCTCTTTTTCCTTTTTCGCATTCTCCACCTCCTCCTCCAGCTTTTTATTCCGACATGCGCAGACTACCTGAAAACACTTAAATGTCATGACACCTCCACAGTACCATAAAACAGAGCTTAAACAAATACCCCATCAGAATGTGTAGGCAACAGCATGGTCTAGATCTTCACACTCTTAGAAACAAACACATTTTTGAAACTGGAAATAAAACCTGGTCCCTTTTTTATCGCTTCAGGTCTGATGCAGAGCACCTTGTTATAGTGCAAGCCCATGTTTCAGTTTGCTTCACTTAGCATCACCAATAATCTATGGAAGAGCATTGTCCTTGCTCGAAATGATGGAACCGGTTTGCAACTTTCACAACAATTTGTCTTGCAACAATCTTGGAGATAAACTTGGTTGCGGTGTGGCAATCAATGCATACTTGAAGGCTCTTGACAACTCAAATAGTTGTTCCACAGGATGCATTTAACAATTCAAATGCAATTGTCAACTTCTCACTAAGGTGGCATAGGAATAATTTTTTTTCCTCCACATCATTCAGTACGTCTTGAATCTGGAAAATATGCTGCTGCCTTCATCTCCCAAGACAAATTATCCAGCTTTGCATGGATCTCCATCTGGGGGTGTGATCTGTCTCCTACGCAAAAAACATGTACCATTTTTTGGCCTTCAATCTAACTACATTCAGGTATCTTTTGAATTCCTCTATCTTTCATCAATCTCCTTACCATTTGAACCTCACCCCACCTGTCCCACTTCTGCATAGATGTTTGATAGAAGAACATAAGTCACAGCATTTTGAGGATCCAGCTCAAAAAGAAAAGTAGCTGCAAATACTCCTAACCCTATATTCTTATGTGCTCTATAGGGAGCAAGCAAACACGTCCACCCAACCACCACAGGTTTAATTGCGATTTTGATGATATAGTTTAGAGTTTCCTTAAGGAAAATGAACGCTGTAGATCGCAATTGGCTCTTAAAACAGTGGCAGCATCTCTGGCGGGCAAGACATTATCTAGGGAGTGGGAGTCCAAATTACGTCAGCGAAAGGAGGTAGCTAATCACGGCGACGACGCCATTATGTAGATCCTTAAGTTGAGTTATGACTCTCTCTCTGCTCCTCTTAAATCTTGTTTTGCACTTTTTTTTCCTTTCCCGAGGATGAGGAAATAGACCTCCAGTATCTCATAAATATATGGATAGCAGAGGGATTTATTCATGCCATAGAAAACCGTCACTGAGAGATATACGACTACGACTTATATCCACATATTCCAGACAATTAAGTTCACTTATCCACACAGGTAGCTTTTCTAGCCTAAGGCAATCAAAAATGTCAAGCAAACAAAGACTCTTTAAAATTCTAACCCACCGGTACCTCTTAAATAGTTTCACAGCGACTTAAATTCAAAACTCTATGGAGTTTCAAATTTCCAAAACATGTAGGCATTGTAGAGATACAAGTGCAACTGAAGTCTAGAACTTGCAATACTCTGACACTGTTAACCCAGTTTGCCATAATATTTTGAATTTTCACATTTTGAGACAATGACACACTGCAAAGACACGAGGTAGAATCTGCACTGTTGTTTGCCATTGATCCATCAATTATGCCTTTCTTGGCTAATAAAATCCTACGACAGCCGCTATTTCCTTGTATTGCCAAAATATTGGTGAACACCTTGCCCACACTGAATGCACATTGACTTTCTTTTGATATACTAATGGCCATATCAAGCAACAAATCATGCATTTTGCACCTTTTAGATTGCTGATAATAGTCCCTCTCTCCTATTTCCACTAAACATAGCTTGTGAAGATGATATATATAACTCCACCCAATCTCTACATGGTCTTCTACAGCATGAATAAATCCATCTATTAGCTCCTAAATCTGTGGATAGTAAATGGATTTATTCATGTCGTAGAAGACCAGGGAGAGATTGGGTGGAGTTATATATATCATCTTCATAATCTATGTTTAGTGGAAATAAGAGAGAGGGACTATTATCAGCAATTTAAAAGGTGCAAAATACATGATTTGTTGCTTGATTTGGCCATTAGTATATCAAAAGAAAGTCAATGTGCATTTAGTGTGGGCAAGGTGTTCACCAAAATTCCGGCAATAAATACAAGGAAATAGCAGCTGCCGCAAGATTTTATTGACCAAGAAAAACATAGTTGATGGAGTAATGGCAAACAATAGTGTAAATTCTACCCTGTGTCTTCGCACTCTGTCATTGTCTCAAAATGTAAAAAATCAAAATATTCCGGCAAGCTAGTTTAGCGGTGTGAGAGTACTACAGGGTCTAGACTTCAATCGCAGTCATATCTCTGCAATGCCTACATGTTTTGAAATTTTGAAACTCTTCAGAGTTTTGAATTTAAAAAATCTTGAGGAGGTACCAGTGTTTCAGAAGTTTAAAAAATCTTCACTTGCTTGATATTTTTGACTGCCATAGGCTAGAAAAATTACCTGTGTGGATAGGTGAACTTAACTGTATGGAATATCTGGATATAAGTCATAGTCGTATATCTCTCAGTGACGGTCTTCTGTGGCATGAATAAATTCATCTGCTATCCACATATTTATGAGATACTGGAGGTCTATTTCCTCATCCTCAGGAAAGAAAGAAAAATATGCAAAACAATATTTAAGAAGAGCAGGGAGAGAGTCATAACTCAACTTAAGGATCTGCATAATTGGGTTGTCGCCCTGATTAGCTACGTCCTTTCGCTGATGTAATTTGGACTCCCACTCCTTAGATAGTGTCTTACCCGCCAGAGATGCTGCCATTGTTTTAAGAGCTAATGGCAATCTACAGCATTCTTTTTCTATTTCACAAGCAATCTCCTCAATGGATCTCTTGTGTTTGTGGGTGGGATCTGTCTCCTACACAAAAAACATGTACCATTTTTTGGCCTTCAATCCAACTACATCCAGGTATCTTTTGAATTCCTCTATCTTTCATCAATCTCCTTACCATCTGAACCTCACCCCACCTGCCCACTTCTGCATAGATGTTTGACAGAAGAACATAGGTTGCGGCATTTTTAGGATCCAGCTCAAAAACAAAAGTTGATGCAAATACTCCTAGCCTTATATTCTTATGTGCTCTACAGGCACCAAGCAAACATGTCCACACAACCAGCATGGGTTTAAGAGGCATTTTGATGATAAAATTTAGTGTGTCCTCGAGATAAGCAGCACGACCAAGAAGGTCAACCATGCATACATAATGATCAATGGTAGGCGTTATGCAATAAGAGTCACTCATATCACTGAAGTATTTACAGCCCTCACCCACTAAACCTGCATGGCTGCATGCTAACAGAACACAAGTGAAGCTTACATGGTCGGGGAATGTTCCAGAATGCTTCATTAGTTCAAAGAGTTTGAGAGCGTCCTTGCAAAAACCATTTTGTGCATACCCTGCAATTATAGAATCCCATGAAATCACATCTTTTTGAGACATTTTGTTAAACAGTTCACGTGCCTTGTGTATGCTTCCACATTTTGCATACATGTCTATCAGGGCATTCACAACTACAACATCTGACAAAAATCCACATTCGATTATGCTTTGATGGATGTCCATGCCCTGTTCTAAAGCTCCCATTTTGGCACAGACTGGGAGTATGCTGGCAAAGGTTGTGGAGTCTGGCTTTACACCTGCCAATTGCATTTGCTTAAAAGTTTCCAAGGCCTTTTCAATAAACCCATTTTGTGCATATGCTGCAATCATTGCAGTCCACGAGATCACATTTCTTTGAGGCATTTCTTTGAAAAGCCTTAAAGCCTCCTCAATAACACCTTTTTGTGCATATCCTGCAATCATTGCAGTCCATGAAACTACATTTTTTTGAGGCATTTCATCAAAGAGTTTCCGTGCCTTGTGTATGCTTCCACATTTTACATACATATCCAGTAGGGCATTTGCAACTACAACATCTGACAAAAATCCCCTTTCCATTATCCTTTGATGGATGCCCACACCTTGTTCTAAAGCTCCCATTTTGGCACAGGCTGGGAGGATACTGACAAAGGTTGTGGAGACTGGCTTTACACCTGCCAATTGCATTTGCTTAAAAATTTCCATGGCCTTTTCAACAAACCCATTTTGTGCATATCCTGCAATCATGGCATTCCAAGAAACCACATTTCTTCGAGGCATTTCTTTGAAAAGCCTTATAGCCTGGTCAAAAACTCCATTCTGTGCATATCCTGTAATCATTGAGGTCCATGAAACCACATCTCTTTGAGGCATTTTGTCAAACAGTTCACGCGCCTTGTGTATGCTTCCGCATTTTACATACATGTCTATCAGGGCACTTACAACTACAACATCTGATAAAAAACCGCTTTCAATTATGCTTTGATGGATGTTCATACCTTGTTCCAAAGCTGTTATTTTGGCACAGGCTGGGAGTATGCTGGCAAAGGTGAACTGATCTGGTCGGACACCAGTTGGTTGCATTTGGCGAAACAGTGTCAACGCCTCGAGAGGATACCCATGTCTGTTGTACGCTGAAATTATAATATTCCATGAGAAGAGGTCTTGTTCGGTCATTTGCTCAAACACTTGGCGAGCATTGACTAAACATCCGCACTTGTCGAACATGCGAATAAGGCTGTTTTGTAGAAGTTTGTGTGTTGCAAACTGAAACTCACTGTGATTGATGTGGGAATGGATTTGCTTACCCTCTGAAAGGGCTTTCTTGGAAATGCAGGTACGCAATAATAGAAAGTATGCAGAAGCGTCTGCAGGGGCGTTGTGTGTGGTAAGCAGAATGTGTAGCGCCTCCTTCAACCGACTTTCCCTACATAATGTACTGAGAGTCTGATTGAGATTGGGAGTGGATGGCATTGGCATCGTATGATTATAATCGGCAAGGCATTGTTATTCGCCCTACTTTTTTTTGTCATCAGCAAAAAAATTTCAAAGTGTGTTTTTAATGGGCATTTAGTATTATTTTTTGGAAATGGAATCCTTTTAAGATTTATGATTTTAAGAGTTTCGATTATATTTTGTAAAGTAGTTTATAATATATGAGATTATTTCATATTTTTAATAGATAATATTTAATTGTATTTTATATATTATATATATATATTATTATTTCTATTACATTATGTTTTTATCTAGATTTAAAGTAAATTTTTTTAATTTATTTTCATATTTTTTATTTTAATTTTTCATATTTAAATAATAAGGAATATTAAAAATCTTCAAAGCATCAAATATTTATAAGTTGCCAAATATAATATTAAGACAATCAATTAATCTATGAATAAATGTTTTACTCAAACGAATTCAATTCTCCATATTCCCAATCCAAATCTATTAATAATAAATTCAAATCCAAAGTCCTCCATAGTCTTAAATCCAAATTTAATCAATAATAGATTCAAATCTAAGGTTCTCCATATTTCCAAATCCAAATGTATCAATAATAGATTTAAAGCCAAGATTGTGTATATTCAAGTATATCAATAATAAATTCAAAACTAAGGTTTTCCATATTCACATATCTAAATGTATCAATAATAAATTCGAAGCCAAGGTACTCCATATTTCCAAATTCAAAAATATTAATAATAGATACAAAACCAAGGTTGTGTATATGTGAAACATATATGCAATTAACAAACTTCAAACATCATCTATAAAAATTGAGAAACATAATCATAACTTGTTTCAAAAGTAGATTTTAGATTTTTATTTTTATTTTTATTTTTAAGTTCAATAAGCACATCTAATTGAGTGCCAAAATAATGATATCAATATTTTTTTTTTTCGATGTAGAAGTTCAAAGTTATTTTTGACCATTTTTCATCCTGCAGGGCGAAAATCGGTTTCCCTTTTCCTTCCTTGATGCCCTGATTAGCCAGCCTCTAATGTCTTCACCTTACTGCAATTATCGTTTTTCCTTTATAATAGCCCTGTTCTATAAAAAGCCAAGTGACTTGAGCCTTGTTGATGTTTCGGGTTGATCCAGAGGCCTATTTCACTTTGGGCAGTTAGTTTGCACAAGTCTTTCGGCAAAGGAATGGGCTAGTTTCAAAGAGAATGCAAGTCTTTTACAAGACTTCAAAGGTCAAGTGCCCTTGTGGAGGGCAAACAGGTGACAAATGGGACCTTTCACAAAGCTCCGAAGGACAACTTTGGACCCAAGGTGCCTTTGTGGAGGGCAGAGTTTTCTTTCAGAAAAATGACAAGGCAGAAGGTCGAAAGGTAAGTTTTCCTTCGGAGAAAATCCATGCAAAAGACAAAGGATTTCTTCGAACTTTATGTCCTAAGAAAATCCGTGTAGAACCAAAGGTGAATTCCTTCGGATAAAGTGCCCGAAGGAATTCCTTCAGACATTTTGTCTGAAGAAATTTACAAGGGGAAGGCCGAGACATGAAGGCAAGTTTTCCTTCAGGCAAAATGTCCAAAGGAATTCCTTCGGACATTTTATTCGAAGGAATTGGGAAGACAAGGGAACCCGAAGGAGCCCAAAAGACAAGTGCCCTTGCGGAGGGCTCTCTATGACCAAAAATGGACCTTTTCCATTTTTTCGAAGGGAAGGTTCATTTTGTAAAGGCCGAAGGAATTACCAACGATGATGACAGGTTCGAAGACGTCAACTTCAGCATGATGAACTTGCCGTTGGCAGTTTAAACATCTAGTGACATCCCCGTAGATGTCAAAATTTAGGGTAATGAAATAGTTGTTGTTTTTCAAATGGCGACAGGTCTGCAGAATTCAACCTTAACGAGATGCATTAGTTGTTGAGGAAAAACAAAAGGAGAAACTCTTTCGAACAAGCGGCCAAAAGATTTATTTCATAGATCTTGCCCGAAAGAGCTCATGAGTGCAAGCCCGAAGGAATTCAAAGGGCTCGGAGACCTGAGGATAAACTCAGTGACCCATTGAGAAAGGAGCCCGAAGAGCCAAGAAAAGATGAAAGATAAGCCTGAGAGCCGAGCTGCCAGTAAAAGACAAGAATTAGCAAGAAAAGAGACAGAAAATAGTGAAAGTGCAGCCTATTTTTCTTTGATTAAGCATTGATAAGCAGAAAATTGTGTAAATTTCATAAAAAGGGGCGGCCTTGTCATTCAAACAACAAAGTGACCCATGCTTTTGCAGTAACATTTAATATGATTTAAGCATCAAAGTCAAGACTTGTGACATCTACAGCATGGTCCCTTCGAGCCATTTATGAAAAGATGACAACAGCATGAGCGGACTTCCTCCTTCCTAGGTGTTTAATGAAGTATGAGCCACATGTTCTTGGGAAGCACCAAAACCCTTTCTCTTAATGCTATATATTGTAACCTCTCAGTTGAAAAGGGTATCTCTCACTTGTGTAAGGTGAAGCCCTGCCAAAAATTTTACCTTCGAATCAATAGAATGTGTTTTACCTCTATCTGACTAGTTATGCTTTTGAGTATGTCTGTGTATCAACTTTGTGTTCAGTCATTTTGGCTTGATGCTTTCACAGATTGACACCAGCATATCTAGTGTAGCCAAGGCCATTTTTGTAGGTTAACAGGAAGTACTTCATCTGGAACATAGAGACAAAAGAGGAGTTATCTGACAGTGTGTTTCTACAGTGCCTGTGGTAAGTTCCATTTCCTTGTGTCTTCATTAAGCCCCCTATTTAAGTGCCCTCTAGTCTGGTCTTTTTTCCAGATAAAGTGTTTGTTTGCCCTTTTTTGGTCTGAAGTGTTGATATAGTTGAGTAGATAAAAATCATTTGGTGCATCACCATTTAGATAGGTTCTATTTTGGTTATATCATTCTCCTTTTTCACCCCCCCATTATTAGCAATAGTAGTGAAAGACCTCAGAGATGCATCAAAGGGAGTTAGCCCTTATCTAGAGATTCTTCCTTCAGTTTTTCCAAGCCCACAGCAAGAGGGAAGTCTCCATTGTGCTGCGTGGAAGAGAGAAGCCGAACCTTCTTTCAAGGGTGCAATCCACAGCGTCAACAATTTTTGGCACGCCTGGTGGGACTGTTTGTTTGAGGAGTTGAAGGATTTTTTGGCGTGTTCTTCAACCAATCAGCCTCTATAAACTGGATTTAAACCAACACTAATGGCGACTCTGAGTTGAATAAACTGGATAAGCAGTCCAGGTGCCATCAAGAAATCACATTTTGGTATGTATAATTCCATTGCTCAGCATCATGGGCCTTGTGTTCCTTCATATAATTTTGATCAAGCTCAGGTTGTTCATGGAATCACATCAAGCAGCTCTCTTGGTTGCCCTTCACCTAGTGTAAAGGAAGTAATGTTGGAGTTTGAGAAGCAAGTGATGGAGATAAGCAGATTAGAGGAGCAGTATAGATATCAGCAAGAGCTTATATATAAAGAGGAGTGCTTGTTGAGGAAAGCTCATGCCTTGCAATCCATGAAGGAGGAGGTAGCAAAATGGAAGAGTCCATTCATTCAAGGCAATCAGCATTGTGTTCCTTCTCCCACTCCAAAGTAGCCCCCTCATATTCTAAAGAAAGCAAATATATCTACTTAGTTGTACATAGTAGTTTACTTTCAGTTGTCTTTGTTTTCCTTAAGTTCTTTTGCGCATGTTCATAGATTTTAGCCTTGTGTGTGTTTTATTTATCATTTGGGGGTAAAAGCTTCATGTTGATTCTTTAGTCTCTCAGGGTTGTTCTTAGCTTGTCACGCTGTATTCTGACTCTTGCCCAACGGACTTGTAAGCCACTGGTTTTCTTAAGCATAACAGGCACGCTTCCCCTGTGAATCGCCAAATATATTAACCATTTTTGGTCCTACAGGCCAAAAATTGGTCTCCCTTTTCCTTCCTTGATGTCCTGATTAACTAACCTCTAATGTCTTCACCTTACTGCAATTGTCATTTTTCCTTTATAATAGGCCTGTTATACAAAAAGCCAAGTGACTTGAGCCTTGTTGATGTTTCAAGTTGATCTGGAGGCTTATTTCACTTTGGGAAGTTAATTTGCACAAGCCTTTTGGCAAAGGAATGGGCCAGTTTCAAAGAGAATGCAAGTCTTTTACAAGACTCCAAAGGTCAAGTGCCCTTATGGAGGGCATGTAGGTGACAAATGGGACCTTTCACAAAGCTCCAAAGGACAACATTGGACCCAAGGTGCCTTTGTGGAGGGCAAAGTTTTCCTTCAAAAAAATGACAAGGCAGAAGGCTGAAAGGTAAGTTTTCCTTCAAAGAAAATCCATGCAAAAGACAAAGGATTTCTTCATACTTTTTGTCCAAAGAAAATCCATGTAGAACCAAAGGTGAATTCCTTCAGACAAAGTGCTTGAAGGAATTCCTTTGAACATTTTGTCCAAATAAATTTACAAGGGGAAGGCCAAGACATGAAGGCAAGTTTTCCTTTAGGCATTTGTCTGAAGGAATTGGGAAGACAAGGGAACCCGAAGGAGCTCGAAAGACAAGTGCCCTTACGGAGGGCTCTCAATGACCAAAAAGAGACCTTTTCCATTTTTTTGAAGGGACACCTTCCCTTCAGGAAGGTTCATTTTGTAAAAGCTAAAGGAATTACCAACAATGATGACAAGCCTAAAGTCGTCAACTTTAGCATGATAAACTAGTCGTTGGTAGTTTAAACATCTAGTGACATCCCCATGGATGTCAAAATTTAGGGCAATGAAATAATCATTGTTTTTCAAATGGCGACAGGCTCACAGATGCCAACTTTAACAGGATGTATTAGTCGTTGAGGAAAAGCCAAAAGAGAAACTCTTTTAGACAAGCGGTCGAAAGATTTATTTTAGACGTCTTGCCTAAAAGATCTCATGAGCGCAGGCCTAAAGGAATTCAAAGGGTTCAGAGACCTAAGGATAAAATCAATGACCCACCGAGAAAGGAGCCTAAGGAGCCATGAAAAGATGAAAGATAAGCCTGAGAGCTGAGTTGCCAGTGAAAGATAAGAAGTAGCAAGGAAAGAGACAAAAAATAGTGAAAGTGCAGCGTATTTTTCTTCGATTAAGCATTGATAAGTAGACAGTTACGTAAATTTCATAAAGAGGGGTAGCCTTGTCATTCAAACAACAAAGCAACCCATGCTTTTGAAGTAACATTTAATATGGTTTAAGCACCAAAGTCAAGACTTGCGACATCTACAACATGGTACCTTCAGGCCATTTATGAAAAGATGACAACATCATCAACGGACTTCCTCCTTCCTAGGTGTTTAATGCAATATGGGCTGCCTGTTCTTAAAAAGCACCAAAACCCTTTCTCTTAATGCTATATATTGTAACCTCTCAGTTGAGAAGGGTATCTCTCACTTGTGTAAGGCGAAGCCCTGCCAAATTTTTTACCTTTGAATCAATAGAATGCGTTTTACCTCTATCTAACTAGTTATGCTTCTAAGTATGTCTATGTATCAAATCTGTGTTCAATCATTTTAGCTTGATGCTTTCATAAATTGACACCAACATATCTAGTGTAGCCAAGGCCATTTTTTTAGGTTAACAGGAAGTGTTTCATCTAGAGCATAGAGACAGAAGAGGAGTTATATGATAGTGTGTTTCTACAACACCTATGGTAAGTTCCTTTTCCTTGTGTCTTCATTAAGCCCCCTATTAAAGCACCCTACAATCTAGTCTATTTATCAGATAAAGTGTCTATTCACCCTCTTTTAGTCTGAAGTGTTGATATAGCTGAGTAGATCAAAATCATTTGGTGCATCACCGTTTAGATAGGTTCTATTTTGGTTATATCATTCTCCCTTTTCAACCCCCCCATTATTAGCAGTAGTAGTGAAAGACCTCAGAGATGCATCAAAAGGAGCTAGCCCTTATCTAGAGATTCTTCCTTCAATTTTGCCAAGCCCACAGCAAGAGGGAAGTCTCCATTATGCCGCGTGGAAGAGAGAAGCTGAGCCTTCTTTCAAGGTTGCAATCCAAAGTGTCAACAATTATATAACTATCAACATCTTTGCTTATATTTTTGGATTACATATAATGGATTTATAAATGTTGAGTAAGTGTACATCTAAATTTGAGCATTCCTTCTACTAAGTAGCAACAACTAGGGGGCATCCAATCCATCAAAGTCACCCATGGAATGATCATGGCCCTATTTGATTGACTCTCCATATCAGGGATCTAGAGGATTTGTAATTTAGTAGATGGCCCTACTAACCATCATCTTCACCAATTGGACTACAACCCTTTTAATACTATTTTCATTTTGAAATCTTTGATTTAACTTATTCCATTTATTGAGAACATCTATAATAAAAATTGAACTTGAAATATTATTATCATTTCATATAGTTTTGTGTCATCATGTGTTTCAATTCTTGTAGTAATGTTGACACAATCTTAACAACCTTGAACATAATTTTCCTCAAGATAACCATTGAATGTGGTGGGTTTGTAGAACTTACAACTTATCAATTTGAAATAATTTTATTAACCTGTTGAGTTCACCATGTCTTCTTGTTGGCCTTTCAAACCATGATTATATCTTATTTGTAAATTTATCAGTGTATTTACTATCCAAATGCTTCAGAATATTATAAAAAAATAATAATAATACATGAAGGCTACATAACAAAGTAATGGGGTGGAATACATGGCTCATACTCTATGACGGAGGACAAACCCTGACTCAAAACATGGATGAGAAACAAAAAACAAAAAATAAGGCTAGACAAAATATGATACACAAAATTGCATTACATCACATAATTTAAACACAAGCCACATCACTTGAGCAAAGAGGTGGAGGATCATCCTTGGGTAGCAGAATCACCTAAGCGAAAGGAGATGTAAAAGGAGGATTCTAAACTACCTAGCCATCCAAGGGGTCCATAGTCATACCAAAAGTCTAGGCATCAATAAGTTGCATCCAAGTGATAGTTATAGAAGGAGATCCCCTTTCGAGAATGAATAATATCATGTTTACCACATGATGGTAGTGAACCCCACCCCCCTCTCAGGTGTAAGTGAGGGGAGAAGTCGCCCTGACTGCGTGCTCAACTTATATGCCTCGTAGAAGGTGCTAGTGGCAGCCCTTGGGGTAGTCCATTTGGTGGCATATGCCTTAAATTGTATGGGGCACTCCCCTAATGGTCCAAAAACTCTTACAAATGACAAACTTCCATCGCAAACTTGTATGTTTGGGTTTGAATCTGCATGCAAGAGGAAGCTATAACAAAATCCTTGTTGTTAATGGAGAAAAGACAAGAGCATTCTTCATTATTGAATATAGCTTTGTTTTTGGCCTTACATAATTGGAAAAGAATAATAGCTCTAGAAAAATTCCATGGAAAATAAATAGAAACTAGCCAATTAGTCGAGTCCCCAAGAAGAGCAAAATGCTAAAACAAAGGCTTTGGGTGATAAGGATGAAATAAACTATAGATCCATTTCCATGCAGACTAGGCTCATGTGCAAAACCAAAAAGGGTGCTTGAAGGATTCAAGATTATTGCAGGCAAGACACTTGGGTGGAGCAATTTTCATATGAGAGAGTCATTCCCCAAGCGGAAGGTCTTGGTATACTAAGCACCTCAAGAAGTGAGTTAGCTTGGGTTTCATGCCAAATTTACAAATCCTGTCAAGTTTTGTAAGCCAAGTTCTAGGGGAGGATTTAAGGCCCTAACAGGTCTATTGAGCTTACATAGAGTAGGACAAAATGGACTCATGATGTGATAAAGAAGGCTTCGAGAGTAGTTTTTAAGGTGGGTGTCATAATTCCACCTCTAATTCTTCCACCATGCCCAGGGCAGTTGCAAGCCTAGATTATGAAGGATAATGTCTGGAAGAAGCTCTTGAATGTGAATAAAAGAAGGCAAGTCCACATTATTTAATTGATATTTTCTTTCAAATTTGGTTAAGGGATCCAATCCCTAGTAGAGACTGAGTCACAAATGGTATGGATACCTTTTTAAAAAATCCTGAGGGCTTTCATTCTAGATAATTTAACCCACAAAACATTAGTACATGTCATAATAAGAGACTTCCATATGCTATGGTCATTAAAAGATAATGTTGTATGGAAACTATCACCAATCCATTTCATGTGAGGCTTGATAGATTCAAAATCCTTCCATATACTTTTGGAAACAAAAGAGCCTTCAATTTTGACAGGAGTGGTAGTAATGAGAAGGGAGTGAAAGCCTATATTCCTCCAATTGGGTTTACCATAAGGCGTCCCAGAGGAGATACAATGCCTTAATAGGATTTTCCAGACCTCATTACCTTCAATGGCTCTAACCACCCATTTATCACATAAGGTTGTATTATGTTTGCAGTTGTCAACAATTCCCATAACTCATTTATCTCAAGGGAAACAACAAATTTCCTAGGCAACCTGATGGAATCCCATTCTTTGTTTGGAATTAGACCAAAGAAAGTCCCTGAGAATTTTGGCTAAACTATCATAAGAAGCCTTGGAGGGATCCCAACAAGAGGAATAATATAAATGACTAGTAGCCAGGATTTTAGTACAAATTTGGAATTTCCTTGCTAAGGATAGTGGCTTGGTAATCCAATACTCAACCTTCTTCTCAACTCTATTGATGGCATACTCCCACAGCTCAATAAGAGTAATGTGAAAAGCAAAAGGATTGCCCATAAATTTGAGTTACTTTCCTCGTACAATCCATATCCATTTAAATTAGAGAATCCACTTGGGCATAAACATCATGATTTGTCTAAAAAATTGCACCTTGCTCCATTGTAAATTAGATCTCGATGACAAACAAAATATATCATCTGCAAAGTACCCATTAATGAGCTAGGATACACGACTAGGTAGAAAAATACCCTGAACTAGACCTCATTTTGCTTGAGAGGCAAGAAGATATCCTAAAGATTCTGTAGAGAGGACATACAATGTTAGAGTGAGAGGACAACCTTGTTGAATGGAGCGCTAAAGACATATATTGTTAGATTTACACCCATTGAGGGTGAGGCAGGCTGAGGCATCTGAAAGTAGGGTCTTGAATACCAAAATAAAGTAATGGAAAAAACCAAGAGCCTTTAACATAGATAAGATGAAAGGTCATTCAAATATATCATATGATTTTTCAAAGTCCAATTTGATAAAAAAAATGTTCTCTGTGGGAAACTCTAGCCCATTTCATGCCTTCCCAGCCAACAATAAGATTATCAATTATATATCACCCTCTAATAAAGATGATTTATTTCAGTTTAATATTAGTAGGAAGAATGAATTGGAGCTAATTGACAATAGCTTTAGTGAGAATTTTTTTTTGAGACATTTAACAAGGTGATAGGTCTCTAGCTAGTAATGAGCTCTGGATCTCCCATTTTGTGTATAAACTTGATATTAGTTGGATTAATTAAAATTCCTAAAGAAAGGTTTTGCACGGATTTTATATAGACTCGAATCAAGTTTGGCCCAATAATCTCCCATGTGGATTTATAAAATTAACATGGAAAACCATCGAGGCTAGGAGCTTTGTCATTGTTCATGCATTAGAGATCCTATGTGAGTTCTTGGAGGGTTAGTGGTGAGTCAAAGAGTCATTGGTTCATAGATTTTAATTTGTTAGGAACCACATCAATGCATTCTTGTAAATCCTAAGATCTTTATTTTATTTCCTCTTGGGCGTAAAACACTAGCTTCTAGTTATTCATGAAATATGAGGAGATGTTTGGGAGGGAGGTGAGTCTAGTGTAGACCAACTTAATGGCCTTGATTTGGTCAATAACCTGCTTGGCCTTGAGGGACTTAAACAAGTCTTTGGAAGATTTGTCTCTAACCTTGAGCTAGTGTATCCAAGCATACAATTGTGCCCCTCTAATAGCATGGTCATCTGCCACCTTGATATGGTGTTTGAGCGAGGTGACAAGATTAAGTAGATGTGTATCAAAGGGATTAATCTTAAGAAGGTAGAAAAACCTCTGAAATTTCTTGAGTGTGGCATCCTCGCATTGCTTCCTAATCTGATTAAATTACTTCCCATAGTGGCAGAGGAAGGTGGTGGTATGCAGAATGGCCTCGTTCTACCACTTGATCTAGTTGGTAGCATAAGGAGGGCAAGGAGCAAGGTTCTAGATTTAGGCTATCAGACAGATGGTCCCAACATGGCCCAAAACAGATGTATTAAGGAAAAATTAATTATGTGGTATCTTGTATTGCCCCAGGACCCATTCCACTTTGCAAGAGATGGGAACATGATCAGAAAAAACATTATCAATGTATTTAATTTTAGGAAAAGTATTTAAAGTATTTGCCACAAAAAAATCTCATATAATGAACTTATTGTATTGTAAAAGTAATTTAGTAATAATACAGATAAATTCAACATATGAAATGAATAAACACTTTGGCAACATCAATTTTAACACATTTTGACATAGTTGGACTTTTCATATACATTTGAATCTTGTGTACACTTTTCCCTATCCATCTACTCACATATTGTCATGGTCAACCCAATTTATTAGATATACTTTTTTAGGATCACCTTAATCTATGCAATAACTTCCAGAATATCAAATATATTGTCTTCATATCTCAGATCTCTGATTTTAACTCCCATGACATTACTGGCAATAGTCAAATAATTATGGTTTTCTTACATGTGTATGTTTATGTTAGTGTCTACAAACACTTAACAACTATTTTTAAAATTAATAAGTCTCTATTAGGTCAGCCTATACATGTTTCATGGGTTAGTCATAACAGGAAATACCAAAGAGTCATCTATAAATACAAATCAATCCTAAGGTTATACTCACATGAATATTACATTGTGAATCACTCAAAAGTTGGAGAAATCCATTAGCACTCTCTTGAGAAATTGCTATAAAGGCATACATTTATGAATATCTCTCAAATGAGCATTCCTAGAGCTAAGTATGAATACAAACGTAACTCAAAGTTGAAAGTTGTAAAGTGTCAAAAGCCAAACATTGTATTGTTGATGCAAACACCTATCTTGAAGAGGATATACATTGTGATCTGTAAGCTCATTTGAACTCGCATTCATGCCAAAACAAAGGTATCAAAAATAATAATTCAGCCATAACCGGTCTTATCAAGTTAGGGCCATTTTTAAAGCTTTTCAAAGTCCATACGTGACCATATAAGGATCTGAAATGTATTAAACTATTATTTTCCAGAATTTTCTAATTTTAAAAATTGGATATTTTTGTCAATTTGAATGTAAAAGTGGTGCATCATAGCATTGGAGCTTGGACATCTATCCACCAGGATCTGTTGGAATCATCCTCACTTTACATAGCTTCCTCTTGTGTTAAACTTGAACCCTCATAAGTTCCAAATGGTTGCATTTGTTTCTCGACTATTATGACTTGTGTTAATCTAGCTCCTTGTTGATGTTGCTCTTGTCCTAAAATTCCTTGGCTCGCCATTGTTTGAACTTGTCATGTGGCTCCCTGGATGACTTTCACAACATCTTGCCACACATTATTTTATTGTTATTCTTTGGTCTTCATAGCTTTATTGGCTGCATATTTTTCTACTTGTTCTTCTTTAGCCTTATTATTTTGTTTCTCATGTTTTTATAGGTCCTCACAATGTTTTTTCTTTGTTTCCTTAGCTATTTTTCTGCCTCAGTTTTCTTTTAATTTTCTATTTCTTGCATAGATTTTTAATCTTCCCAATTTTTTTACATGAGTAAGCCATCCTTGTATTTTTTACCCTTTTCTTTGGCTACTTTTTCTTCCTCTATCCTCACCTTAGCATTGTCTTATGTTGATTGTTCTATATTTTAGCTTACGATTATGGTTGATTTAGGTGCTCCTACCTAAGAGGTTGATCCTCCTGTGCTTGTTCCTATTACACACCTTAATCCAAAGACTCAACAATTTATAAACTAGAAGGAGTTCCTTGCACAGTGGGGGGGTAATAGGGTGAAGATGTGGTTATGATTGGTGGAAAAGATGGAGTGGTCAGGGTGGCAGGTGCAACTTAGTGCTTGGGCAAGGCATTTTTTTCCACGCAAATGGAGGCACAAATATTTTATTTTAGCATTTCATGGCACAAGTTTCTCTTTTCATCACTTGTTGGTGTGATTCCTCGGTTGTATCCTCTAGAATTCTAAATGTATCCATTTGCTTTGTGAGGTTAGGGTGTGGTCATGTAACTCATAAAGTGTGAAGTTTTCACATCAGTGGCATGAAGGGGATGGATTCTTATTCACTTATATCCTCATTCTTTATAATATTCTTACATGTAAGAAACTAATTTTTAGTATTGATTATGGCTCTTCTGAAGTTGTATCATATTTTTAGCATTTTTCTTCTCTTTAGGAATGTATTGGATAGCGATTTTGGCCTTATTTCTAATAAGGTGATTTTTTTGTGTTTTATGAATCCATCAATATCTTTGTTTACAGTTTCAAGGGTCTTCTATTGAGTGATGTTTTTCTGGAGTGAAAGACATTCCCTAACGAGGTGACCATATTTATGACAACTTCTACAAGGGGATGCTTTCATACTCCAGATCTTAAAGCCATTTAATTTCTCTAGCTTTTGAAGTTGTATTCTTTGGAATAGGCTGGGTGAGATCTATTTCCACATATATTATAAAATAAATAGAAAGGACTTTTCCATGATACAAATTCAAAGGTTCAATAGGTTTTCCAATGGTATTAGCTATAATAATATCAAACAAATACTTATACCATAATTCTTGAGGCAATGCATACATGTGAATTCATTTTAACACTATTTTTGGGAGTTCTTCCATTGGCTTGAAAACAATATGCCAATTTTTCATGAAGAGACCTGCATTTCTAAAGAAACAGAGGCCTCATTTGACAACTTTGTCTCTATCATATTCATATGTGAAAATACCTTGTACATATTTTTAGCTCAAAATATCTATTCATTTTCCAAACATTTTGTCTCCATGTATTCATCTCTCCCAGTATGAATCAAGCACTTAAGAAATTGTAGATTAGGCTTCTACCATGTAGACTAGATATATTTTTTTATTTCTATAGAATCAAGCATTGTGATTAGATTCTTCGCTAACACTTGCATGATATTTTGAGTCAATATTCAAAGTCTATAAACTTTTTATTCCCTACAATTGCCATTTAGGCATTTTTCTTTAGATTATATTGCTTGCTCTTATCACCATTTTTGTTTGATTGAAGGTTTTTTAGGGGGATGGGTTCCACACCTCTGGATGTTCATTGATATATCTATTAATAAATCAAAGTTTGAGAGAGATTGAATTTAAGGCAAAAGGATCCAGGTAGTCATAATGATGTTTTCTCTAAATTTTAAGAGAGCTCTTTCACCAAATTTTAGTTGTATTACTTACAACCAATAGTTATTAATTTATTTAAATAATATATAATTTTTATTAAAATTATTATTCTTTTATCGATTCATCAAACTTTCATATAAAATATTCTAAAAAAATATTAAATTAAAAAAATAATGATAATCCAACACCATGGAACACCATGGAACAACAAATGTTTTTATGTACAATTAAAATAAATATATATAATAAAAATTGGAACCTTTTCTTTGTATAGGTTCTTGCCACTTGTGTGCACTCATTCATAGCATATACTAAATAAATGAACAATGAGTAAAATTCATTTCATAAGGTATTCTTATTATGGTGGTTTCACTCATAAATCATCAGCTGCTCACCTTTTATAGATTGTGTAAACATCAAAACTCTTAAAATTATACATTTTAAGTTCTTAATTTGTAAAAGTATTTAATAAAAAATCATATTTTTAATAAAATTTAATATGATATAATAATATTAATCGAGTTTTTTTTAAATAATTTTTTTTCTATGTTCATGATCAAATAGATGTTAAATTTAAAGTTAGAACTAAAAATATAACACACCCTCTATTACAACTCACTTTATTTGGATACCATTGTAAAATGCCTATCAATATAAATATAATTATCGACATAATTAATTAATATTTTCATTACATTCCCTATCAATCTTCTACTCATGAATAAAAATGATATCATCTAGCCACACCACTATGTCAATTAAATATTTCCATAGAAAAAAATAGTGTCCAAACTTCATTGTATGGATTAAATATTACAATTTTTTGATTGACTTCTCTAAATAAAAAGAACAAACTTTTGAATGATGATCAAATAAATGTCAAATTTAAAATCAAACATAATTGTGAACAATTCACTCCATTACACTTCCTTAAAACACCTATAGAAATGACTCCAACAATTATTAGTATATTAAAAAAATTACTATAAAAATCTTCAATAAATTCAAATCATAATTTATATTGAAAGCGCTGTAATCAAATTGATTCAAATAATGATGGTAAAAAAGATATGAGTAAAAAATAATATAAGACATCATATTCTATGTAACATGTTCTTGACTGCATCTTCAATCTTAATCAAGATCACTCAAATATAAGACACCATATTTTATGTAGCATGTTCTTGAGCGCATCTTCAATCTTAATCAAGATCATTTAATTTTTAAGTTTGAAAATACCATCCATCAAAATACAAATCTTAAAAAAATTGAAACGAAAAAAAATAAAACACCATATTTTATGTAACATATTCTCGACTCCATCTCCAACCTCCACCAAAGCCATTCTTCACCTCATTTTTGTTCTCAATGGCTCCCATCAAACACAAAGAGCATGGGAACAATCCATTCTCATTACATATATTACACCCCACCATTTCATCTCTATCCTCCCTATAAAATCGTTTGCTTCCCCTACAAGCAAAGCAAACAACATAACTTGCATTCCCACATCCCTTACACACTCCTCTTAAACTCTTTCTTATGAAACCACCCAACTTCTTCTGTAGCTTTCCACATTCATTCATCTTCATTATTTTGTCATATCCTCCCACACATTTTCCTCTCATAAATAGCCGAGGAAGATTGGCCTGCCTTCCAAAAATATCTCTGATCTCTTCCAGATATCTTTTACTGATAAAAACATCTCTGTGTTGGAAGGAAATATTGAGGTTATTGAGAATTGCAATAACAGCTGAACAGTCTGCAGACGTTTTCCTGATTATTTTACAGCTGGTGTAATATAAAACAACATGCTTTTTATTGGGTGGGGGTTTTAGCTGTTTTTCTTCACCTATTTTGTCCTTAGAGGGTGCAAATCCACGTAAAACTTTTTTCAACATAGACTTCATATTCAATCAAAAATTCTATCACAGATTTTCTCCAAATAATTCTATTAGAGTTTATTATACACAATTGATATATATAAATAAACATAATTATATATAAACACAAACATATCTAATTAAATAGCCGACTTAACGTGATAAAGGAATTATAGTCTCATTTACTTTCCATTTATCTATTAAAAGTTCAATTTATAAGAAAACTTTTTATTTATTTTTTTATAATTTGAAAAAAATTATCAATTATTTATATATTTTTATTTTTATAAAAAAAAGTATTGTTAAAAAAAATCACACTCCAGACCTAATATTTTTTATTACAATCAATTTTCATGATTACTTTCTATCATTTAAAAAGAAAAAAACATTAAATTAATATTTTAATGATTAAAAAAAAAAAAAATCAACTATTTTGTTTCATAACAAACTTAAGAAGATTATCAAATTTTAGAACTAGAACTAACTCAATGGAATGGTATTTACCACATTAGTTGTTCTTATAGAGTATTGTATGTTATGAACATCGGTCATCCTATCAACAAGAAGGTTGACAGATATGATTTGAGAACACTAAAAACTTGATTGTAAAAAATTAGTATTTTAAATAATTTATGAAGAGGTCAGGGGAATGAGAATAATATAAACAAAGATAAAGAGCTTAGAATTAAACCATTCTTAAAAAGTTACTATAAATGTGTTAAAAAAATCTATAATCAACAATTTATTAGTATGTATTTATAATATATATGACGAGGAGTTCATTTAAGCATTATTATTATTATTATTTAGAGTATTTAATATATTTTATTATTGAAATGTTTCAGTATAATTTTATTATATAAAATAATTAAAGTATAAAAGGTTACATAACAAAGTAGTGGGTTGGAATTCATAGTTCAAATTTTACATTGGAGAACAAAACAACAGTTCAAAATATGGCATCAATAATCGACAACCAATCCAAATAAAACATGTCACTCAAAGTATCCCATGAATTAAATGTGTTAGCAAAAAAAGTCAAGTGCATAGCATATCAAGTACTATGTGTAAGATATAAGCATAGATAAGGCATGTGTAAGTACATAAGTAAGCTCAAACATGATAGTGCAAAGTGATCATCGAATCATATAACCTATGTGTATCAAGATCGTAGAAGATAGATGCTCCCAACGTCTTGGTGACATGAGTAAAGAGAAAGCCCAACACCCATAAATGTATCATGTATTGTGTATGCATGTATATGTATATATAGGAGTAAATTATATGCTATCCCTCAACATGGAACTAACACATAGATGCCAATGATCCAATAGAATATTTAGGTGCCAAAAATGTTATTGGATTTTTAAATATTTTTTATTTTTTTGGTATTTTTTCTTTTTAAGAGTTCTAATCAAGGAATTCCTCATCATCAAAAAACGTAAGACCATTTTTCAAAAATTTCAAGTGTTGCTTATAACGATGGATTGCCTATTCTTCAATATTTTTGTTCAATTGCTTCCCTGAAGCTAATAGTGTGGGTATATAATCGTATACATCATGTGGTATACAAATATTTTTGCCCATATCAAGAAAGGTAACACATATATTTGTAGTATCTAACTTGGCTTGTTATTCGACTAGCCAATCTTGTCCAAGCTCTCATTTCAAATGGGGGTCATGGTCTAGTATCCATATGGTTGTGGAAACTGAATGTATCCATGAGATTTTGGCATCAATGGAGAGTATATATGAGTTCATCTATAGTATGCCCCAATTATTTCAGGAATGTAGTTCCACAAGTGGTATTCCACTTATTTGTATCAAATTGGAGATGGAAACAATATACCCCATCAATATTAGCAGTAATAGTCAACTCTTCATGCTTTGGTTGCTTTGAAAGATAATTCTCATTCGAAAGATAAGAAGGATTTTGCCTTTTGATAGGTTTTGAAGTTTTTGGAGAGAAGACTCCACATTGTTCACATGGTATATTTATATTTAACCTTGGCAATGTTGGCTCAATGTTTTTAACCAAGATGGGTGGATTGAGTAACAAGTGTTTACATGCTCATCTACTATGGTTGTGTTTCGATTATTTGGATTCAGTGTTGGTTCATCTTCAAGCAGATTGATCCTATATGTGCTAGGACCTATGGGTTAAAATAAGTTATGCAAAAGGTGATCAAGTGGATCAAATTTTAGTGCATCCATTTTTTCATTTATCATATCATGAGCGATATCATCATCACTATAATAATAATAATCATATACATGCCCATAATTTTCTCAATATTGACAAGTAAAAGAAGCTCAAATGAAGGAGGTTATTGTGATTTTAATGGCTCCTTTGGTAATAATTCTTGATCTTGATGTGTATCCATGTGCACCTCAATATGTGGTACATTATTTGCATCTTGAGGTAGAGGAGTCATTGTACTTGATTAACCTATTTCACATGTGTATATGCTCAATAGGAATGCATTGTTTAAGTGGTACAACTATAAGATTGCCCTCAATTTTGGATTGTATCATTGTACAAAATTTGAAACATTTATCATTGACAAGAATTGTTAATAAAGTCCCATTATGTATGAATGCGACAACTTCCATTGAATGTATTTAAGGTCTACCTAAAAGTACATTATAATGCAATGCTTCAGACATTACTTGAAAAATAGCTGAAATAATTTTTGGTCCTAATGTCACATCCAATGTAATTTGACCAACTAGAGGACTATGTAATTTATTAAACCCTTGGATATACAAAATTGACTTTTGAATCAGATTGGTACTAATGCCCATGGTGGTTAAAAAATTAATACTACAAATGTTTAGGCCCAATCCATTATCAATGAGAACCCTTTTGATGCCCTTATTTTGTATCATCACTTCTATGAACAAAGGTAACTCTTGATCAATAATATCTTTGGATGGTAAGTCAGTTTGATCAAAGGTAATAATTTTGGCATTGTACTTGAGATCTTTAATGACATTTGAAAAATAATCAAGCTCAATATGATATGGAACTTGAGTTTCACACAATGTCTCATATAGGATGTCCTTGTAAACATTAGATTATTTTAGGAGCTCAAGTATTGAAATTTTAACATGTATATTACTTAATCGGTCAACAAGGTCATATCCCTTAGATTTTATTACAATTTTGGGATTAAAAGGCCCCTGTTGTATATTGACAGGGGGTGGTGTAGGTTGAATAACCTTACCCTTCAATTAGTAACATCATGGGCCACAAAATATAATATAAGTTGTGGGAGAATAATGGGTGCGAAATGGTAATTATCACTCAAATAAGGCTTGAGTTAAACAAATGGATAAGAGAACACTTTGGCATCTAAATACCAGCGCTACAACCTTACAAGAGGAATTTTTGAAGAGATGAATTGTTATCTCTATTTTAACACTTTCTCATTATGCACACAAAATTGATTAACATTTTTTATAAGAGAAGTAACGTAACAAACCATAATAACTATAAGGTATTGGACCATGAAATAATTTTATAGAGATGTCCATAGAAAACATGATTGCAAAATTTATCAAATATGGATCAACGATAGAAAAAAAAATCGTGATTAACCTAGGGTTTGATGTTCAAAGATCGAATTCACCAAAGTTTAATCCTAATTTGGATGTGGATTCTACCTGGGTAGATATGGTTAAAGATATAGAAATGATAGGGAATAAGGGTGAATATCATATCTACAACATGCCAATTAATGTGCTAAACTCAGATGTATCATATGCTAAATTTATTAAACTGAGATAAGCTATAAATAGAAAGTATAACTATGCTAGATATAGAAATGACAAAGAAGTGATATGATTAGCTTATTCTGATGTTAATGTAGATCTAAATTTGATACAGGCTAATTTCAGGTGAGAAGATAGTTTTAAAAAATTTGTTATATTCTAGATCTGGGGCCTCTAGATCTCTGGATAGTTACATCATCCCTAAAAAGTTGCACCAACACTACTGTTTGAGTCTGATGCTAGTGTCTTGTATAGAATATTAACTAAAATAGGATGTGACCACTTGGATGCTTCTAGGTTTGGCTTTTCCTTCACTCTAATGCATTCATATCTAGGCCATGGACTAGTGCTCTTGGTGAAATGGTAAAACCATAGCTTTTCATATTCAATGTGACCTTGGGAGAAAATAGTTTCATGGGCACATGGTGTTGAGTTGACTTGCAATGATTCAATTGTCAAAAGATGTTGCCTACATAGCCAATATTATGAAAGAGGACCTTGGACTCATGTAGTTCTCTCCTACATGTTAAATTATGTGTGAATCATGTAATGTGTGTAAAGTAAGTACAATAGTGACCTAGCTTGTAATTTAAAAAATTAGATTTTATGACTATTCTTTTAGTACTTTGAAGCTGTAATTAGGTTATTACTTTGTCTTATATTAGAATAGGATATAATAAGAATTTTTTAATAACTTGAATGCTCTTTTGGTCTTATTGATAGGTGAGGAATGAATGCGGGTTGATATTATATTTATACCAATCTTATCAAGAGATAACTCACATTAAATCATTTAGGATGATCATTATAATACATTTTATTTTCATATTGGATGAATTTAGGGCACTGAATACTTGCATCAAGGTAAAATAGTAACATTGACACTACTGTCTATCCCGAACATTAGTGTTCAAGGAGAAGGAGAGTAGGCACAGGGTCAAAACTTGCAAAAGTATAAGATAAATGCATTTTAAGCATTATGGAAAAGAAAGGATGTTTGTGTCATCAATATAAGGTTAGTCGGACTAAGAGATAGGTCAAGGGTCATAAGATAGAGTAGACGCAAGACTTGCGAATGCAAGGCATGTGTAGAACTAAAAGAAACAACCAAAATCTGAGTTTGCTAAGTGTACAAGTCTGAGGTGATATTTAATAATAAAATATCATCTACATTTATATAGAATTCCTCAGTAAACTTCTTCACACTCATATCCTTTTGATTCAAAAATTATAACTTTATATAAACAAGCTCAAATGATAATTAGTAGGCAAAACAATTTCCATTTAACTAAGCAACAATTTTATCCCAAGTCTTAATATTTTATTTTCATCTTATAACTCTTTGTGGTTGTAGATGACCCTACCAAAGATGATTGATGCATATTTATACACTCTTCATAAGGACCTTGTGTTACCCACACTTGCAACATCTCACGGTGCATACATAACTTTATTTTATCCATGCAAATTGTCACATCCTAATTTCATCCTATAAGTAATAAGCTTTAATCCATCAATTAGTATGGTTAATGTCTAATTTTTATTGCTTTGATTTTGGGCATTCTGACATATATTGGTATAGGACAATAATATTGTTGATTAGTATACATTGCATGATAGTTATATTTTGATTATTTTATACATTGAAGATGTATAATTGTTAGTTTTGCATCATTGGTTTATGATGACTCAGAGTAACTACCTTTTTGTTGTGAGGTGGATAGAAGATAAGTCTTACCCTCAAATCTTGATAAGGGAGAGCATCATTGGAGAGGGTCGGCTAAATTGAGCGATTAGAAGAAATACCAATAGAAAATGCTAGTGACCCAACACAAACAATAAATTTTAAATGATAGGCATAAATGGTAATGCGTAATTATGAATTATTGCTTGTGATTATTCGTGTGTGTGAGAAATTAATTTTAGTATCAATTATATAAAGGTTGAGAGTTATTAAGCAAAGGCATCACACCTGGTCAGCTTTATCAATGCACCCCATAATATGAATTGCCCAGTATAATTCGCTAAAATATAATTTAGCTTTACACATAAATTGAAATCCCTGCATCTATGGTTGGAGAAACTACTTTTAGAAATAAAGTCGAAACTGCATTTTTAATTTTGTATTGTGTATTACCTTATGCGCCACCACAAGCTGAGTCGTATTTAATGAATTGTTAAGATAAAGTAAAATGCTTAGCATCCTCAAGTAAAATGTCTTTGTATAATTATATTGGCTGGGAATATGAATGAATCAGCTGTGAAAATAATTGAATTAGTTGAGTATACAAATATAAAGCGTTGAATTTAGGAGAAAATAAACTGAGTACAAATATTAAAATACTGGGTTAGTATTTAATTAGAGCCCTGGGTCAAATTAACAAAACGCTGAGTATGCATAAAGCACTGGATGTCAATTATAAAATGCTTGGTCTTTTATGTAGATAGATATGCCACTTATTTGAAATGGTTGAGTCAATAAAAGTACCAAGTCTTTATGTTTAGTCTTTGTATTAAATAGTTAAAAGCACTGAGCATGCATAAATAATATAAGCTCTGAATATTAAATTATATAAACCATCGTTGAGATTAAATATTAAATACTTGAGTTTAGTAATTGCTAAGTTGAGTTTAATAATTAGTAAAGCTGAGTATTTAATCTTGGAAGTGAGCCATTTATATGAAAAGCCCAATCTCTAGTTTTGAATGAGTCCGTCTCAAAATTAAAATGTTGAGTATCTTATTAATACTGAGTATCTGTCATATCACACACATTTTTAATCACATCTAATCTAATTAAGTTAGAGGAAGTATTTCCCCTTTTGATCAACCTTGACTTGCATTCCCATCCTTTTTGCACATTGTAAATATTTTAACTTTCTAATTATCTCCATTGAATAGAAATTGCACCATTTACAAATACTTTCACATTCAGATGTATTTTTGGTTTATTTTTATATTTTTCCTCTACTCATTCTACAATTAGTAAATTATATTTAAATATAGGGTTGATCACCACATCAACATCCTCACTTTATGGTTTGGATCATTGGTATCAAAGAAAGATCTCTTATATCTTTATATGCATGTGATCACAATGTGAGAAAGAAATATTACTAGTTGGCTATGTTTCAGAGTATTTGGAAGAATATTGTCGTACTACTACTCAAAGTGTAATTAGCACAAAAAATAGGGTCACGTTTAGAGATTTAATTTTTTATAGTAAGGGTGAGATTTGATTGCCCTTCAATGCTCTTATTGGTGGTAGTACCAATTGCAATAGAAAAAAAAATGACAATTGAGTTACTCGGATCATGCTCATAACCTTCTATGCTCGCCCTACCTAAATTTCTTCGAAAGCTCCATTAATGAAGACATCATGTAACATCTATTCATATGTCAATAATCACAATTTTTAATATAATATCAAATACTAAAAAAAATATATTCATTACTATATTGATTAAAACTCATCAATATATCTATTAACTCTAATATATATATATATATATATATATATATATATATATATATATATAATTACAACAAAAATCTACATACCAAAAAGAATACAACATTAAAAACCATTGACCACAGAGTCAATCCAAGTCTTACGCATACCATCCAAATCAATCTTTGGGTCAATAGCTCCCAACAAGCAAACTGCACACAGTAACAATCCATTCTCGTTACATAGAGTACGTCTCCATTGCCTCCCTATCCTCTTTATAAAGACGTTTGCTTCCACCACAATTAAAGTAAACTATATATCTAAAATCTCCACACCGCCTGTACAGTTGCCTTGGGACTCAATCCTATACTCAGCCACCATCTTCTTCAATTTTCCACATGCATTGAATTCCATTATTCTATGAAACCCCCCAACATATTCTCATTTGATGAACAACTGAGGAAGGCTTACAGGGTTTCCAAATATATCCATTAATTCCTTACAATATTGACTGCCCATGAAGAGATCTCTTTTCTGAAATGAAATGCCAAAGCTTGTGAGAATGGAAATGACCTGTGTGCATTGAAAGTAGGTTTGTCCAACTATTGTTGAGCTGGTGTAATACAGAACAACATGATTTCTTTTGTAAGGATGTGTTATTTCTCTGTGGTGTGTATTTAAGTAAATTATTGACTGATATAATTACTTTACAATTAATTTTTTTAATCAATTATCCATAAATATTAATTGTTAAGTTAAATGAAGAAAATTATAATTTAATTTGAATTAACAATTTTAAAGTTTCATATCTGTTGTCACATTAAAGTTAGACCTTACAATATTAGAAAAAAATATGGACACATTTTCAAAATTTTCATTTAACATCTTATGTGATTGTTATTCTTTATGTATTGTGAGTTATTCTCTTGATGAAGTAATCCATTTTTAGAATATCAATGGTAACAGAGTATTCACATAATTTTTTCAAATTTTTTTAATATTGTTTTATATTATTTTAAACATTATTAAAAAAAAGCTATGACCTGACCATAAATCTTTAAAAAAAAAGATAATACATATTTACTAAAAAAACAGATGATATAAGAGCACACTGAGAAACATCAACTAAAATACATCTGGTAAAGTTTGTTTTCATTACAATAATATGACCTCATCCCAAGTTAAAAAATAAATAAATACGATTAATAAAAATAAATAAATTAATCAGTTATGATACACAACACCTTAAATCAGGGGTATCCTACCACAAACCCTATATTAGTAATTGAATCTCCATTACCAAAATAATCTACCTGTGACATATCCCTATATTCATGTGATATCACCCTACCCATTGGTTAACTATAAGGTGCCAACTGGTGTGTGAAGGTTAACAGTCCATATGTAAAGGCACAAGCTGTTTCCCTGAGTGCTCCCATTGTGTCTGATTTCGTTTCACATTGATATTTCTCCTCCTCCTTCCCAAATCTTTCCTACAAAATTCCTTCCTCGTACACCCATGGTCATGCTAGTTTGCCTGCATCAAATCTTTCCTTACATGTTTTATACTTAGTGACCCCCTCCATATTCTTCATTAATCTCCTCTGAATCTTTTAAAAGATGAATAAATCAGCTTGGTGGAGAAAAGTAGGATTGCTTAGATCCTTTCAAGAAGAAAGAGAAGATGAAGAAGATCATAAGCCTCTAAAGCCTCCTCCCAAAGGAAACAGGATGGTTGTTTTGTACTACACCAGCTCAAGAGTCATCAAACAAACCTATGCAGAATGCTCTGCTGTTCTAAGCATTCTCAGAGGCCATACCATTTCCTTTCAAGAGAGAGATGTTTTCATCAGCAGAAAATACTTGGAAGAAATAACAGACATCTTTGGAAGCCCAGTCAGTGTTCCTCGCCTGTTTGTTGGAGGAAAATATGTGGGAGGATTTCAGAGAATAATAGAGCTGAATGAATGTGGGGAGCTGAAGAAAATGTTGGTAGGGTACATAAAGAAGAGACCCAAGAAATTGTGTAAAGGGTGTGGGAATATGAGGTACATTGTCTGCTTTATCTGCAATGGGAGCAAGAAATTTTATGATGAAGAGCGCAAGGAGATGGTCAGATGCAACACCTGCATTGAGAATGGATTGTTGCCATGCCCTGTTTGTATGCTGGGAGCAGTTGAATGAATGAGAATAATGATGATGGTATGATTGGTCATAGATCTCTGTTAGATCAATGTTAGATCAATGTTTCTGTTTTTGTTATAGTCTTTTTTTTGGGCGGGGGGAGGAGGGTTAATAAATTGTTTTTCCTTTTTGGTTTTTTAGTTAAAAATCCTGATCTTTTGGACCCTGTTACATCCTCATTATAAATTGATTTTTAATTTGTTTGAGAAATTTTTGAAACACTGAGCAGCATCAACCAATGCACCTGTCAAACTCCGAATTTTTTTTTTTAAGGATAAGAGCCACATTTTGAAGTATTTTTTTTTTTTCTCCTGTGTTTAGATTTGGTTGGTTCCTGGTATTGTGCATTTTGTTTATGGTTATACCTTCTGGGTATGGGAAATTTACCTTTGCTGGTCATGAGATTGAAACTTTGAAAAGTAAGGTGGATAGTGGCGGCGGCGGTGACAGTTGTGGCACTGGTGGTGAATCATGTGTGAGTTTTGATGTTATAGTACTGGCATCAGCATGTGCTTACTACAATTTAATAAAAATCATGGAACACACAGTGCAATGATATATTGCATCTGCCATGATATCATTGATATGTGATGGTGTACAAATTTGTTTAAATAAAGGAATATTATCTCTATGAGAATTTTGTTTTGAATGACCTAATATGTGATGGCAATTGTTTCCTTATTTGTAGTTGACTTCATACAAGGTTTTTTTTTAAAATCTAATATGAATGGTTCTGCCTTTTAAATATTTGTTCTAGATAAAATAATTTATAGGATTCTTCAGATTCTTCTGGCTAAAATAATTTATAGGATTCTTCAGATTCTTTTGGATACAACTGTGTAGGGTTTGAATTTTCTTATTTTTGTTCTAGCTAAAATAATTAATAAGATTCTTCAGATTCTTCTGGATACAACTGTGTAGAGTTTGAATTTGCCTATTTTTGTTCTAGCTAAAATAATTTATAGGATTCTTCTGGATACAACTGTGTAGGGTTTGAATTTTCCTATTTTTGTTCTAGCTTAAAAGATTTGTAGGATTCTTCAGATTCTTCTGGATACAACTGTGTAGGTTTTGAATTTTCCTATTTTAGATCTCTACTAGACCTATTATCAAGGATGAAAAGGTTAATGATGAGAAGTTGATAGATAATTCCAATGCCTTGACTTCAGTTCTTATGATTTTTGATCCATTGTGATTGACTGGCTGGACTCGTTCCTAAAATATGAGTAACTGTTTGCTTGGACATCTGAATTTATATATATTATTAATGTTTGCTAATGCAATGTAATGGATTTGTCTAATTTGTATATAACTATAATTTGATTTTCTGTTTTGAATGGTTTAACATGTGTGACATTGTTTGCTTGGACTTAGCTAAAAATGTGTCTGTTAACCATGCTTTTCTTATTTTGTTTGAAGAAAAAACAGTCCAATAGTCCCTGGGCCCTTTTATTTGAGGTTTTTTTGTATTTTGATTGTGGGTTCTATATGAGGGGCATACGAAAATTACTCTGCAGGTGCTGTTCAGGAAGGATGGAAACCTTGTTTTTTCAGTAAATTCATTTAATATATTAAAGACAAAATTAAAGAGAAAAAAAAAAAAAAAAAATCCTACCATGAAATCCACAATAAAAATGTCAAATTTGTGTTATACATTTTCTGTATTGGTGCCATTAAGGATTGTTCTTGGAATTTCACAAAAACTTAAAATGCCATTCCTTGCTGGGATCAGAGCACTGTTGTAACTGTTGAAGACAAATATATTTTAAAAAAATAAAAAAAAAACAGACTTGTAAGTAGATATAAGAAAAGAAGACTCAATCTGCCCAGTTGAATCAGGGGGAAAAATGGCGAAATAAAGAACATTTGTGTCTTACATGTCGCATGGAATCTCATAGTTTATCATGTAAATAAACCCGGCAAAGAGAATCGTCGATGTTCCTGTGGCCTGCACCTCAGTCAATTTTTTTCAGAAGGCAAACGCTGACATAATAAAAAATAAAACAATCTGTTGCAACGATTACCGGATATGTTTAAGAAAATGACTCAGAGATATTGAAGAATATGCAGGAAAATCGCTGTTTACCGGCTGTTTGATTGTGTGATATTCCTTTCAACATCAAAGAAAATATGAACACATCTTCCCTGGCAAGCAACAGGTACGTTTCATGAACTTCTTGTCTCATTTATAGCCATTGCCCATCGGCCTTGGGGTTCGCTATACATCATGCTATGTACACTAGATTGTGCAAGGACAAGTGATTTGATATACCTTAATGTGATTGAATACTAGACTGTGCAAGGACACTCGATTTGATATACTGTGATATGATTGATTACTAGACTATGCAAGGACAATCAATTTGATAAGTAGTTGCATTTTTCTCAAATTATAGGGATTTTTACGTAAAGGGGTGCAATGGACGAAACCATTGGAGGGATGAAACTCTTGTTATGTAAAGATTGGTGATTACATAATCACAACGATGATTGCATAACTACCACAACAGTTATATGATTGTTGTGGTGGTTATGCAACCACAACCACCACAACGCTTACACAATTGTTGGTCTATAAAAACTAGCGGTTTCAAAATTGCATCTTGTAAATAGCGGCGAGTTCGCCATATAAAGGGTTATTTTGAATTTTGGAATGCTTGGACTAAAAAAGGCTTATTTTAATGGATGCAAGGAGTTTATGTGAGGTGGAGCAAGGCTCAAAGGTAATACCAATTGACACAAGTAACAACATTATTGACTGCAAAGGAGATGGGTGTATTAGAGAGAGTTAACATATGGTGGATTGCCCAAGTGGGGTTAGTTGTCCCAACAAGTAGGATATTATGCGACCCGTTTACATATTGGGGTCTAGATAACAATACATTTTAGTTCCCATAGGTGCAGGGAGAGTGGAATGTCACTCTTGAGGATGTGTATATGATTCTTAGGCTCCCTGTGATGGGGGGGACTCTAACATTGAGATAGCTACAAACAAGGATGAGGCTTAGACATGGGTCGAGTACTTGGGCAATGGATAGGCACCTGATGTAGGTGCCAAGCAAGGTGCGTGATTAGTAGGAGTGGAGGCGTTTGGATCCCCAACCTTCGCAAGGTCATCATTGGTGTCTTGACCTCAAGAGTGGTATGGCATAAGTGCATAGACAAGGTACTGTACTATTAAGATCTTGTTACTAAGAAGGTAAAGGAACACAAATGCAAGTATTCTTAGGCGTCAGACATCTCATTGAGCACCTATAGAGATATTAATTGAATGTCGAGGTTGGGGGTACTATCACTAAACCACCCAACATAAGTCGTGAGCTAGGTTTATGAGCATATGATTCCTTACCAGCAAGGCATGGGGATTGTAGATGCATCAATTATTAGGGTCATTCGATGGACTGATATGGCCTCCTTTAGAGATGGCAGACAAGAAGTGGATATACTGACTTTAGGAGATGTGATAGTCCAGTCGTATGGTGGGATGACATGCCTATGGGGTGATGAGGCCATTATATTGATGGCTAGTGATATGGGTAGATAGGTGAGAGATCAGAGGGGAAAAAGTGAGTTACACCTTGTACATAGAGTTTCATAATAATTTGGTTGGCCTTTTGTGACCAATTTCCCACCAGCACATGTTATTCATAGGGAAGCCAAAGAGGTGAGGGATGCCCAATTAGGCTAGCTAAGATGGTAGCCACTCACCCAGTGGTACCCATTTGTGGAGGTGTTAGGCGGCAGGATAGCAGGGTGAGGAGGATAAGTTCTCGCAATAGGAGGAGACAACATGTAACAATAAGGGGAGGTGGTAGGTAAGTTGTACCACAACTGGTGGTAGTAGAGGAGGAAGATGAGAGCGTTGCATAGTGGGTAGTGGTGTAAATGTTAAAATATGTTATTAAGTACTTGACATATATTTACCACAAATGACTTGCACACATAAGTATGGTCCTAACTTGCCATCCTCTCACACAAACATGCTACCTTATAATTTTTATCCTCTTCCATTATATGGTTACACACCTACAAGAACCTCACTATATGTTTCAAACCCACATATTACCCTTGCACATACATCTCAAAATGTTTAGATTAGTCATCCTATGCATGGGTTGCTACTATCAAATTGGGTTAGTATCGTATGTCGATACTGACCTACCCCTTACGATAGTGACCTTCTCCCTACAATGATTACTTTTTTAATTTAATCAAATATTTCCATAGGGTCGGCCCATTTACCTAGTGTGTCGATGGTGTGATAAATTAGCCTATTGGACCCATATATACAAATCAAGGCCTCACTGGATAAGGGACTTGGCACTTATCTTGTACACATATATACACTATTTCTCATTGAGAAAAAATTCATATTCCTCCAAATTTTCAAATCAATCACTAGGAGTAGCGCACAACTATGTCTGAAGCATGTTAAATCCAAGTCAAATTAAACATTGTCAAGTATCAAATCTAAATCATTAAATGGATTCATATAGTGAAGGAGCCCAATTGTATAATCACATTAAGTGGGAGAACAACATATGACCTAATTTCTATTTTTGGACTATCAAATACGTAAGAAGTGGTCAATCATCAATGATCGTAATTGGGTTCAATTCAACCCATTACACTTTTCCATTTTTTGTAGTTTTTTAGCCCTCACAATCAACCTAAGGTTTTAAGGTGGACATTATTTTATAAAGTTACGTGCATAATCAAGGCTTGACATCGCACATACAGATCTTTCAGAGAGAGGCGAAGGTGACCATACAGTCACCGACCTTCTCTTTTACATGTGTCATTATTGACCATTATTGATACTAACCTAAAGATGATAGAACCAACCTTACACAAATAGAAATATAATTCTAGATTTGGATGAATCACAAGCCTGCTTTAATATGTTTTCCACTTTTTTAAGACAATAACTGCTAGACACTAAATCAAAAAAGCTAAGTACTTATCCCTTTGTTATTGTTGTAAGGTATCGCACTTAGTCTTTGGTTCAGCGCGGTGCTCAGGATTCATGACATGGTTTAACCACCTCTCATGGATTTGTTAACTCTGGCTGTTGTATCGAGCACTGATAGGTCAATCTTTTGGGGCAATAGTAACCAGTGGGCCAATAATTGGTATCAGAGCCAAAGGTCTCAGGTTCAATTTCTCGTTTGCACTGAGGGGGAGATTATTGCAAGGTGTCACCCTTGGTCTTCAAGTCAGCGCGATGCTCGTGATTCATGACATGGTTTAACTGCCTCCTGTGCATCTGTTAACTCTGGTTGTTGTATCAAGCAATAATAGGTTGATCTTATGGTGCAACGGCAACCAATGGGCCAACACTTATACTTATTATATTAAACATATGTCACTTGTCAAATCATTGCAATTAATTTCAAGTTTTTACATTCACATTCATGCTTAAAAGTCATATTTAGTATTATGAATTCACATACTAGTTTCTATACTATTAAGGTTTCTAGAACTAAATTAGGGTAAAACATATTGGTGAACCCATACATTACTGCAACTGTGCCAAACTCTAAGTCACCCTTAGGGTTTCATCCTTTTAGGGTTTCAAAAATGTCTTAGGGTTTCAATTATGATTTCTGATTTTCCCACACAAATAACAATAAATGTTTTCACCTTTGGCCCTATCCTTCTACATACTTGTATGATTCCATCCTATGTCATCCAAGAAGGCTAGTTCCCTTGTCCCTATAAGGCACAATGCTAGATTAAATGGGGCCCATATAGAGCATAACCAGATTAATTTAACTTCATCTAAAATGGATATAATGATTGTTTCTTCTTCTTTTGATCTTGCAATTACTCATGAATATGTGAAAATAAATGATTATGTTAACATGCCTCCATTAAGACATCATGATTAAGATAATCATAATGAACATAATAATCAAGATAACTATGAGGCCTAAATAAAATTGATCCCAATGAACTTAACAAGGTAGATCCTAACCAAGTTAAAGCCTTATCCAAATTTTTTTAAGGACTCCATCAATATTCTAAAGACGTGGATAGAGTAGTCATATTGATCCTAACATCTAAGGTTGCACACCAAGCTAAGCTTCAACAATAAGAACTATTTATAATTTTCAAACCATCCTTTCGAGATAGTGTTTTCACTTCTTGTGTTCAAACCTCTACTATTGCTAATATTCATACATTAACACATCTAGTGACATATGCAACATCCACCCAAGGTGTGTGGTAAACACAAGGCTTCAAACTAAATTTCATGCCCATTCCTACACAAGTAACATTTACCCCTCCTATGATGACTTTACGTTTTACATCACCAACCAAACCTACTACACATTTCTTTGAGTAGATTGTTACAACTTTGTATGCTAAGGTGTTTCAATTAGAGAAAGAGGCATACAGAGCTAGCCATTCAATGTATTTACATGCCTTGCTTCATGATCTATTATCCCTTGAGATAGCAACTTATCCTTTACCTGTAGCTTTTATAGCTCATAAACATCCACTTTACGAAGGTAAAGGTGATCTAGAACAACATTTTCTATCATTCCACATAATATCCTTGTATTACACATACAATGACACATTATTAACCAAGTTATTCCTAAGAAGTCTCGAGGAATATTATTTGATGGTTTTATGACCTTCTACTTCAATCAGTCAGAGCATCCAACCCTTTACTGGATCAATTTCTAGCATAATTTGCTATCGACATTGATGAGAAACTATCATATGCATAAATTGTTAAACTCAAGCAAGAGACCAACAAGCCAATCAATACCTATGTACTTTGATCTAAGATTATGCTAGCTAATATGACTAATTTTATGGCTAGCAATGAGCTCTAAGACATATTCAAACAAATCTTACTTGCACCACTCCATGAGTCACTCATATTCAAGAGATTAAAATCCTTTAATGGCCGATGCCACATAGTAAGAGATAGAGAAGTTAAGATTTTATCTTTGAACAAGCTCAAGTATACACCTACTCCTACATCTATTTCAACAGCAAAGTTTCAAATCAAACCAAGATATAAGGTTAAACCAACTACAAACAATAATGAGGCAAATATGATAGTTAATGCACTATCACAACATATGAATCGACTTCAATTTTCAACTCCATCGAAGAGACAATTTTTCAAACTACCATCACCTCCTCATATATTGTTACAGTTTTAGTAATGATCTCAAGAATTACCCATCAGGGCACGCTATGTGTTGTAGTTTGTGAAGGTTGTAATGAGTCCATGACTTGTTTCAAGAGTGATATAGACTGAATTAAGGATAAGTGTAGTGCAAATTCATATGCTAAAATTTAATCTTATTCGTCATTAATGTAGATGCACTTATTATCATTTTACCATATAAAAAATTTAGAGGTAAACAGTATGAAAAAATACATCCATTCACAAGGAAGATAAATTCAACTCAATTACGATTTATATACTTTTAAGATAAGTTCAACAAAATATTATATGTTCAATTAATACTATGTGTCGATCTCTATCTCATTCCAACCTTTTTGTTTACAAAAGCAAAGTATAAATAATGCCACAAAGAGACTATGACTCATTGTCTTTATGACCTTTTTGCTTAAAAACTAAAGAAATGAAAATAACCATTCAAACTTCTATTTGTTTCATTATCCTATATGAAACACATTTTATATAGAATATTTTATGATGTACACTTTTCATATGCTTATCATACAAAAAAGTGTTCAAACTATACTTTGCACCTTCCTACTAACACTTTCTCAGGCTTAAATAGTTGTCCTGTCTTGAGACAAAGATGTTGATGAAGATCAAAAAACTGGATGCAGTTTGAGTTTTCATGAGATGACAATCAAGAGGTAAAATTTATCATAGTTTTGCTCGAAGTTTTACTTCTTGCACACTATATAGCCGCTCTTTTAGGTTTTCAACTAAACAGTGTACAAATCTACCACCCTTTGTAGGCTTTCAATAGGTTGGTATAACCAAAAAGTTATTGTCCTAAAGTTCAACCCTTACAACATTTGATATAGCTTTAACATTTGCATTTTATTTGACATGGACATAAAATGCACAGTTTACATGAACCAAAGCCTAACTGTTCACATTTTTTTTGTATATATCATCTCATAAGTACAAAAATAAAAAATGGTTTCTCCACAACTCAAGAAACTTCTGTAGTTGTTTCCAGCTTGGATTTCCACTGTTCTCTACCCCATCGGACACCTTTCCCACAACCCAAAGAATAAGAAGATGATGGTGATGAACATTACTTCTCTTCATTGGAATAAGGATGCTTGTTAAACAGAGGATGGATTTTTCTATCAAATTTAGTAGAACAAATTTGTGTTGTTGTAGCATTAGCCTTGAAAAGCAAAGCAATGATGTCTTTCTCAGACACAACAAACTGTAATTTCCTTTGAGGAAGAACAAAATATAGATATCCAAACTTCAATTCCTCTTGAGGAAGGATATTTGAGATAAAATGGCCAATATAAAGACCATCAAAAGTACAACTAATATGACCTAGATTATTTTTCAAGATTGCCTCAACTTTAACTAAATCTGATAACTTGTGAAATTTCTCGCCTGACAAGATAACGTTGTCAGTTAGTTCATATATAATATTGACATCAATAGAAATGCCAATTCCCATGATTTTTCTTCCAAAATTTCCTCTTCACAATTGCAGTTTGAAAGGCATTTATGAAATAAAACAAGCAATCAAAATATTTTCAAGCATTATAAGTTGGCTTGAAACCAAGTACTATGAGACACTTACCTCAGCAAGACTTGGCATAATACCAGCTAAATATATGCTTGAAAATGGAGAAGAAATTTGTCCCATAAAATGAGCTCCCCAAGCAAATACCATTTATTTCACTAGGAGGCAATAGTCTTCACATGGCAAACATATTTTTAATGAGAAGTAAGAGGATGATAGTTTGTCTTGCCATAAATGTTACTACTATAATGTTCATATCAGGTTTATCGAGGATGTGATTGATTTTGTTTCTAGTAACATGGATTTTTATTTTTTATTTTTAAATATGGATTATATTTTAGAAATAGTAGTTGCTTTCAATTTCATGGAAGGAGATGAGGATGGCTTTCCATACCCAAAATATCCCAACATTAGTTACAATTTGTTTCAAATTTTCATTTGTTTACGATACATCTAATAGTGTTTTCATCGTTAAAAGTTGACATCAGTTGATTTAAATAAGTGTTACGAACCTACCTTTTAGTAATTTTATATGACTACTTAAACATTATTCTTATCACAAGTATAGTTGACTGTTGTATTTCTTTTACCTAGCTAGACTATATTGTTTGATTTCGATACGATGATGTTTTCGCTGTAGGTTGATGGCATATTATGTTTAATTTACTACACTTGATGATATATAGACTAGTTGATGTAATTAATGTTTTTATTATAGTTTTATATCACATTATTTATTATTGATCAGGTATTGTTGATGTGTATTCAGTGGTTATAAGTACTGATATACGAGCTAGAATGGATGATGGTGTCAGTACTTGGGGTATCGAATCGATTCTTGAGTAGTTAGATGAGTTTCATCAGGTATTCATTGTTTTTGGTTGGTCTCTTGCCATTGGATAGTCTTATCATTTTCATTTGTGTTATCGTAATTTTGTTTTCATGTCTTTATCATGTCTTGCCTTTGGTACCTTATTATACTACTATTTTGATGGTTGTGTGATTACCATTTGGGTTGGTCAATTCTATTCTCTTGTCTGAACTTTCTTGCTTTGAACTTCTTCTCTCTCCCAAAAACTCATCACCACCCCAACTTTGCTTAAACTAACCCCTTGCTTGGGCATAGACATTCTAAGGGACTCACATAGACCTCTCCCCATGACCCCTCCTCGTGGACTATTAACTTGGTCATTTGGTGTTTTGTGGACTATGTGATGGCTCGAACCATATGATATTTGAAATATTATATTTCAAATTTATTATTTTATTATTTTTTGGTTTTTGGACTTTTTGAACTTGGTCATTTATGATCATTGCATTTATTGTTTTGTCACGTTAGGTGCCTTGGGAGGTGGTCTATGGCATTGGAGGGAGGTTTCTCTCTCCTCGCATTCAACATCAAATTCATTGGGGGTATGGGTGAGTTGGACAAAAGGAAAAGTTAGATGGTGGTGGGTGGAGAGGACGTGGGTGGGGAGAAGAATGGGGGGAGAATGGAGAAAATATAGAGTTGGGATTTTTGGCTTGGCTTTTGGTTTTCGTTGGAAGGATTTGGAATTGCAAAGAGGAAAATAAGATTTTGGACCCTACTTTCATTACCTTGGGGTTTTCTTCACCTTTCATATGGGTAAGCCAATCTTGTAAATGTTTGTTTTCTAGTTATTTTATTCAACAAAATTATAAATAAAAAATGAATATTGGACATTGTATACGTAATTGTGAAGTCGTAAGACTTCAAGATGGGTATTTAGCACGCAATGGGTTGAATTGATATTACCTTTTTGCATATAAATTTGTAAAAAGAATTTGATTCTGCTATCTAGTTTTTATATATTTTTGTTATATTTTGGCCTAGGTGAATGTTGTTTCAAGGGTTCTCTGCAACTTTTGGTAAAGGATTGTGTGTTTCAATTATATGGTTTAAATGTTATGGCTAGTTATATTTGAACCTATTGTTGTGTCTTAATTTTGGTTGTGTATATTTTGGGTTGTGGATCTTATTATCTTTTAGGAAAAGTTGTGGGTTTTGAACAAGTGTGATTGTGTATATTTTGTTGATATTATAAAAGATGAGTTTCAATGTTTATAAAACCTGCATCTTTATTAAATGATTTCATGTTGTAATTACCTTTGGGTTTCGTTTGACCTATGCATAAGTTTAAAAATAGGTCATCGTACCCTCTTATATGATCTACATACTTTAAGGGTATCAATTTATGTCTTTGAGTTTGGAAATCAACTTGGATTTTCTTCAATTATTAAGGCATAGTTTTCTATTTTGTTAATGGGTTCTTTTGAATCAAATTAGTGACTAGGTTTTTAAGATGAAACTGGTTATACATGTTTTTTTTAATAGCTCAACTCTTTTATAAATATGTATGTGTTTTTTATTGGGAGATATTTTATGTGTTTTATAAAGACTATCAAACCTCGTTGAGACATAGGGAAAGCCCTGTTGGAATTGTTATTTTACAACAGAGGTTTTAACTTTGAAAATAGATCATTATGGAGGTCTGTGGTCTTTTTAAGTAAATGTTAAAACCCTATTTTTATATTTAGGGATCATATGAGGTCATGAGACCTCATGATGATCCCATGGATCCTGTTGGGGATCAACCAACAATTTGATTACACTTATGAAAGCAATAAACCGCGAAATTAAATCAGATAGATAAGTAACTAGAATGATAAATAGCAAAGAACAAGAGATACAAGAAACCACCCTGAAAACTTGTATTAAACTCTTTACAAAAGGAATACAATTGAAGAAACTTCTTTCTTCCACACCTCTCTCAGATGTACAGATCTCTCTCTAGATCTCTTTCCCTCAAGAGCTCTCTCTCTCAAGTACAATCAACTCCAACAACTTAGATTGATTCACCTATACAATTTTGTACTGTTCTTTCAACATTCCAATACAATAAGCTAAGAAGATCTAATTCTACATATAGAATTAGGAAACTTGAGCATGCACTTATAACCAACAGTTAAGCCTCTTGAACAAGGGCTCTAACAATAGTCTTACTAATAATAGAGACGCGGACTTAAGACTATGACTTAATCTCATCATGCAAACACTCAGTTCTGTCCTCGAAAATAACTCTCTGGACGCACAGGTAACCGATGCCGGTTCCTACCTGCTTGCTTGTGACCGATGTTGACCGATCCCCTACCGACGCTGGTGTCTTCTAAACTGCTCCTGACCGACGCCGGTGACTATTTAAACCTGCAGCTGTTAAAATGCGCTCCTTGGTGAAGCTTTTAGGCTCCTTGGATCTACCTCTCACCTTAGACTTAGATCTTGATCTCCCTTTCTTGCTCTTCTCTTTTTGTCTTCCCCTGCTCTCAAAACTTAAAGCATTCCCTGATGTTTCCTCTGTGCTTTTCCTGCAAATTTCCTCATTCAAGATAACACTAACAACATCCTCTACTTTTAAAATATTTGATGCAGATGCAGTATTGCTAACTGCCATTACTAAGCTATGCCAGCTTTCAGGCAAAGAACATAATATTAAAAGAGCTTTAATTTCATCATCAAACACAATATTGACTGAACTTAATTGATTTACAATTCCATGGAAATCATTTAGGTGATTAGATACAGATCCACCTTCCTGCATATGCAAATTAAATAACTGCTTCATAAGATATACCTTATTAGAAGCTGAGGGTTTTTCATACAACTTTGCTAAAGTAGTCATCAACTCTACCGTTGTTTTTGCCTGTGATAAATTGGATATCACAGTAGATGCCAAACTCAGTCTTATAGACCCCAGAGCCTTTCTATCAAGAACTTCCCATTCTTCATCATCCATGTCTGTGGGCTTCTTTGCAATCCCACCTAACGGTAAGTATAGATCTTTCTGATACAGATAGTCCTCTATCTGCATTCTCCAATGTTGATAATTTTTGCCATTAAACTTCTCCATTCTCAGTTTACTTTCTTATGCCATTGATTCTCCCACTCACAGAAATCCCTGCAGAAACCCCTGTGAGTAACCTGTAATCAATACACACTACATAGATCTGAACCACCTGTTAGTGAACCTGAGCTATGATACCACTTGTTGGATATCAAGCTCTAAAACCTGCAACCAATGCTCTGATACCACTTGTTGGGGATCAACCAACAATTTGATTACACTTATGAAAGCAATAAACCACAGAATTAAATCAGATAGATAAGTAACTAGAATGATAAATAGCAAAGAACAAGAGATACAAGAAACCACCCTGAAAACTTGTATTAAACTCTTTACAGAAGGAATACAATTGAAGAAACTTCTTTCTTCCACACCTCTCTCAGATGTACAGATCTCTCTCTAGATCTCTTTCCCTCAAGAGCTCTCTCTCTCAAGTACAATCAACTCCAACAATTTGGATTGATTCACCTATACAATTTTATACTGTTCTTTCAACATTCCAATACAATAAGCTAAGAAGATCTAATTCTACATATAGAATTAGGAAACTTGAGCATGCACTTACAACCAACAATTAAGCCTCTTGAACAAGGGCTCTAAAAATAGTCTTACTAATAATAGAGACGTGGACTTAAGACTATGACTTAATCTCATCATGCAAACACTCGGTTCTGTCCTCGAAAATAGCTCTCTGGACGCACAGATAACCGACGCCGGTTCCTGCCTGCTTGCCTGTGACCGACGTCGGCCGATCCCCTGCCGACGCCGGCATCTTCTAAACTACTCCTGACCGACGTCGGTCACTCCTGACCGATGCCGGTGACTGTGTAAACCTGCAGTTGTTAAAATGTGCTCCTTGGTGAAGCTTTTAGTCTCCACACCTTAATAGATCCATTATATCAATTTTTGACTTTTAAATCAATTTTCAATTATGAATGGTTATGGGAATCATTGTTTATCACTTGGGGAAATCAATAGTATGGCTATAGGTCATGTTGAATGTGTTGACTAGTCATATGTGTGTTGACTCTTCTTAAATTATTGATTATATTGGACTGTGGCATTGGGTTGAGTATAACTTGTTAGGTTATAATTTCAATTATCATCTTATTATTTGATTGTTTGAATTTTGGTGACTAGGCTTAAATGACTAAGTTGTAGTTGTGTGCTTATAAGCATGGAATATGGATTGGTAGTTAGGATGTTTAAGGCTAACCATATGCTTGGAGGTTTTCCAAGTCTAGTATTATCAAACATTATGGACATGGATTTGGTTTATAAATCCATAGCTATGACCTTCGAATAGCCTACAGTGGATTATCCCCACTTCTAATTTGTAGCAATGCCATTTACTTGGTTATTTATATCTCATCTTGGGATGGTGTTTTTTATAGTCACTTCCTATTTTACATTATGTGTTATGTTGAGTCATCCAACGGCTTGGGAACCCAACTTGCTCATAATCCCTTCCTAACCCTGGTTGCTAAAACCACCATCTAGCTGATGGAATAGATGCTAAGGGACATTAATGGTTAGGCTCATAAGGTTGGTTGGAAGGCTTTGTTTAGTATGGTTACATGTTGCTCGCATTCCTGGATGATCTTGCGGACTTGCGTGATGTATTTGGTAATATATTATTATATGGTGTTCATATACTTCTTAGCTTAGTTGTATTACCATTTTCATGTAGTATGAGTAGTGAATGCAGTTATAAACTAAATCCATTACTGTTATTAGATTTATTATACTTGGTAATTATTGTATGTTAACCTTGTCTTGAAATGTATCGTGCTAAAAAGAAGTAAAAGGATTATAATGTTGATATATAGTAAGATGCCAAAGTTTTATTTACATTTTATAAATTTAATCATTTATATGTATTCTAGGTTTTACCTTGGATGTTTAGATGATTATCATTATTATTTTTACCTTGGTACATTGTGTTGTTATCATTACTTTGATAATAACCTGTAGATGATCCATTGCACGATTTAGTGTAGCATTTATTTCTTTATGTAGTCTTATATAATGATTATTTAGTCTCTTGACACGAGTATTATATGATTAACATGAGTAGATATTTACTTATGCAATTTTTCACTTATCATTGGTGTTTTAAACATACCTAAGTATGTTGGTTTAAATTATTAATAAGCAATAATTTTAACTTGAAGGGATGTTCATTGATTAACTATCTAATTATTTATCTTTGGTATATATATAGACATGATTCTCTTTTATATGTTGTTTAACTATTGAAGTAGTGTGAGTATATAGAAACCTTATTTTATTTAATTTTAGCTTGCATATGAAATATAGAAACAAGTTCAGTTAAATCTAGTTGTTAGCATATGAGGGAAGCATGAATGGAATTATTTTTTGCATTGCTTGGACTTATACAACTGCATATAAAGGTCCGTACATTTATTTTAAACAGTCTATATGTTGTTGATTTCATTTCTTAGTTTTATTCTTAATTATCTGGATGGAATTAAATAAAATTCTGAGTTAATTTATATATTAAATGTTGTCTAGTATATGGATAAGTTGTATTAATTCCTATAAGGAACTGTCAAATTGTAGATGAATGGTTAGACTTTTTGGATGTTATGATGAAGAAAGTGATCATAAATTACTTGTATTGTGAAATAGAATGTGTTGATATCGTATTCTTCCATACTTAATGCTTATACAAATGAAATGAGGTTGAATATATATGTTGGACATCATTCTTATGGGTTGAGTGTGCGTATAGTCTTCTTTCTTGGTGGCTGGAAATGAATGTATATTGTTGTGTCATGGCATGTTCAATCATTTATGTTGAAAAAGATTCTTAAATAGAATTTTTATCTGGATTCCACTTATTTAATACATGGCTGAAAATTCTTGTTTGAGTGGAATACTTACTATTAATATGAATCATATATATGCAATTCACGTGGAAAACTCTTGATGCTCATATACTTTCTATACTTGTTCATGTTGAAAACGTATCACTTAATTTTGCATGATCATACTTTTAAATGAGGTCACATGAAGTTGGTTATTGTCTAGAGTAAATTCCTATTACAGAAAAGGGTAATGAACCAACTATTTATTATTATTGATAGTTTTACTAAGTAAATGTATGGATGAAAACTAAGTAAGAAAGAGTGAATGTTGTATAGGTTGAATATGTTCCCTTACTTTAAATATAGTGGTTTGATTGAATAATTAATGTTAGAGGAATATACACTTGGATATAATATACTTTCTATTTACTTAATTCCTTCCTATTATTGATCATAAATGCATTGGCTATTTTCTAATATAATATCGTTGCATAGATTTAATTATATGATGCCATTATATCCTATGTGATAAATAATGAAGTTGATCATAAATCATATCATTGCTCATTTATTCAGATAGTGGCATTAATGCTTATTAATTGAACAACTTGTGAACTTAAAAATAATATGTTGGTAATGGTGCAATGACCCTAAGCCATGAGGAAGTTGATAGCCTCGACTGGTAGTACTCGAATAATTGCCTATGATGCTTCAATTTTCATTTCTTTTTATGACTATACTTTATTTTAGGCAGGGATAAACTCTTCTATGTGCTTATGGGAATTTGGTATAATCTGCATGTGTTTTAATTAATTGTTGGTTGAAACTTGTGATTAACATTTCAGATATTATACCTAATTGTCAAAATAGTATCACATTAGATCTTGTTCTCATTTCTTTGATTAGTTGTAAACAATGACAACATAGGGTGTGTAAAGTTATTCTTTTCAATTAGTTTGAAAGTAACCATTTAATTATCTATGAGTGGAACCAAACCCATTGAGGAGAGTGAGATATTTAATGAGGGTTAAGGACCTATAAATGGTCCTATATAGAAGAATGAGTGCCATATATGGTGTTTGGGACCTATCTATGTACTTATATATCGATACATCCTGAACCCCATAATCCACCACTTAGGCAACCTATTTTCCCATAGCATCCTTTGTGAATAATTACCCATAGCTAATTATCTCATATCACCTCCTTCGGTTCTATTTGTGCATGCGTAAGTACATTGAATGACTATCACTTGCTTCAACAAATGAAATGTTCGGTCTAACACACGATCCTAAAACATACTTTGATATGCAATTTCATTGTTTTTTGGGGGGGGGTGTTGTTTCAATAAGTCAGAGAGATTTAACATTAATTTAACCCTAAACCCTAAACACGGATCTAACATACTAAGTTTATTTTAATTCAAAGATTCAACTTGCCTAAGGCTTGTCATTTTTACTATTTTTAACTGAATCTAATGCAACATATCATATTTTAGCATAATGTTGTTTCTATCAGATGTGAAAGAGAATTGTTGAATATTTAGAGCATCTTAAAGTAATGGTCATTACTCCCTTATGATTTGAATTTTTAATGAGTAATCTATAAGTAGTTTTTATTTTTATTTTTTTAGGTTGAGTATGAGAATCATCACTATTTTTATCATTATCTTGTTAGAGTATATGGGTTCAATTTTAGAAAGCTTCTACCATATTCAGTCTTTACTCAATAAACTCGCCTTAGAGTAATCTATAAAGTAGGTTATATTTTCCTATAGATCATATTTTATTCGTAAGATTATCTTAAGAGTTATTAACTTTCTTTAGTCAATTAATCTTTGGAAATTAAGTCTTTAAAAATAATAAAGTAGTATTGGAATTTGGGTCCCTTAGAATTAAAGAGATTTGTGTTAGTTATTATTTTTCACCACTACCAAAGTAGGTATTATAAGATTTATTTGAGCAAATAATTTTTCTATTCTAATCAATAAAAACCTTTGACAAGACATATTATTTTGACAATTCTAAAGTTTAGCATCCAAATATTAAAGAATATTTTTTCACATGTTATTTTGAGATATTTCATTTACATTAATATAATAATTATAGTTATTCTAAAAAAAATTATTTATTTATTATTCTATTAATTAGAAAGTACTCTCATAACAAATTTTTAGTGTTGTCATATTTATTTTTTTATTTTTTAAAACATTTTTTTTTAAATAACATTTTTATATTCCATTAATAAATAAATTATATTATTGGAACACTTCAAGGGAAATTATTATTAATAATAATAAAGTACATAAGGTTACATAGTAAGGCAGTCAGTTGATATTTTCAACTTGAAGTCCTTGCTGGAAGAAAACACTGACTCAAAATGAATCACAATGCTTACAACTCCCTTGCTAGCCAAGTAGAGCCAAACAAGTGAAAGCAAACTACATGCCCTTAAAACAATTATGATGGTCGAGCAAAACCCAACCTAAACCCTAAGGACAAACCCTAGAGTAGAAACAATAGGAGAAACACAAGTGGAATACAAAACTAATTTCCATCAAAGGTCGTCAAACCTCTGAAATACAACACCATAAAACCCTAACCGATGTTACCATAGGAAAGTGCAGTCAGAGACCAACATAACCAAAAATGGTAAATGTAGAGTGTCATCCATGAAACACAGTAGGTATTAAAAAATGTAGGATACACTATCATAAAATAAATGCTTAATCAGACCCTTGTTGTTGAACATTGCATCTATCGAAACAAAGAAGCCAAGGTCATAGTACCATAAAATCATGTTAAAACACAACCACACTGATGAAACCCTCATGAATCTAGAAACACTAAGAAAATCAATAATATGAGAACACCATGCTATGCACTAGAAGCGCGATTGCATCTTACCACACCTCCTATATCCTTTTGCACCCTCTGAGCTATGCTTAATCAAGGAAAACCCTACAATTAGGGTTTATAACAGAAGAGGGGTGACACTAAAAAAATGATTCACTCCACTCCATCCTCTAATTAATAAACAAATAGTAATTAAGATTTTTAGCTTCTTCTAATATTTTTTAGTATGTCGTGTAACTACTATGACAATAGACTATATCTATGCATTTCATCCTATAGGGTCACTTGTCTTCAATGGTTCTCTTTATAGATTCCACAAAATAAACTGGTCACATTGTCAAAAGTCTATGTTGTATACCCTACATTAATTATATGGTGGCATAGTTTACATGATCAAATAACAAGTAGGATCTAAATCTTCCTTATAAACATATATTATTAAAATAATTAAACAACATACATTTATGTTATTACTTTTGTCAAAAACTATATTGTAGTCAATTCAAAAAAATGCCCAAATGATATGTGCATATATCTATCTTTTCATGTAATTATATATTTTATATGCTACTTATATTCAATATTTTATAGAATTATTTCAATATTACAATGTAAAATGTAAGCAGTGATGCATTTCAAATCACCACTTGTGATCCATCATGAGTAAAAAACATGTGTGAACAACATATCAAGGCTCTTTTAGATGTTCATTGACCTATAAACCAACCATCTAGACCACCATTGTCAACATTGAAGTTAGTTTGGGTCATACTTATAATTTTATAACATAATAAATACTAAAGTCCTTGAGCATATACTAAAACACTAATATTATGCTCAATTACAAATAGATATTACCACTGTTAGGCAACTCAGCCACGTGCTTTGGATAAGACAACTACTATTATTCATTTATTGGTTATAAATAAATATTATTAACATTGGTAAACTTAATCATGCAATCTGGTTAAGACATCTACCACCTATTAAGTACATGTCTAGAAACTAGATTTAATTAATTCAGTTCTGTACAATTCAATAAGAACATTTACTGGCAAGACTAACCATGTTGTAATTCTAATGCTTATGGATAAATACTCAACCATAAACAATTTTCAATACAAAGGCATGGATTAGCCACTACCCAATCCTTATTCAAAATAGGAAGGAAGATGATACTCAAGTACATTTACTTGTTATACTACTTTCTTAGATGATCAATTTGGCTAACAAAATTCCAAACATTGGCCTGTGATTGGTAACATAAAAATATTTAGCTAATAAAACTTTAATCAATATTTTGTTGTTGGAGATTAAAATATTTGATCTATATTTTTGAGACAAACAACTAATATTATAACTAAGAAAACCTAAAAGGAAAAAATGTGAAAATCAAGGAGAATGGTAGAAGATTTTTTCTAGTCAAATTTTTATGGCATATATTTTATTTAGAATGAATTTTCTTGTCATCATCGATGTAGTTATGTATTATGTTATTTAAATTTTAGAATCATGACATGTTGTGAATCTATTAATACTTTGGAAAGTTGTTAATGAGTTACCCTGATTTTAAATTTATGAAATGTTAACCTTCCAAAACTATTATCATATAAATGTTTAGACAAAATCCCAATTATGTGAGGCATCCAAGCGATCAAACAATATTGCATCACCAAGAAATATTTATCATTGTTCGCATGCATCCATGCATAATTAGTAGTTTAAAGATAACCTACAAAGACTGATAACACTTACGTAGGCACCTGGAACAAAGGAAGGACATGTTGAGACAAAAAGTTCTTTATCTCATGATGAAACCGTTGATTAACATAGGTTTTCATTAATCACTACTTTGCATTAAGTGATATTTTTACCCACGATAATAGCACAAATCAAGTAACAACCTAAAAAAATTGATTTTTCATTTTTAGTATATTCCAAGATGAAAGGGAATCCAAGATTTAGTCCATGAGGCACAAATAGGAAAGGGAAGATTCAAACAAGGCATGTTTTGGTTGGAGTGGTTAGCATATTATTATAAATACCTTAGGTTAATGACTAAGGTATATTATCTATGCACCTTATTAGTGTGTTTTTAACCACTTGGTTCAATAGGTTAGTTGGTTTGATGGGTGTAGCTATTTTATGCTACCTTATATTTATGATTCCACCCACCTCCTTATTTCTCGAGTGTTTCTTTTATGCCTATATAATAGGCTTATTTGTATTATTTATGTACACTAGTTAATACATTTCTCAATCTATTTGTTGTATCTAATATGGTCTCAGAGCTTGCAGTGTAGGAAGTGTTGTCAATCAGACTCACACCCTTGAGAAGGTAGTTTTAGGCCTTCACAGTCTACTAAAACATGGAAACAATCCTAAGTTGTGGGTGGGAACAATGGATTTTGAAGTGGAAGGAGCATTAGAATCAAGGGCAGCATATGGCTTAGCTGGAGTTATGGCTCCTTATGTTTGATAAGGTGGTCTATTCTCTTTGAAACCTTGATAAGGAGGCCTTTGATCTTTGAAGGGCTAATAAGTGGTCTGATTTTGTTGCTGATAGGGCCTATTAGCCTGAAATTATTGTCTCTTGAGTTGCACTATTTCATTCCTAAAGGATTGTAACAAGATTTTCAACTCTCCTATCTCACTAGCTTGACTAGTAGGGGCTATAATTTGAGCTTGAGGTGATGGAATAGGAGCTAAGGATATAATTTGGAGTGATGGTATAGAACTCAATTTTGGAAATATAGGCATTGGAGGATTTGGAGAAAGATTACCAGATTGTATCAAACTGTTCTCTACCCTTATTGCAACCTCATAAGCATATGACAAAGTAGTACCACCCATTGACTATATCATCACACTAATATCAGAGTTAAGGGCTTTTAAATAATACATAAATGCATATTTAGGAGATGGTCTAATCAACACAGGTATCTTGATCCATGTCTTCTAGAATCTGAGATTAAAATTGGACACGAACTCATGAGGAGCTCTCGTTATCATAGTAATTTTTCAACCAAAGATAGGTGATCAGGTCTGTCTTCAAATTGCTTGACTAAGGCTACACCTAATTCATCCCAAGTAGAAATGGAGTTCAGTGGCAGGTTTCTATACCATTGTAATGCTTTTCTTTTGAAGGAAGTAGCAAGCAATCTAATAGCAACATTATCCTCAACAACATTATGGACTGAATAGAGATTAGCTACATCTTGGATATGCTTAATAGGGGTTGTTTGATTTTATCCTGAGAAGAATGGAATAATTTTGAGAGCAGACACAAGAATATCATCAAACTGGGCTAGATTTAGTGGGTTACCTCTATTGAATGGAACAAACACTTCATTTCAGATAACCATTTGGAAAGTGGGGATTATAGTGTTTATAACATTAGGATAACCATGAGATGAATATTTCTTGTGAGGATATGGATTTTACCTCCTAAACCTTGATCTCTGATATGATATAAATTCAAAAGGAATACCTTTACTTGTTGACCTTGTGGTAACCTTTGACATGAATGAATTGCCTAAATGACACTATGAGCTTTGCAACTAGATGTTGGTGACGATGAATATCTTCTTCTGCTAAAAAAATTATTCAAATATGCAAAGAATTTCCTTGTGATCCTACTAGGCAAGCCAAAAACTATTGTCAATCAGACTCGCACCCTTGTGAAGGTAGTTTTAGGCCTTCATAGTCTACTAAAACATGGAAATAATCCTAGGCTGTGGGTGGCCTTATCAATAGATTGAATCTCTAGATTCTAAGGGCTAGCTCCCTTTGGTGTATCATTTAGGATCTATACTCTATGCTACAAACTACTGGGAAAAGGGAAAGAGAAAAAGATAATAGAAAGGAAATCCTATTTGATAATGGTGATACACCTATATTTTGGTTCATCCACTCAATTTGAGTTTCTAAAAACACTGATTAGATAAGAAAAGACTGAACTTTCAACTCCAATTGACTCCTATGCATCAATAGTTCATGAAAAGATTATATCTGGTGATCAAAGCTTGAGGCAAATGATGGAATAGGCCTGATTCAAGGCACTAACAAACCACTTATATCCATTGTAACTTCAACCAAAAGACATCAAACACAAAACATGACCTGCATAATCTGATCAGCTAGTAACTATGTAAGAATCAATACTTGATAAGGAAGAAAATTCTATCACTTATGAAAATCATTGACATAAATACACTATACCAAAATTCTAGAATCTAAAAAATAGTCTTTCTATTTATCTAAAAAGGTTACAAAACTCAATCTTTGGTAGAGTCTAATCTTTCCAAAAGAGGGATATCAATTCAAGGCAAAAAAAGCCAACTTATATAGAAAAACAATACATAAACCAAGAGGTTGGTGCTGAAAATAGGAGAGGAGATCAACTCCCACATTACACATGTCCAACTTGAGCTATCCAAGAATAACTAAGCCTTCTAATAATATCCTTTTGTCTTATGTCTTGCATGAAAATCTCTTTGGCATTGAAAATGATGAAGAGCCCATCTTAGACTATTCTTCTTCATGCATGGAAAGTTACGCCACAATATTCAAAGGAATATGCCTCTTAATTGAACTTGACATTGAGTTGGATCATCGAATGCATGAGATGACTAGGAGATAAGCATGACTTCAACAAATAGTCAACTGAAGCTTTGACCAATCAACTCCAAATGACCTTCCACTTGCATGAAAAAGCTATTTGAAAACTAAAGCATGCATTAAATTCCATGTTAGCTCCATGAACAACCATCCAATGTTAAACTCCTCGAGCCTTTCATGCATTCGAGTCTCCCTTTTAGAACTGAGAAAGTCGTACCTAAAGTAACTACATGTCTTGGACTATAGATCTTCTTATAGATGGAAAAAATAATATTTTTATTACATTTTTACATGTTCGTGCTCATCCTGGATGCGTCTAATCTTGCTTGGGCCACTCTACATGTTTTACATGTATTCCTTTGGCATTTATTTGGGCTCTTTGATTATATTCATTTATTTCAGAGTTTTTGATTATCACTATCCCCTGAACAAAATGTCCATGGGAATTCATGTCTTCAGACTTTTTAAAATGACCTCTCAAAAAAGTTGACAAGCCCTTTTGCCCTTTTGAATTTCCTTTTAGAAAAATGGTCAAGCACCTTTCAGAAAAATTGGCAAGGGCTTTGGATTTTTTGCTTTCATTCCTTTCTCCCTTGGTCCTTTCCTTCGGCTTTTTTTGTTTGACACTTTCCTTCGGACAAATTTTTGGAAGGAATTTATGTCTTTGGACTTATTGAAAAGAAACTTTGGAACTATTGTAATGGACTTTATTGAAAGAATTTGTTTCCTTCAGGCTTATGAAATGTACTTTTAGAAATATTAAAATTGACTTTTCCAAAGGAAAAAAACCCTACGAAAAAGTTGTAAAGGTCTCTGCCTTTTGATAAGAACTCTTTGGAAAAGTTGACAAGAACTTTTTTGAAGGTAAAGAGCCCCTCCTTTTTCTTGAAATGGACTTTCCTTAAAGGAAAGTAACCCTTCGGATTTATTGTAAATGACCCCTTTCTGAAGGAATTGTACCATTTGACCTTTTTTAATAAGGACCTTCGGAACCTTTGACAAGCCTTTCAGGATTTTTGGAATGACCTTTTGGGAAACTTTAAATGGTCTTCGGAAAACTTGAAATTGTCCTTTTTTCAAAGATAAAGAACCCTTCAGATTTTTTGAAAATTCCTTTTAGGATTTTCGAAATAGACCTTTCGACAAAATTGTTTGGTCCACTTATTCTGAGAAAAGACCCTTTGAATTTTTGGAATGTGCCCTTTGAAAATTTGAACATGGTCTTTTGGCCGAAAGAAATGACCCTTCAGAATTGTTGAAGTGCCTTTAGAAATTGTTGAAAAGACCTTTTCTGAAAAATTGAAGTACCCTTGCTTTTTAAGATGCCCTTTAGGCTTTAAGAAAATGCCCTTTAGATTTATGCTTGGATAATTCTCCTGAAAAAAAGTCACCATTTGAACAAGTCAAATTCCTTTGGACTTATGAAAAGCCCATTTTGTCGAGAAGTGCCCTTTAGGAGAATTGTTGAAATGGACCTTTTTGAAAGGAAGGAGCCCTTCAAAAAAATGGCAAAGACCAATTTCTGACACTTGGACAAAGAGGTATGTTTATGCAAAGTTTCAAATGATAAGGGTTGAAATTTGACCTATGAGGTCAAAATTATCAACAAGAAGCTTGGGAGGGAGCCTGTGGAGTGAAACAGGATTGGTCATATCAGAGAGGAGCATGAAGCACCCAATGGAGAGCTAAGAGAAGGAAAAATCTTATTTTTTTCCTATGACCGGCTGGGAAGACAATTTTCAAGGAAAATGCAACAAAAGATTTGTCAGGAGAAGAAAAAAAGTGGAAGGATGAAAGTAGAGGTTCCTAGCCTCTATTTATTTTTCACTTACTTTCTCCACATAGACCGTATGTTGTATGACAACATTTAGCTTGGAGGAAAATCCCAAAAAATTATTTGAGCACTATTTTTGATGATTATTGTTTCTATGAAATTCTCTAGTCTGAAACAAGATCACAACAGCTAATAGAATTAAATTTGATTGAGAATCGGGTCTAAAAATAATGTCTGAAGTTTGTTGGTTAGTAAATTTTTGTACATTTTGGGGAGGAGATCAAATTTTCATTCGGAAATTGCTCTTGGTGTGCGAGGGGTCTAAAAATTTCTCTGTTTTAAGAAAAGATCATAGGAGCTGATGAAATTTAGTTTGGCTAAGTATCAACTTCAAAATCTGCTTTTTAAGTTCGAGAGATTCTAATTGGTCCAAAAATTTATGCAAGGTTATATACTAAAGTTTTGAAATCCATTATTTATTTCAATTTTTTTGATTTTTTTAAATTGAAATAAATTCAAAACTTTAACATATAAGGGGTATTGGGGACTTGTGGGTGATTAATTATCACATAAGGGTCTATAAACTTGAAAATTTCATCATTTTCTAGGGTTTTTATCTAGATGTTGACGGAGAAGGAATTTTTTTAATTGGAGTTATAGATATCCTAATTTAATTATTTTTATCTATTTTTTGGTATTTTTAAAGATGAAAAGTTTAAAATATCCCAAATAATATTGATTTTTCTACTAAAAACTGGAGGTATTGACCAATTTGTGAATAGAGTCCGTGGGTAGGAGAAATTTTGTGTAAAGTCATTATAGTTTTTTTAGTATATTCATCTTTTTAGAAAAACTAGGTCAAAATGGCTAGTGTACAACACCACTTGTCAGATTCATAAAAATTAATAGGCAAGAATTTTAGTTTGTGGAGTCATAAGGTTTTGATGATATGTGAATATCATAATCTTGATCAAATACTGCTCAGTAAAGAGCAACAACCTACCACTGATACTGATGACTATAATAAATGTCATCATGAGGCTCTTATGTTGTTAAAATTGTTAGTAGCAGATAGTCTAATCTCAAGGGTTAGAAATACGACCAATGTATCAGTTTTGTGGACTAATATTACTTCTAAATATTAGGCTTCTGAAGTTGGTAGGGTATTATATTTCAAGAATTTATTATTTTTCACTAAGATACAATAAGGTGGCTCTGTTTCTAAATTTTTATTGTAGCTTAAGGACATTAGTGATTAGTTGAAGGTTATACAGAAGCCTGTTAATGAGCAAAATTTGATTGCTCTTGTTATGCAACACCTTCCACCTTAATTTGAGTCATTTATGGAGTCTTTGCACATGATTACTAAGATGCAGACTTTGGTGGACTTTGAAAAGTTTTCCATATTGTTATTACAAAAGAAGAGACGATAGGAGCAGGTAGTTTTGTTTACATCTACTTCCATAGATATTGTATTATTCATCAAGGGAAAGGATAATTAGTTTGGTAAAACTACTAGTTTTCCAACATAAAATTCACAAGTAAGTGGTTCTAATAAGAGATCGAAGTGAAAAAAAATTACTATAAACAACTTGGTCACCTTAAGAAATGTTACAGGAAAAGGAAATAAGATATGCCTAATCCCAAAAAGAAAGCTCATCATGTGAATGTAGCTAAAGGTGAAGGCAAGGAAACATTTATTGATTTTGCTTTCATGCCCTCCAATGGTAATTCTATGAAAGATTGGGCTTGGTACTTTGATTCAGGGGCATCTCACCATTATACATGTCATAAGGACTAGTATGTGGATTTTGTTGAAAATTACAGTATTAATGAATCTGTATCTTTGGGGGATGGTAGAACTCATTTTGTGAAGGGATATGGTAATGTTTAGATCAGTTTTAATGGTACTATTCGGTATACATTTAGAAATGTTAGGTATGTGCCAAACATGAACAAAAATTTACTTTCCATTAGTGAAATCATAATGAACTCTAATTTTGTTTTAAGGTCTCAAAGATAACAATGTTTAGTCACTACTAGATATAACAAGATTATTACTATTGGAAATGGTGAAAAAGGCTTGTATAAGCTTGAAAATCCACAAAGGGTAAAGGGAAGTTCACTTACAATGATTAATAACATAAGTTCACTATGGCATGAAAGGTATGGGCATTTGAATTTCTAGTATTTGAATACATTGAGCAAGATTAATATGGTTAAGGGAATTCCTTCTATTCGAGATAGTCATCATGTATGTACTAGATGTTGATCAAGGAAGCAAGTTAGACATTCATTTGATGTTGGTAAAGATTGGAGAGCTAAGAAAGTGTTAGACCTAGTTCATGTGGATTTACATGGTCAAATACAAACACCTACCCTTTATGGAGTCCATTATTTTCTATTGTTGGTCGATGATTTCTTTAGGAAAAAGTGGGTATACTTTCTAGTGAAGAAATCTGATTATTTTTCTAACTTCATTTCTTGGAAATCTATGGTTGAAAATAGGTAGTACGACTGATGAAATATCTTAGAATAGATAATGGGGGTGAGTTCACCTCAAAATAGTTCAAAGAATTTTGTGTTATTGAAGGCATACATATATAGTATAATACCCCTTACACTCTGCAACAAAATAGAGTTGTGGAAAGGTAGAATAGGATGGTGATGGACATGACTTGTTGTATGGTCTAAAACAAAAATGTCCCATATATGTATTGAGTAGAAGCAGTGAATACAACAATGTACATCCTAAATAAAAGTCCTACAAAAGCATTAGAGAATATGACTCTAGAGGAGGCTTGATCAAGTCAAACTCTAGATGTAAGTGATTTTAGACTGTTTGGTTGTGTAGCTTTTACAATTATTACTAGTCAAAAGAGAAGTAACTTGGATGCGAAAAACACAAAATACATGTTTGTTGGATGTAGTGAGTAGTCTAAGGCCTATAAATTACTTGATGTTTCTAATAACAAAGTTTTAGTAAATAGATGTGTCATAGTTGATGAACAGAAGGCAAACTTCACAATAACTGGTATAGTTTTAGATATTTAATCATTATTTCCTTCTAATGATTCTATTATAATTTCTAATGTGAAAGTTGAGAAAGATTCTAGTTCATCAGTGTAATCACATTCTAGGGAGGGAACTATTGTAGGTCATTATGAGGTTCTAGTAGAACAACCAAAGAAGCCAAAGTGGTACTCTACCACAATGGATGTACTAAAAGAGGGAGACTTACCACAAGGTGTGGAAGGAAGAAGATTGAGATCAAGTTAGAAGTTTGGTAATAGAGGCGAGCATGAGAAATTTGCTCTGACAACTATTATCTCATAAGAATTTGAGCCTAATTCTTTTTAAGATGCCAAAGGGAAGACTGAGTAGGAATCAACCTTGCAATTGGAATATGATTCCTTGATAAAAACAAGACTTAAGAGGTAACAGAGCTACCACCAAGAAATCAATCAATTGGTTGTAAATGGATTTACAAGGTAAAATGCAAAGCATATGGTTCCTTGCACAAATACAAAGCCAGACTTGTTGTAAAATGTTATGCACAAGAAGAAGGGGTTGATTATAAGGAGACTTTTGCTCCTACTAAAAAGATGGTAACTTTTTGGTTAATTGTTGCTATTGCTGCTCAGTTTGGATGGCAGATACACCAAATAGATGTCAAGAGTACCTTCTTGAATTGAGATCTAGAGGAAGATGTCTACATGTTTCAACCATAGGCTTTTCAAGTTATTAGTAAGGAACATCTTGTTTTTAGGTTGATCAAGTTCTTGTATTGGCTTAAGCAGGCTCCTTGAACATGGTATATGAAAATAGATTCTTACCTTAGAGAGTCCAGTTTTAAAAGGTGTAATTCTGAACCAACTCTCCATGTAAAGTTGTCTGGTGACGATATCTTGATTCTTGTTGTATATGTTGATGATATAGCCATCATTGGGAGTAGTGCTAGTCGCATTAAATAGATGAAAGATGGTATTTGTTGTATTTTTGACATGGCAGACTTAGGACTACTAGGATATTATTTAGGTGTAGAGCTTTGGTAAGGTAATTATGTTGTATTCATGTCACAAAATAAGTATGCAAATTAAATTATTAGAAAGATTTAGAATGATGGATTTCAATCCAACTCACACACCCATGGAAGTTGGATTTAAACTTTTATTAAACATTGCTTCACCACCAGTCAATGAAACAATGTATTGGTAGCTAGTGGGTAGTCTCATTTACCTCACTACCTCTAGACTAGATATTTGTTTTGCAGTGAGTTTTTTTTTTATCTCGCCTCATGTCTAAACCATAGGAAGTGCATTGGTTAGATGAAAAATGAGTGTTAATATATGTCAAAGGTACTCTTGACTTTGGCATACCATATAAGTCTATAGATTTTCAGCTTTCAAGATATTTTGGCTCTGATTGGGTAGGACCAATAGATTTAAGAAAATCTACAACAAGCTCTATATTCACTCTTGGTTTAGGAGTTTTCTCATGGCAGAGCAAAGTACAAACTATAGTGGCATTATCTTTGATAGAAGAAAAGTATAAAGTTGTGGTCAATACAGGTTATGAAGCTATGTGGATAAAGAAAGTTTTAGAGGATCTTTAGTTTGAGTCATCAAATCTTACTCTAATATTTTGTAAAAACTATAGTGTTCTAAAGATGGTGAAAAATCCATTATTCCATGCCAGGACTAACCACATTGAGGTTCACCATCTTTGCACCTAATAATTGGTTACAAATGAAGATATCAGTCTCTTCTACTATCCCACTATAAAGTAACCATCTGATATAATGACCAAACCACTTGTTTCAGACAAGGTCATAAAATTCAAGGATAAACCTAGTCTTGTTTCTAATTTAATCATTAAGGGAGGGTGTTAGTGTATTATTGTAAATACCTTAGGTTAATGACTAAGGTATATTAGCTATGCATCTTGTTAGTGTGGTTTTAACCATTTGGGTCAATAAGTTAGTTGGTTTGATGGGACTAACTATTTTATGCTACTTGATATTTATGGTGGTATCCGCCTCCTTATTTCTTGGTTGTTTCTTTTGTGCCTATATAATAGGCTTCTCATTATTTTTATGTACGTTGGTTTATACATTTCTCAATCTCTTTGTTGATTCTAATATAAAGAGGACTTTTAATGGGAGTGTGTATGCTTAGGTAGGAATCACAAATGGTATAATATATGGATCTAGTTACTTGGCATGTTGTCTTATTCATTCCACTATACTCAATTATGTAATTCATGTATTTACGACATTTATTCAATATATTTCATTTAAAGTGAATTACTCAATTAAGTTGTAGTGGTAGAATCAATTTTGGGATGGTCTAGGCATTCTTGTTTTGATGATATCAATAGATTATGGCCTTTGAATCCAAGTGTTTAGTCAAAGATGACAAAACCTTCGATAAGCATAGGGGATAATTTTGTAACCATTGGAGTCTACAAGAAATAGTTACAAAACCACTAGCATCTGTAGGTAGTGATTGAAAAATCATCTGATAATCTTTTAACCCCTAGTCTACTTAAAGCAATGATTTTACCTCCAATCAAAATATGGGTAGAGGACCAGTTAAAAATGCTTCATCTTCTTAGCTACAGTTTGTCTAAAGTCTTTGTCAAGTTCCAAGGTGGAAGGGCATAAATATAATATCTATGTCCAAGGCAAAGAACATCAAAAAATTTAGTGAGAAGTCTTGAATTTGAATTCACATTGTCATTTGTAAATTTAAGTCCTTATTTGTGTTGTCTCATTATTCCCTAGTTGCGAGTCATTGTTCTAGTTGTGTTGGATCATTGTGAAGAGTCTAAGAAGTGAGAAGCTGTCCTCTATGCAAGATTTAGATAATGTAGTAATGATCACTTTGACAATGAAGTCCATGTTTAGAAATAATTATATAATTATTGGATTACATAGTGGAAGGGTAGAGTAATTTCCTCACCCACTAGAGTTTTTCCACACCTATTTTCTCTAGGTCTTATAATGTGTTCATCTTATGTATTATCTATTCTTATGCTTCTTGTTTATGTTTAGTTTATTGTACATTTCATTCCCAACACTTAATTATTTCTATTTTAGCTTTGAAATTACTTTAGAACAGTCATGTATCAATTATTTTTTTAAATAAGAGTAGAGGATCCATGTTGGTGACACTTAATTTGGAATATAAATCTAGTTTAAGGATCAACCAAGGAGCAAAAAGTGTAGTTTGATCAAGTGTGATGTTGTTGAAGGTAATCTATCCTCTTGTATTATAACTAGAGGGAATAGAGAATGATTATTATGGTTTGTAATATTTTAAAATGATTGTATTTATTTTAAAATCTATTCTTAAGCTTTTGTGTGGTTAGTGGTTTTAAGGACAAGGTTATCATTCACTTGATTCCATATCCTTGACTATATCAACTGGTATTATAGTTGGTAATAACTTTGGGATGAGTGAGAGATGTGTATGACCTAAGTATGTTTTCAAACAAGAGATTGGAGTAGTAGGTTTTGATTGACAAATAGTTTATAGATGCCTCCAAGTCGAGAGGATAGAGGTGGAGAAGCACAGTTACAAAATTTATTGGAAGATTATACAAGAGTGTACAAATGTTGAGATTTATGCAGACAATATTAATTATTGTTTAAAAAGATAAATCAATGGGATTTTCCCATAATATGATGTGAGTGATGCATAAGATTAATATTTGGGAGTAAAATATGTGGGACAATCACTTGAGCAGTTGGATGAGGGAGAATAAGGGGTTGATAAATCTATCTTAGATATTGGAAGAGGAACAATTTTTTTTTGATATTTTCAATAAATTTAAACCCTAAAGAGTTGACTAATTTTCTCATTAAGATGGAGGATTATTTTGAATTTGAATAAGTGGCTGACCAAAGGAAGATGAAATTGGCTCAGACCATGCTGAAAGCTCATATAGTCCTAAGGTGAAAGGAGGTAAAAATTGAGAGGAATAGAAGGGGTAGAAAAAGTATCTCCTATTGGAAAAGGATGGTTACAAAAAATAAAGGAAACTTATTTCATGTGGATTATTAGTTTTACTTATTGGAGAAACTACAAAACTCAAGGTAAAAAGGAGCTCAAAATAAAGGACTATAGGAGGGAGTTATAAGAAATCACAAATTGGATTGGTCATAGTGAGATGGAGAAATAAAAAGTGGCCCAAAATACATAAATGGGTTGAAATTAAACATCTGGGATGAAATCAACATGACAAAACTGCATTCGATAGAAGAAACATATTGGTATCCTTTATACACAAAAGAAAAGTTTTCTAGCAGGCAAAAAGTACATCAAAAGTAAGAGGGAGGTTCAATAGTGAGAGTGGATATCCATTCCATGAGACTAGTTAGAAATTAAACAAGGATGGATTTAACTCTTCTCAAGTGTTGAATTAGTAAGCGAGAGGTGAAGCCACCTCTATAAGAGGGAGAGGCAGCTTTGGGAGAGGAAGAGGAAGATTTTTTAATAGGATAAGCTTCATATGTGGGGATTTTGACCATCAATATTTTTAGTGTCTTTGTGCTCAATGTGTTGGTGGAATAGAAATAATTGAAGGTAGTGTGCAATCCATGCAAGTAAATTCATAATTTGTAGCCTCACCAAAGCATACAAAATAAACTGAACAATGAGAGAATTTTCTAAGAAGGAAGAGAGTATTGAGGGTTGAAAGTAATATTGCTAAGAAGCAGATGCATGTTGAAGAAGATAAATTTTTAGAATCAAGTGAAATACCAAGGGTAAGTGTTGTAATGTTGTGGTTGAGAGTGGAAGCTCACATAATTGAGTGTCTAATAAAATTATATATAAGCTGAATTTGCTATTTGCATGACACCCAAATCCATATAGGGTGTTTTTATTTTTAAAATGGCATGATATCACTATATGGCAATGTTGTGAAGTAGATATGTAGATTGCTAGGTGTCAGAGCAAGGTCTTGTGTGATGTCCTTACTATAAATGCATGCAATGTATTGTTAAGGAAGCCATGATAATTTGACAGTGAGACAATTATATGATTTAATAGCTAACACTAGTGTTAATAAATATGGGAAGGTGTACACTCTGACTCATTTGAAGGGAAGAGAAAGCAAGGATGAAAATAAGACAAATCTTCGCATGTGTGTTGACAGACATTTTTTTTTGGAAGAAGAGAATGTAAGTGAAAAGGAGGATATTGAAAGTCTAAATGTGACATTAATGTATGTTTGGGTGGTAATTTTTTTAGGCCTTCTCTTACCGAAGGAAAAAGTGATGGATATTGAGTTGTTTATTATAATTGAGAAGAATACGAAACAACCAATGCTATTATTAGTATGATGATGTTTCAGTCGAGAAAAGGAAGGAGATGCAAATAATAGATAGTGATGGTAAGTCCAATGTCAATAGGGGTTTAAGTGGGAATGGCATGGTAAATATTTTCTTGAGGAAGATGGTCTATGGTCTACTAGGTCATTGGAAAATATGGTAATACCTAACATGGTGGAAGGGCATGTCGTGGCTTTACAACCGAAGTCAAAAAGGATGATTCTACCATCTACACCTAATTTATGAGCACCATGATTGTAAAATCTTACCTATGTCTCTAATATAGGAACATTTAAATTATCAAGTAATATTATATCACCAAAAAAACTTGTCAATGTTCGCATACATTCGACCCTGATTGGAAGTATGAATATGACTTAAAAATATTGATGGCCCTTCAACATGCTCCTAGAACAAAGAAAGGATGATTTTAGTCATTGAGATAAAGATTTATATGTCTCATGATTAAATTTTTAGTTAATAATAGTTTGTGTTATTGGTGGTTAAAAAACTATCAAGGTCATTATGTAACCATCACTCTACATTAAGCGGCGATTTCACCCATGGTCGTTGTAAAAGTCAAGTAGCAAACCATAATTTTTAAAATGGTTGTTTTGAGAGTTTTCAAGGATGACTAGAATTCCAAGAGGCAATCAATGAGGCATAAATAGGAACGAAATGATTTGAATAAGGCAAGCTAGAGTTAGAAAGTACTTGTTAAGAGAGTGTGTATGCCTGGTTAGGAAGCACCAAAGAGTAGAGAGTGTAATCAATCCTAGTATGGGGTTATTGATGGTGATTCTTCCTCTTGTATTATAACCAAAGAGAAGAGAGAATGAGTGCGTGGTTTTTCATCTCTACATTTCCTCTTGAAATAGTAGACAAAGTATTGTTTTTATTTTCCAATATTATTTTATGAGTGTATGGTCAATAACTACAAGACAAGGTTGTCATTCACTTAACCCCTTATCCTTGATTACATCACCCTATTTATATATAATATAATTATATTTTTAAAAACTTTCTCTAATCCATTAATCGACAAGGTATTAAAAACAATTTCAGCTCATGTTACAAGTTTAGCTCATGGAATAAATTTTCCCATAGAGATAAACATTATTAATCCTTAAGTTTTTTTTTAATAAATTCCATAAGGTGATGCATATGAAAATTTAAGTATTTGGATTTGTGTATCCCTAATAAATATTTAGAGTGAAATCTCACATGCTCGAGAATGTTTAAGGATTTTTAATAAATTGTATATTTATTATTAAATTTTTAATTGTATAACAGAGTTGTAAAAGATACACAAAGGTTTAAGGAGAACCCAATAAGCATACAATTACTCTTTACAAATCCACAAAAGGCATTTACGTTTAATTTTTAAAAATATATGGATATCCATTTTATTTAATTATGTATGCATTTGTGTAAGAATATGTGCCATAATAGTATGATACTTATGGGTTGAGTTCAATGTAGAACATTAGGATTAGGTAGCATGATAGGTATACTTAAATGTGATGTAATGTATTAAGTTTGTTTGATAAGAGGAATCAAGACATATAATTGAGCGAGTAAGCATATCAGATTTCATGTACTATTTCTTTAATTAGGGGTAAATGTTTTTACAGAGTCTAGAGTTATGAACTAGATAAATGTTTTTGAGTGGAGCTATGAGTTACTAAGGAGACGCTTTTATAGACAATGGAACTAAAAACAAGTGTTAGAACACAACATGGGGGCCAGTCCCCACAAAACACAACACCAAAAGATCCCCACTCAAATACAAGAGCAAGCCTAAGGATCTACTAGAGAGATCCAAAGAGATCTCATGTACTATTTTATTGCTTAGGATATTATAAATCAATTTTTGTATGCAAAGATGGTTCCAACAACATGTGACATGCCTTGGGTGAACAACTCAAAATGGTTGATATGTCAATGCTCAATGGTATTTCTTTTTTGGCTATGATATTGAAAATGCATTGTTAAATAGTTAACTTTTTAGTTTTGTTGTCAGGACCCCAAAATGAGATTTAGAGTTACTAAATGTTTTAAATGTTATGCAAGTTCAGATATATGCATGGATAGATCGAAAAACCCTAAAATGATCTCCACATGAAGTGCCCGTTGAATATAATATAAAAGGTTTGAAGGATTTTTTTTAGTATTATTGCTTGTTTGAGGTGTTTTTATATGAGTCATTTGAGAGTTTGTTTGAATGGATAACAACTTGGAAGAAGATGTCATATGCTACTCAAAACTAGAAAATTTAGTGCACTCTTGAATTTGTGTAATTGTAGAAGCAAGACATGTTGTGAACCCAAAAAAATGATAATTTTTTGAATGAATAAATAAAGTTTTTTATTTTGGACTTTGATGTGATTACTTACACTTATGTAGAAGAAGCACTGAATTTAATTTTCTTACTCCACCTCAAAACAAGTTTATCAAGAAGCTGGTGTTGTGGATCAAAATGTAACTCGTCGATAAGAAGGTCAAAAGGGTTAGGATGAAATAGTCACATACTCATGCATCAAGGCTCAAGAAGGGTAGGGAGTTGGGAAGGAGAAAAATATATCTAGTCTAGATCTAAAGAATAACGATGTAGAGGATCAAGATACTAGAGCAACACAACTTAAGAGATGGGAAGAGTGTTATGAGTATGAGTTGGACACATCAATAGGTCGAGATAATACCTTAAGATGTCTTGAGGGTGAAAACATAATAGTGTGTCTTGATTTTTTTAGATTTTGAAGCCATGGATTTAAAGTGTTCTAGACATAAAACACGTGTTTAGTTTTCATTAAACAAATAAAATACACATGTTTTATCTTATATATTATAAAATGTATACTACATGGACACTTTTAATTTTTTTTAAAATTTTGTTAGGCATTTTTTGAGATTATTTTTTAAATATATTTTTAATATTTTATAGCTTCAATGTGGGACACACTATTATGATTTGACATCACACACGAGGAGAACACATTCTTGATATAGATCTAGTTAAAGAATCATGAAAACATTCAATAATAAGATATTACAAGGTCTAAAGTGGGAACGACAAATATTTTCTAAGACTAATGGTGGTGAGGATATATGGGGTCCTAACATAGTCATTGAGGACATAGATGGGAGAAAATTTGAAGGAGATGAACCCAACTTCTTACCCTTATCGAAGTCTCACGAGGTTCAAAAAATCTAGATAAATCTATTAGTGATATTGAGGAGTAATGACAGATTTCCAAGTAAGGAATAAGTGTTATAAGTTAAACATAGAGTAGGGATTAATATAGAAGATTTGATCTAAATACAAAAGGATTATTTTGCTAGAAATTTTTAATTTCACAAGATAAAATCAAACCCATGAGGACATGTTTCATAGCATTGAAGGGCACATGAGTGTTAAAAAGGTGGTTGAAACCCACATAGTTAGAAAAGAGGCCAATTTGAACACTAGATCAATAACACATAACATAATCAATGTGGTTGGAGGGGGAGGATCTGGTAATTCTCATGTTGGAGGATGCAGTGTCAGAGGTGTAGGATATAGATATATAATTTAGGTTATTGTGGATCCTTTGGAGGAGGTGGTGGATATTTAGGAGGTATCACTCTCCTAAGAAATAATGGCACCTTAAGCAAAAAAAATTTAGGAGGATCATAACCTTTAAAATGGATACAAGATTAGGTAACCACAATGATGTATGAACCATCCCAAATTATAATAAAAATGTTTAGTGGGATCGAGGATGCAATGCTACTAGTAAAATATATGAGATTGCATGACATGTTAAAAATATGAGAGATCCAATTTATAAGATTTTACTTTTCATTGCCATGTTTAATGGACAAGCCTAGGTTTGTTATGCCAGTTTTGCCAATACAAGAGCATGCATTGATTTAGAGGAGGTAAAAATGGTATTTCTTAATGAGTTCAAGTATTAGAGCTTGATCATTATAATATTTTTACTTTATATAAAATATAGTTAATAGGATAATTTATTCATTCGTATGACTAGTGGTTTAAGGATTTACTAGAAAAATTATCCCATGACTTAGATTCATCTCTATATCTTAGGTGGGTCATAGGTAACTTGTTCAATCATATACAACATGAGTTAGTTCAATGTACATAAACCACCCAAAAAGAAGAATTGGAGGTTGCAAGGTGTCAAACACAAAGAAAAGGTATTGGCCCTATAAGGGCATACATGGATGCATGGGCTATGAATTATAAATTAGTGTGCTTTCAATGTCCAATAAAAATAAATTAAGAAGTGTGATGAGGAAAACAAGGATGCCAAAAAAATATGGGTTATCCCTCTAAAAGCTAATCATGTCTAATGGACATATTATAGGCCTCAATAATCATGATTGACATAACATATTAAAGTTATATTTAAATCTTGGTGTTAAAATCAAATTACGTTAGGTAATTTTATTGTTAATTCATCCTAGCTATTGTGGGAGGTATGTAATCATGTAGGATTTTTATTGTTGTGAATTTGTTGCATTATAACAACTCACATAACATAGAATAGAATGTATGAGTTGGGCGGATATGATAGCCTTCCTATTTTATAAGGGATAATAATATTATATTACTTTGTATAAATTTTATAATTTTCCACTATTATGTTTAATCAATTGAATAAGCTTTTGTTTTTCTAATGTTGTTTTTACAATGTTTGTTATCAGAGCAGAAGACTCTAAGAGAGCAAGCATAGGAAGGAGAGGTGAAGAGAAAAAGGAAGAATAGAGGATGAGCCTCAAGGAATTTGTTCCTACTCCTATGAAATATTCAAGTGGCACACCTAGATCTACCTACATTATTCTCTTTGTATTTCTTTGTTGATAACTCAAGAAAGAAGTGCCATAATCAACTCTTTAAGGAGCATGCTTGTCCAAGGAAAAACACAACTATTTGGTAAGCATGGAGTTAATTTTTATTTTAGAGATAAGTGTGGAAACAAAGAGGATGGCTCTTCTTGAAAGAAGTGGCATTGTTGGAGGTTTAACCAATCTTCCAAGCACAACCCTGATGCATTGGAAAAAAAAGAATAAAGAAGTGAAACGTGCAACCCACCCTAAAGCAAGACATCCCAAGGAGAGGAGTGGTTTTGGAAAGAAAGAAAAATGACAATACACAAGATCACTACTCCAAATTCAATTCCATCCTCCACTTCAAATCCAAAAAAATCCAAAATTTAAATTAAAACTTTAGAATTAATAAAAAACAAAATTTTGCCTTACAAAGCTTGGAAACAAACTATTTACATAGCTCCTAAACCGTAAATCCACATAGGCTAAAAATGTCTATGAAGGTCTAGAAAAACATTATAAAACAACCCTTTTAAGTATTTTTACACATCTCTTAGGGTTTTTGACTTAAACTTTCTAAAAATTTAAATTTATGACTTAAGGAGCCCCTAAAAGTCAAATTAATTGTGTATATGATAAACCATAGAGTAAGAGTTTGAAAATTTGTCACATTTATTGAATTTAATAGAAAAATAATATAAAATGATTTTTTTTCTAAAACGCTATTAAACTCTCTATATAATTATTTTTGTTTTTTATCTATAATGTATAAAAACAACAATTAATTGTATAATTTACAAACTAGGAAGAGTCAGTCCTTAAAATTTTGCCACATTGTTTGAAATTGCATAAAAAAAACTTCTTGAAATATTATATCCCTTATAAATTTTAAGATCCATTTTTTTCATGATTTGTAAAGGCATAAAATGAGTAGACCATGAAACTTTAAAGTATTACAAATTATACATCTTGAAAAATCCCAGTGTTCAACATATGTGGTGCTTTTGGCTCAAGTTTAAGAGATCCATTGAACTATTGCATCCAACACCTAACATAACTACAACAACAATGCATGTGGATTTGACCCTCAAAATCACTAGAAGAACTAAGGAACCAAATTTTCATTTTTACGTTTCCATCCATTTCTCATTCATCACCATTGTTCAATGTAAATCTTGAAAAATTGAAACTCTAAGTTTACAGGTCTGAGTTATGCTTGTGTACAGTGATTCCTCTCTTAGAAGGTGTCATTAATATAGTGAATCATTTTTATGTATTGTCTATTTACCACGTATTAGTTTAATCTCATATGATTTAACATCTCTTTCACATCTTGTTGGGTATATAGAAATGATGAGATCCTTTCATGTATTATTGGGCATATAGAAAGGTCGATCTTATTGAGAGGTTTGGTATATTGGTATGATTATATATAGAAATGGAAACCTATTGGATTTATAATGAACCAATCTATCTCCCACATATATTTTTGTTCAAATAGTTGGAAATTGACCAAGATTTGTTTTTAGTGATACATAGATACTTCATGGTGATAAGTATGATGCATGGAAAACCAAGGTGAACATTCACCTATAATTGTAAGATTTATGGCCTTTTATGGATGACATATTCATCCAACATGCCTCAGACACTAAGGAACAGTGAAAGTTTGACAAAGCAAACTAGAAGGTGAAGTTGATAAGTATTTTTGAGGTATCAGATGAGGTCTAACTTCTTATACAAGATGCTACAACAAAAAATGTCTAGGGAAAACATAGAATTATCTACAAGGCTAAAAACCAAAATACTATCTGTCATCTAAAATTCCATCTTCACTATCTCAATTTGAAGATAAGTGAGAAAGTTGAAGGCTTTCTTCATCATGGTGTAAAATTTTAGGACTCACTCCTATCATTTGATGAGAATTTGTCACATGACTCCTTAGTACCCATGAGAGAATTGACTTTGGTGCACTGATAATATCTTTGTGACTTCTCTAAATATATCAAAAACAAACCCAACTTTTCAAAAGTTAATTAATATGTTGCAATAGGAAGAATTCATGCATGCAAAGTATGAAGATGAATAAGAACATGCACTTGCATCACATCAAAATGGGAAGAGGCCCATGAAGCCTTCAAAATAATCCCTAGAACATAGCAATCGTTATAATCAACAGGGGAACAAACCTTGTTCTTATAAGGTTTATCTAATATATGGGAAAATAGGTCATGAACTAAAGGAAGGTTACATAATACATTTACACAAGGATCATCTAGTAACAAGAAGCCCACCCCCACATAAAATGCCACAAGGAAAAAATTAGAAGCCACAGTTTACACGTAGCTAGAAAAAGAAGCCTTCCCCATATCAACATAGAAACATTGCTAAAGACAATGATTATTTAGATGAGTACTTTGTCTTTACTTCATACAAAAAAGAGGAGATCACTCCTCTAAATGTAGTCTGGTATGTGGATTTAGGTGCCACAAGGCACATGATTGGATGTAAGGATTGGTTCACCACCTTGAACCATTAAACGTATTGTGGCAATGCATCTCTAGGAGATGATTCATCATATAGTGTCCAAGGTTGTGGTGATATTTATTTATCTATTGGAAATCATACATGTAAATCAACATAATTCTTGTAACATATACCAAGAATAAAAAATAATTTATTGTTTGTAATTCAATTGCTAAATCATAATCTAAAGCTTTAATTTAATTGACAAGATGGAAAAGAATTTTGTCCCATTAGAAACAAGTCTATAAGCTCAAAAGATAATAAAAAATCTCCTAGTATAGGCAAAATATTCTAGCTTGATGTTATCCATAATGACAATTAATCTCTTATTGTAAAAGGCCCAAACTTGGTGAATTTATGGTATAAAAGATATGGACACTTGAGTAATAGGTACTTAGTTGTATAAAGTAGGCACTACATGGTGATTCATTCCCTTGCTAAAGGATAATATTGATATGTGTTCTGATTTTCTAGTTAGAAAACAACATAGAGCTCCATTTGGCACAAGTACATGTCATAGGGTTTCTAGTCCATTGCATTTGGTGCACATTGATCTGTGTGTGCCCATATAATTGAGTGTTAGTGGTTTCCATTATTTTCATCTCTTTGTCAATTACTACTCACAAAATATATAGGTTATACGACTTGGAGACTAAGGATCAAGATTTTCAAGTCTTAAAATAATTCAAAGCCGTTATAGAACACAAATTTGGTTGTCAACTTCATGTCATTGATGAAGAGGGAAAACATCGCTTCTTCTTTGCCTTAGCATTGATCTTGAAAATGTATCCCTAATGAGTTAGAAGTAAAATTTTTTGGCTTGGTACATATATAAAGTGAGAGTATCTTGATGTACTTCAATACCTTATGTTACTCTATTGTGTGCTTGTATCGACACACAATATAGTCATGGAACTCATTGTTTTAATCTTCAAAAAATTACTCCTTACACTAGCGAAACTATTGGAACTTCATGTACTCATCCTCATAGTGCTTAAGGGGGAAATACTCATTTTCTACTACGCAAGTAAATTCACTCCAAGTCTCAATGGAATTATAGTCTTTATTGCATTGTGTACTCTATTTTTATATTAGGACCCCTTCATCCTAACTATTTTAGTTTGTATTAGGTATTATTAATAAAATAGCAAATGCATATGCTTTATAATTCATCCTATTTTATATTTGTAATTATCCTACATGTATGGGAAGTAGTAGTTGTCTTGAATAAAATAACTTAAATAGAGGGCTTATGTAAGAGGAAAGGACATCTATTTTATATTTTGTGTTGAGATGTGCTCAAAGGAGGTTTCCCCCTTGAAGATGCTTGGGATACTTTATAGTGAGATTCTATCATTTTTAATACAATATTGTTATTCTCTTTACATTCATTGCATATTAGTTATATTATGTTGTTATATTAAGTTGTCTACAAGCAAGTTTCTAACATTTTCCCACCAATGGGACATTGAAATGGACATATACAATGTTATGAAGATGATCTTCTATGAGTCAATGAATTAGGCATCTAATTATTGAATCTAGTTATCCGATGTTGTGGTGTTAATTTTATTGTTGGACACCAAGATAGCAAGATTGACTTGAACTTTGAAAGGGTTTTGATGTAGAAATATTGGGTTGAAATATTATACAGAATGGGACGTTGTTGGTCCAAGATAAATAATGAGTTCGTTTAATTTGAAAAGAGTTCAATGTGTTGTTTCTTGAGGGAATATTGAATGAGATTTTAAATGTCCAGGGATGCCTTAAAAAATGTTTTTAGGTGTCAGTCATTTTTCTCTTACGACAACATTCTTCCAGTTAATTTGAAACAAAATCAAGTGGATGCCCATGTTTTTTTTTCTATGCTTGTGTTTTTATAGGCATATGAAAGTTTTCAATTTGATACTCATGATTTGAAACATGGGGCCCAAGATGGTGGCTCAGAAGATAACCCTATAACTTGGATTGAAAATTAAAGGTTGCAAAACATGTAAAAGAAAACAATTACATCAATTAACCATTACACATTTAAATTTGAAATGTTAGCAAAATAATGCTAGTAGTATTTAATAAGAAAGAGTATGGCTTGGTACATATGTGTACAATGTGAAACAAGGTGGATGATGAAAATTTCCATGAATAGAAAGAGTAAATCCTTTGAAACTAATTTTCCTAGACTAGAATATGAGCATATAACCATTTGATATTAAATGATTAATTTTTTTCAACATGCCCCTTCAGGGTTGAATTTCTTATAATAAATCATTTCGAGAAAGCAATTACAAAAGATATGGTTGTAAAATAGTTTGTCTTTTACAACAGTTAATGGTTCACTTTCTTATAGGCATAATTGTTAATCATTGGTCTTCCAAGTGCATAACATGTTACTATGTTTTTTGACATGGCACAAAATCTAGAAGTGCCATGTGACATGGCATGAAGTAGCGTAAAACTTATATGTATCCACAATATATTAGAGGTGTTATGTAGAGACTGAGTACTATGTGGCATGCCTAATGGCATAACATAATCACCCAAAGGTTCAAAGATGTGTAGGTCTCACAAGATCCCACTGAGGTATACAAGTTGTAAAATGCATTAGTGTGTATAAAGCACCAAATTCTCTTAAGATAAGAGCACAAACCATAAAAAAAAGAGGAACCTTCTAAAGTCAATAAATGTGTTAATAATACCTAATTTAGACAAATAATTATAAAATAAACAAGTACACTAAAAACATACAAAATAATTCTTACTAATGTCTTGGGGTCATTTTAAAGAGTCTAAAACTAAATTGATGGTATTTATGGAAAAAAAGATGTGTTTTCTTTACATATGATGACATTTCAGCTAGCTACTTGGACAACCTAGAGGGGATGTCTATGTCTACCATATTTTAAAAAGAAAATATTGAAAAAAGCATGAAACTTTTGACTAAAATCCACAACATAAAAATAAACATTCAAATAGAGAGCAATAACATATATTTCAAATTAGGATCCATCTACACATATATTATCTTTTACGACAATTTCTCACTCCTTAACTATACTTTCCTCCTCCTCCTCTTCTTCTTCTTTTCTTTTTCTTTTTCAATTTCAATTTTTTCATTTTTCAATTTTCATTTTTCAATTTTCATTTTTCATTTTTCATTTTTCATTTTTCATTTTTCATTTTTCATTTTTTCATTTTTCATTTTTATATTTTGACATTACAGGGGTCTTCTGTGATGAAGAGTTTCCACATTTTTGTCTAAACATTATTTAGTCCTAAACACATAAACTAATACTCCATATTTTGTTGCCTTGGTGTGAATATTGAATGTGTACATTGGGAAAAACTTAATAGATCTTAAAACATTAACTGTGGATGATGGTGGTGCATAACAACATTGTGAAAATCTCAATAGATTTCAAAATGTTAATGCGGAATGAGATAATGCATACCTATTTTATTGAATAAATTAACCACTTTTGGCACTTCCTTACTTATTTTTTTTAATCATTTATATTATGCCTACCCATTTGACCTCATAGTTGAAATTTTTGTGGTATCATGAATCGCTAGTAACAATAGATTTTTAGTGTAGCTTTCTCACCAAATTTCCACCAATTTGATTTTACAAGGACTTCAACAACAAAAAAATTTCTAGCTTTATTTGGCTAGGGTTTTGATTTAATTTGTCAATCAAGCTAGGATTAGGTTTTATTTTATTTTTTCTTGGTTTGTTAGGGGCATATTATGGTTTTGAGTATTGAATTTTGTTATGGTGGTTGTATATGGAAATTTGAAAGTTAAAGGAGGATTTGCCATATCTACGGGGTTAAATAAGAAGATGGGAAACATGGTGCTCAACTTATTGTTGAAGACATTTAATGTTACTTTGAAATGGAGATGGAGGTCACTTTTGGCCTAAGTATAGGAGACTTTCATGCATGGAGTGATTACTACAAGGGGGTTTGACACCATGGTAGTCGCTTTTGAGCTTACTATTGTGCCTTATCAAATGAACAAATGTGAACACTAGAATGCACAAGTTAATGATATTTTTAAAGCAGAATGTGTTGTTCAAAACATTAATACAACCAATTTTCCAATAGATTAAGGGGGGGAAGAAAGTAATGCTTACTAGAGAGATTACACATAATACTTTATTTTTTAATAATTATATTTCTTTTTGAGATTTAGTTTTCGTGATGTTATTATGTATTGATAATAATTATGTAAAAGTTTTAGTAATGGAATTAGATCTACTTATTTTTAATGCTGGAATTCAAATTTATGTTTTTTTATTTATACCAATGTAATACAATTTGCAATTATTTAAATAATTATAAATTTATATAATATATTATTACATTAATTTAGTGTGTGTGTGTGTGTATATATATACACACACATACACACACATGTTAATAATATATATTTATAATAATAATAAGATATATTTGTATTTATATAAAATAAAATAATTATATATATATATATATAAAATCCTACACTATATTACATTTTAATAATTATATATATATATATATATATACACACACATGTTAATAATATATATTTATAATAATAATAGTATATATTTTTATTTATATAAAATAATATATATTTGTATTTATATAAAATAAAATAAAATTATATATATATATCCTACACTATATTATTAATGTATTGTATATTATACATATTACATTTTAATAATTATATATATTATATTATATAATATATTTAATATTAATTATTTTTAATAATCAATAAAGGTACTAAGCCCATCTATGTATATAATAACTAAAATATCTAATAAAATCAAGGGTATACATATAATGTTCATCACCAATAGGTGAAAATACAACAAAACATTATTATTCTTGCAAGCTTAATCTTTAATTATCAAATTGCCAATAATTCAACAAGCTTGGAGTTATCATTGCTGGAGACAAGGATGCCCAAACCGTCACAAATAACATTTAGCTTTCGACTATGAGATAATATCAACAACGATGGCTTTCAAAAGTTCCCATAATTAATCCATCTTGATGCCAATCTGAGTACCAAATTATTCATAAAAGATGTGATCATGATTACCATTCCTAGTCATAAGTGGCATCATTAAATTTGAATTGAGAGCAATCTTTAGCAATTATATCCTTGGCCTTGCTATCCAAATTTGGCAATGAAATGAGACCCACTGAATGATTTTGAAATTTAGGTCAACATCAAAGTTTTTGAAGTGGTCAACAACCTAGATATCTTTTCAGTGGGAATGAAGAAGAATAAATGATTAAAGCTTTCCTAGAATTTCATGTAGTCCTCTATAATGTTGGAAATATTCAAATTGTTAATGCTTTATTTCTTCATAGCTTCCACTATTAATTAGGAATTACCCTTAATATTAAGATTAGTCTAATTATTTGGCAAAGCAATTGATAAATGTCCCTAAAGGGCCTTGGCTTCAATATGATTGTTTGTGTATATACCCAAATTTTTAGTGAATCCAAAGAGAAAATAACTTTTGGCATCCTTTAAAAATACCTCCAATACTAACACAACTCAGATTGCCCTTTGATACTTTGTCAAAATGTTGCTTGATCACTTAACCCTGAAGAGGAATCTAACAAATTGGAGTTCACCCCTAAATATTCTACCAACACTATTATCAAGTAATATTAATATTTTTAGTATATTATTATATAATTAATATATTGATATATTAATATATACTATTACGACTTAATGTATTTTGAAATATTTCACTGTTTATATGTTTTATATGACTTTATCCTTTTGCACAACTTTATCATTGTTCAAGTTCACGATGAAACAAAATATTTCCTCACATAACATATTACTATGTCATATAAAGAAACACCACCTTTACCTTCTCGTCACCTCCACCACCAAAAATATTAAATTAATGTTACTTAATATTTATGCACTAAATTATTATTAATTTTTGAGTGAACTGAGACTCTATCTTACAAAACCTAATTTTACCAAAATGGAAAATTACTTCTTACGACGTAACTTGCTTGCACTTTGAGGGCAATTGCAAGTTTTTAATTTTATTTATGGGTTTTTGGTGTCCCATAAAATTTTCTCAAATGGATATGTAGTTTGCAAAATTGATCTATTGAGGAAGGTAGAGGACATTTTGGAGTTTGAAATCTAGAAGCCTTGGACACTTGAGTCTTATTGTACCTCTTTCTTATGGTTATAGAATTGATCTATCTACGAAGTATATCGTACCATAACTTTATTCACTGAACTCCTCAAATAAGTCTCTTTGAAAAGTCATATATAGAGTGGCACCAATATTAAGAATCCAAGCATCAAACCATGAAGAATTAACTGTGACATTGTTTGCTTCATCATCTGTATTGGAAAACATACATTCACTAGTGAATTGGGTAGGATTTGACTCTTTTATTTTCTTTGATTTTTCCTCTTTTTTCTTATGGTATGCTTCAATTTATCTCATTGAGTTTTTCATTCATGAGTCTCATAACTTCCTTTTCTATCACACCATTCACAGTAGATGTTTTGTTTATCATTCTATTTTTGACCATCTTGATTTTCATTTTTTCCACCTTTTCCCTTATACTTCTTGTACTTGCTATTGCCTTCATTTTTGAAAGACATGGATTTGTTGGATGTTTTGGAAGAATTTTCTTTGACATAGCACATAATTTCTCTTATTGTGGACTTGGTTTTTCTTCCAAATGTCTTTTTTCTTTCTACCATATTTTCAACCAATTGATCAAATGTGAGAGTCTTCAACATATTACTTGCTTGTAGAGAATCCAAATAGGTTATATAGTTTGGAAAAAGTGATTTTATGAATGCGGTCATATAGATGTCAATTTTGACACCTATTACTTCTACATCATGCTTGATGGCATGTATATCTAAAGCTAATCTCATCACATCACCATCTTTCAACTTAAGGTTGAATAACTTCAACTGCAACTGAATGAATTCCAACTTTGAGTGAGAATCATATAACTCATAAAGTTTGTTAAATACTTCCCATGGAGTACTACACCCCTGATTATGACAAAACACATCCCCATTGATTGAGGCCCTCATCAAGGCCAATGCTTTCTGGCTTTTTTACCTCCATGCTTGAATATCTTTTACATTCCCTGTTGGCTCAACTGGTTGTGTATTCCTATTGTAAGTATTAAACCATAGTTCATTGAAAGTGAGTGTGTCATCCACTTGTTGAGACCATTCTAACCAATTATCTTTGTTGATCAATGTTGTGCCAATGATAGATTTGATTGAATGCATGGTTTTGAATTTTGAGTATTTTTTAACCCTAATTGGTTCCTTGTCACTCCATAATGGTCCCCTTTTTTATATACCACTAGAATGATATATCAAACCTCTTGATATACCTACCCTTCCTATATACCTATCGGTACATGGAAGAAACTAGCCCTTTTGATATATTTGGCAGTACATGAAAGATGCCTTAAGGTATGCGAGATCAGAGTGGTACATGGTACCTAGGTGGCATGTGAAAATGATTTGCCTTGTCATTAACATAGACTTAACAAGAAAATCTCATACATCAATATACTTGATTTTTCTTGATTTCCAGATTCATGTTTTTTGACAATGATGATGAGTAATAGAATAACTCTCCTTATTTTTTGTTGAATTTGCAAAATTTGGTTGTTGTTTACCAAATTTGTTGAATGTAGCTTGCTCAAGGCAATTTCAAATGAAAAAATTACATAAAATTTAAATGCTTTCAAATTTTAAAATAAATCACTTAAAACAAAAAATTGAATCTTGCCTTTTAAGTGAGAAAGCTTAAAATTTACCTTTCTCTACCAATTATTGATTGAATTTCCAAAATTAGAAATGAGAAATAAATAGAAAAAATAGTTCCCTCTGAGGTGTACGGTCCATTCTTTAAAATCAAAATAAAATGATAAAATACAATGATTCCTCCTTCCAACGTACAATTGTTGACATAGACTTGAGCCGACTCATAGAAAATTCCAACCTCCACGCAACCAATGATGTAGTCCAATCATCCAGGTATGGTAGAAAGGAATGTTGGTCTATAATAAGCCAAGTAGGTTAGGGTTTATTTATCAATGATTGTGCTACTTCAAAAGACACATATATGATGCTACACAACTAGAATACCATCCAACGTAGTCAAAGATTAGGAGGTGTAATGACTGGTAGAAAATAATTAAAATACTTCCACAAAACCAATAATGGAAGAGATGTAGTCCAAATTTGTCCAAACTAGTGCCACATAGGTCTGTAATTAATTATTCTTACAACTACCTAGGTAGGGATCATAAAATACTAGAAAAGGAATTAAAACACCACACAAATAACTCACTTATAGTTTGAAATAGTCAGGAGGACAAAATGTAGCATGAAATTTTCCAATACACCATGTGACAGGTGTTAACTTTTGAAATCTATCTTAAAATCTCCCACATGGCCCTGATACATTCTAATTTATATAACGTCTTAGTTGATTTTTTGTGAAATGCCATCTAAATTAGTGTGAAATGCCATCCAAATTCAGTCAAAAGACAATCTGAACAAACTTATGCAGCCCATACGATTATGGAGTAATGAAAAAAATGATAAAATCAATCCAAGGTTCTGATATCAATGATAGGTCAGATTTTATTTGAAATACACATGAAATTCTATTTCATGATTCAATTGAAAATAGGAGCAAACATTACATTAGATAAGCCAAGAAGGTTGTCACTTCACATTCCCAATGTGACTTTCTATTTATATGGGAATGAAGAACTTATTGAATAAGATAAAAATAACACACCTATGCTAGACACCTATGATTAATAACATTTATATATAATATTGTTACATTACTATTCCTTGTCATAAGTGGCATCATTAAATGTGAATCTAGAGCAATCCTTACAAATTAAATCCTTGGCCTTGCTATCCAAATTTGGCAATGAAATAAGATCCAATGAATTATCCTAGAAATTTAAGTCAACACCAAAGTTTGTGAAGTGGTCATCACCCTAGTTACCTTCTTAATGGAAATGAAGAAGATTAAAATGATTAAAGGATTCCAAAAATTTCATGAAGTCCTCTATAATATTGGAAAGATTTCAATTATTAATGTTTCATTTCCTCGTAACTCCCAGTATTGACTAGGAATCACCCTTAATATAAAGATTAGTCTAATTATTTTACAAAGCAATTGATATACCCCCTAAAGAGCATTGGATTCAACATGATTATTTGTGCATCGACCCAAAGCTTCACTAAAATCAAGGACAAAATAACCTTTGGATTCCTTGAAAATGCCTTCGACGCTAACACAACCCAGATTTCCCTTTGATGCTCTGTCAAAATTCAATTTGATCACTTGAACCTGAGGAGGATTCTAACAAGTTGAAGTTCATCCCCTAAATATTTTACCAACCCTATTATCAAGGAATATTAATACTATAATATATTATTATATTATTATATAATTAATATATTAATATATACTATTACCACCTAACATATTTTGAAAATTTTCATCACTTATATGTTTTATATGCCACATGTGGTAGTCGCTTTTGAGCTTATTATTATGTCTTAACAAATTAACAAATGTGAAGACTATAATGCATAGAGCGTGTTGTTCAAAACATAAAGACAATCAATTTTTCAATAGAGTAAGGGGGGAAAAAGTAATGCTTACTAAAGAGATTACATACAATACTTTATTTTTTAATGCTTATATTTCTTTTTGATATTTAATTTTCATGATATTATTCCACTTTTATTAAAGCCGGGTAAACTTTTTAACGTGACCGGCGCCGCTGGCTAGACACGACTAATACCGGTATCACGGGGCCAGGGGGACTCGAACACTTGACCGGCAGAGCCACAACGGAAATACCTGACCAACCAACTATACTCCCTGACCCAATTTTCATGATATTATTATGTATTGATAATGAATTATATAAAAAATTTAGTAATGGAATTAGATCTCCTTATTTTTAATGCTAGAATCTAAATTTGTGTTAATTAGATTATACCAATATGATATTATTTTTAACTATTAAAATAACTATAGATTTATATAATTATCAAAGCCATTAAGAATTCAACAAGCTTGGAGTCATTATTGCTCGAGATGAGGATGCCCAAACTGCCACAAATAGTATTTAGCTTTTGACTCTTTGAGATATTGACAACAACAATGGGTTTTAGAAGTTTCCATAATTCGTCCATTTTGATGCCAATCTCAATATCAAATTGTTCAAAAAAGATATGATCGTGATTACCATTCTTAGTCATAAGTGGCGTCATTAAATGTGAAATGAGAGTAATCTTTAGCAACTAGATCCTTGGCCTTGCTATCCAAATTCGGCAATGAAATAAGACCCAATGAATGATTCTCAAATTTAGGTTGAAACCAAAGTTTATGAAGTGGTCGGCACCTTAAATACCTTATCGATAGGAATGAAGAAGAGTAGTATGATTAAAGCTTTCCTGAAATTTCATAAAGTCCTCTAAATGTTGGAAAGATTCAAATTGTTAATGCTCCCTTTTTTCATAGCTTCCACTATTCACTGGGAATCACCTTTGAAATCAATATTAGTCTAATTATTTTGTAAAGCAATTGATAAACCCCTTAAAAGGCATTGGCTTCAACATGATTGTTTATGCATCGACCCAAATCTTAACTGAAATCGAGGAGAAAATAATCTTTGGAGTCCTTGAAAATATCTTCAATGATAGCGCAACCCAGATTACCCTTTGATGCTCCGCTGAAATTTAGTTTGATCACTTGACCCTGAGGAGGATTCTAACAAGTTGAAGTTCATCCCCTAAATATTCTACTAATCTTATTATCAGGTAATACTAATACTATTAACATATTAATACATTATTATATAATTAATTTATTAATATATACAATTACCACTTAACATATTTTGAAATATTTCATTGCTTATATGTTTTATATGGCTTTACCCTTTCCCACTATTTTATCATTGTTTAAGTTACCATGGAACGAAACATCTCCTTACCATGTCATATAAAAAAACACTAAAGACTTAGAGACCAAGTTATGTCACTAACACTCTTGTGGGGAACTTGCTTGCTAGATTTTTATTTTATTTCATTTTATGGGTTCTTCAAGTCCCATCAAACGGATACGCTCATCTTGATTTTGAAAATCGTACGCCTACAATTTGTGTACATAACCTTTTTGTACGTAGTACGTTAAATAATTGTCACTTTTTTTAGGGAGTACGGGTGTTCGTATGGTATGGCGGTGGATGGGATACATATGGTATGGCGGTCAGTGAGAAGCATTTAAGACATCATTACATTGCAAGGGCAACCTTTTATCTCACAATTTTCATGGAGGTATCCCGGGAATTTGAAGCTCTTTTGATAATGTGCTGAAAATAGTAAACCCTTGTAATTTTTGGTGCCAAGATTTAGACTACAGGGATATGATTTTTCATTGATTTTTTTAATCGATTCTTGTTATTGAAAAAGTTATACGACATTGTATGCCCAGGACTGCCTCTTCTCGCCGTGTTTGAAAATAAGCTATGCCCCAGATGTCGTGTTTGAGGTGGCCGTGAAGCTATTTGTGTGCATTTTGGTGTGGCTATTAGGGAAAAATTGGGAGCCATGTTGCAAGCGTTGTGCTGGATTTTGGTATGGTGGATGACGGAGGTGGTTCTGATGGCAGTCACGTCGTTGGCGCCTCTCTATATTTTCCCACTGATGGGCATCCAGAAGGCGAACGCTGTGGCCAAATCTTATACGAACGATGTCATATCGCTGGTGATCAAGACCTTTATTCTGGCCATTGTTGTGGAAGAATATAATATGCACAAGTTGATGGTGTTGCAGGTGCTGGTGGCATTCATCGAGAGGGAGACGAGCTTGTAGCTACCGCTGCTGGGCTTATGCGCTGCAACGTTCTTCGTGAGCCCGACTGTGGATGCACAATGTCGCCGCCGCAGTCATGATGATGCCTGTGGCGACCGGCATTTTGGCCAAGCTCATGGATGGCTATGGCTATGGTGATTGCGATTACGCCTCTTCTTCTTCAATTGTCATTTCTGGAAATGACTGCGAGGTTCTACAGGTTGCTGTTCATCAGGATTTGGTTATGTTCTATAAAGCAATTGTATTGGGTGTTACATATGGGATAGGTATTGGGGGCATTTCCACACTTACAGGGACCGGCGTGAATATGATTCTGGTGGGGATGTGGCAGAGCTACTTTCCTAATGCGGACCCGATTACTTTCATGGACTGGTTTTTGTTTGCTTTTCCCATGGCTTTTGTGCTCCTTCTCGTTCTCTGGGGAATTCTCTCTTGTGGGGAACTTGCTTGCTAGTTTTTTATTTTATTTTATTTTATGGGTTCTTCAAGTCCCATCAAACGGATACACTCATCTTGATTTTGAAAATCGTACGCCTACGATTTGCGTACATAACCTTTTTGTACGTAGTACGTTAAACACTTATCACTTTTTTGTAGGGAATACGGGTGTTTGTATGGTATGGTGGTGGATGGCATACATATGGTATGGCGGTCGATGAGAAGCATTTAAGACATCATTACATTGCAAGGGAAACCTTTTATTTTGCAATTTTCATGGAGGTCTCCCGCAAATTTGAAGCTCTTCTGAGAATGTGCTGAAAATAGTAAACCCTTTTAATTTTTGGTGCCAAGAATTAGACTACATGGATCTGATTTTTCATTGATTTTTTTAATCGATTCTTGTTATTGCAAAAGTTATACGACATTGTATGCCCAGGACTGCCTCTTCTCGCCGTGTTTGAAAATAAGCTATGCCCCAGATGCCGTGTTTGAGGTGACAGCAAAGTTGTTTATGTGCATTTTGGTGTGGCTATTGGGGAAAAATTGGGATCCATGTTCGACGCACTGTGATGGATTTTTGTATGGTGGATGACAAAGGTGGTTCTGATGGCAGTCACGTCATTGGCGCCTCTCTATATTTTCTCGCTGATGGGCATCCAGAAGGCGGACGTTGTGGCCAAATCTTATACGAATGATGTCATATCGCTGGTGATCGGGCCTTTATTTTGGGCATTATTGTGGAAGAATATAATATGCACAAGTCGATGGCGTTGTAGGTGCTGGTGGCGTTCAGTGAGAGGAAGATGAGCTCGCAGCTGCCGCTGTTGGTCTTCTGCGTAGCAACGTTCTTCGTGAGCCCAGCTGTGGATGCACAATGTTGCCGCTACGGTCATGATGATACTTGTGGTGACCGGCATTTTGGCCAAGCTCATGGATGGCTATGGCAATGACGATTGCGATTATGCCTCTTCTTCTTCAATTGTCATTTCTGGAAATGACTGCGAGGTTCTACAGGTTGTTGTTCATCAGGATTTGGTTATGTTCTGTAAGGCAATTGTGCTTGGTGTTACATATGGGACGGGTATTGGGGGAATTTCCACACTTATAGGCACTGGCATGAATATGATTCTGGTGGGGATGTGGCAGAGCTACTTTCCTAATGTGGACCCGATTACTTTCATGGACTAGTTTCTGTTTGCTTTTCCCATGGCTTTTGTGCTCCTTCTTGTTCTCTGGGGAATTCTCTCTTGTGGGGAACTTGCTTGCTAGTTTTTTATTTTATTTTATTTTATTGGTTCTTCAAGTCCCATCAAACAGATACGCTCATCTTGATTTAGAAAATCGTACGCTTGTGATTTGCGTACATAACCTTTTTGTACGTAGTACGTTAAACACTTGTCACTTTTTTGCAGGAAATACGGGTGTTCGTATGGTATGGTAGTGGATGGGATACATATGGTATGGTGGTAGGTGAGAAGCATTAAGACATCATTACATTGCAAGGGCAACCTTTTATTTTGCAATTTTCATGGAGGTCTCCCAAGAATTTGAAGCTCTTCTGAGAATGTGCTGAAAACAGTAAACCCTTGTAATTTTTGGTGCCAAGATTTAGACTACAGGGATCTGATTTTTCATTGATTTTTTTAATCGATTCTTGTTATTGCAAAAGTTATACAACATTGTATGCCCAGGACTGCCTCTTCTCGCCGTGTTTGAAAATAAGCTATGCCCCAGATGCCGTGTTTGAGGTGATCGTGAAGCTGTTTGTGTCAATTTTGGTGTGGCTATTGGGAAAAAATTGGGAGCCATGTTGGAAGTGATGTACTGGATTTTTATATGGTATATCATGGAGGCAGTTCCGATGGCAGTCACATCGTTGGCGCCTCTCTATATTTTCCCACTGATGGGCATCCAGAAGGCAGACGTTGTGGCCAAATGTCATACGAACGATGTCATATCATTGGTGATCGGGACCTTTATTTTGGCCATTGCTGTGGAAGAATATAATATGCACAAGTCAATGGCGTTGCAGGTGCTGGTGGCGTTCACCGAGAGGAAGATGAGCTCGTAGCTTCCGCTGCTGGGCTTTTGCGTTGTAACGTTCTTCATGAGCACGGCTGTGGATGCACAATGTCGCCGCCACGGTCATGATGATGCCTATGGTGACCAGCATTTTGACCAAGCTCATGGATGGCTATGGTAATGGAGATTGTGATTACGCCTCTACTTCTTCAATTGTCATTTCTGGAAATGACTGCGAGGTTCTACAGGTTGCTGTTCATCAGGATTTGGTTATGTTCTGTAAGGCAATTGTGCCGGGTGTTACATATGGGACGGGTATTGGGGGCATTTCCACACTTACAGGGACCAACGTGAATATGATTCTGTTGGGGATGTGGCAGAGCTACTTTCCTAATGCGGACCCGATTACTTTCATGGACTGGTTTCTGTTTGCTTTTCCCATGGCTTTTTGCTCCTTCTCGTTCTCTGGAGAATTCTCTCTTGTGGAGAACTTGCCTGCTAGTTTTTTATTTTATTTTATTTTATGGGTTCTTCAAGTCCCATCAAACGGATACGCTCATCTTGATTTTGAAAACCGTACGCCTGCGATTTGCGTACATAACCTTTTTGTATGTAGTACGTTAAACACTTGTCACTTTTTTGTAGGGAATACGGGTGTTCGTATGGTATGGCGATGGATGGGATACATATGGTATGGTGGTTGATGAGAAGCATTTAAGACATCATTACATTGCAAGGGCAACCTTTTATTTTGCAATTTTCATGGAGGTCTCCTGCGAATTTGAAGCTCTTCTGAGAATGTGCTGAAAACAGTAAACCCTTGTAATTTTTAGTGCCAAGATTTAGACTACAGGGATATGATTTTTCATTGATTTTTTTAATCGATTCTTGTTATTGAAAAAGTTATACGACATTGTATGCCCAGGACTGCCTCTTCTCACCGTGTTTGAAAATAAGCTATGCCCCAGATGTCTTGTTTGAGGTGGCCGTGAAGCTATTTGTGTGCATTTTGGTGTGGCTATTAGGGAAAAATTGGGAGCCATGTTGCAAGCATTGTGCTGGATTTTCGTATGGTGGATGATGGAGGTGGTTCTGATGGCAGTCACGTCGTTGGTGCCTCTCTATATTTTCCCACTGATGGGCATCTAGAAGGCGGACGCTGTGGCCAAATCTTATACGAACGATGTCATATCACTGGTGATCGAGACCTTTATTTTGGCCATTGCTGTGGAAGAATATAATATGCACAAGTTGATGGCGTTGTAGGTGATGGTGGCATTCACCAAGAGGGAGACGAGCTTGCAGCTGCCGCTGCTAGGCTTCTACACTGCAACGTTCTTCATGAGCCCGGCTGTGGATGCACAATGTCACTGTCGCAGTCATGATGATGCCTGTGGCGATCGACATTTTGGTCAAGCTCATGGATGGCTATGGCTATGGTGATTGCGATTACGCCTCTTCTTCTTCAATTGTCATTTCTAGAAATGACTGCGAGGTTCTATAGGTTGATGTTCATCAGGATTTGGTTATGTTCTATAAAGCAATTGTATTGGGTGTTACATATGGGATGGGTATTGGGGGCATTTCCACACTTACAGGGACCGGCGTGAATATGATTCTGGTGGGGATGTGGTAGAGCTACTTTCCTAATGCGGACCCGATTACTTTCATGGACTGGTTTCTGTTTGCTTTTCCCATGGCTTTTGTGCTCCTTCTCGTTCTCTGGGGAATTCTCTCTTGTGGGGAACTTGCTTGCTAGTTTTTTATTTTATTTTATTTTATGGGTTCTTCAAGTCCCATCAAACGGATACACTCATCTTGATTTTGAAAACCGTACGCTTGCGATTTGCGTACATAACCTTTTTGTACGTAGTACGTTAAACACTTGTCATGTTTTTGTAGGGAATACGGGTGTTCGTATGGTATGGTGGTGGATGGGATACATATGGTATGGCGGTCGATGAGAAGCATTTAAGACATCATTACATTGCAAGGGAAAGCTTTTATTTCGCAATTTTCATGGAGGTCTCTCGCAAATTTGAAGCTCTTCTGAGAATGTGCTGAAAACAGTAAACCCTTGTAATTTTTGGTGCCAAGATTTAGACTACATGGATCTGATTTTTCATTGATTTTTTTAATCGATTCTTGTTATTGCAAAAGTTATACGGCATTGTATGCCCAGGACTGCCTCTTCTCGTCGTGTTTGAAAATAAGCTATGCCCCAGATGCTGTGTTTGAGGTGGCAGCAAAGCTATTTGTGTGCATTTTGGTGTGGCTATTGGGGAAAAATTGGGAGCCATGTTGGAAGCATTGTGCTGGATTTTTGTATGGTGGATGACGGAAGTGGTTCTGATGGCAGTCACGTCGTTGGCGCCTCTCTATATTTTCTTGCTGATGGGCATCCAGAAGGCGAACGCTGTGGCCAAATCTTATACGAATGATGTCATATCGCTGGTGATCGGGCCTTTATTCTGGGCATTATTGTGGAAGAATATAATATGCACAAGTCGATGGCGTTGTAAGCGATGGTGGCATTCACCGAGAGGAAGACGAGCTCGTAGCTGCCGCTGTTGGGCTTCTATGCTGCAACGTTCTTCGTGAGCCCAGCTGTGGATGCACAATGTCACCGGCACGGTCATGATGATGCCTGTGGCGACCGGAATTTTGGCCAAGCTCATGGATGGCTATGGCAATGGAGATTGCGATTACGCCTCTTTTTCTTCAATTGTCATTTTTGGAAATGACTGCGAGGTTCTGCAGGTTGTTGTTCATCAGGATTTGGTTATGTTCTATACGGCAATTGTGATGGGTGTTACATATGGGACGGGTATTGGGGGCATTTCCACACTTATAGGGACCGGCGTGAATATGATTCTGGTGGGGATGTGGCAGAGCTACTTTCCTAATGTGGACCCGATTACTTTCATGGACCAGTTTCTGTTTGCTTTTCCCATGGCTTTTGTGCTCCTTCTTGTTCTCTAGGGAATTCTCTCTTATGGGGAACTTACTTGCTAGTTTTTTATTTTATTTTATTTTATGGGTTCTTCAAGTCCCATCAAACAGATACGCTCATCTTGATTTAGAAAATCGTACGCCTGTGATTTGTGTACATAACCTTTTTGTACGTAGTACGTTAAACACTTGTCACTTTTTTGACAGAAATACGGGTGTTCGTATGGTATGGTAGTGGATGGGATACATATGGTATGGCGGTAGGTGAGAAGCATTTAAGACATCATTACATTCCAAGGGCAACCTTTTATTTTGCAATTTTCATGGAGGTCTCCCGCAAATTTGAAGCTCTTTTGATAATGTGCTGAAAATAGTAAACCCTTGTAATTTTTGGTGCCAAGATTTAGACTACAGGGATCTGATTTTTCATTGATTTTTTTAATCGATTCTTGTTATTGAAAAAGTTATATGGCATTGTATGCCCAGGACTACCTCTTCTCGCCATGTTTGAAAATAAGCTATGCCCTAGATGTCGTGTTTGAGGTCGTCGTGAAGCTATTTGTGTGCATTTTGGTGTGGCAATTAGGGAAAAATTGGGAGCCATGTTGCAAGCGTTGTGCTAGATTTTCATATGGTGGATGACAAAAGTGGTTCTGATGGCAGTCACATCATTGGCGCCTCTCTATATTTTCCCATTGATGGGCATCCAGAAGGCAGACGCTGTGGCCAAATCTTATAAGAATGATGTCATATCGCTGGTGATCAAGACCTTTATTCTGGCCATTGCTGTGGAAGAATATAATATGCACAAGTCGATGGCGTTATAGGTGCTGGTGGCATTAACTGAGAGGAAGACGAGCTCGCAGTTGCCACTGCTAGGCTTCTGCGCTGCAACGTTCTTCATGAGCTCGGCTGTGGATGAACAATGTCGCCGCCACGGTCATGATGATCCCTGTGGTGATCGGCATTTCAGCCAAGCTCATTGATGGCTATGGCAATGGCGATTGTGATTACGCCTCTTTTTCTTTAATTGTCATTTCTGGAAATAACTATGAGGTTCTACAGGTAGCTGTTCATCAAGATTTGGTTATGTTCTATAAGGCAATTGTGTTGGGTGTTACATATGGGACGGGTATTGGTGGCATTTCCACACTTACAGGGACCAATGTGAATATGATTCTGGTGGGGATGTGGCAGAGCTACTTTCCTAATGTGGACCCGATTACTTTCATGGACTGGTTTCTGTTTGCTTTTCCCATGGCTTTTGTGCTCCTTCTCGTTCTCTGGGGAATTCTCTCTTGTGGGGAACTTGCTTGCTAGTTTTTTATTTTATTTTATTTTATGGGTTCTTCAAGTCCCATCAAACGGATACGCTCATCTTGATTTTGAAAACCGTACGCCTGCGATTTACGTACATAACCTTTTTGTACGTAGTACGTTAAACACTTGTCACTTTTTTGTAGGGAATACGGGTGTTCGTATGGTATGGTGGTGGATGGGATACATATGGTATGGCGGTCGATGAGAAGCATTTAAGACATCATTACATTGTAAGGGAAACCTTTTATTTTGCAATTTTCATGGAGGTCTCCCGTGAATTTGAAGCTCTTCTGAGAATGTGCTGAAAATAGTAAACCCTTTTAATTTTTGGTGCCAAGATTTAGACTACATGGATCTGATTTTTCATTGATTTTTTTAATCGATTCTTGTTATTACAAAAGTTATACGGCATTGTATGCCCAAGACTGCCTCTTCTCACTGTGTTTGAAAATAAGCTATGCCCCAGATGCCGTGTTTGAGGTGGCAGCAAAGCTGTTTGTGTGCATTTTGGTGTGGCTATTGGGGAAAAATTGGGAGCCATGTTGAAAGCGTTGTGCTGGATTTTTGTATGGTGGATGATGGAGGTGGTTCTGTTGGCAGTCACGTTATTGGCGCATCTCTATATTTTCCCACTGATGGGCATCCAGAAGGCGAACGCTGTGGCCAAATCTTATACGAACGATGTCATATCACTGGTGATCGGGCCTTTATTCTAGGCATTGTTGTGGAAGAATATAATATGCACAAGTCGATGGCGTTGTAGGTGCTGGTGGCATTCACCGAGAGGAAGACGAGCTCGCAGCTGTTGCTGTTGGGCTTTTGTGCTGCAACGTTCTTCGTGAGCCCAGTTGTGGATGCACAATGTCGCCGCCATGGTCATGATGATGCCTGTGGCGATTGGTATTTTGGCCAAGCTCATGGATGGCTATGGCAATGGCGATTGCGATTACACCTCTTCTTCTTCAATTGTCATTTCTGGAAATGACTGCGAGGTTCTATAGGTTGTTGTTCATCAGGATTTGGTTATGTTCTGTAAGGCAATTATGCTGGGTGTTACATATGGGACGGGTATTGGGGGCATTTCCACACTTATAGGGACCGGCATGAATATGATTTTGGTGGGGATGTGGTAGAGCTACTTTCCTAATGCGGACCCGATTACTTTCATGGACTGGTTTCTGTTTGCTTTTCCCATGGCTTTTGTGCTCCTTCTTGTTCTCTGGGGAATTCTCTCTTGTGGGGAACTTGCTTGCTAGTTTTTTATTTTATTTTATTTTATTGGTTCTTCAAGTCCCATCAAATAGATACGCTCATCTTGATTTTGAAAATCGTACGCCTGTGATTTGAATACATAACCTTTTTGTACATAGTACATTAAACACTTGTCACTTTTTTGCAGGAAATACGGGTGTTCGTATGGTATGGTAGTGGATGGGATACATATGGTATAGCGGTCGATGAGAAGCATTTAAGACATCATTACATTGCAAGGGCAACCTTTTATTTTGCAATTTTCATGGAGGTCTCCCGCGAATTTGAAGCTCTTTTGAGAATGTGCTGAAAACAGTAAACCCTTGTAATTTTTGGTGCCAAGATTTAGACTACAGGGATCTAATTTTTCATTGATTTTTTTAATTGATTCTTGTTATTGCAAAAGTTATACGGCATTGTATTCCCAAGACTCCCTCTTCTCGTCGTGTTTGAAAATAAGCTATGCCCCAAATGCCGTGTTTGAGGTGATCGTGAAGCTGTTTGTGTGCATTTTCGTGTGGCTATTGGTTAAAAATTGGGAGCCATGTTTGAAGTGTTGTGCTGGATTTTTATATGGTGGCTGACGGAGGCATTTCTGATGGCAGTCACGTTGTTGGCGCCTCTCTATATTTTCCCACTGATGGGCATTCGAAAGGCAGACGCTGTGGCCAAATATCATACAAATGATGTCATATTGTTGGTGATCAAGACCTTTATTCTGGCCATTGCTATGGAAGAATATAATATGCACAAGTCGATGGTGTTGCAGGTGCTGGTGGCATTCACCAAGAGGAAGACGAGCTCGCAGCTTCCGCTGTTGGGCTTTTGCACTGCAACATTCTTCGTGAGCTCAGCTGTGGATGCACAATGTCGCTACCATGGTCATGATGATGCTTGTGACAACTGACATTTTGGCCAAGCTCATGGATGGCTATGGCAATGGTGATTGCAATTACACCTCTTCTTCTTCAATTGTCATTTTTGGAAATGACTGCGAGGTTCTACAGGCTGCTGTTCGTCAGGATTTGGTTATGCTCTTTAAGGCAATTGTGCTGGGTGTTACATATAGGACAGGTATTGGGGGCATTTCCACACTTACAGGGACATGCGTGAATATGATTCTAGTGGGGATGTGGCACAGCTACTTTCCTAATGCGAACCTGATTACTTTCATGGACTTGTTTTTGTTTGCTTTTCCCATGGCTTTTGTGCTCCTTCTCATTCTTTGGGGAATTCTCTCTTGTGGGGAACTTGCTTGCTAGTTTTTTATTTTATTTTATTTTATGGGTTCTTCAAGTTCCATCAAACGGATACGCTCATCTTGATTTTTAAAACCGTATGCCTGCGATTTGCGTACATAACCTTTTTGTACGTAGTACGTTAAACACTTGTCATTTTTTTGCAGGGAATTTGGGTGTTCGTATGGTATGGCGGTGGATGGGATACATATGGTATGGCGGTTGATGAGAAACATTTAAGACATCGTTACATTGCAAGGGCAACTTTTTATTTCACAATTTTCATGGAGGTCTCCCGCGAGTTTGAAGCTCTTCTGAGAATGTGCTGAAAACAGTAAACCCTTGTAATTTTTGGTGCCAAGATTTAGACTGCATGGATCTGATTTTTCATTGATTTTTTTAATCGATTCTTGTTATTGCAAAAGTTATACGGCATTGTATGCCAAGGACTGCCTCTTCTCACCGTGTTTGAAAATAAGCTATGCCCCAGATGCCGTGTTTGAGGTGGACGTGAAGTTGTTTGTGTGCATTTTGGTGTGGCTATTGGGGAAAAATTGGGAGCCATGTTGGAAGTGTTGTGCTGGATTTTCGTATGGTGGATGACAGAGGCAGTTTTGATGGCAGTCACGTCGTTGGCACCTCTCTATATTTTCCCACTGATGGGCATCTATAAGGCAGGCGCTGTGGCCAAATCTTATACGAAGGATGTCATATCGCTGGTGATCGAGACCTTTATTCTGGCCATTGCTATGGAAGAATATAATATGCACAAGTTGATGGCATTGCAGGTGATGGTGGCATTCACCGAGAGGAAGACGAGCTTGCAGCTGCTGCTACTGGGCCTCTACACTGCAATGTTCTTCGTTAGCCTGGCTGTGGATGCACAATGTCATTGTCGCGGTCATGATGATGCCTGTGGCGACCGGCATTTTGGCCAAGCTCATGGATGGCTATGGCAATTTGCGATTGCGATTATTCCTCTTCTTCTTCAATTGTCATTTTTTGGAAATGACTGTGAGGTTCTACAGGTTGTTGTTCATCATCATTTGGTTATGTTCTGTAAAGCAATTGTGCTAGGTTTTACATATGGAATGGGTATTGGGGGAATTTCCACACTTACAGGGACCGGCGTGAATATGATTCTGGTGGGGATGTGGCATAACTACTTTCCTAATGCGGACTCGATTACTTTCATGGACTGGTTTCTGTTTGCTTTTCCCATGGCTTTTGTGTTCCTTCTCATTCTCTGGGGAATTCTCTCTTGTGGGGATCTTGCTTGCTAGTTTTTTATTTTATTTTATTTTATGGGTTCTTCAAGTCCCATCAAACGTATACGCTCATCTTGATTTTGAAAATAGTACACCTACGATTTGCGTACATAACCTTTTTGTACGTAGTACGTTAAACACTTGTCACTTTTTTGCAGGGAATACGGGTGTTCGTATGGTATGGCAGTGGATGGGATACATATCGTATGGCGGTCGATGAGAAGCATTTAAGACATCATTACATTGCAAGGGCAACCTTTTATTTCAGAATTTTCATGGAGGTCCATCGCGAATTTGAAGCTCTTCTGAGAATGTGCTGAAAATAGTAAACCCTTGTAATTTTTGGTGCCAAGATTTAGACTACAGGGATCTGATTTTTCATTGATTTTTTTAATCGATTCTTGTTATTGCAAAAGTTATACGGCATTGTATGCCCAAGACTGCCTATTCTCATCGTGTTTGAAAATAAGCTATGCCTCAGATGTCGTGTTTGAGGTGGCCGTGAAGCTGTTTGTGTGCATTTTGGTGTGGCTATTGGGGAAAAATTAGGAGCCATGTTGGAAGCGTTGTGCTAGATTTTCTTATGGTGGATGACGGAGGTGGCTTTGATGGTAGTCATGTCGTTGGCGCCTCTCTATATTTTTTTGTTGATGGGCATCCAGAAGGCAGACGCTGTGGCCAAATCTTATACGAACGATGTCATATCGCTGGTGATCGGGACCTTTATTCTGGCCATTACTATGGAAGAATATAATATGCACAAGTCGATGGCGTTTCAGGTGTTGGTGGCATTCACTGAGAGGAAGACAAGCTCGCAGCTGCCGCTGCTAGGCTTCTGTGCTGCAACGTTCTTCGTGAGCCCGACTGTGGATGCACAATGTCACCGCTGCAGTCATGATGATGCTTGTGGCAACTGACATTTTGGCCAAGCTCATGGATGGCTATGGTGATGGCGATTGAGATTACGCCTCTTCTTCTTTAATTGTCATTTTTGGAAATGACTGGGAGGTTCTACAGGTTGCTGTTCATCACGATTTGGTTATGTTCGGTAAGGCAATTATGCTGGGTGTTACATATGGGATGGGTATTGGGGGCATTTCCACACTTACAGGGACCGGCGTGAATATGATTACTTTCATGGACTGGTTTCTGTTTGCTTTTCCTATGGCTTTTGTGCTCCTTCTCGTTCTCTGGGGAATTCTCTCTTGTGGGGAACTTGCTTGCTAGTTTTTTATTTTATTTTATGGGTTCTTCAAGTCCCATCAAATGGATACGCTCATCTTGATTTTGAAAATAGTACGCCTGTGATTTGCGTACATAACCTTTTTGTATGTAGTTCGTTAAACACTTGTCACTTTTTTGTAGGGAATACGGGTGTTCGTATGGTATAGCGGTGGATGGGATACATATGGTATGGCGGTCGATGAAAAGCATTTAAGACAACATTACATTGCAAGGGCAACCTTTTATTTCGCTATTTTCATGGAGGTCTCCTGTGAATTTGAAGCTCTTCTGAGAATGTGCTGAAAACTGTAAACCCTTGTAATTTTTGGTGCCAAGATTTAGACTACATGGATCTGATTTTTCATTGATTTTTTTAATCAATTCTTGTTATTGCAAAAGTTATACGGCATTGTATGCCCAGGACTGCCCCTTCTTGCCGTGTTTGAAAATAAGCTATGCCACAAATGCCGTGTTTGAGGTGGCCGTGAAGCTGTTTGTGTGCATTTTGGTGTGGCTATTGGGGAAAAATTGGGAGCCATGTTGGAAGTGTTGTGCTGGATTTTTGTATGGTGGATGACGGAGGTTGTTCTGATGGCAGTCACATCGTTGACGCCTCTCTATATTTTCCTGCTGATGGGCATCCAGAAGGTAGACACTGTGGCCAAATCTTATATGAATGATGTCATATCGCTGGTGATCGGGACCTTTATTCTGGCCATTGCTGTGGAAGAATATAATATGCACAAGTCAATGGTGTTGCAGGTGTTGGTGGCATTCACCGAGAGGAAGTCGAGCTCGCAGCTGCTGCTGTTGGGCTTCTGCGCCGCAACGTTCTTCGTGAGCTTGACTGTGGATGCACAATGTCACCGCTGTGGTCATGATGATGCTTGTGGTGATCGGCATTTTGGCCAAGCTCATGGATGGCTATGGCAATGGTGATTGCAATTATGCCTCTTCTTATTCAGTTGTCATTTATGGAAATGACTAAGAGGTTCTACAGGTTACTGTTCATCAGGATTTGGTTATGTTCTATAAGGTAATTGTGCTGGGTGTTACATATGGGATAGGTATTGGGGGCATTTCCACACTTACAGGGACCGACGTGAATATGATTCTGGTGGGGATGTGGTAGAGCTACTTTCCTAATGCCTATGATTTTTAAAACCGTACGCCTGTGATTTGCGTACATAACCTTTTTGTACGTAGTATGTTAAACACTTGTCACTTTTTTGCAGGGAATACGGGTGTTCATATGGTATGGCAGTGGATGGGATGCATATGGTATGGTGGTCGATGAGAAGCATTTAAGACATCATTACATTGCAAGGGCAACCTTTTATTTCATAATTTTCATGGAGGTCTCCCACGAATTTGAAGCTCTTCTGAGAATGTGCTAAAAACAGTAAACCCTTATAATTTTTGGTGCCAAGATTTAGACTACAAGGATTTGATTTTTCATTGATTTTTTTAATCGATTCTTGTTATTGCAAAAGTTATATGGCATTGTATGCCCAGGACTGCCTCTTCTCGCCGTGTTTGAAAATAAGCTATGCCCCAGATGCCGTGTTTGAGGTGGTCGTGAAGCTGTTTGTGTGCATTTTGGTGTGGCTATTAGGGAAAAATTGGGAGCCATGTTGGAAGCGCTGTGATGGATTTTTGTATGGTGGATGACGGAGGCGATTCTGATGGCAGTCACGTCATTGATACCTCTCTATATTTTCCCATTGATGGGCATCCAAAAGGCAGACATTGTGGCCAAATCTTATACGAATGATGTCATATTGCTGGTTATTGGGACCTTTATTTTGGCCATTGCTGTGGAAGAATATAAAATGCACAAGTCGATGGCATTGCAGGTGCTTGTGGCATTCACCGAGAGGAAGACGAGCTCACAGTTGCCACTGCTAGGCTTCTGCGCTACAACGTTCTTCGTGAGCTTGACTGTGGATGCACAATGTCACCGCCGCGGTCATGATGATGCCTGTGGTGACTGGCATTTTGGCCAAGCTCATGGATGGCTATGGCAATGGCGATTGCGATTATGCCTCTTCTTCTTCAATTGTCATTTCTGGAAATGACTGTGAGGTTCTACAAGTTGCTGTTCATCAGGATTTGGTTATGTTCTTTAAGGCAATTGTGCTGGGTGTTACATATGGGACGGGTATTGGGGGCATTTCGACACTTACAGGGACTGGCGTGAATATGATTCTGGTGGGGATGTGGTAGAGTTACTTTCCTAATGTGGACCTGATTACTTTCATGGACTGGTTTTTGTTTGCTTTTCCCATGGCTTTTGTGCTCCTTCTCGTTCTCTGGGGAATTCTCTCTTGTGGGGAACTTGCTTGCTAGTTTTTTATTTTATTTTATTTTATGGGTTCTTCAAGTCCCATCAAACGGATACGCTCATCTTGATTTTGAAAACCGTACACCTGCGATTTGCATACATAACCTTTTTGTACGTAGTACGTTAAACACTTGTCACTTTTTTGCAAGGAATACGGGTGTTCGTATGGTATGGCGGTGGATGGGATACATATGGTATGGCGGTCGATGAGAAGCATTTAAGACATCATTACATTGCAAGGGCAACCTTTTATTTTGCAATTTTCCTGGAGGTCTCCCGCGAATTTGAAGCTCTTCTGCGAATGTGCTGAAAACAGTAAACCCTTGTAATTTTTGGTGCCAAGATTTAGACTACAGGGATCTGATTTTTCATTGATTTTTTTAATCGATTCTTGTTATTGCAAAAGTTATATGGCATTGTATGCCTAGGACTGCCTCTTCTCGTCGTGTTTGAAAATAAGCTATGCCCTAGATGCCGTGTTTGAGGTGGCCGTGAAGCTGTTTGTGTGCATTTTGGTGTGGCTATTGGGGAAAAATTGGGAGCCATGTTGGAAGCGCTATGTTGGATTTTCATATGGTGGATGACGGAGGCGGTTCTAATGGCAGTCACATCATTGGCGCCTCTCTATATTTTACCACTGATGGGCATCTAGAAGGCGGACGCTGTGGCCAAATCTTATACGAACGATGTCATATCACTGGTGATCGAGACCTTTATTCTGGCCATTGCTGTGGAAGAATATAATATGCACAAGTCAATGGCATTGTAGGTGCTGGTGGCATTCACTGAGAGGAAGACGAGTTCGCAGCTGCTGCTGCTAGGCTTCTGTGCTGTAACGTTCTTTGTGAGCCCGGTTGTGGATGCACAATGTCGCCGCTGCAGTCATGATGATGCCTGTGGCGACCGGCATTTTGGCCAAGCTCATGGATGGCTATGGCAATGGTGATTGCAATTACGCCTCTTCTTCTTCAATTGTCATTTCTGGAAATGACTGCGAGGTTCTACAGGTTGTTGTTCATCAAGATTTGGTTATGTTCTGTAAGGTAATTGGGCTGGGTGTTACATATGGGACCGGTATTGGGGGCATTTCCACACTTACAGGGACCGGCGTGAATATGATTCTGGTGGGGGTGTGGCAGAGCTACTTTCCTAATGCAGACCTGATTACTTTCATGGATTGGTTTCTGTTTGCTTTTCCCATGGCTTTTGTGCTCCTTTTCGTTCTCTGGGGAATTCTCTCCGTGGTCTAATGCTCTAAAACTTCTGCCAAATCTTTGTCCGCTTCTTTAAAGAAGTCCCATCTCAAAAAGGAGCTCGATCGACAGCTTGGGTGAGCTGGATTTTATTTTCCTTTGCCACACTCTGACTAAAAAAATTTTGAATTAAAAACCAGTGTTGTATTAATTACAGGGCCTATGTCTTTTGCTGAAAAGATGGTGTTGTTTCTCTTCATGGTGAGTTTTTTGGTTGGAGCTGAATTATCTAGATTGAAAAGTATCATGGAAGATATATATTGATTTGGATGGATAAACAGGTTCTGATAATATTGTGGATGACCTTTCCAACAGCTTCACGGCCACGTCCTTTCTCTAATGCCTGGGAGGAATTCACATCGGCTGCGGGATTTCCTACATCATGTGACTCGTTTACTCGCTAGTAGAAACCCTCCACCATCGTGAGACTACTTCAGATGAGATTATAGGCATTGCAACGACCATCCTAAGCCTGCCAGTGATAAATTTAGTGGCAGCATTCCCTCTTGTCCGCCATCTGCTCCACAACGTCTTTGAAAGATTCCACAGTTTTGCCGGCTGGACTGCCCTCGCTTTGCTTTGGGTTTTCAAAATACTCACAGCAACTTACAATCCTGCTCACAACTCTTATCACGTAAGTGGCCTAGCTCTTGCAGAGAAGGAAGAAATATGGTTCACTCTACTCCTCGCCCTCTTCATAGTCCTTCCATGGCTAACGGTCAGAAAAGTTCCAGTCCAAGTCTCGACACAGTCTAGTCAGTACGCAAGTTTGATCAAATTCTCAGGTGGAATAAAAGCGGGGATTCTTGGCCGCATTAGCAGATCGACGCTGTCAGACTGGCATGCCTTTGGAATAATCTCTGACAGAAGAGATGAGCACATGATGCTGGCAGGAGTGGTTGGTCTATACAACTGGGAAGCCAACCCCATAAAATAAATGCCTTAGAATCTCTTTTGTTGTGGACAATTGCTAATAAATATGGCATTCTTTGCAGGGCAGACAGACGAAATTCCTACAGGCGAGCCGGTAAGGCCTTTTCTTCCTTTGAATTCATCGCAAATCATCTTACAAGAATAGTTAGTTAATTCAATGTTCTTTATGATTATTGTGATGTTGTAGACAGCCATGCCGGGTCTTTTGTTGTGCCATAGTAATGTACGTGAAGGACAGATGCAACAACCCTGTTATTATCATCACAGAAAATGGTGAGTGCATGAACATGAAATTACTTGATCCATGAGCTCCTACTAAATCATCCTTGGTTATTCTAATCATTGAAAATGCACACAGGTTATGCTCAAGAGATAGGCCCCATGGTAGATGCTATAAATGATAGTGGAAGAGTCAACCAAATGAAAAGCTAACTCGCCTATTTGACAGCCGCAATAAGGTACCTATCCCTCTACCCAATTTCCATTCCATTAACATACGACTTTAGGTGGATTATTCCCATTAAAATCTTTGAGATTTATAAGTGGAAAGGATATTAACTATGAAAAATATCATGATCTTAGAATATTAAGATATTAATAATGATTATTCATTAAATAGATTATTCCTATTATGTTGGTTATGCATTAAGTGAATTATTCTCATTAAAATTGAGATTCATTTACATAAGTGAAAAGGATATTAGTTATTAAAAGTATTATGGATCTAATTAATTAAGATATTAATTATAAAAAGTATGTTAACAATAAGTAATATTACGATGAAAAGTATTTTAACAATAAAAATTATTATGGATCATGGATCATATGTAATTACATATTAATTATGGATTATATGTAATTATATATTAATTATGGATTATAAATTACATATTAATAATGATTATCCATAAAATGGATTACCAATTAAGATATTAACTATGAAAAGTATATTAGCAATTCCTATGAAAAGTATATTAATAATAAAAAATATCATGGATCATATGTAATTTCATATTAATAATGGATTACATATTAATAAATATTATACATAAGATGGACTATTAATTAAGATATTAATTATGAAAATTATATTGACAATAAAAAGTATCATGGATCATATGTAATTCCATATTAATAATGGATTACATATTAATAATGGTTATCTATAAAATGGATTATTAATTAGGATATTAATTATGAAAGCTATATTTACAATAAAAAGTATCATGGATCATATGTAATTCCATATTAATAATGGATTACATATTAATAATGGTTATCTATAAGATGGATTATTAATTATAATATTAACTATGAAAGGTATATTTACAATAAAAATTATTATGGATCATATGTAATTATATATTAATCATAGATTACATATTAATAATGGTTATATATTTGATGGATCACTCCCATTAAAATTGAGATTCATAAATGGAAAGGATATTAGCTATTAAAAATATCATGGATCTTAAGATATTAACTATGAAAAGTATATTAACAATGAAAAATATCATGGATTATGTATGAAAAGTATATTAACAATGAAAAGTATCATGGGTTATATAGTTACATATTATAATGATAGATTACATATTAATAATGGTTATTTATTTGATAGATCATTCCCATTAAAATTGAGATTCATAAGTGGAAAGGATATTAGCTATGAAAAATATCATGGAAAAGTATATTAACAATGAAAAGTTTCATGGATTATGTATGAAAAGTATCATGAATTATGTAATTACATATTAGTAGTGGTTTTATATTAGATGGATTACTTCGTTAAAATTGTTATTTTGGTTATGTATTAGGTGAATTATTCCTATTAAAATTGAGATTCATAAATGGAGAAGATATTAGTTATGAAAAGTATCATGGATCTAATGAATTAGGATATTAAAAATGAAAAAATATATTAACTATGAAAAGTATCATGGTAGTTAATTAGGATATTAATTATACAAAATATATTAACTATGAAAAGTATCATGGATCTATTTAATTAGGATATTAATTATGAAAAGTATCATGATCTTAGTTACTTAAGATATTAACTATGAAAAGTATATTAACAATGAAAAGTATTATCGGATCATATGTAATTACATTAGTTGGAATTAAATGCGACTTCTTCCTATAGCAAGTTGTTACATTTTAGTTGAAACTAAATGTCCCTTTATGTCCTTCATACATGGCAATGTCCTTCTATGCCCTCCATACATAGATTTGCTATTACTTCTATTATTGAGACAAAAATTTCTAGCTTGGCCAAGCCTATAGACTTTATCATAATCCTTACTAATAGTTGGAGTCTTCTTACACATATTAATTTTATTTGGTCACTCGAAATTGTTTCTTGAAATGATATATTACTCTTTGTGGTGGCATATAAGTTTCTTTTATCGTTAGCTATATTATTTGTAAATAGGCTAACAACCCTTACAATCCCATGAAATGTGTTCATATTTTCATGCAGTAGCAACATCCTTGGTAGGATAAGAACCTACATACATAGATTTGTTATTTTTATTATTCAAATAAAAATTTGCAGCTTGGCTAAAGATACAGACCTAACCATAATACCTACTAATAGTTGGATTCTTCTTACACTTATTAGCTTTATTTTTTCATTTGAAATTGTTTGTTAAAATGACATCATTGTCTATGGTGGCACATAAATTTCTTTTATTGCCAATTATATTCTTTGTAAGCAAGCTAGCAACCTTTACAATCCCATGAAATGTGTTCATATTTCTTGATGCAACATCATCCTCAGTAGGATAAGAACAAAAGTTTCTGCAAATTTCTTCTCGATAGGAAAAGAACAAAAGTTTCTTTAGATTTCTAATCAACATGGGCCAAATTTGAGGGGATGTATCAATAAACAACAGTTATTTTGGTTATGCATTAGGTGGATTACTCTCATTAAAATTGAAATCATAAGCGGAGAGGATATTTAACTATGAAAAATATCATGGATCTTATGTAATGTAATTAGTAATAGTCATCTAACAGAGAGTTCAAGCATTATGGGGATGTATCAATAAACAATGATTATTTTGGAAACAAGTGTAGACACCGAAATCGTGTCGACTCCCCTGGTCATTCCCCGTCTTATTCTTCTTCGCCTATTTAACCCTTGTCGATCACTTGTTCCACCAACCTTGACCCTGGCAGCATGTAAAAATGAGCACAGAGCTAAAGCTAGACTCTATCCCCATTATGCATCTGCTGACGACGGTCTTTACCCGGCCGATGTCGCCGACGTCGGTCACTTATCAGCCGACGTCGGCAATCCTACCGACGTCGGTCACCTTGCCGTTATTCGTTACCAGTTATCATTCAGTTTCCCGAAACGGTTGACGAACCGTCTCTCGAACCGTCCCTTGCCTTCATCAGCCTCCGCCAACCATTCGAAAGGCTGATCAATCGAAACCCGAGCAATCATTCAATCAACCTGCGAACTCCGACATCAACCAATCTCGTGATCAACACTCTCGGCATCAACCAATCTGCATTCAATCCGGCACTGCACAGACAATTTCAACTATGGCTTTCATCACGTCTTCTGGCAGGTAAGTATTTACTCTGTTTGTTTTATTTCTTCTTGGTTATTATTTGTTCATTATTTTTGTCATCCCGAATCTTCAAAACCACAGACCCAGCATCTCTCATTTATATCCCTGCCTCTGTCCAGACTAAAACCCCCAAACTCTGTCCAAACCCGACCTTACCTTGCCCAGACCCTGTCTCGACTCTCTCAGACCTTGTCTTTTATCAGACCCTGTCCTGACTCTCTCAGACCTTGCCCAGACCCTGTCCCGACTCTCTCAGACCTTGTCTTTTATCAGACCCTGTCCCGACTCTGTCCAGAACCTGTCCCGACTCTCTCAGACCTTGTCCCGACCCTGTTCAGACTCTGTCCAGAACCTGCCCTTACTGACGCCGGTCACTACCCCGACCGACGACAGCACTTAAACCGACGTCGGCACCTTCCCTGACCGACGCCGGCACCACAGAGACCGACGCCGGCGACTGTGCAGAACAGTGCTGCATATCAGGTATGCACTTTATTTTTTGTCATTTATTTCTGTCATTATTATCTACTTTCATCCAATATTCTGCTTTTTTATCAGTGGGTTGATATCCTTCTAGGAAGTCTTCATACTTTCGGGATCGGGCGTTCGCCTGACAGCCCACCATATCTTTGACTAACATTTTTCCGTGTTTTAGCCTTTTCTTCGCAGGTGTCATTCCTCCACAGCCAAAGAGGAGAATCTTCCAACGTCTGATTTTGGTGCGCATGACTTTATCAGGTACTTCTAGCCTTGACCATTTCTTTTAGTTTCTTATTTCTTCTTTTGAATGTAGAAAGCAATTTTGCATAGAAACATTCTGGCACGCCCGGTGGGACCCTAGGTCCTCCTTGGGTTCTTTCTTTCTTTAATTCGTTCATTTAGGTGCATTAGGTTTCTTCCTTTTTGCCTCCTTTCGTCTCTTCTTAAACGACATCATAAGCAGGACTAAAACGAACATTTCTTTCTTTCTTGCACTTCTAGACTAGCTAAAACTCATATTCTTCGACTCTTTCTCCATTCGTCTTCATACGAACAAATATTTTGACTTGGGCATTAAAACACTTTGCATTCATTTCTGTTTGCCTGCATCTTTTAGACCACACATAGTAATTAAACCGCATATTGAATTAATCTAGATCACTTGATGTTACACGACCAAACCACCTGCACAAAACAAACATAAAACTTACTTGAGACAAGGCCCGACTGGGATTTCATCCCCCAGCGGATACCTTACCCGTCCCGGTGACCCTACTTGGATTTCATCACCAAGGGGGAAGCCCACTCCGTTCTCTGGCGGAGGATAAACTCTAGTGGAAGTATATTTTGGCTAAGCGAAACCAGCTAACCACTGGAATCGTGAAGTGAGGGGAGCTTGCTCCTTAGCACCAGGCCTGTACGGAAGCTAACACAGATTTCTTGAGCACCATAACAAAACTTGAAACCATCCATAGACTGCTTCTTCTAGGACCCGACTCACAAAGCCAATCTTCCTCTACACACATTCTAAGGCATAAGCCACTATAATCCTAATAATTTACTTCTAGGGTTTTAGGATCTGCTTGTGTCTTCATCTTTTTGGTTCTTATCTGCTTGTTTGAGCTTGTGAGGACGTTCTTCCTTGCCTTGAATGGTTCTGACTCGTAGCCAAGCCAAGGCTCTAGTCGATCACGCGAGGCATCATCCTCTTCCATCTACCCCGCCTACAACCAACCCTATAATGGAGTTCAACTCAGAAACTGAAAGAACTCCTACCAGACCATCTCTGACCCAAACGCCTATTATTCCAGAAGGGGACCAAGATTTCGCATGATTCTTGGACCTCAATACCAAAGCCCTGCAACACTATCTCGCGAATAGCCAAATGCGAGACCCCTCGGGCAATCCAATTTATGGAATGCTGACCTCTTTCCTCGAGACTGCAGTTGTATCAACGACATCCGTAGTCCAACCCTTAGACACCCAGGCTGTTGCCTCAACCAATGACCAACCTTTCACCAACCATCTAAGTGTGGCCTCTCCTTCCATCGTTGGGCCCACTTTCACCGGGGTTTCAGCCCCCAATCAATCTCAGTCTACTCAACCACTTTCTACCCCCTTTCAAAACTTGGTCGTCTCTATTCCGCCCACCCTTACTCCTATCAACACTAGGGTGGCTACCCATCCATTGACCCATGTTACCTCTAACCAACCTCCCATGATAACATCAAATCTAGCCATGCCTTCCATCCAACCATCTTTAGTCACTTCTTCTGTCCCTACGACTAGTCATCCGTACGTTGCGCTCTTATTGGTACAACCGACTATGTCGTATACCTCTTCCAGCCTCTTTCAAGCGCCTTACAATTTAGGAGGCGTTCCACCCGCCAATCCGTCAGTAGATATTATCAAGATGCTGATGGATAAAATGTCCAACCTGGAGACCTCCATTACTGGCTCACGCAACACTCTCTCGTACGAACAAATCTGCAACGAGCCCATCCATCCTTCTGTCCCCATCAGACCATATCCCAACCAGTGGGAACTTCCTAAGTTTTCTCATTTCCAGAGCAAGGAAGACCCACAACAACATTTACGGGCATTCAGACATGCCTGTTACCTTATCGCCCACGATGATGCGTTGCTCTTACGCACGTTTCCCATGTCTCTCTCGGGTGCTGCACTTGACTGGTACATCTCTCTTCCCAGCCATTCCATCCTCACGTTCACTCAGCTGGCCCAGCTCTTCCTCGATCATTTCTCTATCAATATCACCAAGAAGGTCTCTATCACAGACCTCTATTCTATTCGCCAGTTCGAGGATGAATCTATTGCTGATTTCATCGCTCGGTGGAGGAGCCTTATCAATCAACTTTCATTTTCCTTACCTCAGCCTAAGCTTATTGAACTTTTCTCTCAAGCCTGCGCTAAACATATTTCTTCTACCTTGAGGGTTCAAACCTTCTGCACTTTTGACGAAGCCTTCACGATGGCTCGTAAACTTGAGTTACGGGCCGTTGAGGAGAATAAAGTCAAGTTGCGGAGTAAGAATCCCAACTCCAAAACCAATGACCCTTCTTCTAAGCCCTCCTCGTCCAATCCTAAATCTAAAGCTTTAGCAAATGCTGTGGTTGTTAGATCTTCCTCCTCTTCACCTTCAACTAATCAACCTGAACCATCCACGTCTATGAGCGCCACTCGCCAATTTCAGCAGAGATACATACAGCGACAGTTTACTCCACTTGGAGAATCATACGCGTCTATGCTGGAAAAACTCGTCAAACAAGAGGCCATCAATCTCCCTTAGATCCGACCTCCACCACAATTTGATCCCTCACGCGCCATCCCTGCGTGGTATAGGGAGAATGACTTCTGCCACTACCACCGTGTTAAAGGTCATGACACGGGCAACTGTAAAACCCTTAAAAACATAGTCCAAGACATGTTGGAAAAGGGTGACCTCATCCTCGACAATCCTAACGCCCCTCCTAATCAGGATATCGATATCTTCAAACAACCATTCCCTAATCATCCACCAACCCAAAACAACGTCCAGACCTTGACTGACAATACCCATGAACATAATATTCAAACAGTCAATACGGTCTCGCCCCTCATTTCTAACCAACCCCAAGAGGTGAGTTCATCCATCAGTCCATCACATGTGGATGAACCTCTTTCTCTGGCTAGTTCTCCTTCAACTTCTCTCATTTTGGAGGACGCTTCGACCTTACCAGCACCGCCAGTTTCACCATCTTCCTTCTTGCTGCCCATGGAGGACCCAACCTTTCCTACTCCTCGACCACAAGTGGAGGGCACTATCATCCCTGCCCTTTACCCGCTTGAGGAGCTTCATTCACCAGTTTCTTCTCCACCCAGGGAAGAACCTATTTCTCCTTCGTCTCCAACCAAACATGAACCTGTCATGACTTCACCATGCTTTGGGCCCGAGACTACTACACCCATCTCACCTTCAGTCCCACAACTGTCGGCATCTTCTCAAGAGCCTAAACCTCATCCCGCATCTTCTCAGCCATTTTCCCGACTAGTGGAGAGACTCAAACTTCTCCCTTCTAGGAAAGTGGAACATCAGGGATTGTGGGACCATCTCATAGCTCTTCAACAAGCCCGGGCCCTTTCATCTCATACTGCTAATCCTCCCATGGCAGAACCTCCTAAGACTATCAACAAAAATCAGATCTCCACTTCTAAACCGTCTACATCTTCATTAACTTCATCAAAACCAAAACCCTCATCTACTCCGCCTAAACCTATCAAATCACTTGGCGTTCGCCCCGTCTCCAACCTCACTCATCCACAAGTGAAGGTGGACTTAACCCAAACTTCAACTAATAGTAGTCTTCAACCTAAATCACAAAAGACTGCCAAACCACAGAGGCAAACGCCTCCTCTTCCGTCACCATTGCCTTCCATTTTGGGTCCGCATCCTTCAACCTTAACCAGAGTCCTTCCTGTTTCAACCTCTAATCAAAATCGGTTGCCTCCTTTGCTTCCTTTACCTACCGCTAGCCTACCCTCTTCCAAAAGGGTGATACCTCTCATGAAGAGTGTACCGTCTCCGCCTGTCATCGCACCATCAACCCAGAAGGTGGTACGAAAACCCCCTCCCATTTTGCCCAAGCAAAAGTCACCGACATCGCATACATCGATGAGCATGGACCCTTTAGTGGGCTCATACTCTTTGATCTTGCAACGACTTTTGCAAACTTCTAGCATAACTCTTCCACCCATCAAGCCCTTTCAACCTCTCGGGTCTAAACCCTCCTGGTTCGACGACACGAAGATTTGTTTATATCATCGTACACCAGGACATGACACTGAGACTTGCTGTGCCCTCAAGGCTGTCATTCGCCGTTATTTGGAGAAAGACACTCTTCTCTTTGAGGACACTTTCGACCACCCCCCGACTCCTTCTCATAACCCTTCAACTTCTTCAAACCCATCCACATCTCATCAACTGGTTACAACCCCTTCATCATCTTCACCTCCCATCTTTGAAATCAATGCCATTCACATCACCACTAGGTCACAAAAGGACAAGGCGAAAGAAAAAGCCGCCATTCCTTGGACCTACCCTTTTATCAATCCACCTCAACTGCCTAAGCCTAAGATTTCTATCCTTGGCGCGCCTCAACCCTCTTCTTCTTCTTCTTCTTCTTCTTCTTCCAGACCAATCCACGACTCCATGTTGAAACAGCTTCACCAGACGCCTGTGAAGATGTCCCTCTATGATCTCATCCAAACCTCACCCCAACATCGTCAGGCCCTCATCCAAGCCCTGCAGGCAGCGAAGGTCCAACCCGAGGACCCCCAACCACTTACTGCCCTTGTCCACTCCTTAGCCCCTGTTACCTCCATAACATTCAGCGATTATGAGATTCCCACATCCAACACAGAATATCAGGATGCCGCCCTCTTCATCACTGCCTATATCGATCGGACACGCATTAAACGCGTTATGATCGACGGGGGCGCTAGCATCAACATCATCTCCACCCATGCCTTTGATCAGTTGGCTCTTTCCAAGAATTACGTCTCCAAAACTGATGCAATCTTGCACTCTTTTAATGACACTACTGCCACGACCATTGGCACAGTCATCCTTCATATCCGCGTTGGTCCACGCATAGTCCCGGAGCTCTTCTACATCATCGAAGGAGAGTTCCAATACAACATCTTGCTGGGCCGACCCTGGATCCGCGCCATGGCCTGTGTCCCCTCCACCCTGCACCGTTGTGTAAAGTTTGAGCATGACGGACAAGTCCACACCATTCCCGCTGACCCTTCGCCCTTCAAAACATGCAACACCACCTACCGTCCAAACGATGTCCTCATTCCTATCAAGCCATCAACCCCGACACCGCCTCCATCTGTGAAAGCTTCGACCAGTTCGCAACAGGCAGTCGCCCTTACACCTCCCCTTCAAGCGACGACCACAGACCCCATGGAAGACATCTTCCAAAGACTTTCATTGGGAGAGTATCGCTTGCTGGCTTTAGACATGTTCCAAACTCCGCAAGAGTATGGACGCCTTCATCACAGCCCCAGCTCCGACCATCGGATCGGGATGATCATACCTTATGGTCCCCCTCACCTCTGCACCAACCTCGTCTATGGGGGGCTTAATCAAGCTCCTACTGACGGTAATCCTCTTTCTTCACCCCAACCTTTCACATCAGATTTTTCGTTTCTTGGCAACCCCGCCTTTGCATATACTTACCTTTACAGGTGTGCATGGAAGGGTTTTGGTTTCGAACGCTATGAGCAGGGCTCCCATCAGCCTATCCAACCGCTCAATGATGACGATGCCAAGAAATGGTATGGTCTGGGATATCACAACCCCACTCAAGACCCTGTAGACCTTTATCCTGAACCAATCCTTGACCAATCTCCTCCACACTCGCCTGTTTCGCCACCTTCACCTACGGAGTCAGTGGTTTCCATTCCTCCTAGTTTTTTTTCCATAAACACCATCTGCCTGGACCCCTTGACTTATCAGCTCAATGGGGTATCCATGTCTCTCCCTCTCATTCTTCCCAGCATGATCGAAGATGAGTCGACAACCATTCACACTGTTCACTGCGTTGACGATGACGCCATTCTTTCTTACATGGGTGCTGATGATTCTTTCATCCAGCGCTCCCTCCCTTCTAAGACCCAGGTTATGTTAAATGAATCAACCATTGACATTAACCTTCCTTCTTCTGATGTTCCTCATGTCTTAAAGATCGGCCAATCTTTAGACGCTCAGGAGCAGCTTGACTATACCCAGTTCCTTTCCGACCATAGCAAGGCCTTTGCCTGGACTTACAATGATATGCCTGGCATCGACCCCACCATCGTTACCCATAATATTGTCACTAAACCAAAGGCTAAGCCTGTCAGGCAAAAGCTTCGAAAGATGCATCCTCGCATTGCCCTCCTTGTCAAGGAGGATCTTCAGCATCTCCTTTCTGTCTCTTTCATCCAGCCCATCGATTATCCACAGTGAGTCTCTAACATCGTCCCAGTCACCAAGGCAACTGGGGGGATTCAGATCTGCACAGACTATCGTGACCTTAATCTAGCCTGTCCTAAAGATGACTTTCCTCTTCCTAACATCGACCAGCTTGTTGATCTTACGGCCGGCCATGAGATGCTATCTCTTATGGACGGGTTTTCAGGATACAATCAAATCCTGATCGCTCCGCAAGATCAGCACAAGACTACTTTCATCACTCCATGGGGGACTTTTTGCTATTGAGTCATGCCTTTCGGCTTGAAGAATGCAGGTGCCACTTATCAGCGTGCCATGACCTACATTTTCCACGATCTCCTCCACAAAATCATGGAGGACTATATGGATGACCTGCTCGGCAAGTCCAAACTTCGCCGTGACCATCTGACCATTCTCAACATCATCTTTTCTCATCTTCTTCAGTACAATGTCCGTCTTAACCCCAAGAAATGTGTCTTTGGGGTCCTCTCTGGCAAGCTTCTCGGCTTCATCGTTTCCTTCCGTGGCATCGAGATAGATCCCGCCAAGATTTGCGCTATCCTCAAAATGCCTCCCCCGACCAATCTCAAGCAGCTTCACAGTTTGCAAGGCAAGCTCCAGTCCATTCATCGCTTCATCTCACAGCTTTCTGACCGCTGCCAACCTTTTCATCATCTCCTTAAGAAGGACGTCATTTTTACATGGGATAAGGACTGTCAAGAGGCTTTTGAAGCCTTAAAACGCTATCTGGTCTCTCCACCAATTCTCATTCCACCTAAAGATGACCAACCCTTCTATCTTTATATCTCAACCACTCACCATTCGTTAGGTGCCATGATCGCGCACCGAGACGAGCATCACCGTGAGCAAGCCGTTTATTATATCAGCCGAACACTGGTCGACTATGAAACTCGATATACCCATATCGAGAAACTCTGTTTGGCGTTAGTCTTTATTACTAAGTTTCGCCACTATATTCTCAGTCATAAAACCTTTGTCATCACCCACACCGACCCTCTCAAGTATATGCACTCCAAGCCATATCAAAATCAATGTATGGCTCGGTGGCTCATGCTGCTTGCTGAGTTCGATCTCGAATTCATCCAGCAGAAATCTATCAAGGGGCAAACCATCGCTGATCAACTAGCAGATGCCCCTCTTCCTGACAATCAACCTTTGCAGTGTGAGTTCCCTGACGAGTCTATCACTGCGCTTTCCTCTGACGACACCACCTATCAGATGACTATGTTCTTTGACGGGTCCAAATATCAACTAGGTGGAGGTGCTGGGGTCATTCTCATCCCACTCGAAGGGGAGCCCATGCCTTTGTCTTTTAAACTCGACTTTGATTGTACCAATAATATGGCCGAATACGAGGCCTTAATTTTGGGACTTCAGACCACCCTCTCTCTCAGCATCAAGTCCATCAACATCTTCGGTGACTCGCAGCTCGTCGTCAATCAGGTCAACGGTTCATACCTCTGTAAAAATGAAATTTTGCAAAGGTACAAAAACCGTGCTGACATTCTCCTTGCATCTTTCGATCATTTCCTCCTGCAGACTGTTCCTCGATCCACGAATAAGTTTGCTGACACCATGGCTTCTCTCGCTTCACATATCCCATCTTCCTCATCTGCATCCAGACTTTTTGTCACGGTGCGTCGTGTGTCGTTGCCTTCATATATCTCTCCTCACATTCATCATGTCAACACTATAAACCCAAGCCCACAATATGCTTGGTATAAGCAACTTGTGGACTTCTTATCTCTCTCTGTCATTCCTCCCAACCTCTCTAGTAATGCACGACGAGCTTTTATCAAGCGTACTACTCGCTATACCATGCTAGGGGGTCTTCTCTATAAGCGAGGCTTCGACGGCCTCCTTCTTCGCTGTCTCACCTCCACTGAAGCATCTCACGCCATTCAACAAGTCCACGATGAGATTTGTGGCAGACATTTTAGTGGGAATTCGGTTGCCAAGCGCATCCTTCGTCTGGGCTATTATTGGCCTACCCTTCATCAAGACTGTAGAGACTATGTTCAGCGTTGCATCAAGTGTCAGCAGCACTCTAACTTGCTTCATCTCCCCAGTCACGCCTTACAAATTGCTCAGGATTTCTGGCCTTTTTCTCAGTGGGGTTTAGATCTCATCGGTGAGATTAACCCTCATTCGTCTCTTCGTCATCAATCCATCATCACAGCCACTGAATATTTCACCAAGTGGGTGGAAGCCATTCCTCTCGTCTCCACAAAAGCCGACAAGATCGTCGACTTCATCAACACCCATATCATCTATCGTTTCGGTGTCCCTCATAAAATTATCACTGATAACGGCAAGTCCTTCAAAAACAAAACTGTCCAAAAGCTATGCGACTCCTTCGAAATCAAACTCAGTTTCTCTTCGCCTTACTACCCACAAGCAAATGGGCAGGCCGAGGCTTCTAACAAAATTCTCACCAAAATTCTCATGAAAGTGGTCAGTGACACAGGCATGGATTGGCACATTCACATTCCCTTCGCTTTGTGGGCTTACCGCACTAGCATCTGAACCTCCACGGGTGCTACCCCTTTTTCTCTTGTGTACGAAACAGAGGCTGTCTTACCTCTCAAAGTACAGATCTCGTCTCTCCGCATTTCTCTACATGATATCCTTTCCAACGATGACTTTCATCAAGATCGCTTAGCTCAACTTGAGTTACTTGACGAACGCCGTCTTGCTGCCCTTAATCATCTCCATGTCTATCAACATCGCATCAAGCACGCCTATGACAAAAATCTGTGAGAACGAGATTTCAACATCGGAGACCTCGTCCTCAAAGAGAATCAACACGTGACCAATATGGAGCGAAGTAAATGAGGCAAGTTTGCTCCTAATTGGCTCGGACCTTTTATTATCACGCACAAGTATGGATCAGGGACTTACCGTCTGTCTTCTCTTGATGGACGCCCAGAACCTGAGCCTCTTAATGCGTTGCATCTGCGACCGTTCTACTGCTAGTCGAGTATTCGTCCACTTGACACTTAACTTGAGCTCGTCCCTTGAGCAATCCCCGTTCCTCTTAGTCCTCCTTCCTTTCAACCCTATTTCCTCTTAACAATTCCTATAACCCTTTTATGATGTATGGATGCTTTGTCCTAATAAAAGGGAGTCCTTGAACTTTTACAGTCTTGTCCATGACTCAACTTCTATAAAAACAAATCAAGATGTCAAAACATATCCATGGTCACTATATCAATATCAAAATCAAAAAAATAGACTGCTCCCTCGAAGGATAGCTGTACTATCATTGCTGTAATTAATAGACTGCTCCCTCGAAGGACAGCTACTCAAAAGCCTTTATATTAAACAAAAATCTAGACCACTCCCTCGAAGGATGGCTATGACTAATCTGGCAATAAACTGCACTATTTTATAAGCTTCCCGCATTGATCAGCTTCACAAACTGACCACCAAGCAAATGACATCTCTATGCAGGCTTCCCGCATTGATCAGTCTGCGCCCAAAAAAAAAAAAAGAGTCATGGACTTGACTTATAGTTGTCTCAGGGTCTCCTATAAAAAGGGGCATAGTTATCTCTGCTCTTAACACGGGTTACCCTCTTTCCTCCTCCTATCACCTGCTCAAGGGACTTCGAGCTCACTTTAATGTCTAAGTGATTCGATTACCGCTCTAACATAACTATGGTCAACGACGTCACGCATGACTGGGACTCTTGGTTCTCATAACCCCTATCTATGCTATCTTTTTGGTCCTTGTCAATGAAAGAGCGATTCGCCTTTCATCTTTTCTCTACACTTTGGTCACATTCACCCTCATCACTTGTCAATCGACTCAGCTCAACTCTCTCTTTAAACCACTCCCATTGCCTATTCACCCTAGTTTCTATGGACACCAATACACATGGAAACTATCGACCCGCCGCAATTTATGTTCAGCATAAACCAATACTTGCTGAAGCATAAATAGACCTCAATTCATTTTTAGCATACATCCATCACGAATATGGAATATTGCTAGGGATGAAAAACCCCTCAACCAATGTTGCAGAATACACCATTTGGAAAAGGCTGCAACATCTTTTTTTCCTCATCATTTCATCATAACCAAGACCAATCTATCAATCATTTTAACCACCTGTCTACTACTCGGACCCTTTGTCTGAACTACATTGGTCTGAGGCCCTCTCACTAGGGCTATGTAGGCAGCACTCAGATGACACGACTGTCTTCTGGGGTTAGCTCGACCATTCTCGTTTGTTCGTCTCTCTGATGGACAAACCTTCTTGCCTTCTTTTAACCATAACCTTGCCCTTCACCACGACCCATTTTTATCCCTTTGACCCTCCCTCCCTTCTAGGGAGAACTACATTGGCCTGAGGCCCTCTTACCAGGGCTATGTAGGCAGCACTCAGTTGACATGGGGTCTTCTGGGGTTAGCTCGGCCGCATCCTTTCGTCCATTCATCCATCCATCGACCACCAACCATTGGAGATCATGCCTATCTCCTCCGACCTCGACCACTTCCAAAACATTATTGCCTTGGTTGTTTTTGCATGTATGCTACCTCATGACTGGTTAGCTGAATTATGCGCAGACCTTTTTGGACCCTCACAAGTATAGGATCGCAAGCTGGTTGATCCACATTACTTGTGACTTTTTCGTGATTCTAGGAGCACTTCCTAAGCCTGGGATACCTGGAACGCGATGACCCATTTGGAGCTTCAGCTTAGATTGAGTGACCCGATCAACAGAAGACTAAATGCTGGGGCCCGGTTACTTCAATTTTGGCACTCCTCGACCCTTGACCTGTGACACTTTGGCCTGACCATCTTGTGCAGTGGTATGCGCGCAATCACGACCTTTGCCACGTTCACCCTCACCCCTTTTTCATCCACTCTTTATCAAATCAGCACCCGATTCTCAGTTCCCTTCCCTCGACTCCTGCTTTGAGGGGGAATACCTTATCCCTCACCTGGGGCAATCACTCCTGTTTTTGTCTTGCAGTTCGTCCAGAACAACCAACAAGACAAAAAGGGGCAAATGTAGACACCGAAATCACGTCGACTCCCCTGGTCATTCCCCGTCTTATTCTTCTTCGCCTATTTAACCCTTGTCGATCACTTGTTCCACCAACCTTGACCCTGGCAGCATGTAAAAATGAGCACAGAGCTAAAGCTAGACTCTATCCCCATTATGCATCTGCCGACGACGGTCTTTACCCGGCCGATGTCACCGACGTCGATCACCTTGCCGTTATCTGTTACCAGTTATCATTCGGTTTCCCGAAACAGTTGACGAACCGTCTCTCGAACCGTCCCTTGCCTTCATCAGCCTCCACCAACCATTCGAAAGGCTGATCAATCGAAACCCGAGCAATCATTCAATCAACCTGCGAACTCCGACATCAACCAATCTCACGATCAACACTCTCAGCATCAACCCACTCTCGGCATCAACCAATCTGCATTCAATCCGGCACTGCATAGACAATTTCAACTATGGCTTTCATCGCGTCTTCTGGCAGGTAAGTATTTACTCTGTTTGTTTTATTTCTTCTTGGTTATTATTTGTTCATTATTTTTGTCATCCCGAATCTTCAAAACCATAGACCCAGCATCTCTCGTTTATATCCCTGCCTCTGTCCAGACTAAAACCCCCAAACTCTGTCCAAACCCGACCTTACCTTGCCCAGACCCTGTCCCGACTCTCTCAGACCTTGTCTTTTATCAGACCCTGTCCCGACTCTCTCAGACCTTATCTTTTATCAGACCCTGTCCCGACTCTGTCCAGAACCTGTCTCGACTCTCTCAGACCCTGTCCCGACCCTGTTCAGACTCTGTCCAAAACCTGCCCTTACCGACGCCGGTCACTACCCCGACCGATGACGACACCTAAACCGACGTCGGCACCTTCCCTGACCGACGTCGGCACCTTCCCTGACCGACGTTGGCACCACAGAGACCGACGCCGGCGACTGTGCAGAACAGTGCTGCATATCAGGTACGCACTTTATTTTCTGTCATTTATTTCTGTCATTATTATCTACTTTCGTCCAATATTCTGCTTTTTTATCAGTGGGTTGATATCCTTCTAGGAAGTCTTCATACTTCTGGGATCGGGCGTTCGCCTGACAGTCCACCATATCTTTGACTAACGTTTTTCCGTGTTTTAGCCTTTTCTTCGCAGGTGTCATTCCTCCACAGCCAAAGAGGAGAATCTTCCAACGTCTGATTTCGGTGCGCACGACTTTATCAGGTACTTCTAGCCTTGACCATTTCTTTTAGTTTCTTATTTCTTCTTTTGAATGTAGAAAGCAATTTTGCATAGAAACAACAAGTTATAGTAGTCACCACTTGGAATTTCACTTGAATCAAAACTATGGTGGCTGGCATGTTTGTTCCTTTCAACTGAGACCACCTACTTGCATCATCTAGTGATAAGATCCCTTTAAAATGTGTAATTACATATTAATTATGGATCATATGTAATTACATATTAATTATGGATTATATGTAATTACATATTAATTATGGATTATAGATTACATATTAATAATGATTATCCATAAAATGGATTACTAATTAAGATATTAACTATGAAAAGTATATTAATAATAAAAAGTATCATAGATCATATATAATTACATATTAATAATGGATTACATATTAATAAAGATTATACATAAGATGGATTATTAATTAGGATATTAACTATAAAAGGTATATTTACAATAAAAAGTATCATGGATCATATGTAATTCCATATTAATAATGAATTACATATTAATAATGGTTATCCATAAGATGGATTACTAATTAGAATATTAACTATGAAAGGTATATTTACAATAAAAAGTATTATGGAACATATGTAATTACATATTAATGATAGATTATGAATCATATGTAATTACATATTAATGAAAGATTACATATTAATATATATATGGTTATATATTTGATGGATCAATCCCATTAAAATTGCGATTCATAAGTGGAAAGGATATTGGCTCTGTTAACTATGAATAGTATATTAACAATGAAAAGTATTATGGATATTAAAATATTAACTATAAAAAGTATATTAACAATGAAAAGTATCATGGATTATGTATGAAAAGTATATTAACAATGAAAAATATCATGGATTATGTAATTACATATTATATTAATGATAGATTATATATTAATAATGGTTATTTATTTGATGGATCACTCCCATTAAAATTGAGATTCATAAGTCGAAAGGATATTAGCTATGAAAAATATCATGGATCTTAAGATATTAATTATGAAAAGTACATTAACAATGAAAAGTATTATGGATATAATTAACTAAGATATTAACTATGAACAATATCTTAACAATGAAAAGTATCATGGATATAATTAATTAAGATATTAAATATGAAAAAATATATTAACTATGAAAAGTATTATGCTAGTTAATTAGGATATTAATTATGAAAAATATATTAACTATGAAAAGTATCATGGTTCTGGTTAATTAGGATATTAATTATGAAAAGTATATTAACTATGAAAAACATCATGATTTTAGTTAATTAAGATATTAACTATGAAAAATATATTAATAATGAAAAGTATTATTGGATCATATGTAATTACATTAGTTGGAACTAAATGCGACTTCTTCCTATAACAAGCTATTACATTTTAGTTGAAACAAAATGTCCCTTTATGTCCTTCATACATGGCAATGTCCTTTTATGTTCTCCATACATAAATGTGTTATTACTTCTAATATTGAAATAAAAATTTGTAGCTTGGCCAAGGCTATAGATCTAACCATAATCTTTACTAATAGTTGGAGTCTTCTTACACTTATTAGTTTTTTTTGTTCACTCGAAATTGTTTCCTGAAATGATATATCACTCTTTGTGGTGGCATAAAAATTTATTTAATCGTTAGTTATATTATTTGTAAGTGGCTAATAACCCTTACAATCCCATGAAATGTGTTCATATTTTCATGCAACAACAACATCCTCAATAGGAAAAGAACCTACATACATAGATTTGTTATTTCTATTATTGAGATAAAAATTTGTAGCTTGGCCAAAGATACAGACCTAACCATAATCCCTACTAATAGTTGGATTCTTCTTACACTTATTAGCTTTATTTGTTCACTTGAAATTGTTTGTTAAAATGACATATCATTGTTTGTGGTGGCACATAAGTTTCTTTTATTGTAGTTATATTCTTTGTAAGCAAGCTAACAATCTTGACCCCCACCTTGCATGTTGAATCTCGCTTGTTTTTGCTCAATGATGTCTTGTAGCTTTAAATTTGACTGTTATTTTTACTTACTAATTTCTTCCTTAGCAATCTTTTGAGGTTTTGACTTTCCATTTTTCTTCTAATTTCTTCATAAATCTCCAAGAATTTTTCAAAGGTATTATAAGATTTGTAGATGTCAGAGTTTTTATCATAGGTGTTGTGTTAAAGGCAAGAAGTTGTACCTCATTTCAATCACACTGCTCTTATAACCATGCCTCATGGATAGGATTTTTCTTTTGTGATCTTCTAAATGAAGTTAGATCTTCATAGCTAATAATAAATTGCTCCAATAATTGGTTCTTAAAATTTTGGCTCTTCATTCGCTCTAGGATATCCTCAATTGGTTTTATAGATCTTTATGTTTTATTTTCCATTACGCTACATTAAAAATTTGATATAACCCTACAGGTTGATAAGATCAATGCCCTTATACCATTGTAATGTCCCCTTCCGATTGAAATGCTGAATTATGGGATTTGTCAACAAATCATTTTTAAAATTAAATATAAGATTCAAAATAAATCTTAAATTTTGAAAATTAAGGATAAATCCCTTTTAACTTGAAATTTTATAGAAATAATTAAAGTCGTTGAAAGCTCATGGAGAGCAAGATTTTTATTGAAATTGGATTGCAATGCAAAGTACAAAAGAGAATATACTGGTTGAAACCCTAGACAAAATTATGAATGCAAAATTCAAAATTGTAATCATATATTTTTATGCCCACTTGGCATTAACAAACAACAAACTCTAAGGGCAAAACCAATGCTTGTATGACTAACCATGCAGATGAATTTGGTGGTTGAAAATGGTGTCCAAGCTGGCTAAGGATGATGCCATAAGCTGAAAATGACTAAATGGGAGGTATGGCTAGATGGAGATGATGTACGGATGGTCGAAGAATGATGCCCTAGCTGTTAGCAATGCCCATAAGTCTAAAATGATAGGTCTAAAACATTATTACATATGTAGCATCATTGTATCAATCTTATGTAGGGTTGATATCACTATAGCAATTTGATTTAGGGCTGAAAATGATGACATCAACAATGGAGGGATGTATGGCTATTGTCCTCTCTAGTACCACTGGTTAGAAACCCTAGCATGAACCTTGGAAGGAGTTGGGAATATGATAAATTTATGTGATGATTCTCCCAATGTTGAATTTTGATGGTACATTGTTTTGAAAGCAAAATTCTAGTCACTGAATGGAACCACCTCACAAAACTGAAGGGTTTTCATTCTTAAGTCTCTTTATCCACTAGAGGGTTTTATTCCTCAGACGTTGAAAGCTAAAGTAGATGCTCAAATGTGCAAAAGTGTAATTGATAATATGTAAAAGATGATTTCCAAATAACCCCACAATGTGTGTTCATTTGATACTTTTTCTAAGGAAAATCCCCAAAAGTAACTTTCCACTTCAAATTTGATGTTGACTTGTTTATTTGGAAAGTCATCTTTATTTTTTATCTATAATAATAAAATAATATTAAGTTGATACTTTTTATTATTTTTACTTTATTTAAAATAAGGGTTATGACATGAAAAATAAAAAATACCAAATATACCAATTCTTTTTACATGAAACTGCATTTATTCAAATTCACACCTTTATTTTTTATTCATAATAATAAAGTAATTCAAATTGGGAATAGGGATGGCAGAGTGGAGCAAAGGAGGTTTCAAAAAAAATTTGGGGGTATATGATTGGGTAGCATGAGTACGAAGGTGATGAATATGACCTAGATCCGAATGGCCTGGATTTGCGTAAACTTTTGGAGGACCTATGACTAGAGGACGTATGTGTGTATCAAGGTGGTTTTAAAGTGTCTTTTGTTGAATCTCAAAAAATTTAAAGGCCTACTAGGCAGGAAATGACCAAAGGAGAAGTCTAGCATATCCTAAGTACTAGAGTTGAAGATTCTGGGTGGGCTTTGGTAGAAAAAACCAGAGTGAAAGATTCTTTGACTCTAAGTGACATATCCATGGGTTTCAGATTGGGATAGGTAAGACTAAAGACTGGTGGCATCTCTGTGACAGAACGGTGGTCCTTTTCTGGAGGTGTGGCTACTTGGACTAGCCTAATGAATCTCAAAACGTTTGCTGGATGGGAAAGAATAAGAGTGAAATATTCATGTACTCCAAGCATTGGATTTGTAGGTGTCAAATAGGTTTTGGCAGGAAATACCAGAGTAAAAGTTTTACTGCCTCTAGATGATAGATTTGCAAGATTAGATTGTGCTTGGTAAGTCATCGTCTTGGGAAAATCTCAACGATAGACTAGTGGAGAACTTGTTTCTTCTTAAGGGGAGATACTCCACTTACAACGCTGATTGTTATTGTTTACCCTTTATACTCTTATTTTACATTGATATTATTGTATAGAAGCTTTTTTCATATAGTCTGATAGTTGTTAAGTTATCTACCTCTCGTGTTGGAAAAGGGAGGAAGCTTGGTTTTGATTTTTATTGTTTAGTTTCAAAAAACCTACTGTGTGGGAAAGTCCTAATCTAACTTTTTGCTTACCTACTGCAAAATCTTGCATTTCTTCGTCTTTCTTATGCAGTGGGTTTACATTTTTATTAATGGTGTGTGTCGTTGATAACAACCCAAGAAAATTTTTGACTATGGATGATAGAGGAAATCACTTCAAAGTGCTTTATTTCTATGTGGATGTTAGAGGAATCCACATGAACTTACCTATGTAGATGTTTGAGGAATCCACATTAAACTTCTTCAAAGAGTCGAAAGCTAAATACTATTTATGGCAGTTTGGGCATCCTTGTCTCAAGTAATAATGACTCCAAGCTTGTTGAATTCTTTACAGCTTTGATAATTATATAAATATATAATTATTTTAATATTCAAAAATAATATCATATTGGTGTAACTTAAATAACACAAATCTGGATTCTAGCATTAAAAATAAGGAGATCTAATTCCATTACTAAACTTTTTACATAATTCATTATCAATACATAATAATATCCTGAAAATTAAATATCAAAAAGAAATATAAGCATTAGAAAATAAATTATTGTCTGTAATCTCTCTAGTAAGCATTATTGGAGAAAAAAGATCAACTTATTGTTAGGTTGTGGAGCTAAAAGCTTCACTGATGCAGACATGGAGGAGGTTGTTGAGTTGCTGAGAAATCGACGTCGATCTGATCAACCAACGTTGGTCATATATAGTGAGAAGAGCAACCGATGTCGGTTAGGGATCGGCTGGCATCGGTCACCTCTAGGCAGACAGGGACTGACGTCGGTCGCCTGTGCGATTCAAGAACTGCCAGTTCATAGATAGTTAGTTAATGAATCAGTTGTTTGCATGTCAAAGGCCAATAATAGACTTGAAGCTGTGAATCTAATTATTGTAATTGGGTGTCTAATTATTGTTTGCATGAGATCTATATAATAGACTGATGGGCTGTATTGTAATTTGTGCTAGAGAGTAAGAGAGCAAATATTAGCTCCTTCTGTGTGTGAAGAGAGCAAGGTGTGTTCCTCCTAGTGCCACAGTACCAAGTATGGGTGCTGGTTTGGAAAATCAGAAGGATTCTTCATGTATGTAGGATCTTGGTCAACAGGTGTGCAAGGCCACGTTTGGAGATTTAAATGGTAAGTAAGATCATTGATTTGCAGGTGTATGTGTGTATGAGGTGTAAGGTTTGTAGGTGTGCAAAACTAGGTTGATCTACAGGTGGCAACAGGATCAAGGTGATAGCAACACAATAGATAGCAAGATCAAGAGAGATCTACTTGGAGTACAGTGTGTACTCAGTTGGAGAGCAAAGAGGAAGGCAAGGTAGATCCTTCCAAAGTAAGATCATTTGAGTTGCAAGTTGTTACAAGTTCATGGGAGATCTACTTGGAGTGCATTGTGTACTCAGTTGAGTATGTGTGTATACTCGGTGTACTGGTAGTAGTGATACTGACTGGTTGGAGGTGAACACCAACTCTGTGTTTGAGTTGTGTGTTGGGACCGTAAGTGAGAGAGTGAGCTCTTGAAGGTGAATTACTGAACACTTGGTGTGGGAAGCCTGTAAGGTGGGAAGAGTGTGGCATCTCTTCATTTGTAATTCTTTTTTGGAAGAGTATTAATACAATTGGGTATTGTCTCTCATATTCTGTGTTGTTTCTGAATTCTAGTTACTTGTTACTTCTGGTTAATTCTGCATATTTAGTTGCATGGTAATCAATGGTGCTTTTGGGTCCTAACAGTTGGTATCAGAGCTAAGGTTGTAGGGAGCAGGTTTTGTGTTTGATTACAGGTCACTCTTAGGGGTTTCTGATTGAGTGGGAGTATAGCAACAGCAGAAGAAAGTACACTAAAAATGGAGGAATTGAAAAGCACGAATGGTCAATTACGGTGTTATGGAAAGAAAGAGCAAAAAAATAAATATTGTTGGTTGGTAGTAGATCACCATGAAGGAACTGAAGAAGCAGATGTTGCAGGTGTTGTTGCACAGGATGCTCTGGGATGTTCCTGTTAGGAGGCCCCTTATCCAACGGTAGCACAATTGATTACTTATATATGAGCAATTAAACACAGAAATTATACCAGAATGATTAAGAAACTAGAAACATGAGACAACAAAGAATTTGAGAGACAATACACACAATTGTATTAGATAATACTAGAAGAAAATACAAATAAGGAAGATGCCACTTCTCCCTCCACCTCAAAGGCTTGCCACACCTCAAGACCTTCTTCCCTCTCTCTCTTGCTCAACACAAAACCAACTCTAAAACCTGAGTTACAATCCCTCCTTGAATGCTATAGCTGATCTCCTTGACCTTACACATGTAGATCTCCTTGACCTTGCTTGCTTCAATACTCTTACTTGATCAATATGATAATTACAATACATGCCTCATGGTTCTTTAAATAGAAATCCATGGTTACAAAAATAGACACCTAAATACTAAAATTAGACACACAGCTCGCGACTTAAAATAGTCTCTTAGCATGCAAACACTCAGTTTAACTAATTGATTGTTCGTAAACAGCAGTTCTGGACCGCACAGGCGACTGACGTCGGTCCCTGCTTGTCTGGTGCTGCCGACGTCGGCCGACTCTCTACCGTCGCCGGTCTCCTTCTCCACTGCATCTGACCGACGTCGGTCATACTGCCGACGCCAGTGGCTTTGGTTCTTCAGCATCCTTCCTTCATGTGTGTGCAAACAGTTGAAGCTTTTAGCTCCACACCTTAACAATCTCCCACTTGGAGATAAACAGCTGCAACCTGTACCTGTACACCATCTATTTTGTTCCTTAGAAACTGTATCCCTCTTCAAAGTCACCCTTGAAGACCAACCACCACACAAACCTGTGATGCTATACCTGTCACCTATGCCACAAGAACTTTGTTGCTCCCAAATTCTTCATGACATACTTCTGAACCAACTCTACCCTTAGCTCAAAAAACTCCCTGTATATGCAACCCTGCAAAAAGTAACACAATACAGTAACAGGATAATGTAGCTAATATTATCCAACCTGGTAAAGATAAAATACAATGGTCAAACCTCCATTGCCCTGCAGCTAACTCAAGACCATATACCATAGCCTTCTGTCTCAGATGTCCATCCACTCTCTTCTCTAAAACGGGAATCCATCCCTCTATATCCAGCTGACAACTCCACCAACAAGTACCTGTTTGGCTCTAATCCAAGGACTCACACTCCTCATCCATGTCAAGCTCCCACTGTTTCTAGATTCTACCTGCATTGCTTCCTCCATCTTCCTAGTTCAAGACTATCAGTAAGCAATATAAAGAAGGTGAATAACAAATATGAGGTTCACATACCTTTTCTGACCTCTGTATGGGTGTTTGAGACTCATAGATCCACCCAACATCTGTTCTAGTGACCGATCTCAGCCAACTCCCAGTCTGCTCCCGACCGATGTCGGTTCCCTGCACTGATCCTGACTGCCGACGTCGTTACCCCTGGCCGATGCCGGTGTCCCCCCTGCCGACGTCGGTCCTGATGACCGACGTTGGACTTCTCCTGCCCGACCTACTGACCTTGCTGGTCTGCACATGACCGAAGCCAGTGTCTGGATGACCGACGTCGGTTCTAAGTAACCGACATCGGTGCCTGTGTGTTCTCGTGAGTGATGAATTCTTCATTCGCGAGCTCTTCTTGGATCAAATCTATATCCATGCTCCCCTGCTCAGATTTATTTACTGCCTGTAACTGTTCTAAGGCCTTCATCTCCTCCATGAACACCAAGACATCCCTGTTCTTGTCAAAAGCCTCAAATTTCCTTTTCCTACAATGAATTCTATCCATGCCTTCTGAATTTGAACACATACCTTTTGAGTCAAGAACTTCCATTCCCTTCTTATTCATGTGACCCTGCCTAATAGACCACATCTTCGAATTTGCACCAGAAGTGGAATTAGTAGTACAAGTAGATAGATAAAGAGAACCTACTTTCTTACCTCTTGCTAAAATAAGTGCTCCCTTGGTAACCTTCCAAGAATCCGCTGTGAGGGTTATTGTGCATCCCTCATCTCCCAACCTTCCTACAAAAATCAGACTCTGCTTCAGAATTGGAACATGCATGACCTCCTTCAACACCCATGTGTTGTCAATCTGCAATCTCAGCTGCACTTTCCCTTTGCCAACTATCTGACAAGGCGTACCATCCCCTAAATAAAGAACTCCAAAATCTCCCTGTTCATACTCATGAAACAAATCTCTGTTTCGGGATGCATGAAAAGATGAACCAGAATCTAATATCCATGATCCTACGTGACTATCCAAAGAAAGTATGAGAGCATCTTGTACCACAATATTTGCATCTTTTGCTTCTTCCATACCTGTATGTTGATTCTCTTTATCTCTCAACCAACACTCCTTTGTATGTCTTTTCTTTCCACAAAACCAGCAGGTAATACCTTTAGACTCGGATCTCCTTCCCGACCTTGATTTCCCTTGCTCAATCTTCTCCTTTTGCCTTCCTCTGCTTTCCGCACTTAGAGCGTTTCCTGATGATTCACCTGTGCTTCTCCTGCGTATTTCTTCATTCAAAATCACACTCACAACATCAACAACCTTTAAGATTTTAGAAGCAGATGCAGAGTTACTTACTGCCATAACCATACCGTCCCATCTTTCAGGCAAAGAACATAAAATCAAGAGAGCCTTTACCTCATCATCAAAAACAATGTTGACTGAAGCTAATTGGTTTACCAAACCATGGAAATCACTGAGATGAGTATGTACCGAACCTCCTTCCTGCATTTGTAAATTAAATAGCTGCTTCATAAGGTATACCTTATTAGAAGCCGAGGGCTTTTCATATAAATTTGCCAAGGACTTTATCAACTCTTCTGTTGTTTTGCACTGTGATAAGCTGGAAATCACAGAAGCTCCAAGACTCAACCTTATGGAACCAAGAGCCTTCCGATCAAGAACACTCCATTCTTCATCCTTCATATCTGTGGGCTTGCATGCAACCCCACCCAATGGTAAGTACAGATCCTTCTGATAAAGATAGTCCTCAATCTGTATCCTCCAGTGTTGATAATTCTTGTCGTTAAACTTCTCCATTCGTAGCTTGCTTTCTTCTGCCATTGCTGAACTCCCACTCAATCAGAAAACCCTGTGAATGACCTGTAATCAAAAACAATAACCTGCTTCCTGCAAACTGTAGCTCTGATACCAACTGTTAGGAGCCCCCTTATCCAACGGTAGCACAATTGATTACTTATATATGAGCAATTGAACACGGAAATTATACCAAAATGATTAAGAAACTAGAAACATGAGACAGCAAAGAATTTGAGAGACAATACACACAATTGTATTAGATAATACTAGAAGAAAATACAAATAAGGAAGATGCCACTTCTCCCTCCACCTCAAAGGCTTGCCACACCTCAAGACCTTCTTCCCTCTCTTTCTTGCTCAACACAAAACCAACTCTAAAACCTGAGTTACAATCCCTCCTTGAATGCTATAGCTGATCTCCTTGACCTTGCTTGCTTCAATACTCTTACTTGATCAATATGATAATTACAATACATGCCTCATGGTTCTTTAAATAGAAATCCATGGTTACAAAAATAGACACCTAAATACTAAAATTAGACACACAGCTCGCGACTTAAAATAGTCTCTTAGCATGCAAACACTCAGTTTAACTAACTGACTGTTGGTAAACAACAGTTCTGGACCGCACAGGTGACCGACGTCGGTCCCTGCTTGTCTGGTGCTGCTGACGTCGGCTGACTCTCTGGCGTCGCTGGTCTCCTTCTCCACTGCATCTGACCGATGTCGGTCATACTGCCGACGCCGGTGGCTCTGGTTCTTCAGCATCCTTCCTTCATATGTGTGCAAATAGTTAAAGCTTTTAGCTCCACACCTTAACAGTTCCTTGGATAAAGTAGAATCTTGGTTTATAGATTCTGTTGCCTCTTTCCATGCAGCCCCAATTAGAGGGGTTGGTGAGCCTTGTCATAGTATTGGCAAAGGGGAAGTGTGGCTAAAATTGTAGGTGGCCAACACATGGTTGTTGAAGAAGGTCATGCAGGTCCCAGTCTTGAAGATGTGGCTAATTGTTTCAAGAAAATTGGGTGATGAGAGATGCACAGAAACTCTCACAGTGGATGCACTTGAATTAGCATGTGGTAAGAAAGTAGGTACTATTTGTCTACTTACTTGTATTACTGATTCCACTTTTGTTACACAGGTGTGGCTTTATAGGCTTGGCCACATAAGTGAGAAGGGAATGGATGTTCTTAAGACAAATGGTAAGAGTTTAGCTTCGGAGAGCATAGACCGAGATTTTTGTGAGCAGTGGGATGCTACAAGAAAGGATTGGATTTATTGCAGGAAAAAGAAGACTGATGTATTTGATAAACTTAAGAACTGGAAAGCCTTGGTGTTCTTGGAGGATATGATGGACAAAGATCAGTGGATGGGGCTGAGTAACTCTGAGTAGGGTAGTTTAGACATGGGTATGATTCAAGGAAAGCTCGCAGGTAAAAAGTCATCACTCACAGGTGAACACAGTTACCGACGTTGGTCAAGGGGAATTGGCATCGAACAGATAGGTGCTGATGTCGGTCATGTGTAGACCAGAGTCGGTGGTGTCGGGCAGGGTGGCTGCTGGCATCAGTCAAGGAACTGACATCCGTGACTAGGTAAGACCGACGTCAGTTAGAAAACCAGTGTCGATAGAAAGAATAGTCACATGGAATTGACGTCGGTTGGATGCAGATTATGTGGTGACCGAGGTTAGTTACTGTAATAGATTTTGGGCAAATAGCAAGCTATCAAGGAGTCTCAAACACCCATTTTTAGGACTAAAAGGGTAAGTAGGCCTCAAATTTGTTGTTCCTCTTCTTTATACTCGTTGCTCACTGCAGAGCAGGAAGGATCCAAGAAACAGTGGGAGCATGTCATGAATAGGATGCAAAACCAAACAGGAGATTTGGTGGGGTTGCAAGCCAGAAGAAAGCACTAAAAGACGAATGGATACCTTAGTTAAAGAATAGAGAGAATGGACATGTGAGATAGAAGGCCAAGTCATATGGTCTTGAGTAAGCTACAGGACAGTGGTACAGGGCTGACAGGTGGTACCAGGTGGATGACAAAGCAGGGCTTTAGTGAATGTCAGTATAACCATTATATTTGTCTTACCAGGTGGATGATGATCACAACATTATCATGTTACTATATGTGGATGGTATGCTTGGTGCAGGTTCAGACATACAGGGTTTTACTAAGCTAAGGGTAAGATTAGTTCAGTGGCATGTCATGAGGAATTTGAAGCGGTGAAATTCTTTGGCATGAGAGACATGGAAGATCACAGGTTGATTTTGTCTCCAGTGGGAGATGATGTGAATCAGGTGTTAGCGAGGTTCAATACATAAGATGCAGAACTGGAGCACACCAAGGGCTAGACATTTCAGTGTCTGAAATCAAATGAGGTCTAGTATAAACCTAATTTTTCCCCAACAGTGGGAGCTGTCAGAGAGTTAGGAGCCAATTCAGGGAAGTGGGTTCTCAGGTATTTGAGAGGGACCAGCAGCAGGTATACATGTTATGCAGGGTCAGGACTTCACTACATGGGTTTGTAGGTTCAGATGTGGCAGGTTACTTGGATGACAGGAGGTGCACCATTGGTTGTGTGGTGGGTGGTCTTCAGAATTGATCTTGAAGAGGGATACAAGCTAGGAAATAGATTAGATAGTGTACAGGTATAGGTACAGTGCAGCTATTTATCTCCAACTGGGAGATTGTTAGGTTGTGAAGCTAAAAGCTTCACTAATGTAGACATGGAGGAGGTTGCTGAGTTGTAGAGAAATCAACATTGGTCTGATTAGCCGACATCAGTCATATATAGTGAGAAGAGCAACCGACATCGATTAGGGATCGATCGATGTCAGTCACCTCCAGGCAGACAGGGACCGACGTCGATCGCCTGTGCGGTTCTAAAATTGCCAGTTCACGGATAGTTAGTTAACGAACCAATTGTTTGCATGTCAAAGGCCAATTATAAACTTGAAGTTGCAAATCTAATTATTGTAATTAGGTGTCTAATTATTGTTTGCATGAGATCTAGATAATAGACTCATGGGCTGTATTCTAATTTGTGCTAGAGAGTAAGAGAGCAAATATTAGCTCCTTCTGTGTGTGAAGAGAGCAAGGTGTGTTCCTCCTAGTGCCACAGTGCCAAGTATGGGTGTTGGTTTGGAGAATCAAAAAGATTTTTCATGTATGTAGGATCTTGGTCAGCAGGTGTGCAAGGCCACATTTGGAGATCTGCATGGTAAGTAAGATCATTGATTTGCAGGTGTATGTGTGTGTGAGGTCTAAGGTTTACAGGTGTGTAGAACCAGATTGATCTACAGGTGGCAGTAGGATCAAGGTGACAACAACACAATAGGTAGCAAGATCAGGAGAGATCTACTTGGAGTACGATGTGTACTCAGTTGGAGAGCAAAGAGGAAGGCAAGGTAGATCCTTCCAAAGTAAGATCATTTGAGTTACAGGTTGTTGCAAGTTCATGGGAGATCTACTTGGAGTGCATTGTGTACTCAGTTGAGTATGTGTGTATACTCAGTGTAATGGCAGTAGTGATACTGACTGGTTGGAGGTGAACACCAACTCTGTGTTTGAGTTGTGTGTTGGGACCGTAAGTGAGAGAGTGAGCTCTTGAAGGTGAATTACTGAACACTTGGTGTGGGAAGCCTGTAAGGTAGGAAGAGTGTGGAATCTTTTCATTTGTAATTATTTTCTAGAAGAGTATTAATACAATTGGGTATTGTCTCTCATATTCTGTGTTATTTCTAAATTCTAGTTACTTGTTACTTCTGGTTAATTCTGCATATTTAGTTGCATGGTACTCAATGGTGCTTCCAGGTCCTAACAGTTGGTATCAGAGCTAAGGTTGCAGGGAGCAGATTTTGTGTTTGATTACAGGTCACTCTCAGGGGTTTCTAATTGAGTGGGAGTATAGCAATGGCAGAAGAAAGTACACTAAGAATGGAGGAATTGAAAAGCACGAATGGTCAATTACGGTGTTATGGAAAGAAAGAGCAGGAAAAGAAATATTATTGGTTGGTAGCAGATCAACATGAAGGAACTGAAGAAGCAGATGTTGCATGTGTTGTTGCACAAGATGCTTTGGGATGTTCCTTGGATAAAGTAAAATCTTGGTTTATAGATTTTGTTGCCTCTTTCCATGTAGCCCCAATTAGAGGGGTTGGTGAGCCTTGTCATAGTATTGGCAAAGGGGAAGTGCAGCTGAAATTGTAGGTGGCCAACACATGGTTGTTGAAGAAGGTCATGCAGGTTCCAGTCTTAAAGATGCAGCTAATTGCTTCAAGAAAGTTGGGTGATGAGAGATGCACATAAACTCTCACAGCGGATGCACTTGAATTAGCATGTGGTAAGAAAGCAGGTACTCTTTATCTACTTGCTTGTATTACTGATTCCACTTCTATTGCATAGGTGTGGCTTTGTAGGCTTGGCCACATAAGTGAGAAGGGAATGGACGTTCTTAAGACAAATGGTAATATTTTAGCTTTGGAGAGCATAGACCAAGATTTTTGTGAGCAGTGGGATGCTACAAGAAAGGATTGGATTTATTGCAAGAAAAGGAAGATTGATGTATTTGATAAACTTAAGAACTGGAAAGCCTTGGTGTTCTTGGAGGAGATGATGGATAGAGATCAATGGATGGGGCTGAGTAACTCTGAGCAGGGCAGTTTGGACATGGGTATGATTTAAAGAAAGCTCACAGGTAAAAAGTCATCACTCATAGGCAAACACAGTTCCCGGCATCAGTCAAGGGGAACCGACGTCGAACAGACAGGTGCCAATGTTGGTCATGTGCAGACCAGAGCTGGTGGTGTCGGGCAGGGTGGCTACCGACATCGATTAGGGAACTGATGTTGGTGACCAGGTAAGACTGACGTCAGTCAAAAAATTGGCATCGATAGAAAGAACAGTCGCATGGAACTGACGTCGGTCGGATGCAGATTGTGTGGTGATCGAGGTCAGTCACTGTAACAGATTTTGGGCAGACAACAAGCTGTCAAGGAGTCTCAAATGCCCATATGGAGGACTAAAAGGGTAAGTAAGCCTCAAAGTTTTTGTTCCTCTTCTTTATACTCATTGCTCACTGCAAAGCAGGAAGGATCCAGGAAACAGTGGGAGCATGGCATGAATAGGATGCAAAACCAAATAGGAGATTTGGTGGGGTTGCCAGCCAAAAGAAAGCACTGAAAGATGAATGGATACTTTAGTTAAAAAATAAAGAGAATGGATACGTGAGATAGAAGGCCAGGTCATATGGTCTTGAGCAAGCTGCAGGACAGTGGTACAGGGCTGACAGGTGGTACTAGGTGGATGACAAAGCAGGGCTTTAGTCAATGTCAGTATAACCATTGTGCTTGTCTTACCAGGTGGATGATGGTCATAACATTATTCTGTTACTGTATGTGGATGGTATGCTTGGTGCAGGTTTAGACATACAGGGTTTTGCTTAGCTAAGGGTAAGATTAGTTCAGTGGCATGTCATGAGAAATTTGGAGCAGCAAAATTCTTTGGCATGAGAGACATGGAAGATCACAGGTTGATTTTGTCTCCAGTGGGAGCTGATGTGAATCAGGTGTTAGTGAGGTTCAATACGCAAGATGTAGAACCAGAGCACACCAAGGGCTAGACAGTTCAGTGTCTGAAATCACATGGGGTCTGGTATAGACCTGAGTTTTTCCTAGTAGTGGGAGCTGTCAAAGAGTTAGGAGCCAATTCGGGGAAGTGGATTCTCAGGTATTTGAGAGGGACCAGTAGCAGGTATACATGTTATGCAGGGTCAGGACTTCACTACATGGATTTGTAGGTTCAGATGTGGCAGGTTACATGGATGACAGGAGGTGCACCATAGGTTGTGTGGTGGGTGGTCTTTAGGATTGATCTTGAAGAGGGATACAAGCCAAGAAATAGATTAGACGGTGTACAAGTATAGGTAAAGTGCATCGATTTATCTCCAAGTGGGAGATTGTTAGGTTATGGAGCTAAAAGTTTCACTGATGCAGAATGGAGGAGGTTGCTGAGTTGTAGATAAATTGACATTGGTCTGATCAATCGACATCACTCATATATAGTGAGAAGAGCAACCGACGTTGGTCAGGGATCGGCCAGCGTCGGTCACCTCCAGATAGACAGGGACTAACGTCGATCGCCTGTGTGGTTCTAGAACTACCAGTTCACATATAGTTAGTTAATGAACCTATTGTTTACATGTCAAAGGCCAATTATAGAGTTGAAGTTGTGAATCTAATTATTGTAATTAGGTGTCTAATTATTGTTTGCATGAGATCTATATAATAGACTCATGGGTTGTATTGTAATTTGTGCTAGAGAGTAAGAGAGAAAATATTAGCTCCTTTTGTGTGTGAAGAGAGCAAAGTGTGTTCCTCTTAGAGCCACAGTGCCAAGTATGGGTGTTGGTTTGGAGAATTAGAAGGATTCTTCATGTACGTAGGATCTTGGTCAGCAGGTGTGCAAGGCCACATTTGGAGATCTGCATGGTAAGTAAGATCATTGATTTGTAGGTATATGTGTGTGCGAGGTTTAAGGTTTGTAGGTGTGTAGAACTAGGTTGATCTGCAGGTGGCTGTAGGATCAAGGTGATAGCAACACAACAGGTAGCAAGATCAGGAGAGATCTACTTGGAGTACGATGTGTACTCAGTTGGAGAGCAAAGAGGAAGGCAAGGTAGATCCTTCCAAAGTAAGATCATTTGAGTTGTAGGTTGTTGCAAGTTCATGGGAGATCTACTTGGAGTGTGTTGTGTACTCGGTTGAGATGTGTGTATACTCGGTGTACTGGCAGTAGTGATACTGACTGGTTTGAGGTGAACACCAACTCTGTGTTTGAGTTGTGTGTTGGGACCGTAAGTGAGAGAGTGAGCTCTTGAAGGTGAATTATTGAACACTTGGTGTGGGAAGCCTATAAGGTGGGAAGAGTGTGGTGTCTCTTCATTTGTAATTTTTTTCTAGAAGAGTATTAATACAATTGGGTATTGTCTCTCATATTCTGTGTTATTTTTAAATTCTAGTTACTTGTTACTTCTAGTTAATTCTGCATATTTAGTTGCATGGTAATCAATGGTGCTTCCGAGTCCTAACACTTGTGTAGATGTTTGAGGAATCCACTGAAAAAATAAGTTGATGTAGCTATAAGGATTAAAAAATAAAGTATTGTATGTAATCTCTCTAGTAAGTATAGATCTCTCTTTGTTGTGTGTCTCATTAGAGTAATCCACATCAACTTACTTGTGTAGATGTTTGAGGAATCCACATTGAGTTTGTTGTGGACCCGGTCTTGGGATCTGGCTAATCTTTGGAAAATCGTTCGGGGATTTTAGAGTGGCTTGATATGGATTTTGCTTTGTTGGGTGCCTTGTTGGATCAATGTTTCAATTCATTTGGCTACCTCATTGTTGTGATTCAATTGCTATTTAGCTGAGTGGTTATGCATGCCCACTAGTAATGTTAACATTGTGCAGATGTTTCACGGAGACAATAGATTAGTGGAAGACTACTTGTTTTTGGCTTGACTATTGATGATAGAGGAATCCATTTCAAAGTGTTTTCATTCTATGTGGATGTTAGAGGAATACACATCAACTTACTTGTGTGGATGTATGAGGAATCTACATTGAACTGTTTCTTTTTAAGGGGAGATACTCCACTTACAAGGCTCGTTGTTATTGTTTACCCTTTATACTCTTGTTTTACATTGATATTATCGTATAGGAGGTTGTTTTATATAGTTTGATAGTTGTTATCTCCTTTTCGTGTTGGAAAAGGGAGGAAACTTGGTTTTGATTTTTACTGTTTAGTTCCAAAAAACCTACTGGGTGGGAAAGTCCTAATCTAACTTTTTGCTTACCTACTGTGGAATCTTACATTTCTTCGTCTTTCCTATGAAATGGGTTTACATTTTTCTCTATGGTATGTGTCATTGGTAACAACCCAAGAAAGGTTTCGACTATGGATTTTAGAGCAATCCACTTCAAAGTTCTTTCTTTCTATGGTGATGTTAGAGGAATCCACATCAACTAACCTATGTAGATGTTTGAGGAATCCACATTGAGCTTGTTGTGGACCCAGTCTTGGGACCTGGCTAATCTTTGGAAAATCACTTGGGGATTTTAGATTGGCTTGGGATGGATTTATCTTTGTTGGGTGCCTTGTTGGATCCATGTTTCAATTCATTTATCCACCTCATTGTTGTGATTCAATCGCTATTTGTTTGAGTGGTTGTGCATGCCCTCTAATAATGTTATAGTTGTGCAGAAGTTTCACATAGATAAAATATCAGTGGAAGACTACCTATTTTTGGCTTGACTATGGATGACAGAGGAATCCATTTCAAAGTGTTTTCTTTCTATGTGGATGTTGGAGGAATCCACATCAACTTACTTTTGTGGATGTATGAGGAATCCACATTGAACTATTTCTTCTTAAGGGGAGATACTCCACTTACAAGGCTGGATGTTATTGTTTACCTTTTATACTCTTGTTTTACACTATGATTATCATATAGGAGCTTGTTTCATACAGTTTGATAGTTGTTAATTTATCTCCCTCTTGTGTTGGAAAAGGGAGGAAGCTTGGTTTTTTTGATTTTTACTATTTAGTTTCAAAAAACCTACTAGGTGGGAAAGTCCTAATCTAAATTTTTGCTTACCTAGTGCGAAATCTTGCATTTCTTATGTTGGCAATTTTGGCAGATGTCTGTAATATTGTCATTGATGTCAAAGGTAGCTTGTGCTATCATACATTAATGTCAAAATTTGAATTGCACAGACTTACAGTGTAATTCTAATTTATGAAGAGCTTCTACTTTTAAAATTAGTAAAGCAGTCTTGAGAACTCGAATCGGTCTTGTAGAGCAAATCAGGATTTCAGAATAACTTTACTTTTAACTTTATAAGTTAAGTTGTCTTGAGAACCTGAATGGGTTTAGCAGTGTTAATTGGGTTTATGCAACGACCTTACTTGTGTCATGTTGATAAGTCAAGTTGTCTCAAGAACTCGAAAGGGTCTAGAAGAGTTGATCATTGTTTCAGAAGCACTTTACTTCTTTCATGTTTATAAGATAAGCAATGTGGAAAAATTGAATGGGTCAAGGAAGAGGTAATTAGGATTTTAGAGTGACTTTGCTTCTCTCATGTTTATGAGTTAAGCAATGCGAAAAAACCGAATGAGTCTAGGTGAGTCGATCAAAATTTTGAACAACTTTACTTAGTTCATTTTAATAAGTTAAGCAAAGTTGAAAACCCGAATGGGTCTGGAAGAGTTTATCGGGTTTCTAAGATGGCTTTAATTCTTCCAAGACTAAAAGTCATTAAATGAAGAACCCGAAATGGTCTTGAAGATTTTTTTTGAAAAAATTGGCAAAGATAATTCTTTCAAAAATATTGGCAAAGACAAATCTTTCAGACAAAAAGCTCATGATAATTGTCCTGAAGGGGATGTGGACCCTTTTAGAAAAGTTGAAGGGTAGTTTGCAAATTGTTGAAGGGTATGTGGACCGTTTAAGAAAGTCGAAGGGCACTTCTCAAGTAGTCCAAAGGGCAAGTGGATTGTTACAAAAGTTCCAAATGGCAAGTGGACCATTGTAAAAAGTTTGAAGGAATCTTTTCAAAAAGTCCAAAGGGTATGAGGACCCTTGCAAGAAAGCTGAAGGGTAGTTTTTGAAAAGGTCAAAGGGTATGTGGACCATTGTAGCAAAGCTGAAGGGTACATTTGCAAAGCCTCGAAGGGTATGTGTCCTAAATAAAAGTGCCACAAGGAGACTCAGACAAAAAGTGTACAAAAATTATCCGAAAGGGGACATGTTAAAGCTCAAGCAAGTCTGAAGAGATCGACGAAGGGGAAGCATCTCAAATATGTCGAAAGAAGCCAGATGAAGTCAACATGTCAAAGGTTAATGATCTAGTCAACATAAAGAGCAAGCATCTTTGATGATCCAATGACACATGCATGTCAGGGTTAAAGAGATATAACTAAGCGAGTGAATCCAAAGCCTTAAAGGTGTGATCAAAAGTTAATACACAGTGGCAAAGTTAAAGGTCGAACATATTCAAATAAATCGAAAGGAGTGAAATCTATCCAACTATAGAAGATATAGTAGAAAACATAACAAAGGGCTCGATAGTTAGAGATGGAATGAAGAAAGAAATCAAAGGCACGCATTTAATATATTCTTAATGAACAATTGAAGGAATAGACAAACCATGTAAATGATTGCACTGAGCTCGAGATTGATCGATCCAACCGATCAATCATCGATTTAAGGAAGTTGTGCATTTAAGAGATAAATCCAAGAGTTGCCAAGCATAATAAAGAGACCATAACATTATAATGTGATGCGTGAACCAAGACACAAAAAGGAAATGATGCAGTTTTAACCAAAATCCCATAGTTGACAAAGATAGAAACAAGAATAGACAATTGATGTATGATGCAAGAACCAAGACATGGGAAAATGCAAAAGTCAAATACACATTGAAGGAGAATCCAAAACTAAAACTGGTTTAGTGCAGATAGAATGTGAATGCATTAAGTGAGTCGAGAAACCCTAATGAATCATTGTATAAACATGACTCTTAATATATCATATTATTGTTGCTATTGCTACTGCATTTTTAAGTGTGATAAAAAGGGTTGTCGATAAAAATAAATATATAGACAGAGTAAAATGTAGAGAAGAAGGAAGAGGAATGAAGTATATCTAAACAAAGCATAACCAGATGTATGCATATACAGAGTGAAAGATATGCAGACAAAGATTAAGCAACTAGGAAGATAGAACATAGATAATGAGAAGGTGAGCAGTTATAGATTAGACTTGTAACAAAGAACATTGAACTGGATTTACTTGTGAATCTATTTTGTACACTAGAGTTATAGCTCCATAGTTCAGGTAGGTTAGTGCTTACATACAAACTAGGTTGGTGCTCAGTAAGAAGATTGGTGTCTCTTAAGAATCAATGTCCTTGAATGTAACTAGTGAAGTTTACCAGCAAGGCATTTTATTGTGAGGTTAGATTAGAACAATAGATTCTAATAGCTAATTTTCATCATGGTTTTTCCCTTTGGGTTTTCCACGTAAAATTAGATGTTGTGTGTTTCTATGTGTGTGTGACTTTTGCATTTGTTCTTTGATTTGCACATGCATTTACATCTTCTATAAAAGGTTTAAAGCAGACCAGTTTTAGATCATCTATTGATTCATCCTTCCTCTCAGTAGATAGGTATGCTCAACAATTGGTATCAGTGCATAAGGTTCCTAAGGAGAAGCTTAATCGGCTCAGGTAGATCTTGGATTAGTGAATACAATGGCGAGTCAAGAAGGATCTTTATTAAACAAGGATCCTCTATTTAATGGGTCAAATTATGATTTTTGGAGCATAAGGATGGAAGCATATTTGTCTTCCCTAGGTTTTTATGTTTGGATGTCTGTGGTAAATGGATACACAACTTTTGTTGTAGCTGCTACGAATCAAGCTGCCAAGAAGTCTTATGAAAATAATGCTAAGGCAAAGAATGTTACTCTTTGTGGACTGTCAAACTTAGAGTTTGTCAAAGTCATGCATTGTAAAAAGTCACAAGACATCTGGAACAAGTTAAAAAACATTTATGAAGGAGACATTAAAGTGAAGCAAGCCAAGTTGCAAACATACAAAGGCCAGTTCGAGAGTTTGAAGATGATTGAAGAGGAGAAGATTGCAGACTACCTCCTCAAAGTAGATGAGATTGTGAATGTTATCAGAGGACTTGGAGAAATAGTAGAAGATTCAACTATTGTTAAAAAGATCTTAAGGTCTTTGCCATCAAGATATGATTCAAAAATCTCTGCAATAGAAGAAGCAAGAGACTTGGTTAAGCTCATTGTTGATGAGTTGCACAGAACATACATAGCCTATGAGATGTGAATGGGAGAGACAGACATGATTAAAAGATAAGTTGCACTCAAAGTAGCAACATTGGTTAAGGATGAAACAACCACGTCTAGATCTGAGGAGTCTGATGAAGAAGAAGCCAACTTTGTCAGAAAGCTATAAAGGGGATTTGGAAAGTCTAAAGGTAAATTACCTTTCAAATGTTTTAACGGTGGAAAGGTAGGACACTTTGCTGCTAAATGTCCTCATAAAAATGGAGAAAATTTTGAGAAAATAGAGAACAATAAAAAGGTAAAACCCCATAATACATATAAGAAAAACTTATTTAAGAATAAGAAGGGCTTATACACAAAAGAAAACAACTTAGAGAAATATAGCGATAGTAATAGTTCGGATGATCATCAGGTTGTGCTTTTGTGGCTAGGGGAAATGAATATCTATTCATGGCAGAGAAATCTACATCCACAAGTCAAGAACAAGAAGAAGATGAAGATTGGGATAAAGAAGAGGAAGGTGAAATTGATCTAGAAGGAGAACTAGTTTGTGCTCTATGAGAGATTGAAAAACTAAGAAAAGAGAACTCTAAACAGAGGAAGCTTGGGCAAAAGGACCTTGAGAAATATAATCAAATGATAGTGACTCTGAAAACTCAAGTTGAGGAGGCTAAGAGAATAGAAGAGGTAGTTAAGATGGAACTACAGTCCAAAATTGAAGAGTGTATAAAACTTGAAGCAAAAATAGTAACCTTGAGAAAAGAACTAGATAAAATTCTATAGATGACAAAAGGGTCAGACATTTTAAATGAATTAATCAGCTGTCAAAAACTATCAAATGAAAAATCACGTATTGGATATTAGAAAGGTAAAGGTTCATCGGCTAGTATGTCAACTAGTCTATATGACAATTTCAAGGTAGGAGTAGCAAAAACAAAGAAAGTGAATGACAACAAAGATAATAAGATTGACTCAAACAAAGTTGATGAGAGGACAAAAATTTCTAAAAGGAAGCATGAAATCAAAGATGCAGAAGGATACACCAAAGTTGCAAATTTGAAAAAATAAAAGGTTAGGAGAGTTCAATACATGACACAAAGAAATGTTACAACCAAGGATTACTCATCCTTGTATGGTTATTGTTACAGTTTTAATCAATTTGGTCATAAGGCTATTGAATGTAGAGTTGTGCCTACAAGAAGAACTAACTTTGTAAGTAGAAATGCATTTGCTCCTCTATTAGATTCAAGTACAATATCCTATAATTGCAATAACTTTGATCACATATCCAAGCATTATAGGACTAACTTTGCAGCATCAAAAGTAAAGAAAGACAAGTCTTCTAATAAGAACAAAGATCCATTATTTATTAATAAATAAAAAAAGATGACATATGAGAAGCCCAAGGAAATGTGGAGAGTAAAAAATCAATCCTTGATCACTCAAACAACACTCCACGCCAAAGATCAGAATTTATGGGTAATAGATGGTGGGTGCTCAAAGCATATGACTGGTGACAAAATTAAGTTTGTCAAGCTAAGCAAATGCAAGGAAGGAACTATTAGTTTGGGAGATAATACATCAGTAAGAATCAAAGGTAAAGGAACCTTGTATATGGATGGTAACCTTCCTACTTATGATGTGCTCTATGTTAAAGGACTTAAGCATAATCTGGTAAGTGTTAGTCAAATGTGTGATAATGGATATAAAGTCATAGTCGATGCTAAAGATGATTCTTGTGGCTGGCTGAATAGGTCTTCTGAAAGAAGAGGAGTGTTGTATGTCATTCCCTTGAGTTTTTCCTTTGTTTTGTATACATCATCTCTGAAAAAAGAGAGATGGATGATTTGTCTTACCCTTGAGTATTATTTTCTATTTATACATATACATAGCATATCCACAGGGAACCTCCTCTTGATGAGAGAAGAGAGCAGTCTCCTTCTAATGTGATAAACTTACACATTAGGATGACTAATCTTCTTACTTTGGCTGATAAGACCTATTTTGTTTACTAGTACACTAAGAGATAAAATATTCAACCAACAATTTTTGGCAACTCCGCTAGGGAAATACCCATTATCCATTTATAGCCTATTCATTCACCTCCACACTCATAGGGAAAGAATACACAGTTTAAAGCCTCAAGCTTTAACTGAAGCAAGGTCAATTCTTTTCCACTTTTGTTTTACAATCTGAAAGATTCAAGGTATACATGAAGCCAAAGGGCTAAAGGTATTGTTGATCCTATGTTTGAGCTGGTACAACAAAGTGATTTTGATCTATTTCTTTCACCATCTCGTCTCTAACGAACTAAGAGCTTCCCTCCTACTAAAGCTAGATCTCCATTACCAGATGAAGTATCTACTTCTGTTGTTGATAAAGCTGTGCCTATAATTACCCCTTTGAGATTTGTTATCCCTCCTTTTCAAAATCCTATAATTGCAGTTCAAGGCCCCTGGGGTAATGCTTTTGGTCCTCTTAATCTTACTGCTCCTCTACATGAGCTTCCACGTAGTTCTAGAAAGAATTTCCCTAAATTCTATGGTGATGGGAAAGTTCATCCTGATGAACACATTGTAGCATTCAGTATAGCTTGTGGAGTAATTGGAGTAGAGTTTGAAGATGTAGCAGTCAGGCTTTTTATTGAAACACTACAAGGTGCTGTTGCAAATTGGTTTTACCACCTGCAGGCTCAGTTTGTGACTGATTGGAATACTCTTAAAGCTAAGTTTGAAGCTAGATTCAAACTTGTAGAAGATGCGCATACACTTCTAGCTCAACTTACACAGATGAAAAAAGAGCCTCATGAGCCTATGACAGACTTCATAGCTAAATTTGACAAATTGAGAAATAGAATTCCTATCATTGCTAGACTTACAACTGAGAATCTCAAATGTTTTTTCATTAATTCTCAGCTACCTAAAGTCAGTTTCCTCTTGAGACGTGATGGTCAAATAGATCTCACTGTAGCTCAACTTTTGGCCACTAAAGTAGAAGATGATCTCATCTTAGCAAGGAAGATAAGAAGAGATCCCAATAGAAACAGAGCTTCATCATCTTCTGAATTTGCGTCTACAAGTACCACAAATCTAATGGTGTAGAAATTAGCAAATGAGTTGCTTGCTCTCAAAAAAAAATGGCTCAAGGAATGTCTTATGATCCTACATACAGAAGGACATTCCCAAATCAGTCATATCAGGGCAATGTTGCCAAGAACCAAGGGAAACAAAATCGCCTTCCTCCCCCACAAGGGAAACTTGCCCTAGAAGCTCCTCCAACCAATTGAGCAATGGGATACCTTGAAGCAGAATCAAAGTTTTCTTTCCAACTTGAATTAAATCAAGAAAATGATGCTGATATCATTGAAGACAATCAAGAAGAATCAGCTAGCGACTCCCACATTGGTTTTTTGAATTACCAGGATGAACCCGAAAGCAAAGGAAAAGTTTCAGATGGATCATATGCAGTGTTTACTAGATCCAAAAACTAATCAGTCCAACAGGCTGATAAAGAGAAGACATAAGAGCAACCACAGCCAGCAATCACAGTTTTCAAGTGTGGAACTAATTTGCCTTTTCAATAAAAAGACCCGATAATCACTCAAAAGGTAAATACATCAATTGCGCCTTCCCCTTATATTTCTAATTTGCAAACTAGCCCACCTCCCATCCCTCTAAAAACTCAAAAAGTTGAAGTACCAAACTCTGTACCTAGCTCGATTCAACTATTTGACATAATTGATCATGTCAAAAAGACAAAAATATAGATGTCTAAATTTGAATACTTGCAGTCTAATTCAGATCAACTGAATAAGTTGGTTCAATATGTTAAAAATCATATCGTCCCTTCAAGACAAAAGGCTAAAAAAGTAATTCTTGATTCTCCAAAGAACATGCCTATTCCAAATAATTTGATCATTACTCCTCTAGCTGCTTCTGGAAAAATCAAACCCTTCTATGTTTCCCTGTTAATCAATGGCCATAAGCTGAGTAACTGTATTATAGACTCAGGCACATCTGACAATGTCATGCCTGCTAAAGTCGTTGAATCTCTTGGTCTCACACTGACCAAGACATTTGGGAGATGTTTCTCTATGGAGAACAAGCAAGTACTATTGCTGGGGCAAATCAAAGATGCCCAATTTGCATTTGCAGCCTTTCTAGACAAGAGGATTAAGATGACTATCTTGGTGGCTGACGTCCCAGCATCTTATGGCATTTTGCTTGGATAAAATTTATGCAAGGACGTAGGAGGAGAACTAAACATGGATCTATCTGAGGCAAGGATCCCTATCCAAGGCATGATGAAGAGGTTGTTCCTTGAAAAGAAGGCAAAATATGTGGTTATCCAAACATCATCCCCTGCAGCACAAATTCTATTTGAATCTTCAGGCAGAGGTAATTATTTCTTTACCATAGAGGATGCTCATGTTCCTATAGATGAAAGTCTTGTAACTGACAATTCAGGAATTGATCCAAACAAGACTTTAGGAGAATTGGTATAGCACAGTATAAATAAGGAAGGATCTTCCATCTCTAATGAAGAGAAATCTGATAAGAGATCAGCTTCTGATGATGACAACAATTCTTCCACCAATGATAGAGTTTGGACTATGTTGATATCTCCTCAAAGACATATTCTTCCTTCTTGCATTTTCAAGTCAGCAACACCAACAACACAGCTGGATGTGAATCTCTGTTGCCTAAATTGAAGATTGGTCAAGATGAAGAAGTCAAACTCCTTCACATCAAAGGATATGATAATCTGACAGTTTGTCAAGAGTTTGACTTGGATGATCCAATCATGTGCTGTACTGAACCAGTAGAATAGCAAGTTATGATGGTGGATCATGCTGTTTCAAATCAAAATCAGGCAAAGGAACCCTTCACCAAGAAATTAAGGAGTTATGGTTTCCATTTTGAAGAACACATCCTGCCATGGGGCAAGAAGAAGAAAGAGTCAACAGGAAGATGCAAAAAATTAATTTCCTCGTGGAGAGCTCCATTCGCCCATCACCGTTTCTAGGGATAAAATAGTTCCCTGTTGGTCTACCAGGATAGAACATTATTTTCATTGTCTCCCAAAAATTAGCATCTGAAATACTTCAAATCTTGAAGTATCAGATCATTCCATTTGTATATATGTATATTTGTATAGTTTTCAATTATGTTTTGTTTTGTTTGTTCCCATTTTTGGAGCCTTTCATTTCTAGGTAGCATGACTCCGAAGCCCAATGGTACACATGAAGACACTGGAAATTATGGATTCTACTCCTTTCAATTATTTTGCAATTGATAGAAGTTCTCCAACTGAAGCCAGTTGTTGTCCTCTAAAAGTAGCATTCATTTTTGAGAGAACATTTGAATTATTTTGGTCTTACAGACCAAAATTATCTCTTCCATTTTCAAAATTTGTCCTAGACATTCAGATTCCTCATTTTCCAAGCTTCTAAAAAAATTTACAGACTTTGCTAGTTAAGTTCAATGGGTTTTACATGTTGATTTCTAAGGACTTTGTATCTACAGATTCTGCAGGCAGGTTCATTTACACAGGTTTAAAGATTTTTGCAAGTGGTTTCAGTCAAAAGAATTAGTTTTCAACACTTAGTCATTCTCTGATATTGGTTCAGAGCTTTGGTTCAATTGAAAATCTTCATCAGCAAGCATTTGAGTGCAAAAAGAGACTTGAACCGTTGAACCGTTGAACCATTGAACCACTTTAGTTCAAAGGTTCAACAGGTTCAAAGTTCAAAGGGGGGTTCAACCAAAGGAACAGTTCAATGGATCAATTCAACCAAGCGGTTCAACACTTTATTTCACTCAATGTCTTTTGGTTCAACCAAATAGTTCACTCAGTTGGTTCATTCTTTCAGTTCATCCTTTGGTTCAATGTCTACAGGTTCAACAGTAGGTTCATTCACTTGGTTCATTCGATTGAACCATTGGCTTGAACATTTTTGGTTCAAAGCTTTGGTTTAACCGATTGGTTCAACGAGATGGTTCAACTGTTGGTTCAAAGGCAAGTTCATTATGTTTTGTTCAATGTTTAGTTCATCGGCTTGTTTTAGTTCATTGAACCATAGGCTTGAACCATTTTTTTTTTGGTTCAACCGATTGGTTCAACATCAAGGTTCAAAGGGGTGGTTCAACGCAAAAGGAAATTTCCCGAAGGACAAGTGCCCTTGCAGAGAACACTTAAACAAGAAAAGCACCCTTCTGAAGGGTCATTTTTCAAGGAAGCTGGAAGGTAATTCTTTTGGATTTGTTTAAGGCATTTAAAAATTGATTAAGACTTAATTCTTTCAGATTTTTGTCTGAAGGAATTCAAGAAAAGCACCCTTCCGAAGGGTCATTTTTCAAGGAAGCCAAAAGGTAATTATTTTGGATTTGTTTAAGGCATTTAAAAATTGATTAAGACTTAATTCTTTCAAATTTTTGTTTGAAGGAATTTCTTCAGACAAAAAGTTTGAAAGAATTCTAAGTGGCAGCGGATCTCGAAGAAATTTTCAAAAGAACAGTCAACATTTTTGCAGACTTTTTATTCGCAAGAATTTTCCCCAGGGAAATGTCTATGAAAATTACCCACGTGAGAAAACACCCAGGGAAAATGTCTGTGGGGAATGTTCACGGGAGAAAGCCCGAGGAAATGTTTGTCCACGAGAATTGCTAAGGCAAAGGGCTGCCGAAGGACCCCGAAGGGCAAGTGCCCTTGTGGGGGACTCTCGATGGCCAAAGTAAAGGGCCCTTTTTGACGCATTCAAGTATCACTTCTTAAGGCCCGAAAGGGTAAAGTCGAAAGCCAAAAGAAGACCAAGGGGTGACGCCCCCAAAGACGTCAAAATTAGGATAGTGAACTAGCCGTTGAGAGCACATTGACGGGCATGTAAACGTCAATTTTAAAGATAATAAAATAGTCGTTGATCCTTTGAATTCACAGACCCGAATGCATTCCCAAAATTCAAGACCAAAACCAACTGAAAGCGAGGAAAGACAGAACAATGAATGAATCCATGACTTGATTCAATTAACCAAGAAAGGAGGAACGATGAAGACAAGATCACACCGCCAGGTGGACATTGAAAGTTGTAATCTTTCAGTTGCGTAGCTTGTTTATTTACATTGAGAAGATCAAATGGGTGAAATACCCCAAAGTTCCAGCTTGTCTTCCTAACAGTTCCCAACGCATCATGATGTATTACTGTTCTTGAGCCCTTCTTGAAATGGCTATATAAGGGACTTTCTTTCATTGTAAAAGGATCTCTTTTTTGACAATCTGAATGAAACTCTGCCCAAATTGAGAGGCATCATTGAGAATTTGTGCTCAGTCTGTTTATCATATTTTGTTATTGAAATAAGAAAGCAAGAAACTTTTTCAGACTTTGTGTTGTGATATCTTTATTGTTAAGGAAGATGTTCTTATGTCTTTTTCCTTGATATATTTTTTGTTTCATTAATCTAACAAGCAGGATTAATAAAGTTAGTCAGGAAGGTGTCTTGAAGAATCAACTGTGGAGAGACTTTGTGCCGCCATAGCTGCCTTCAGTGTGTTTTCTTTACATTACTATGTAAAGGACTTTGAAAAGACTTTGAGATTTCATTTCCCTTCGTATATTACTCTTAAGCATTTCAGGTAGAGACTTTGTGCTCTGTCTTGATTTGTTGGTTACCATACTCTCAGTTACATTCTACTTTTATTTTCAAGAGTATTCTTGTGGTTGGCTGAATAGTTCTTCTTAAATAAGAGGAGTGTTGTCTGTCATTCCCTTGAATTTTTCCTTTGTTTTGTATACATCATCTCTAAAGAAAGAGAGATGGATGATTTGTCCTACCCTTGAGTATTATTTTTTGTTTCTACATATACATAGCATATCCGTAGGGAACCTCCCCTTGATGAGAAAAGAGAGCAGTCTCCTTTTGATGTGATAAACTTACACATGAGGATGACTAATCTTATTACTTTGGTTGATAAGACCTATTTTTTTTATCTTTATGCTGATAGACAAAATATTCAACCAACATTACTGATTCTAATATGGTCTCAGAGCTTGCAGTGTAGGAAGTGTTGTCAATCAGACTCGCACCCTTGTGAAGGTAGTTTTAGGCCTTCACAGTCTGCTAAAACATGGAAATAATCCTAGGATGTGGGTGGGAACAATGGCTTTTTTAGTGAAAGGAACATTAAGATCAAGGGAAACATATGGCTTAGCTGGAGTTATGGCTCCTTGTGTTTGATAAGGTGGTCTATTCTCTCTAAAACCTTGATAAGGAGGCCTTTGATCTTTGAAGGGCTGATAGGTGGTCTAATTTTGTTGCTGATAGGGCCTATTAACCTGAAATTGCTATCTCTTAAGTTGCACTATTTCATTCCCAGAGGATTGTAACAAGCTTTTCAACTCTTCTATCTCACTAGCTTGACTAGTAGGGGCTGCAATTTGAGCTTGAGGCGATGGAATAGGAACTAAGGTTGGAACTTGAGGAATTTGGGGGGCTGGTATAGAATTTAATTATGGAAATATAGGCATTGGAGGCTTTGGAGAAAGCTTACCAGCTTGTATCAAACTGTTCTCTACCCTTTTTGCAACTTCATAAGCATCTAGTAAAGTAGTACCACCCATTGACTATATCATCACACTAATGTCAAAGTTAAGGGATTTTAAATAATATAGAAATGCATATTCAAGAGATGGTCTAATAAACACAAGTATCCTAATCCATGTATTCTAAAATCTGAGATTAAAATTAGACATGAACTCATGAGGAGCTCTCGTTATGGTAGTTAATTATTCAACCAAAGATAGGTGATCGGATTTGTCTTCAAATTGTTGACTAAGGTTGCACCTAATTCATCCTAGGTAGAAATGTAGTTCAGTGGTAGGTTTCTATACCATTGCAATGCTTTTATTTTGAAGGAAACAATAAGAAATCTAATGGCAACATTATCCTCAACAACATTATGGACTGAATAGAGATTAGCTACATCTTGGATATGCTCAATAGGGGTTGTTTGATTTAAGAAGAATATAATACTTTTGAGAGCAGACATAGGAATGTCATCAAACTAGGCTAGATTCAGTGGGCTACCTCTATTGAATGGAACAAAAACCTAGTTTTGGATAACCATTTAGAAAGTGGGGATTGTAGTGTTTAGAACAATAGGATAACCAGGAGATGAATATTTCTTTTGAGGATATAGATTTTCCCTCCTAAAGCTTGATCTCCTATATGATATAAATTCAAAAGGAATACCTTTACTTGTTGACCTTGTGGTAACCTTTGGCATGAATGAATTTTTTGACTCCAATTGACTCCTATGCATCAATTTTTCATGAAAAGGTTCTATCTGGTGATCAAATCTTGAGGCAAATGATGGAATAGGCATGATTCAAGGCACTAACCAGTGAATTATATCCATTGTAACTTCAACAAAAAGACATCAAACATAGAACATGACCTACATAATCTGATCAAGTGGTAACTAGGTATGAATCAAGACTTGACAAGGAAGAAAATTCTATCACTTATGCAAATCATTGACATAAATACACTATACCAACATTTTGGAATTCAAAAAATAGTCCTTCTATTTATTTGAAAAGGTTACAAAACTCTATCTTTGGTAGAGTCTAATCTTGCCAAAAGAGGGATATCAATTCAAGGCTAAAAAGCCAACTTATATAGAAAAAACATACATAAACCAAGATGTTGGCACTGAAAATAGGAGAGGAGATCAACTCCCACATTAAAAAAGTCCAACTTGAGCTATCCAAGAATAACCAAGCCTTCTAATAATATCTTTTTGTCTTATGTCTTGTATTAAAAGCTCTTTGGCATTGAAAATGATAGAGAGCCCATTTTAGACTATTCTTATTCATGCATGGAAAGCTACGCCTTGATATTCAAAGGAATATGCCTCTTGATTGAACTTGAAGTTGAGTTGGATCATCGAATGCATGAGATGACTAAGAGATAAGCATGACTTTAACAAATAATCAACTGAAGCTTTGACCAATCAACTCCAAATGACCTTCCACTTGAATGAAAAAACTATTTGAAAACTGAAGCATGCATGAAATTCCACATTAACTCCTTGAACAACCATCTAATGTTAAATTCCTCAATCCCTTCATGCATTTGAGTCTCCCTTTTGGAAATGAGAGAGTCATGCCTCAAGAATTGCATGTCTTATGTTAAGTTGTGGAGCTAAAAGCTTCACTAATGCAAATGGTGGAGGTTGCTGAGTGTTAAAATAATCGACATCGGTCTGATCAACCAACATCGGTCATGTCTAGTTACACATCAACCAGCATCGATTAGGCGTCGATCGAAATTGGTCAGACAGGAACCGATGTCGGTCATCTTCAGATAGACAGCGACTGACGTCGATCGTCTGTGCGTTCTAGAACTAGTCTAATTTTAGATGGATAGTTAGTTTGCATGTAAAGACTAATTTTAGTCTTGAGTCGGCTTTTATAATTATTGTTTGCTTGGGATCTATTTAAGAGACCCATGGGGCTGTATTGTAATCAAGGACAAGGTCAAGGACTTGTAAAAGACAAGGACTAGATCCTTCAAAGTGTAAGATCAGTTGATCTGCAGGTAGCAAGATCAGGGAGATCTACATGGTAAGTAAGATCAGTTAGATTTTCAGGTGTGCAAGATCAAGGAGATCTACTTGGAGTACTTGTGGTACTTGCTAGACTGGTAGATAGGTAAAACAACCATTGAGTTGATTGTCACTGACTGGTGGAGAGAACAACTCTGTGTTTGAGTTGGTTGTAATTGATTGAGAGAGAGAACTCTTGAGGGAGAATTACTGGACATCCATGAGGTGTGGGAAGAGTGTGATTTCTTCATTGTATTTCCTTCTAGAAGAGTGTTAATACAGATTGTATTGTTTCTTGTATCATCTATTCTTTGTTGTCTCTGAATTCTAGTTACATATTACTTATGGTTTAATTCCATGTTTAGTTGCTTATACAAAGGTAATCAAGTGTGCTCTTAGGAGTGGATCCTAACATCTTAGACTATAGATATTATTATAGATGGAAAAAACAATATTTTAATTATATTTTTTCATGTTTGTGCTCATCCTAGGTGTGTCTAATCTTGCTTAGGCCACTTTGCATGTTCTACATGTATTCTTTTGACATTTGTTTGGGCTCTTTGCTTATGTTCATTTATTTCAAAGTTTTTGATTATCACTTTCCCATGAACAAAATGTCCATGGGAATTCATGTCTTCAGACTTTTTAAAATGACCTCTCAAAAAAATTGACGAGCCCTTTTGCCCTTTTGAATTGCCTTTCAGGAAAATTGTCAAGCACCTTTCAGAAAAATTGACAAGGGCTTCAGATTTTTTTACTTTCATTCCTTTCTCCCATGGTCCTTTCCTTTAGCTTTTTTTGTTTGAGACTTTCCTTCAGACAAATTTTTTGATGGAATTTATGTCTTTAGACTTATTGAAAAGAAACTTTAGAACTATTGTAATGGACTTTCCCAAAAGAATTTGTTTCATTTGAACTTATGAAATGTACTTTTGGAAATATTGAAATTGAATTTTCCAAAGGAAAAGAACCCTTTGAAAAACTTGTAAAGGTCTCTACGTTTTGATAAGAACTCTTTGGAAAAGTTGACAAGAACTTTTTCAAAGGTAAATAACCCCTCCTTTTTCTTGAAATGGACTTTCCTTAAAGGAAAGTGACCCTTAGGGTTTCAAAAATGTCTTAGGGTTTCAATTATGATTTCTAATTTTCCCACACAAATAACAATAAATATTTTCACCTTTGGCCCTATCCTTCTACATACTTGCATGATTCCATCCTATGTCATCCAAAGGCTAGTTCCCTTGTCCCTATAAGGCACAATGCTAGATTAAGTGGGGCCCATATAGAGCATAACCAGATTCATTTAACTTCATCTAAAATGGATACAATGATTGTTTCTTCTTCTTTTGATCTTGCAATTACTCATGAATATGTGAAAATAAATGATTATGTTAGCATGCCTCCATTAAGACATCATGATTAAGATAATAATAATGAACATAATAATCAAGATAACTATGAGGCCTAAATAAAATTGATCCCAATGAACTTAACAAGGTAGATCCTAACCAAGTTAAAGCCTTATCCAATTTTTTTTAAGGACTCCATCAATATGCTAAAGACATGGATAGAGTAGTCATATTGATCCTAACATCTAAGGTTGCACACCAAGCTAAGCTTCAACAATAAGAACTATTTATAATTTTCAAACCATCCTTTCGAGATAGTGTTTTCACTTCATGTGTTCAAACCTCTACTATTGCTAATATTCATACATTAACACGTCTAGTGACATATGCAACATCCACCCAAGGTGTGTGGTAAACACAAGGCTTCAAACTTCATTTCATGCCAATTCCTACACAAGTAACATTTACCCCTCCTATGATGACTTTACATTTTACATCACCAACCAAACCTACTACACATTTCTTTGAGTAGATTGTTACAACTTTGTATGCTAAGGTGTTTTAATTAGAGAAAGAAGCATCTAGAGCTAGCCATTCAATGTATTTACATGCATTGCTTCATGATCTATTAGCCCTTGAGATAGCAACTTATCCTTTACCTGTAGGTTTTATAGCTCATAAACATCCACTATATGAAGGTAAAGGAGATCTAGAACAACATTTTCAATCATTCCACACAATATGCTTGTATTACACATACAATGACACATTATTAACCAAGTTATTCCTAAGAAGTCTCGAGGAATATTATTTGATGGTTTTATGACCTTCTACTTCAATCAGTCAGAGCATCCAACCCTTTAATGGATCAATTTCTAGCATTATTTGCTATCGACATTGATGAGAAACTATCCTATGCATAAATTGTTAAACTCAAGCAAGAGACCAACAAGCCAATCAATACCTATGTACTTTGATCTAAGATTATGCTAGCTAATATGACTAATTTTATGGCTAGCAATGAGCTCTAAGACATATTCAAACAAATCTTACTTGCACCACTCCATGAGTCACTCATATTCAAGAGATTAAAATCCTTTAATGGCCTATGCCACATAGTAAGAGATAGAGAAGTTAAGATTCTATCTTTGAACAAGCTCAAGTATACACCTACTCCTACATCTATTTCAATAGCAAAGTTTCAAATCAAACCAAGATATAAGGTTAAACCAACTACAAAAAATAATGAGGCAAAGATGATAGTTAATGCACTATCACAACATATGAATCGACTTCAATTTTCAACTCCATCGAAGAGAAACTCAATGAAGATGGAGATATTGTAAGCAACAAAGCAAGATTAGTATGCAAGGGATATGCACAAGTAGAAGGCATAGGTTTTGAAGAGACATTTGCTCCAGTGGAAAGACTGGATGCAATAACAATGTTCTTGGCATTCTCTATTCACAAGAAGTTCAAGGTACATCAAATGGATGTGAAGTCAACATTCTTGAATGGAAACTTAGAAGATGAAGTCTACATTGAACAACCAAAAGGATTTCAGTTAGCAAAAGTAGAAGATTATGTGTGCAGATTAAATAAAGCTTTGTATGGTTTAAAATAAGCACTTAGAGCGTGGTATTTGTGATTGGATCAATCCCTGTGATGACCAGGATTCAAAAAAGGGTGTGTAGACATCAATTTGTACTTTAAATCAAAAGGTAAGAATATGTTGATTATTGTTGTCTATGTAGATGACATTGTCTTTGGAGGTGGAAATAGTAACATGTGAAAACAATTTTCCACAAATGCAAAATGAATTTGAAATGTCTATGCTAGGAGAACTCTCTTTCTTTCTTGGACTACAGATTTCACAAACTAGTGAATGGATATTCATATCTCAAACCAAGTATGCGAAAGAGATGCTCAAGAAATTTGACATGGAGTACAACAACCTAGTTAGTACTCCTATGATAACTGGATGCAAGTTGGGCAAAGAAGATGATTCCCCTAATGTAAACAATACATTGTATAGATCAATGATAGGCAGCTTGTTATACTTAACAACATCAAGACCAGACATCATGCAGGTCGTGTGTATGGTTTCAAGATTTTAAGCAGCACCTAAAGAATCACATGTTAATGTGATTCAAAGAATCTTTAGATACATCAAAAACATAGTTGACTATGGTCTATGGTACCCTATAAGTGAAGATTTCACTTTGATTTGATATGCAGATGTTGATTGGGCAAGAAGTGTGGATGACAGGAGAAGCACTAGTGGTGGTGCATTCTTCCTTGGAAAAAAACTTGTGACACCACTGAGCAAAAACCAAGAATCAATTACACTTTCTATAGAAAAATTAGAGTATGTCACAACAACAACATGTTGCACCGAAGTCTTATGGATGAAGCAAACTATCAAAGACATCAAGGTAGAGTACAAAAAACCTATCTTTATCTTTTTTGATAACTCAAGTGCCATAAACATATCCAAGAATCCAGTGATGCACTCTAGAACCAAGCATATATCCATCAAATATCACTTTATGAAAGAAAATATTGCAGATCAAGAGTTCAAAATTGAGTATGCTCCAACAAAGGACCAAATTGCAGACATATTTACCAAGCCTCTTCCCAAGGAGCAATTTGAGTATCTGAGAGAGAAGTTGGGAGTAGTGGCTCCCACACCACATCACTAACTTTTAGTGATAGGGCATGAATCTAGGGGGAGTATTTAAGGAACATTATTAACTCTTGGATTAAGAGAAAAGGTAGTTTGGTGAGAAAATTGCAGTTCCTTTGCAATCTAATGACAAAGGTATGTTGGCTCTAGATTATTATGCTTGTCTATAGAGAGATATGTCAATTCTTGATTTGTATTTTAGGCCAATGCTATATACATGCTCATTTAAAGAATCATGGAGTCAAAAGAGCTACATCTGAAGAGCCTCCGTAGAAGCTTAGGCAAATATGCCATTGCCTAAGGGGGAGTCCTTCAAAAGTGTTCTAACCAGCTAGGTCCAAGGATTAAAATAGCTAGCGAGTAAAGAAGCAACCCATCTCCATAATATGGTGAGTAAAGAATTTTTGTCATTAATGTCAAAGGGGGAGAAAGCAAAATGGTGAATAAATGAAGAAGGGTAGTCATTCTAGGTGTGTTTTGCCATCAATGACAAAGGGGGAGTTTGCTGGCAATTTTGGTTGATGTCTGTAATATTGTCATTGATGTCAAAGGTAGCTTGTGTTATCAGAATTTAATGTCAAAAGTTGAATTGTACATACTTACAATGCAAATCAGACTTATGAAGAGCTTCTACTTATAAAATAAGTAAAGCAGTCTTCAAAATTTGAATGCGTCTTGTAGAGAAAATTGGGATTCCAGAACAACATTACTTCTCTCAACTTTATAAGTTAAGTTGTCCTGAGAACCCAAATGGGCATAGCAGTGTTAATCAGGTTTATGCAACGACCTTACTTGTCTCATGTTTATAAGTCAAGTTATCTCGAGAACCTGAAAGGGTCTAGAAGAGTTGATCATGGTTTCGAAAGCACTTTACTTCTTTCATGTTTATAAGATAAGCAATGTGGAAAACCCGAATGGGTCAAGGAATAGGTAATTAGGATTTCAGAGTGACTTTGCTTCTCTCATGTTTATGAGTTAAGCAATGTGAAAAACCTGAATGGGTCTAGGTGAGTTGATCGGAGTTTTGCAATAACTTTACTTAGTTCATTTTAATAAGTTAAGCAAAGTTGAAAACCCAAATGGGTCTGGAAGAGTTGATTGGGTTTCTAAGATGACTTTACTTCTTCCAAGTCTATAACTCATGCTGAATTAAGACCCTAAAATGGTCTTGAAGAATTATTTTAGAAAAATTGGCAAAGATAATTCTTTTAAAAATATTGGCAAGGACAAAAATTTCGGTCAAAAATCCCACAGAAATTGTTTTGAAGTGTATGTGGACCCTTTCAAAAAAGCCAAAGGGTATGTGGACTGTTTAAGAAAGCTAAAGTGCACTTCTCAAGAAGTCTGAAGGGTAAGTGGACTGTTACAAAAGTTTCGAAGGGCAAGTGGACCATTGCAGAAAGTTCGAAGGGATCTTTTCAAAAAATTTGAAGGGTATGAGGACCCTTGCAGAAAAGCTGAAGGATAGTTTCTGAAAATGCTGAAGGGTATGTGGACCCTTGTAGAAAAGCTGAAGGGTACATTTGTAAAGCCTCGAAGGGTATGTGTCCTAAATAAAAGTGCCAAAAGGAGACCCGAACAAAAAGTCTTTGGAAATTGTCCTAAAGGTGACCCAGACAAAAAGTCCACAGACATTGTCCTGGAGGGGACATGTTAAAGCTCGAGCAAGTCTGAAGAGATCGACGAAGGGGAAGCATTTCAAAGATGCCAAAAGAAACGAGATGAAGTCAACATGTCGAAGGCTAATGATCTAGTCAACATAAAGAGCAAGCATCTTTGATGATCCAATGACAAATACAAGTTAGGATTAAAATATCCCATGGAGCAAGTGAATCCAAAGCCTTAAAGGTGCTCAAAAGTTAATGCACAGTGGCAAAGTTAAAGGTCAAGCATATTCTAATAAATTGAAAGGAGTGAAAGCGATCCAACTATAGAAGATATAGTAGAAAACATAAAAAGGGGCTCGATGGAAGAAAGAAATCAAAGGCATGCATTTAATATATTCTCAATGAAAAATTGAAGGAATAGACAAAACCTATAAATGATTGCAAAGAGCTTGAGATTGATTGATCCAACCGATCAATCATCAATTAAGGAGGTTGTGCATTTAAGAAATAAATCCAGGAGTTGCCAAACATAGTAAAGAGACCTGAACATTATGACGTGATGTATGAACCAAGACACAAAAAGGAAATGATGTAGTTATGAATAGAATCTCACAGTTGAAAAAGGTAAAAACAAGAATAGACAATTGTTGTATGATGCAAGAACCAAGACACAGGAAAATGCAAAAGTCAAATACTCATTAAAAGAGAATCCAGAACTGAAATTGGTTTAGTGCAGATAGAGTGTGAATGCATTAAGTGAGTCAAGAAATCCTAATGAATCCTTGTATAAATGAATCGTAACATATCATATTGTTGTTGTTGCTACTATGTTTTTAAGTGTGAAAAAAATCATTGTCGATAAAAAGAAATATGCAGAGTAAAACACAGTGAAGGAAGGGGAAAGAAGTGTATCTGAACAAAGCATAACCAGATGTATGCAGATACAGAGTGAAAGACATAAGCAGATAGAGATTAAGCAAATAGGAAGATAGAGCACACAGATAATGAGAAGAAGGTGAGCATTTATAGATTAGATTTGTAACAAAGAACATTGAATTATATTCACTTGTGAATCCATCTTGTACACTAGAGTTATATCTCCATAGTTTAGGTAGGTTGGTACCTACATACAAACTAGGTTGGTGCTCAATAAGGAGATTGGTGCCTCTTAAGGATCAGTGTCCTTGAATGTAACTAGTGAGATTTGTCGATAAGGCAATTTATTGTGAGGCTAGATTAGAACAGTAGATTCCAACAGTTGATTCTCATTATGGTTTTCCATTTGAGTTTTCCATGTAAAATTTGATGTTGTGTGTTTCTGTGTGTGTGCCTTCCGCATTTGTTCTTTGATTTGCACATGCATTTACATCTTCTGTAAAAGGTTCAAAATGGACTAGTTTTATATCATCTACTGATTCACTGCCCCCCTCTTAGTAGATAAGTGTCTTAAACATCTTTGTCTTTCCTATGCAGTGGGTTTACATTTTTCTCTATGGTGTATGTCATTGGTAACATCCCAAGAAAGGTTTTGACTATGGATGATAGAGGAATCCACTTTAAAGTGCTTTCTTTCTATGTGGATGTGAGAGTAATCCACATCAACTTACGTTTGTAGATGTTTGAGGAATCCACATTGAGTTTGTTGTGGACCCAGTCTCGAGATCTAGCTAATCTTTGGGAAATCCCTTGGGGATTTTAGACTGGCTTGGGATGGATTTCTCTTGGTTGGTTGCCTCTTTGGAACCATGTTTCAATTCATTTGGCTACCTCATTGTTGTGATTCAATCGCTATATGGCTGAGTGGTTGTGCATGCACACTAGTAATGTTACAGTTGTGCGGAAGTTTCAAGGAGACAGAAGATCTGTGGAAGACTACCTATTTTTGGCTTTACTATGGATGATAGAGGAATACATTTCAAAGTGTTTTCTTTCTACGTGGGTGTTATAAGAATCCACATCAAATTACTTACGTGGATGTATGAGGAATCTGCATTGCACTGTTTCTTTTTAAGGGGAGATACTCCACTTAAAAGGCTAGTTGTTATTGTTTACCCTTTATACTCTTGTTTTACACTGATATTATCGTATAGGAGCTTGTTTCATATAGTCTGATAGTTGTTATCTCCCTTTCATATTGGAAAAGGGAGGAAGCTTGGTTGTTTTGATTTTTACTGTTTAGTGTCAAAAAACCTACTAGGTGGGAAAGTCCTTATCCAACTTTTTGCTTAACTAGTGCGGAATCTTGCATTTCTTCATTTTTTCTATGTAGTTGGTTTAAATTTCTCTCTATGGTGTGTACCATTTGTAACAACCCAAGAAAGGTTTTGACTATGGATGAAAGAGGAATCCAATTTAAAGTGCTTTATTTCTATGTGGATGTTATAGGAATCCACATTAACTTAATTGTGTAGATGTTTGAGGAATCCACATTGAGCTTGTTGTGGACCTGGTCTTGGGATTTGGATAATCTTTAGAAAATTGCTTGGGGATTTTAGATTGTCTTGGGATGGATTTCTCTTTATTGGGTGCCTCATTGGATCCATGTTTTAATTCATTTGGCTAACTCATTAATTTCATTCAATACCTATTTGGCTGAGTGCTTGTGCATGTCCACTAGTAATGTTACAGTTGTGGGGAAGTTTCATGCAAATAGAGGATCAGTGGAGGATTGCCTATTTTTGGCTTGATTGTGGTTGATAGAGGAATCCATTTGAAAGTGTTTTATTTCTATGTGGATGTTAGAAGAATCTACATCAACTTACTTGTGTGGATGTATGAGGAATGCGCATTGAACTGTTTCTTCTTAAAGGGAGAAACTCCACTTAAAATGTTGGTTGTTATTATTTATCCTCTATACTCTTGTTTTACACTAATATTATCTTATAAGAGCTTGTTTCATATAGTCTGATAGTTGTTAAGTTATCTCCTCATGTTGGAAAAGGGAGGAAACTTGGTTGTTTTGATTTTTACTAATTAGTTTCAAAAAACCTACTGGGTGAGAAAGTCCTAATCTAACTTTTTGCTTACCTAGTGCAAAATATTGCATTTCTTCATCTTTCTTATGCAGTGGGTTTACATTTTTATCTATGGTGTGTGCCGTTGGTAACAACCCAAGAAAGGTTTTGACTATAGATGATAGAGGAATCCATTTCAAAGTGCTTTCTCTCTATGTGGATGTTACAGGAATCAACATCAACTTACCTATGTAGATGTTTGAGGAATCGACATTTAGTTTGTTGTGGACCCGGTCTTTGGATTTGGTTAATCTTTGGAAAATAGCTTTGGGATTTTAGACTGGCTTGGGATGGATTTCTCTTTGTTGGGTGCATGGTTGGATCCATGTTTCAATTCATTTGGCTACCTCATTATTGTGATTCAATTGCTATTTCGCTGAGTGGTTATGCATGCCCACTAGTAATGTTACAGTTCTGTGGAAGTTTCATGAAAACGGAAGATCAATGTAAGACTCCCTATTTTTCACTTGACTATGGATGATAGAGGAATCCATTTCAAAGTGTATTCTTTCTATGTGGATATTATAGGAATCCACATCAACTTGTTTAGATGTATGAGGCATGTGCATTCATTTGTTTCTTCTTAAGGGGAGATAATCCACTTACAAGGGTGGTTGTTATTGTTTACCCTTTATGTTCTTATTTTACACTTATATTATCGTAGATGAGCTTGTTTCATACAGTCTGATAGTTGTTATCTACCTCTCATGTTGGAAAAGGGAGAATGCTTGGTTATTCTAATTTTTACTGTTTAGTTTCAAAAATCCTATTGGGTGGGAAAGTCATAATCTTACTTTTTGCTTACCTAGTGTGGAATCTTGCAATTCTTCATCTTTTCTATGCAATGGGTTTAAATTTTTCTCTATGGTGTGTGCCATTGGTAACGACCTAATAAAGGTTTTGAATATAGATGATAGAGGAATCCACTTCAAAGTGCTTTCTTTTTATGTGGATGTTAGACAAATCCACATCAACTTACCTGTGTAGATGTTTGAATAATCCACATTGAACTTGTTATGGACCTAATCTTGGGATCTGGCTAATCTTTGGAAAATCAATTGGGGATTTTTGACTAGCTTGGGATGGATTTGTCTTTGTTGGGTGCCTCGTTGGATCCATACAATCTGATAGTTGTTATCTTTATCTTGTGTTGGAAAAGGGAGGAAGCTTGGTTGTTTTGATTTTTACTGTTTAGTTTCAAAAAACCTATTGGGTGGGAAAGTCATGGACTCCATCTCCATGACTTAGAGGATGTTAGAGGATTCCACATCAACTTACCTGTATAGATGTTTGCAAAATCCACATTGAGCTTGTTGTGGACTCGGGCTTCAGATATGCCTAATCTTTGGAAAATCACTTGGGGATTTTAGAATGGCTTGTGATGGATTTCTCTTTGTTTGGTGCATAATTAGATCCACGTTTCAATTCATTTGGCTACCTCATTGTTTTGATTCAATTGCTATTTTGCTGAGTGGTTGTGCATGCCCACTAGTAATGTTATAGTTGTGCAGAAGTTTCACTTAGACAAAAGATCAGTGGAACGCTGCTTGTTTTTGGTTTGATTATGGATGATCGAGGAATCCATTTCAAAGTGTTTTCTTTCTATATGGATGTTAGAGGAATCCACATCAACTTACTTGTTTAAATGTATGAGGAATCTACATTGAACTATGTCTTCTTAAGGGGAGATACTCCACTTACAAGGGTGGTTGTTATTGTTTACCATTTATACTCTTGTTTTACACTAATATTATCATATGGGAGCTTGATTCATACAGTCTGATATTTTTTATCTCCCTCTCATTTTAGAAAATGGAGGAAGCTTGGTTGTTTTGATTTTTACTATTTAGTTTCAAAAAACCTACTTGGTGGGAAAGTCCTAATCTAACTTGTTGCTTACCTAGTGCAGAATCTTGCATTTCTTCGACTTTCCTATGCAGTGGATTTACATTTTTATCTATGTTGTGTGCCATTGGTAACAACACAAGAAAGGTTTTGACTATTGATGATAGAGCAATCTACTTCAAAGTGCTTTATTTCTATGTGAATGTTAGAGGAAGCCATATCAACTTACCTATGTTGATGTTTGAGGAATCCACATTTAGCTTAGTGTGGATCCAATCTTGGGAATTGTGTAATATTTGGAAAATAGTTTGGGGATATTAGACTAGCTTGGGATGGATTTCTCTTTGTTGGGTGCTTCATTGGATCCATGTTTCAATTCATTTGGCTACCTCATTTTTGTGATTCAATCGCTATTTGAGTGAGTGGTTGTGCATGCCCACTAGTAATGTTATAGTTGTGTGGAAGTTTCACAGAGATAGAGGATCGATGGAAGATTGCTTATTTTTGGATTGTCTATGGATTATAGAGGAATCCACTTCAAAGTGTTTTCTTTCTATGTGGATGTTAGAGCAATCCACATCAACTTGTGTGGATGTATGAGGAATAAGCATTGAATTGTCTCGTCTTAAGGGGAGATACTCCACTTACAAGGATGGGTGTTATTTTTTACCCTTTATACTCTTGTTTTACATTGATAGTATCGTATAGGAGCTTGTTTCATACAGTCTGATAGTTGTTAGGTTATCTCCATCGTGTGTTGGGAAAGGTAGGAAGCTTGGTTGTTTTGATTTTTATTGTTTTGTTTTAAAAAACCTACTGGGTGGGAAAGTCCTAATCTAACTTTTTGCTTACCTAGTGGGAAATCTTGCATATTTTCATCTTTCATATGCAGTGGGTTTACATTTTTCTTTATGGTGTGTGCCATTGGTAACAACCCAAGAAATGTTTTGACTATGGATGATAGATGAAATCACTTCAATGTGTTTTATTTCTATGTGGATGTTAGAGGAATCCACATCAACTTACTTGTGTAGATGTTTGAGGAATCCACATTGAGCTTGTTGCGAACCCTATCTTGGGATCTGGTTAATCTTTGGAAAATCGCTTGTGGATTTTAGACTAGGTTGGTATGGATTTCTCTTTGTTGGCTGCCTCGCTAGATCCATGTTTCAATTCTTTTGACTACCTCATTATTCTGATTAAATTGTTATTTGGCTGAGTGGTTGTGCATGCCCACTAGTAATGTTACAGTTGTGCAAAAGTTTCACGAAGATAGAAGATCAGTGGAAGACTACCTGCTCTTGGATCGACTATGGATGATAGAGGAATTCATTTCAACGTGTTTTCTTTTTATGTGGATGTTGGAGGAATACACATCAACTTATTTGTGTGGATATATGAGGAATCCACATTGAATTGATTATTCTTAAGGGGAGATACTCCACTTACAAGGGTGGTTATTATTGTTTACCCTTTATACTCTTGTTTTACACTAATATTATCATATAGGAGCTTATTTCATACAATCTGATAGTAGTTATCTCCCTCTCATGTTGGAAAAGGTAGGAAAATTGGTTGTTTTGATTTTCACTGTTTAGTTTCAAAAAACCTACTGGGTGGGAAAGTCCTAATCTAAATTTTTGCCATTGATAACAACACAAGAAAGGCTTTGACTATTGATGATAGAGAAATCCACTTCAAAGTGCTTTATTTCTATGTGGATGTTAGAGGAATCCATATCAACATACCTATGTCGATGTTTGAGGAATCCACATTGAGCTTGTTGTGGACTCAGTCTTGGGAATTGTGTAATCTTTGGAAAATAGCTTAGGGATTTTAGATTGGCTTGGGATGGATTTCTCTTTGTTGGGTGCCTTGTTGGATCCATGGTTCAATTTATTTGGCTACCTCATTGTTGTGATTCAATTGCTATTTGGCTGAATGGTTGTGCATGCCCACTAGTAATGTTACAGTTGTGCGGAAGTTTCATAAAGATAGAAGATCAGTGGAAGATTACCTATTTTTGGATTGATTGTGGATGATAGAGGAATCCATTTCAGGGTGTTTTCTTTCTATGTAGATGTTAGAGAAATCCACATCAAGTTGCTTGTGTGGATGTATGAGGAATCTGCATTGAATTGTTTCTTCTTAAGGGGAGATACTCGACTTACAAAGCCGGTTGTTATTGTTTACCCTTTATACTATTGTTTTACACTTATATTATCGTATAGGAGCTTGTTTCATATAGTCTAATAGTTTTTATCTCTCCCTCTCATGTTGGAAAAGGGAAGAAACTTGGTTGTTTTGATTTTTACTATTTAGTCTCAAAAAACCTACTAGGTGGGAAAGTCATATTCTATCTTTTTGCCTTCTGAGTGCGGAATCTTGCATTTCTTCATCTTTCTTATACAGTGGGTTTACATTTTTCTCTATGGTATGTGCCATTGGTAACAACCCAAGAAATGTTTTGAGTATGGATGATAGGGGAATCCACTTTAAAGTGTTTTCTTTCTATGTGGATGTTGGAGGAATCAACATCAACTTCCCTGTGTAGAGGTTTGAGGAATCCACATTGAGCTTCTTGTGGACCCGGTCATGGGATCTAGGTAATCTTTGTAAAATCACCTCGGGATTTTCGACTGGCTTGGGATGGATTTCTATTTTTTGGGTGCCTCATTGGATCTATGTTTTAATTCATTTGGCTACCTCATTTTTGTGATTCAATTGTTATTTGGCTAAGTGGTTGTGCATGCCCACTAGTAATGATACAGTTGGCTGGAAGTTTAATAGAGTTAGAAGATCAGTGGAAAACTACCTATTTTTGGCTTGACTATGGATGATAGAAGAATCCATTTCATAGTGTTTTCTTTCTATGTGGATGTTTGAGGAATCCACATCAACTTACTTGTGTGGATCTATGAGGAATCCGCATTTAATTATTTCTTCTTAAGGGGAGATATTACACTTAAAAGGCTAGTTGTTCTTGTTTACCCTTTATACTCTTGTTTTACACTATTATTGCCATATATGAGCTTGTTTCATACAGTTTGATAGTTGTTATCTCCCTCTCGTGTTGGAAAAGGGATGAAACTTGGTTGTTTTGATTTTTACTATATAGTTTTAAAAAATCTAATAGGTGGGGAAGTCCTAATCTCACCTTTTGCTTATCTCGTGCAGAATCTTGTGTTTTTTCATCTTTCCTATGCAATGGGTTTACATTTTTATCTATGGTGTGTGTCATTGGTAACAACCCAAGGAAGGCTTTGACTATGGATGATAGATGAATCCACTTGAAAGTTTTTTATTTCTATATGGATGTTATTGGAATCCACAACAATTTCCCTGTGCAGATGTTTGAGGCATCCACGTTGAGGTTGTTGTTGACCCGGTCTTGGGATCAAGCTCATGTTTGGAAAATCGCTTGGGGATTTTAGACTGACTTGGCATGGATTTCTCTTTGTTAGGTGCCTCATTGGATCCATGTTCTAATTCATTTGCCTACCTCATTTTTGTGATGTAATCGTTATTTCCCTGAGTGGTTGTGCATGCCCACTAGTAATGTTACAGTTGTGCGGAAGTTTCATGGATATAGAAGATCAGTGGAAGACTGCCTATTTTTGGCTTGACAATGGATGATAGAGGAATCCATTTCAAAGTGTTTTCTTTCTATGTGGATGTTAGAAGAATCACATCAACTTACTTGTATGGATGTATGAGGAATCCACGTTGAACTATTTCTTCTTAAGGTGAGATACTCCTCTTGCAAGGTTGGTTGTTATTGTTTACCCTTTATACTCTTGTTTTACACTGATATTATCATATAAGAGCTTGTTTCATACAGTCTGATAGCTGTTATCTACCTCTCATGTTGGAAAAGGGAGGAAGCTTGGTTGTTTTGATTTTTACTGTTTAGTTTCAAAAAATCTACTAGGTGGGAAAGTCCTAATTTAACATTTTGCTTACCTAGTGCGGAATCTTGCATTTCTTTGTCTTTCCTATGTAGTGGGCTTACTATTTTATCTATGGTGTGTGTCATTGGTAACAACGCAAGAAATATTTTGACTATGGGTGATAGAGGAATCCACGTTAAATCACTTTCTTTTTATGTGGATGATAAAGGAATCCACATTAACTTACTTATGTAGATGTTTGGGAAATCCGCATTGAGCTTGTTGTTGACCCGATCTTAGGATTTGGTTAATCTTTGGAAAATAGCTTGGGTATTTTAGACTGGTTTGGGATGGATATCTATTTGTTGGGTGACTCATTAGATCCATGTTTCAATTAATTTGACTACCTCATTGTTGTGATTCAATGAATATTTGGCTGAGTGGTTGTTCTTGCCCACTAGTAATGTTGCATTTGTGCAGAAGTTTCACGAAGATAGAAGATTAGTGGAAGACTACTTGTTTTTGGCTTGACTATTGATGATAGATAAATCCATTTCAAAGTTTTTTATTTCTATTTTGATGTTAGAGGAATCCATATCAACTTACATGTGTGGATGTATGAGGAATCCACATTGAAGTGTTTCTTCTTAAGGGGAGATACTCGACTTACAAAGCTGGTTTTTATTGTTTACCCTTTATACTCTTGTTTTACACTTATATTATTGTATAGGAGCTTGTTTCATACATTTTGATAGTTGTTATCTCTCCTACTTGTGTTGTAAAATGGAGTAATCTTGGTTGTTTTGATTTTTATTGTTTAGTTTCAAAAAACCTATTGGGTGGGAAAGTCATAATCTAACCTTTTTCTTTCCTAGTGTGGAATCTTGCATTTCTTCATCTTTCCTATGCAGTGGCTTTACATTTTTCTCTATGATGTGTGTTGTTGGTAATAACGCAATAAAGGTTTTGACTATGGATGATAGAGGAATCCACTTCAAAGTGATTTGTTTTTATGTGGATGTTAGAGGAATCCATGTCAACGTACTTGTATAGATGATTGAGGAATCCACAATGAGCCAATTGCAGACTCGGTCTTGGGCTCTGATAAATCTTTGGAAAATCACTTGGGGATTTTTGACTTGCTCGAGATGGATTTATATTTGTTGGGTGCCTCATTGGATCCATGTTTCAATTCATTTGGCTACCTCATTGTTGTGATTCAATCACTATTTGGGTGAGTGGTTGTTGGAAATTGGAAGAAGCTTGGTTGTTTTGATTTTTACTGTTTAGTTTCAAAAAACCTACTGGGTGGGAAAGTCCTAATCTAATTTTTTTCTTACCTTGTTCGAAATCTTGGATTTCTTTGTCTTTCCAATGCAGAGGGTTTACATTTTTCTTTATGGTGTGTGTCGGTGGTAACAACCCCAGAAAGGTTTTGACCATGGATGATAAAGGAATCCACTTCAAAGTGCTTTCTTTCTATGTGGATGTTAGAGGAATCCACATCAACTTACATATGTCGATGTTTGGGGAATCCACATTAAGCTTGTTGTGGACCCGATCTTGGGATCTGGCTAATATTTGAAAAATCACTTGGGGATTTCACAATGGCTTGGGATGGATATCTTGAATTTCTTCATCTTTCTTATGCTACGGGTTTACATTTTTCTCTATGGTGTGTGTTGTTGGTAACAACTGTAGAAAGGTTTTGACTATGGATGATAGAGTAATCCACCTAAAAATGCTTTCTTTCTATGTGGATGTTAGAGGAATCCACATCAAATTGTGTAGATGTTTAAGGAATCCACATTGAGCTTGTTGTGGACCTGGTGTTGGGATCTGGTCAATCTTTGGAAAATTGCTTGGGCATTTTAGACTAGCTTGCATTGGATTTCTCTTTGTTGGGTGCTTCATTAGATCCATGTTTCAATTCAATTGGCTACCTCATTGTTCTAATTCAATTGCCATTTGGCAAAGTGGTTGTGCATGCCCACTAGTAATGTTACAATTGTGTGGAAGTTTCACAGAGACAAGATTAGTGGAAGACTGCATGTTTTTGGCTTGACTATGGATGATAGAGGAATCCATTTCAAAGTGTTTTCTTTCTATGTGGATGTTAGAGGAATCCACATCAACTTACTTGTGTGGATGTATGAGGAATCTGCGTTGAACTATTTTTTCCTAAGGGGAGATACTCCACTTACAAGGCTGGTTGGTATTGTTTACCCTTTATACTCTTATTTTACATTGATATTATTGTATAGGAGCTTGTTTCATACAATTTGATAGTTTTTATCTCCCTCTTGTGTTGGAAAAGGGAGGAAGCTTGGTTATTTTGATTTTTACTTTTTAGTTTCAAAAAACCTACTAGGTGGGAAAGTCATAATCTAACTTTATGCTTTCCTAGTGCGAAATCTTGCATTTCTTCATCTTTCCTTTGCAGTGGATTTAAATTTTTCTCTATGGTGTATGTCATTGGTAACAACCCAAGAAAGGTTTTGACTATGGATTATAGAGGAATCCACTTCAAATTACTTTCTTTCTATGTGGATGTTAGAGGAATTTACATTGAGCTTGTTATGGACCTGTTCTTGGGATCTGGTTAATCTTTGGAAAATCACTTTGGGATTTTCCGTTGGCTTGGTATGGATTTATCTTTGTTGGGTGCCTCATTGGATCCATGTTTCAATTTAGTTGGCTACCTCATTGTTGTGATTTAATCACTATTAGGTTGAGTGGTTGTGCATGCCCACGAGTAATGTTACAGTTGTGTGTAAGTTTCATCTAGACAAAAGATCAGTGGAAGACTACCTACTTTTGGCTTGAATATGGATGAGAGAGGAATATATTTCAATGTGTTCTCTTTCCATCTGGATGTTAGAGGAATCCACATCAACTTACTTGTGTGGATGTATGAGAAATCTGCATTAAACTATTTCTTCTTAAGGGGAGATACTCCACTTACAAGGTTGGTTGTTATTGTTTACCCTTTATACTCTTGTTTTACACTGATATTATCCTATAGGAGCTTGTTTCATACATGTTGATAGTTTTTATCTCCCTCTCGTGTTGGAAAAGGAAGGAAGATTGGTTGTTTTGATTTTTACTGTTTAGTTTCAAAAAACCTATTGGGTGGGAAAGTCCTAATCTAAATTTTTGCTTACCAAATGCGAAATCTTGCATTTCTTTGTCTTTCCTATGCAGTGGGTTTACATTTTTCTCTATGGTGTGTGCCGTTGGTAACAACCCAAGAAAGGTTTTAACTATGGATGATAGATGAATCCACTTCAAAGTGATATCTTTCTGTGTGGATGTTAGAGTTGTTTAAGGAATCCATATATACTTACCTATGTAGATGTTTGAGGAATCCACATTGAGCTTTTTATGGACTTGGTCTTGGGATCTAGCTAATCTTTGGAAAATCACTTGTGGATTTTAGACTGTCTTGGGATGGATTTCTCTTTGTTGGGTTTCTTGTTGGATCCATGTTTTAATTCATTTGGCAACAAAGTTTTCAAAGGAAATGAGTGCCACTTGGAATTCTTTGGGTGAAAGTGTCTTGGAGAATTCATTTGGAAAAATTGTCTCAAACAAAAGTTCTGAAGGGTAAGTGGACCATTCAAAGCTTTTGAAGTGATCTTTTCAAAATTCCGAAGCGTAAGTGGACCCTTCAAATCTTCTAAAGGGATCTTTTCAAAATGCCAAAGGGTATGTGGACCATTGCAAAAGCTCTGTAGGGTATGTGGATCTTTACCGAAATGTTGAAGGGTAAGTGACCTGAACAAGGCTCTGAAAGGTACTTTACAAAATCGTGAAGGGTATGTGTCTTAAACAAATGAGCAAATATTTGTAGGGAAATTCAAATGTCCCAAAGGGCACTTAGACAAAAAGCGCAGAGAAATTGTCTTAAAATGCCTTAGACAAAAAACCTACAACAATTTCTCTGAAAGATTTGCTCTGAAGGGTATGTGCCACAAACAAAAGTTTTGATGGATATTTCAGATGATGTATAGGACACTCACAATATTGCCGAAGGATGAAGGTGAGATTAAAGATTGAGAAACTCTAAAGAGATCGACGAAGGGGAAGCATCTCAAGATGCTGAAAGAAATGAGATAATGTCAACATGCCAGAGTTTTACAACACAAAAGAAAAATTAAAGGTTGAGCATATCGAATATAATCGAAAGGAACAAAAGTGATCCCATTATATAGGAAATTGTGAGATGTAAAAAGGAGATTGATGATTAGACTTGGCGAGAAGAAAAAAATCAAAGGACCCCATTTAATATGTTCTCAATGAACAAATGAAGGAATAGACAAAACCTGTGAATGATTACACAGAGTTCGACATTGATCGATCCAACCAATCAATCCTCTATTAAGGAAATGGCAGAGTTATGACCTAATTCCAACAGTTGCCAAAGATAAAAAAGAGAGTTAAACATTACAGTGTGATGCATGATCTGAGACACGAGAAAGTGTATAATTCAAAGTCGCATTAAATGAGAATCAAGATCTGGTTAAGTGCAAGTGAAGTATTAGCGCAATTGGAGACATGAAACCCTAAAATTCATTATATATACATGACACCAAAAAGATTGTTGTGTTGCTACTACTATCATCACAATTTTGAGACTAAATCAAATGTTGTCGATGAGAGATATATGGAAAGTAAAAAGGCAGAAAAAAAAGGGGGAATGAAGCGTGTCTGAATAGAATATATCCAGACATGCAGATAGAGTAAAACACTGTCGATGAGAGATATATGTAGAGAGAGTAAAAGGCAGAAGAAAAAGGGGGAATGAAGCGTGTCTAACTAGAATATATCCAAACACATGCACATAGAGTAAAAGGTAATTGATAAGAGACGTGCAGATGGAGTAAAAGGCAAAGAGAAAAGGGAATGAACTATGTTAAAAGAGAATATATCCAGACACCAAAAGCATAAGGCAGAGAGAAAGTGAAGACACACAGAGAGATTATGTAGAGTTTGAGCAGTTATAGACAAGACTTGTAATAGAGTAATAAAGCTGGATTCATTTAGGAATCTATTTTGCATTCTAAAGTTGTAGCTTCATAAATCTGATAGGTTGGTGCCATCAGAAAGATTGAGTTGGTGTTCAGTTAGGGAGTGGGTGCTTCCTTAGAGTGGGTGATCTTGAATATAACCAGTGAGGTTTTGTAATATCCCTTTCCAAGCATAAGACAAGGGCACAACCATCAAGGAGAGACATTGCCATTTCACATGAAGAAATCACTGGCAAGGAGCAGTGCTGCCATTTAATATAGCAGTCATTAAATGGATATGAACGAAAATATCAAACGGAATTGTTATCAGAAGTGAACGGAAGTTTCAAACGAAATTGTTTCCTGAAGTGAATGGAAATGTTGACAAAAAATTTAACAAAATCATCGATAGAAATGTCAATGAAAATGTCAACAATCACATCTTTTGGTGAAGAGGTGCCTCTTGGATGGGACACCACCTTTTATGAAATATTATGCTATATTTATATTCACTCATTACGGTGGGGAAAAGCATTCGTTCAACTCTTGTATAAAACATTCAAACATGTATAAGCATTATGCTTACAACCACTTTTAAGAATGAAATCCCTTAATTGTGTAATTGATTACAATGACCAAAACCCTTGTAAGTGAACCCAAGGACGAAACCCCTTGTGGTGTAACTTTGTAATATTTGAAATCTATATTTTGAAATAGACAATTAATCTAATTCGACTTTATTATTATTCATATTATTATTTTATAAAATAGTATTAAAAGGAATTCTGAAAAATCCAAATGAATGTAAAATATTTTGATTTGGAATATTACAATGGTATCATAGCTCTCATCCTGCCATCCTATGGAATGGAATTCATATGCAAAATAACAATAATTTATATTACAAAAGAATAAATTAAACTAAAAAGGTAAGCCATCCAATAGGAGAAATGGGAATTGATGTTAAGCGGTGGGATAAATTTATCCAAGACCAAGAACAATTGATAAAAACAATGGCAAAAATGACCATTACCATAAAAACGATGATTGATTTCAATACACAAAAAACACTGAAAATGCCATCTATTTTTCCTTATTCAAAGAAAATTGATCATGTACCTCCATGGAATCCGTCATTTCATTCTGACAATGACAAATTACAACCTAGCAGAGCTAGAAAGTGGACTTTTGAGTTTGAAAAAGTCATTGATGACTACATGGATGATGAAGTGAGCAACAAAAATGAGGAAGCAAGAACATAAAGAAGAGAAGTTAAGGATGATATAATAGAACCTAGTTCATTAAATGATCAATCCATTGTAGAGATTGAAATTGAGGTGCAACTAACTCTCAAAACTGGATGTGAAAAGGGAGAAAGAGAAAATGGCAGGTAGATTGTGGCATGCCTACAATCAAGCATTCCAGAGATAAGTAAGAACGAGTTAAAGGAGTGTAAACAATTAAGACATCTTGAGGAGGCACTCCTCTTTCCTGCAACCTCCCCAAGGTTTGAAGCTCTTTCTCAAGGCGTTGTTGAGAAGCACTTGCCAGTTCTATCAAACCAATTATTTTTGAGAGGGTCTTTTAACTTTGATCGATAATATAATAAAAATGTAGAATGGCCATCAATCTCTGGAACTCTGCCTTTCCAAGAGCAAAGAGAGAGATATCTTCTTAGTGTCTCTTTGAAAGTCATTACAAACTCTCATAAGGAATTGCATCCAATTGGACTATGGAGACAAGCTGAAGATAGTTTATGTCACTTTCCCCCTAGGGTTCACTCTCAGGAATTTTGCATCCCACCATAAACAGACTCATAGATGCAGACTTTCGACCTACAAGATAAATATCTTACACAACCATTTGTTACATCTGCAAGTACTACAGTGAATGTTAAATGAAAAGATTCTAAGTTTGGTATGGGGATATGGTATCCAAATGGTAACCTAGTGCAACATATACAGTAGGAATCACAATCCATGTACCATGTAGAAATCCCATCAATTTCTAGGTAGGGTTTATGCCAGATGGGTCCTTTTTCAGGGTCAAAGGTTGGTCAACAACAAGGAACTGTCCTTACATAGTCTGCTTCTGCTCCTAGTTCATCACCTTTTCCATCACATAGCCTGAAAGAGTGCTCAAGATCATTTTGGCCTACAAATTACATTGGCTTGGTGGGTCAAAGTGATGTTGAGAGTAAGATGGGAAAGGAAGTAGATCTAACACTTGGACTTTCAAGTGGGACGATGGAGAAACCCAAGAAGGATATGCATGATTCTAATACCATGAATAAAATAGATATTAATGCTACAAATAAAACAAAAGTATCCTCTAGTAATAATAATGTGAAATTTGAAATAATTAACAAATGCATGCATCAAGAGTCTACACATCTACATGGAGATGTTCAAAGGGATCGATGCTTCACTAAAACCTTTATAGAGTTGCCATATCCAAAGAGGTCTAGTGTAAAGCATGTATCACATAAAATGGGTTGGATTTTATAGATCTTTCTAAGTCTTCATCTCAGGGAATGTGGTACAGGACAAGGCATGACATGGTTTCAACAAAGCAGTTGGTGGATAATCTTGGAGAAAGAGGTGTTTCACCATGTAAAGAGAAGATTTCTCTGGCTTTTGAATTTTTGAAGGTTTTTGACATTACAAATGGAGAGAAAGGTGTAAATTCTAATGTTTTACGAATTATACAAGGGGGAACATACAAGTCTAAAAATATTATTGGTCATGTTGAGAAAACAATGAATAATTCTATTACTATTGGGGAAAATATTGGCAATAGTGAAGAATCAAGAACATGTAAAAATCATAGAGTTTTTCATATGTTTATTACAATAGACTTGGCCAAGCATGAGATGAAAATAGAGACATTAAAAGAAAATATCAATGCTCTGTATGGGCCACACAATGAAGAAGAGTTAGGTGTCGATAGCAACAAAAAAATATTCTTTATAAAAAGTAATTTTATGCCTTCATCAATAAAACATGTTGGTGAAAACGTGTGGAAGGGAACTTATCTCACCTTAGTAATTAGAGCTAAAGGAGGTGGTGTGGAAGTCTCCAAGCAATTGGAGATGGAAGATCACTTTTTTTCAAGTAATTATAGTAAAGTTGGAAGAGTATCTGCTTCTGGGACGTTAGTTTCCCTGATAGAAGCAATTTTGGCTAGAAGAGTTGATAAAGATGGTGAAAGTCTTATTAAAATTTCTCCACGGATTACCATTTATGACATAATTATGATAGTGCATATTGTGAAAAGTTATCTTCAGGGTTTGCTTTTAGCTAAGAAACATCAAAAAGTTACAAGGCTAATAAATGAGCTGGATTTGATAATTAATGAAGAATAGTGTGCTAGGAACATGAGGAATTATGCATTGAATGTGCATTTTTGAAGGCCCAATTAGGAGATTATAATAATACACTAAGCTTTGTTGAAGATGTAAGGCTAGATCTAACATCTCTATCAGCAAGCAATGCAATGAGAGTGGATAGTTTGCAAATCAAGTTGCAATGGATTATTAATATAGGCGAGCGATTGGTCCAACGGTTTGAAGAAATGGCTACTAAAAACAAATTGAAGATGAAGATATTGGCTCAAACATAGGTGTAAATAGTTGGAGGACTGAATGCAAAAAATGTGAGACTGAAGAATGATATTGAGAAGTTGAGAAGAAATACTGTAGAAAATAAAATAAAATCCTCATTTTCACTACAATTGCTTGAGTACAAGCAATCTCAGGAGGGAAGGTTTTTAATATCCCTTTCCAAACATAAGACAAGGGCACAACCATCAAGGAGAGGCGCTGCCATTTCACATGAAGAAATCACCACCAAGGAGTAGCCCTACCATTTAATACATCAGTCATTAAATGGATATGAATAGAAATATCAAATGGAATTGTTATCAGAAGTGAATGGAAGTTGCAAATGGAATTGTTGCTGGAATTGAACAGAAATGTCGATGAAATGTCAACAGTCACATCTTTTGGTGAAAAGGTGCCTCTTGGATGGGATACCACCTTTGATGGAAGATTATGCTATATTTATATTCACTCATTGTGGTAGGGAAAAGCATTCATTCAACTCTTTTATAAAACATTCAAACATGTATAAGCATTATGCTTACAATCACTTTTAAGGATGAAATCCCTTAATCGTGTAATTGATTACAAGGACGGAAACCCTTGTAATCGATCCCAAGGATGAAACCCCTTACGGGTGTAACTTTGTAATATTCAAAATCTATATTCGGAAATAGAAAATTAATCTAATTGGACTTCATTATTATTCATATTATTATTTTATAAAATAGTATTAAAAGGAATTTCAAAAAATCCAAATTAATGTAAAATATTTTGATTCGAAATATTACAAGTTTTCCAATGAGGCATTTAACTATGAGGCTGGATTAAAAGAGTAGATTCTAGCAGCTATTCTCACCGTGGTTTTTCCCTTTGAGTTTTCCATGTATAAATTTGGTCTATTGTGGTTTTGTGTGTGTGTATGCTCTCTACATCTGTTCTTTGATATGAATATGTTTTGTATCCTCATTAAAAACTTTAAAGAACAAGTTTTTTAAGTTGATCTGTTGATTCACCCCCACCTCTCAGTAGATAATTGTGTTCAAAAAATTACACGAATGTAGAAGATCAGTGGTAGACTGCCTATTTTTACCTTGACAATGGATGATAGAGGAATTTATTTCAAAGTGTTTTATTTCTATGTGGATGTTAGAGGAATCCACATCAACTTACTTGTGTGTATGTATGAGGAATCCACATTGAATTATTTCTTCTTAAGGGGAGATACTCCACTTACAAGTATTACAAGTTTTCCAATGAGGCATTTACCTATGAGGCTGGATTAAAAGAGTAGATTCTAGCAGCTATTCTCACCGTGGTTTTTCCCTTTGAGTTTTCCACGTATAAATCTGGTCTATTGTGGTTTTGTGTGTGTATGCTCTCTACATCTATTCTTTGATATGAATATGTTTTGTATCCTCATTAAAAACTTTAAAGAACAAGTTTTTTAAGTTGATCTATAGATTCACCCCCCGTCTTAGTAGATAGTTATGTTCAAAAAATTTCACAGATGTAGAACTTCAGTGGTAGATTGCCTATTTTTACCTTGACAATGGATGATAGAGGAATCTATTTCAAAGTGTTTTCTTTCTATGTGGATGTTAGAGGAATCCACATCAACTTACTTGTGTGGATGTATGAGGAATCCACATTAAACTATTTCTTCTTAAGGGGAGATACTCCACTTACAAGGCTGGTTGTTATTGTTTACCATTTATACTCTTGTTTTACATTGTTGCTATCATATAGGAGCTTGTTTCATACAGTTTAATAGTTGTTATCTCCCTCTCATGTTGGAAAAGTGAGGAAGCTTGGTTATTTTGAATTTTACTATTTAGTTTAAAAAAACCTACTGGGTGGGAAAGTCCTAATCTAACTTTTTGCTTACCTAGTGCGAAATCTTGCATTTCTTCGTCTTTCCTATGCAGCAGGTTTGCATTTTTATCTATGGTGTGTGTCGTTGCTAACAACCTAAGAAAGTTTTTGGCTATGGATGATAGAAGAATCCACTTCAAAGTGATTTCTTTCTATGTGGATATTAGAGTAATCCACATCAACTTACCTTTGTATATGTTTGAGGAATCCACATTGAGTTCGTTGTGGCCCTGATTTTGAGATCTGGCTAATCTTTGGAAAATCCCTTGGAGATTTTAGACTGGCTTGCGATGGATTTCTATTAGTTGGTTGCCTCCTTGGATCCATGTTTCAATTCATTTGGATAACTCATTATTGTGATTCAATCGATATTTGGCTAAGTGGTTGTGCATGCCCACTAGTAATGTCATAGTTGTGCAGAAGTTTCACGGAGATAGAAGATCAATGGAAGACTGCCTATTTTTGGCTTGACTATGGATGATAGAGGAATCCATTTCAAAGTATTTTCTTTCTATGTGGATGTTAGAGGAATCCACATCAACTTATTTGTGTGGATGTATGAGGAATCCACATTGAACTGTTTCTTCTTAAGGGATATACTCCACTTACAATGGTGGTGGTTATTGTTTACCCTTTATACTCTTGTTTTACACTTATATTATCTTATAGGAGCTTGTTTCATATAATATGATAGTTAAGTTATTTCCCTCTCATGTTGGAAAAAGGAGGAAGCTTGGTTATTTTGATTTTTACTATTTAGTTTCAAAAAATCTACTGGGTGGGGAAAGTCCTAATCTAACTTTTTGCTTACCTAGTACAAAATCTTGCATTTTTTCATCTTTCCTATGCAATGGGTTTACATTTTTTTGTATGGTGTGTGTCGTTGGAAGTAACCCAAGCAAGGTTTTGACTATGGATGATAGAGCAATCCACTTCAAGGTGCTTTTTTTCTATGTGGATATTAGAGTAATCCACATCAACTTACCTTTGTAGATGTTTGAGGAATCCACATTGAGTTTGTTGTGGAACTGATCTTGGGATTTGGCTAATCTTCAGATAATCCCATAGGGATTTTAGACTGGCTTGCAATGGATTTCTATTGGTTGGTTACCTCCTTGGATCCATGTTTCAATTCATTTGGCTACCTCATTGTTGTGATTCAATCACTATATGCTTGAGTGGTTGTGCATGCACACTAGTAATGTTACAGTTGTGCGGAAGTTTCAAGGAGACAGAAGATCAGTGGAACACTGCCTATTTTTAACTTTACTATGGATGATAGAGGAATCCATTTCAAAGTGTTTTCTTTTTATGTGGATGTTAGAAGAATCCACATCAACTTACTTAAGTGGATGTATGAGAAATCCACATTGAACCGTTTCTTCTTAAGGGGAGATACTCCACTTACAAGGCTGGTTATTATTATTTACCCTTTGTACTCTTGTTTAACTCTAATATTATCGTATAGGATCTTGTTTCATTCATTCTGATAGTTGTTATCTCCCTTTCATGTTGGAAAAGGGAGGAAGCTTGGTTGAATTGATTTTTACTATTTAGTTTCAAAAAACCTACTAGGTGGGAAAGTCCTTATCCAACTTTTTGCTTAACCAGTGTAGAATCTTACATTTCTTCATTTTTCCTATGTAGTTGGTTTACATTTTTATCTATGGTGTGTACCATTGGTAACAACCCAAGAAAGATTTTAACTATGGATGAAAGAGGAATCCACTTCAAAGTGATTTATTTCTATGTGGATGTTAGAGGAATCCACATTAACTTACTTGTGTAGATGTTTGAGGAATCCACATTGACCTTGTTGTGGACTTGGTCTTGGGATTTGGCTAATCTTTTGAAAATTGCTTGGGGATTTTAGACTAGCTTGGGATGGATTTCTCTTTGTTGGGTACCTCATTGGATCCATGTTTTAATTCATTTGGCTAACTCATTGTTTTGATTCAATCCCTATTTGGCTGAGTGCTTGTGCATGTCCACTAGTAATGTTACAGTTGTGGGGAAGTTTCACACAAATAGAAGATCAGTGGACTGCCTATTTTTGGCTTGATTATGGTTGATAGAGGATTCCATTTCAAAGTGTTTTCTTTCTATGTGGATATTATAGGAATCCACATCAACTTATTTGTGTGGATGTATGAGGAATGCACATTGAACTATTTCTTCTTAAGGGGAGAAACTCCACTTAAAACATTGGTTGTTATTGTTTACACTTTATACTCTTGTTTTACACTGACATTATCTTATAGGAGCTTGTTTCATAGAGTCTGATAGTTGTTAAGTTATCTCCTCGTGTTGGAAAATGGATGAGGCTTGGTTTTTTTGATTTTTACTATTTAGCTTAAAAAAACCTACTGGTTGAGAATGTCCTAATCTAACTTTTTGCTTACCTAGTGTAAACTCTTACATTTCTTTGTCTTTCTTATGCAGTGGGTTTACATTTTTCTCTATGGTGTGTGTCATTGGTAATAACCCAAGAAATGTTTTGACTATGGATGATAGAGGAATCCATTTCAAAGTGCTTTCTTTCTATGTGGATGTTAGAGGAATCCACATTTAGGTTGTTGTGGAACCAATTTTGGGATTTGGGTAATCTTTGGAAAATAGCTTTGGGATTTTAGACTGGCTTGGGATGGATTTCTCTTTGTTGGGTTCCTGGTTGGATCCATGTTTTATTTCATTTGGCTACCTCATTGTTGTGATTCAATCATTATTTGGCTGAGTGGTTATGCATGCCCACTAATAATGTTACAGTTCTGCGGAAGTTTCATGGAGATAGAAGATTAGTTGAAGACTGCCTATTTTTCACTTGAATATGGATGATAGAGGAATCCATTTCAAAATGTTTTCTTTCTATGTCAATTTTAGAGGAATGCACATCAACTTACTTGTTTAGATGTATGAGGAATGCACATTGAACTTCTTCTTCTTAAGGGGAAATAATCCACTTACAAGGGTGGTTGTTATTATTTACTCTTTATACTCTTATTTTAAACTTATATTATCATAGATGAGGTTGTTTCATACAGTCTGATAGTTGTTAAGTTATCTACCTCTCATGTTGGAAAAGGAAGGAAACTTGGTTGTTTTGATTTTTACTGTTTAGTTTCAAAAAACCTACTTGGTTGGAAAGTCAGAATCTAACTTTTTGCTTACTAAGTGTGGAATCTTGCAATTATTCGTCTTTCCTACGCAAAGGATTTACATTTATCTCTATGGTGTGTGCCTTTGGTAACAACCCAAGAAAGGTTTTGACTATGGATGATAGAGGAATCCACTTCAAAGTGCTTTCTTTCTATGTGGATGTTAGAGAAATCCACATCAACTTAACTATGTAGATGTTTGAATAATCCACATTGAACTTGTTTTGGACCCAGTCTTGGGATTTGGCTAATCTTTGGAAAAATGATTGGGGATTTTTTACTAGCTTGGGATGGATTTCTCTTTGTTGGGTACTTCGTTGGATCCATACAGTCTGATAGCTGTTATCTTCCTCTTGTGTTGGAAAAGGGAGGAAGCTTGGTTGTTTTGATTTGTATTGTTTAGTTTCAAAAAACCTACTAGGTGGGAAATTCATAATCTAATTTTTTGCTTACCTAATGTGGAATCTTGCATTTCTTCATCTTTCTTATGTAGTGGGTTTACATTTTTCTCTATGGAGTGTTACGTTGGTAACAATGCAAGAAAGGTTTCGACTATGGATAATAGTGGAATCCACTTGAAAGTGTTTTCTTTCTATCTGGATGTTAGAGGAATCCACATCAACTTACATATGTATATGTTTGAGGAATCCACATTGAGCTTGTTGTGGACTCAGGCTTTGGATATGGCAAATCTTTGGAAAATCGCTTGGGGATTTTAGACTGGCTTGTTATGGATTTCTTTTTGTTGGGTGCATCGTTGGATCCATGTTTCAATTCATTTGGATACCTCATTGTTTTGATTCAATCACTATTTTTTTGAGTGGTTGTGCACGCTCACTAGTAATGTTACAGTTGTGTGGAAGTTTCGCAAAGACAGAAGACCAGTGGAAGACTCCTTGTTTTTGGCTTGACTTTGGATGATAGAGGAATCTATTTCAAAGTGTTTTCTTTCTATATGTATGTTAGATGAATCCCCATCAACTTACTTGTGTATATGTATGAGTAATCCACATTGAACTATGTCTTCTTAAGGAGAGATAGTCCACTTACAAGGGTGGTTGTTATTGTTTACCCTTTATACTCTTCTTTTACACTAATATTATCGTATAGGAACTTGGATCATATAGTCTGATAGTTGTTATCTCCCTCTCATTTTGGAAAGGGAGGAAGCTTGGTTGTTTTGAGTTTTACTATTTAGTTTCAAAAAACCTACTTGGTGGGAAAGTCCTAATCTAACTTGTTGCTTACCTAGTGCAGAATCTTGCATTTCTTCGGCTTTCTTATGTAGTGGGTTTACATTTTTCTCTATGGTGTGTGCCATTGATAACAACACAAGAAAGGTTTTGACTATTGATGATAGAGCAATCCACTTCAAAGTGATTTATTTATATGTGGATGTTAGAGGAATCATATCAACTTACCTATGTTGATGTTTGAGGAATCCACATTGAGCTTGTTGTGGACCCAGTCTTGGGAATTGTGTAATCTTTGGAAAATAGCTTGGGATTTTAGATTGGCTTGGGATGGATTTCTCTTTGTTGGGTGCCTTGTTGGATCCATGGTTCAATTCATTTGGCTACCTCATTGTTGTGATTCAATTGCTATTTGGCTAAATGGTTGTGCATGCCTACTAGTAATGTTACAGTTGTGCGGAAGTTTCATAGAGATAGAAGATCAGTGGAAGATTACCTATTTTTGGCTTGATTGTGGATGATAGAGGAATCCATTTCAAAGTGTTTTCTTTCTATGTAGATGTTAGATAAATCCACATCAAGTTGCTTTTGTGGATGTATGAGGAATCCACATTGAACTGTTTCTTCTTAAGGGGAGATACTCGACTTACAAAGTCGGTTGTTATTGTTTACCCTTTATACTACTGTTTTACACTTATATTATCATATAAGAGCTTGTTTCATATAGCCTAATAGTTTTTATCCCTCCCTCTCATGTTGGAAAAGGGAAGAAACTTGGTTGTTTTCAATTTTACTATTTAGTCTCAAAACACCTACTGGGTGGGAAAGTCATATTCTATCTTTTTGCCTTCTTAGTGCAGAATATTGCATTTCTTCATCTTTCCTATGCAATGGCTTTACATTTTTCTCTATGGTACGTGCCATTGGTAACAACCCAAGAAATGTTTTGACTATGGATGATAGGGGAATCCACTTCAAAGTGCTTTCTTTCTATGTGGATGTTAGAGGAATCAACATCAACTTCCCTGTGTAGATGTTTTAGGAATCCACATTGAGCTTCTTGTGGACCTGATCATGGGATCTGGGTAATCTTTGTAAAATCACTTCGGGATTTTAGATTGGCTTGGGATGGATTTCTCTTTTTTGGGTGCCTCGTTGGATCTATGTTTCAATTCATTTGGCTACCTCATTTTTGTGATTTAATTCTTATTTGGCTGAGTGGTTGTGCATGCCCACTAGTAATGATACAGTTGGGTGATAGAGTTACAAGATCAGTGGAAGACTACCTATTTTTGGATTGACTATGGATGATAGAAGAATCCATTTCATAGTGTTTTCTTTCTATGTGGATGTTTGAGGAATCCACATCAACTTACTTGTGTGGATGTATGAGGAATCTGCATTGAATTGTTTCTTCTTAAGGGGACATATTACACTTACAAGGCTAGTTGTTATTGTTTACCCTTTATACTGTTCTTCTACACTACTATGGTTGTTTTGGTTTTTAATATTTAGTTTTAAAAAATCTAATAGGTGGGGAAGTCCTAATCTCACCTTTTGCTTATCTCGTGCAGAATCTTGTGTTTCTTCATCTTTCCTATGTAGTGGGTTTACATTTTTATCTATGGTGTGTGTCATTGGTAACAACCCAAGGAAGCCTTTGACTATGGATGATAGATGAATCCACTTGAAAGTGTTTTATTTCTATATGGATGTTAGTGAAATCCACAACAATTTCCCTGTGCAGATGTTTGAGGCATCCACATTGAGGTTGTTGTTGACCCGGTCTTGGGATCAAGCTCATGTTTGGAAAATCGCTTGGGGATTTTAGATTGACTTGGCATGGATTTATCTTTGTTAGGTGCCTCATTGGATCCATGTTCTAATTCATATTCCTACCTCATTTTTGTAATGTAATCATTATTTCCCTAAGTGGTTGTGCATGCCCACTAGTAATGTTACAGTTGTGCGGAAGTTCCACGGATATAGAAAATCAGTGGAAGACTACCTATTTTTGGCTTGACAATGGATGATAGAGGAATCCATTTCAAAGTGTTTTCTTTCTATGTGGATGTTAGAGGAATCAACATCAACTTACTTGTGTGGATGTATGAGGAATCCATGTTGAACTATTTCTTCTTAAGGTGAGATACTCCTCTTGCAAGGTTGGTTGTTATTGTTTACCCTTTATACTCTTGTTTTACACTGATATTATCATATAGGAGCTTGTTTCATACAGTCTGATAGTTGTTATCTCCCTCTCATGTTGGAAAAGGGAGGAAGCTTGGTTGTTTTGATTTTTATTGTTTACTTTCAAAAAATCTACTAGGTGGGAAAGTCCTATTTTAACATTTTTCTTAACTAGTGTGAAATCTTGCATTTCTTTGTCTTTCCTATGCAGTGGGCTTACTATTTTATCTATGGTGTGTGTCGTTGGTAACAACCCAAGAAATATTTTGACTATGGGTGATAGAGGAATCCATTTCAAAGCACTTTCTTTCGATGTGGATGATAAAGGAATTCACATCAACTTACTTATGTAGATGTTTGAGAAATCTGCATTGAGCTTGTTGTTGACCCGATCTTGGGATCTAGTTAATCTTTGGAAAATAGCTTGGGTATTTTAGACTGGTTTGGGATGGATATCTATTTTTTGGGTGACTCATTAGATCCATGTTTCAATTCATTTGGCTACCTCATTGTTGTGATTCAATGAATATTTGGCTAAGTGGTTGTTCTTGCCCACTAGTAATGTTGCAGTTGTGCAGAAGTGTCACGGAGATAGAAGATTAGTGGAAGACTGCTTGTTTTTGGCTTGACTATGGATGATAGATAAATCCATTTCAAATTTTTTCCTTTCTATTTTGATGTTAGAGGAATCCATATCAACTTACATGTGTGGATGTATGAGGAATCCACATTGAAGTGTTTCTTCTTAAGGGGAGATACTCGACTTACAAAGTGGGTTTTTATTGTTTACCCTTTATACTCTTGTTTTACACTTATATTATTGTATAGGAGCTTGTTTCATATAGTTTGATAGTTGTTATCTCTCCCTCTTATGTTGTAAAATGGAGGAATCTTGGTTGTTTTGATTTTTATTGTTTAGTTTCAAAAAACCTATTGGGTGGGAAAGTCATAATCTAACCTTTTGCTTTCCTAGTGTGGAATCTTGCATTACTTCATGTTTCTTATGCAGTGGGTTTACATTTTTCTCTATGATGTGTGTTGTTGGTAACAACGCAATAAAGGTTTTGACTATGGATGATAGAGGAATCCACTTCAAAGTGATTTGTTTTTATGTGGATGTTAGAGGAATCCATGTCAACTTACCTATGTAGATGATTGAGGAATCCACAATGAGCCAATTCCAGACTCAGTCTTGGGCTCTGATAAATCTTTGGAAAATCACTTGGGGATTTTTGACTTGCTTGGGATGGATTTATATTTGTTGAGTGCCTCATTGGATCCATGTTTCAATTCATTTGGCTACCTCATTATTGTGATTCAATCACTATTTGGGTGAGTGGTTGTTGGAAATTGGAAGAAGCTTGGTTGTTTTGATTTTTACTATTTAGTTTCAAAAAACCTACTGGGTGGGAAAGTCCTAATCTAATTTTTTGCTTACCTCGTGTGAAATCTTGCATTTCTTTGTCTTTCCTATGCAGAGGGTTTACATTTTTCTTTATGATGTGTGTCGGTGGTAACATCCCAAGAAAGGTTTTGACCATGGATGATAAAGGAATCCACTTCAAAGTGCTTTCTTTCTATGTGGATGTTAGAGGAATCCACATCAAATTACCTATGTAGATGTTTGGGAAATCCACATTAAGCTTGTTGTAGACCCGATCTTGGGATTTGGCTAATATTTTGAAAATCACTTAGGGATTTTACACTGGCTTGGGATGGATATCTTGCATTTCTTCATCTTTCTTATGCTGTGGGTTTACATTTTTCTCTATGGCGTGTGTTGTTGGTAACAACTGTAGAAATGTTTTGACTATGGATGATAGAGTAATCCACTTAAAAATTCTTTCTTTCTATGTGGATGTTAGAGGAATCCACATCAAATTACTTGTGTAGATGTTTGAGGAATCCACATTGAGCTTGTTGTGGACCTGGTGTTAGGATCTAGTTAATCTTTACAAAATCACTTGGGCATTTTAGACTGGCTTGCATTGGATTTCTCTTTATTGGGTGCTTCATTGGATCCATGTTTCAATTCAATTGGCTACCTCATTGTTCTGATTCAATTTCCATTTGGCAAAGTGTTGCTCATGCCCACTAATAATGTTACAATTGTGCAGAAGTTTCACGGAGACAAGATTAGTGGAAGACTACATGTTTTTGGCTTGACTATGGATGATAGAGGAATACATTTCAAAGTGTTTTCTTTCTATGTGGATGTTAGAGGAATCCACATCAACTTACTTGTGTGGATGTATGAGGAATCTGCATTGAACTACTTTTTCCTAAGGGAAGATATTCCACTTACAAGGCTGGTTGGTATTGTTTACCCTTTATACTCTTATTTTACATTGATATTATCGTATAGGAGCTTGTTTCATACAATTTGATAGTTGTTATCTACCTATTGTGTTGGAAAAGGGAAGAAGCTTGGTTCTTTTGATTTTTACTTTTTAGTTTCAAAAAACCTACTAGGTGGGAAAGTCATAGTCTAACTTTATGCTTTCCTAGTGCGAAATCTTGCATTTCTTCGTCTTTCCTTTGCAGTGGGTTTAAATTTTTCTCTATGGTGTATGTCATTGGTAACAACCCAAGAAAGGTTTTGACTATGGATTATAGAGGAATCCACTTCAAAGTGCTTTCTTTCTATGTGGATGTTAGAGGAATCCACATTGAGCTTGTTACGGAATTGTTCTTGGGATCTGGTTAATCTTTGGAAAATCACTTTGGGATTTTCAACAGGCTTGATATGGATTTATCTTTGTTGGATGCCTCGTTAGATCCATGTTTCAATTCATATGGCTACCTCATTGTTGTGATTTAATCGCTATTTGGTTGAGTGGTTGTGCATGCCCACGAGTAATGTTATAGTTGTGTGTAAGTTTCATCTAGACAAAAGATCAGTGGAAGACTACCTGCTTTTGGCTTGAATATGGATGAGAGAGGAATCTATTTCAATGTGTTTTCTTTCCATCTAGATGTTAGAGTAATCCACATCAAATTACTTCTGTGGATGTATGAATAATTTGCATTAAACTATTTCTTCTTAAGGGGAAATACTCCACTTACAAGGTTGGTTGTTATTGTTTACCCTTTATACTCTTGTTTTACACTGATATTATCGTATAGGAGCTTGTTTCATACATGCTGATAGTTGTTATCTCCCTCTCGTGTTGGAAAAGGAAGGAAGATTGGTTGTTTTGATTTTTATTGTTTAGTTTCAAAAAACCTATTGGGTGGGAAAGTCCTAATCTAAATTTTTGCTTACCAAATGCAGAATTTTGCATTTCTTTGTCTTTCCTATGCAGTGAGTTTACATTTTTCTCTATGGTGTGTGCCATTGGTAACAACCCAAGAAAGTTTTGACTATGGATGATAGATGAATCCACTTCAAAGTGATTTCTTTCTATGTGGATGTTAGAGTTGTTTGAGGAATCCATATCTACTTACCTATGTAGATGTTTGAGGAATCCACATTGAGCTTGTTGTGGACCTGGTCTTGGGATCTGGCTAATCTTTGGAAAATCGCTTGTGGATTTTAGACTGTCTTGGGATGGATTTCTCTTTGTTGGGTTTCTTGTTGGATCCATGTTTCAATTCATTTGGCTACCTCATTGTTGTGATTCAATCGCTATTTGGCTGAGTGGTTATGCATGCCCACTAGTAATGTTACAGTTGTGCGGAATTTTTACGGAGATAGAAGATCAGTGGAAGACTGGCTATTTTTGGCTTGACTATGGATGATAGAGGAATCCATTTCAAAGTGTTTTCTTTCTATGTGGATGTTAGAGGAATCCACATCAACTTACTTGTGTGGATGTATGAGGAATCCACATTGAATTATTTCTTCTTAAGGGGAGATACTCCACTTACAAGGGTGGTTGTTATTGTTTACCCTTTATACAGTTTGATAGTTGTTATCTCTCTTGTGTTGGAAAAGTGAGGAAGCTTGGTTGTTTTGATTTTTACTATTTAACTTCAAAAAACCTACTAGGTGGGAAAGACTTAATCTAACTTTTTGCTTACCTCATGCCGAATCTTGCATTTCTTCATATTTCCAATGCAACAGGTTTACATTTTTCTTTATGGTGTGTACCGTTGTTAACAACCCAAGAAAGGTTTTGACTATGGATGATAGAGGAATCTACTTCAAAGTGATTTCTTTCTATGTGGGTGTTAGAGTAATCCACATCAACTTACCTATGTAGATGTTTGAGGAATCCATATTGTGCTTGTTGTGGACCCAGCCTTGGGATTTGGTTAATCTTTAGAAAATCACTTGGGGATTTTCGAATGGCTTGGGATGGATTTCTATTTTTTGGGTGCCTCATTGGATCCATACTTCAATTAATTTGGCTACCTGATTGTTGTGATTCAATCGCTATTTGGCTAAGTGGTTGTGCATGCCCAATAGTAATGTTACAATTGTGTGGAAGTTTCATGGAGAGAGATCAGTGGAAGACTATCTTTTTTTGGCTTGACTATGGATGATAGAGGAATCCATTTCAAAGTGTTTTCTTGCTATGTGGATGTTAGAGGTGTAGAGAGGATTACAAAGCATGTTAGTCAAGCATTAGTCCATAAACAATGAAACATGCATAAATAACTAACTAACCAAGCCTATCTATTCTTATGGGAATTACAAAGGATAGCAAGAAACAAATGAAAGAAAGCAACACCATACTACCTTGCCAAATGGATTCACCATACCCGTGTGGCTTAAAAACATGTTCTCCCTTGATCAAGCATCCTTGTCTTTGTCAACAATCATGGTAAGCTCCTCCAATGCCTCAAGAACACTCCATAAAACCTAGGCTATTGATTGTAAATCACTAAACTAGCCTATCAATGAAGCTTGGTGGAAACAATTTAGCATTATAACTTTGCAATATTCAAGTTTTGAAGATATTTGAGCATAATAACCTTGAACCAAAATAGCTTTTGAAATGAGGTTCATGGCCCAAAGGATAGAAAGAAACAAATGAAAGAAAGCAACACCATATTACCTTGCCAAATGGATTCACCATACCCATGTGGCTCAAAAACATGTTCTCCCTTGATCAAGCATCCTTGTCTTTGTCAACTATGGTGGTAAGCTCCTCCAATGCCTCAATAACACTCCATAAAACCTAGGCTATTGATTGTAAAACACTAAACTATCCTATCAATGAAGCTTTGTGGAAACAATTTAGCATTATAACTTTTTAATATTCAAGTTTTGAAGATATTTGAGCATAATAACCTTGTACCAAAATAACTTTTGAAATGACGTTCATGGCCTCTCTATTTATAGATTTTTGAGATTGGTCAGGGTCAACCATGACCATCCATCTCAAGATTGAGATGTGTGGCCATGGATAATCCTAATATTTGGAATTAAATCCATAAATATCCTCAAGATAAATAAGCATTAAAGAGGCATGGGAGGCATTAACTAGGCATGGGCGACCCAAAATCTTGATATTTTATGCACTTATGGCTTGATGGATGCCACCCTATAGATGACGTCACTAGGTGATTAAGATAATAAGAATCAATTTTCAAAAAGAAATATTCAACAACTCTCATGGAAAATCCACTTAAGCTCTTGATTCAGATTAACTAGCCTTAAATAAGGTTAATCAACATTTGTGCAATTATTTGAAAATTGGTCATCGATTAATCAAAATGGTCAGAAAGTCATATTACTGAGTTGTAATTTGATGTGAGAAGAATTAGAAGGTGATGTTAGATGTGTTGGAACTGTATTCCCATTTAGGGTGTTGCGAACACCAAATAACAAAGGTACGTGACGTGTATCAATGAATTATAAGAAACGAGTGATCCAGAGCATAAAAGATGAAATCATCATTTTGACTCGAAATGAATTGATCAAAGTTAACTGGCCCATAAAATGTATTGTCCCATTTAGAGATACTTCGACCTAAATTGGCACTTGAAAATGACAAGTTCAAACCATTTAGTGCGTTTGATGGATTTTGACTTAAAATATGCATTTGAGTGCAATTTGAGTAAGATTGACAATTTCAACACAAATGGTGTTAGGAATTGGATGTCTACAAGAGGAATTCACATCAAATTACTTGTGTGGATCTATGAGTAAACTTCATTGAACTATTTTTTCTTAAGGGGAGATACTCCACTTACAAGGTTCATTGTTATTCTTTACCCTTTATACTCTTGTTTTGCATTGATATTAGCATATAGGAGCTTGTTTCATACAGTCTGGTAGTTGTTAAGTTATCTCCCTCTCTTGTTGTAAAAGGGAGGAAGCTTGGTTGTTTTGATTTTTAGTGTTTAGTTTCAAAAATTACTAGGTGGGAAAGTCTTAATTTAACGTTTTGCTTACCTAGTGCAGAATCTTGCATTTCTTCATTTTTTCTATGCAGTGGGTTTACATTTTTCTCTATGGTGTGTGTCATTGGTAACAACACAAGAAAGGTTTTGAATATGGATGAATCCACTTCAAAGTGTTTTCTTTCTATGTTGATGTTATTAGAATCCACATCAACTTACCTGTGTGGATGTTTGAGGAATCCACATTGAGCTTGTTGTGGACCCATTCTTGGGATCTGGCTAATATTTGGAAAATTGCTTGGGGATTTTAGATTGGCTTGGGATGGATGTCTCTTTTTTGGGTGCCTCATTAGATCCATGTTTCAATTCATTTGGCTAACTCATTATTGTAATTTAATCGTTGTTTGGCTAAGTGGTTGTGCATGCCCACTAGTAATGTTACAGTTGTGCGAAAGTTTCACGTAGATAAAAGATCAATGGAAGATTGCCTATTTTTGGCTTGACTATTGATGATAGAGGAATCCATTTTAAAGTGTTTTCTTTCTATGTGGATGTTAAAGGAATCCACATCAACTTGTGTGGATGTATGAGGAATCTGTATTGAATTGTTTCTTCTTACTGGGAGTTACTCCACTTACAATGTTGGTTGTTATTTTTTACCCTTTATACTCTTGTTTTACACTGATATTATTGTATAGGCGCTTGTTTCATACAGTCTGATAGTTTTTAAGTTATATCCCTCTCATGTTGGAAAAGGGAGGAAGTTTGGTGGTTTTGATTTTTACTGATTAGTTTCAGAAAATCTACTGGGTGGGAAAGTCCTAATTTAACATTTTGCTTACCTGGTGTGGAATCTTGCATTTCTTCATCTTTCCTATTCAATGGGTTTACATTTTTCTCTATGGTGTGTGGTGTTGGTAATAACCCAAGAAAGGTGTTTACTATGGATCATAGAGGAATGCACTTCAAAGTGCTTTCTTTCTATGTGGATATTAGAGGAATCCACTTCAACTTACCTGTGTAGATGTTTGAGGTATCCACATTAAGCTTGTTGTGGACCCAGTCTTGGGATCTGGGTAATCTTTGGAAAATTGCTTGGGGATTTTACACTGGCTTGGGATCGATATCTCTCTATCGAGTGCCTCTTTAGATCCATGTTTCAATTCATTTTTCTACCTCATTGTTGTGATTCAATCGCTATTTAGCTGAGTGGTTGTGCATGCCCACTAGTCATGTTACAGTTGTGCGGAAGTTTCACAGAGATAGAAGATCAATGGAAGACTGCTTGTTTTTGGCTTGACTATGGATGATAGAGGAATCCATTTCCAGGTGTTTTATTTCTATGTGGATGTTATAGGAATCCACATCAACTTACTTGTGTGGATGTATGAGGAATCCACATTGAACTGTTTCTTCTTAAGGGGAGATACTCAACTTACAACGCTGGTTGTTATTGTTTACCCTTTATACTCTTGTTTTACACTGATATTATCGTATAAGAGCTTGTTTCATCCAGTCTGGTAGTTGTTATCTCCATCTAGTGTTATAAAAGGGAAGAAGCTTGGTTGTTTTTATTTTTACTATTTAATTTCAAAAAACCTACTGGGTGGGAAAGTCCTAATCTAACTTTTTGCTTACCTAATATGGAATCTTGCATTTCTTTGTCTTTCCTATGCAACAGGTTTACATTTTTCTCTATGGTGTGTGCCGTTGGAAATAAACCAATAAAGGTTTTGACTATGGATGATAGAGGAATCCACTTCAATGTGCTTTCTTTCTATGTGGATTTTAGTAGAATCCACATCAACTTACTTGTGTAGATGTTTGAGGAATCCACATTGAGCTTGTTGTGGACTCGGTCTTGGGATCTGGGTAATATTTGGAAAATCACTTGGGGACATTATAATGGGTTGGTATGAATTTATCTATGTTGGGTGCCTCATTTGATCCATGTTTCAATTCATTTGGCTACCTCATTGTTGTGATTCAATCTCTATTTGGTGAGTGGTTGTGCATGCCCACTAGTAATGTTATAGTTGTGCGAAAGTTTCAAGGAGATAGAAGATCAATGGAAGACTGCCTATTTTTGGCTTGACTATGGATGATATAGGAATCCATTTCAATGTGTTTTCTTTCTATGTGGATGTTAGAGTACTTCACATCAACTGACTTGTGTGGATGTATGAAGAATCCACATTAAACAGTTTCTTCTTAAATGGAGATACTCCACTTACAATGTTGGTTGTTATTGTTTACCCTTTATATTGTTGTTTTACATTGATATTATTGTATACGAGCTTGTTTCATCTAGTTTGATAGTTGTTATCTCCCTCTCATGTTTGAAAAGGGAAGAAGCTTAGTTGTTTTGATTTTTACTATTTAGTTTCAAAAAACCTACTGGGTGGGAAAGTCCTAATCCACATCACCTTACTTGTGTGGATATATGAGGAATCCACGTTGATCTTGTTGCAATATTAGTCTTGGAATTTGGTGATCTTTGGAAATCCCTTGGGGATTTTAGTTTGGCTTGTGACGGGGTTCTCTTTGTTGGATGCCTAGCTGGATCCATGTTTCAAGTAATTTGGCTCTCTCATTGTTGTGATTCAGTGGTTGCTTCCCTGATTGGGTGTGCATGCCCACTAGTTGCGTTACAATTATGTGGAGGTTGTATGGAAGTTTCATGGAGATGAAAGATCAGTGGAAGAGTCCTTGTTTAGTGCCTTCTTAGTTTCTTGGTTGCTGTCAAATTACTGAGTAGTTTTCTTGAGATAGTTCTACGATGAAAGTTACAGGGAAATCGTTGCTGTAATTTTCCATTGTTTGATTTGCTAAGGTTGTAAAATCCCTAAAATATTCTTGTTGTGATAGGAAAGAACAAGAGTATGAGGGTGATTACTCTAACACAAATCTTGATGGCTTGGATCCACATAAATTTTTAGAGGACGTGTGACTGGAGGACATATGTGTATATCAAGGTAGTTTTGAAGCGTATTTTGTTTAACCTTAGAAATTTGAGTGGCTTATTAGGTTGGAAAGAACCAAAGCAGAAGTTTGGCATACCCTAAGTACTAAAGTTGAAGATTTTATGTGGGGTTTTGTAGAAAAACCATGAGCAGAAGATTTGTTGACTCTAAGTAGTAGATCCAAGGGTATTAGATTAAGTTTGGTAAGACTAGGGATTGACAAAATATCTGCGACAGAATAGTGGTATGTTTCTAGAGGTGTAGCTACTTAGACTAGATTAAAGAATCCTAAAAGGTCAATTGGATGGGAAATAACAAGAGTAGAAGATTCACGTACTCCAAGCATTAGATCTGAAGGTGCTGGGTAGGTTCTGGCAAAAAATATTATTACAGACATTTTGTTGCCTCCATATGACATATCTGCAGGATTTATATTGTTCTTGGAGCACTTGTTTCATTTCAAGGGGAGATTTCTCCACTTATAAGGTTGGTTGTTATTGTTTATCCTTTGTGTTATTTTTTACACTAATATTATTGTACATGAGCTTGTTTCATATAGTTTGATAGCTATTAAGATATCTCTCCTATTGGAAAAATGAGGAAAGTTGGTTGTTTTGATTGTTACTGTTTATGTTTTAAAAAACCTACTGGGCGGGAAAGTCCTAATCTAACTTTTTGCATACCTAGAGCAAAAGCTTGCATTTCTTTGTCTTTCTTATGTAGTGGGTTTACATTTTTCTTTATGGGGTGTGTTGTTATTACCAACCAAAGAAAGGTTTTGTTTATGGATGACAGAGGAATCCACATCAACTTACCTGTGTGGATGTTTGAGGAATCCACATTGAACTTGTTGGGCACCTGATCTTGGGATGTGGCTAATCTTTGGCAAATCCATTGGGGATTTAAGACTGGATTGGGATGGTGTTCTCTTTTTCAGATGCCTTGATGGATCCATGTGTCAATACATTTGGCCACCTCATTGTTGTGATTCAACAGTTGCTTGGCTGAGTGGTTGTACGTGGCCACTGGTAATGTTCTAGTTGTGCAAAAGTTTCACGAAGACATAAGGTTAGTGGAACATTGCCTTTTCTTGGCTTGATTATGGATGATAGAGGATTCCATTCCATTGTGCTTTTGATGTGGATGATAGAGGAATACACGTCAACTTACTTGTGTGGATGTTTGAGGATTCTACATTGAACTTGTTGTAGAGTTGGTCTTTGGATTGGCTATCTTTGGCAAATGCCTTGGGGATTTTAGTTTGTCTTTGGATGGTGTTTTATTTGTTGGGTGTTTAGCTGGACCCTTGTTTCAATTCATTTGGCTCTTTTATTGCTATTATTCAACGCCTGCTTCACTGAGTGGGTGTGTATGCCCACTAGTTTTTCTATAATTGTGTGGAGGTTGTATGGAAGTTTTGCAGAGACAAAAGATCAGTAGAAGACTCCCTATTTTAGGTCTTCCTATTTCCTTGGTTGCTGTTGAATTGTTGAGGAGTTTTCTTGTGATAGTTCTGCAATGGAAGTTTTTGGAAAATCTTTGCCATAATTTTATTTTGTTTTATTTGCTAAGGTTGTGGGATCCTTAAAACCCTCTTATTGTGATCCATTATGGTTGTGGGAGCTTTCGAACCCTCTTGTTCTGATCTGGTACGTTTTTGGGATCCTCTAAACACGCTTGGTTTTGGGACCATTGTTTAAAACCCTCTCTTGGTTGTGGGACCAATAATCAAAACACTCACTTGTCCAGTTCACAACTCTGGTTTCAAAAGTGTTTGTCCTATACAATAAAAATTTATAATAAAGTAATATTAAGTTGTCACTTTTTAATAAAAAATGAAGTCAATTGACAACTAAAAAATATTAAATTTATTATTTTTAATTTTTTGAAAAAGGGTCCATGACATGAGAAATTACAAATACCAAATATATGAATTCTTTTTGCATGAAACTACATTTCTTCAAATTCACAAGTAACTTTTCATGTCTCAACTTTTCTAGCACTTTACATAGATGTTGCAACTGTTCTTCCTCTGTTCTATTGAAAATCAACATGTCATCAAGATACACAATGACAAACTTACAAGAAAATGGTTTAAGAACTTCAATCATCAATTTGATGAATGAATTTGGTGTATTAGTCAAATCAAATGACATATTCAACCACTCATACAACCCTTTTTGTGTTTTTAATGTTGTTTTTATATGAAAACCTATCTCGTTCTTCAGTTGGGAATTTAGATTTTACAAAAGATGAGGTAAGATAGTATCACTTGTACAGATTTCAAAAATACTTGTGTTATTTATAGCAAAAAACATTTTGGGTTGCAACTTCTCAATCCATAAGCAGTGTGCCACTTGCATTTGTAACTACCAAATTTTCTTTTGGTCTAGCTCTTGAGAATGGAAAATGGAGGAAAAAAATAATTATTATTCAAAATTTCACCATTAATCAATTAGCATTGTGGTATATATGGATAATGGATATGAATCACAGTCATATACTTCAAACTTGGGAATTATTTGTCAAGCTAAAGACTAAGAATTGACTTGCTAGTTGGAAAAAGTTTAACAATAACTCATCAAAGGGCTGACTAAATGCCAATTCAAACCATCTAAGAGTAATTATGAAGTTTCATAATTATTTTATGATGCAGTCACGACTAGGGATCTCAATCTAAAAATGCCTTAAAACATGCAGCCCTTAGAATCCTCAGCGGAGATTTCAATGAAATTCAACTACAACTCAAATCTTTATTTGATTTAATTAAAAGAAAATACAACCAAATGACACAATGATATCACAATCTCACATTAAGTTGCGTTATAGTATCAAATTTTTAGATCTCTACTTTTTCTAACTCACAATTTCTGCAATCAAACTCTTTGATATAATCTCCATTATTCTCATCTAGAGGAAGTCCCTTAGCGTAGGTGTAGGCGCATGTTTATACATATGTAAGATACACCTACTTCAACTTTCAAAGTTTGGTTTACTTGTCATTATCGAAACAACTAGAAAGAATCCATCTTCAGGTTCATGAACTTGTTCTTTCATGTATCTTGATCTTCTGGTGCTTCTTACGGAACTTTAATATCATTTTCATTGTGTAGTACTTTAACTCTACTACGAGGTGCGGTTTCCACATCTTCCATTTTGGCCTACATCTGTCTTATCACTTCTACCAAATCTACTAATCTAGGTGCTCTAACCACTTAAGCTCTTCTACCACCTAGGGCTCCTCGCTGTGCCATTTTATGATAAATCAAAGATTTAGATACCAAATGATCTCAGATCTACACTTTAACTACACCTTTCCAACAATCTTGGAATATGTTTGCAACTAATTTCTACCCACACTCACAAATGCAAAACAATTAATCAATAACAAGGACTACAACATTGCTCTAAGACAAAATGATGTGATCACGATTAGGGATCTTAATTAATAAATGCCTTAGACCATATAGCCCTCAGAATACTCATCAAAAATTTGAACGAAATACAACATATTAGATTTTTATTTGATGTCGACTAAAAGGAAATACATCACAATGACACAATGATGTTGCGATCTCATAATGAGGTGTGTTACAATATCAGATCTGCATATCTTTTCTGTTGCCAACACACGGTTTTTGCAATAAAATCCTTTGATCTAATCTCCACTATCCTCCTCTCGAATAAGTCCCTTAGCACAAGTGTAGGGGTATGCTTATATAAATGCAATACCCACTTATTTACATTAAGTGATTTTATCCCACTAAAAACATTAACATACCTTAGTGCATCTCAAACATTAAATGTGTCCACATTTCCATGAAACAAGAACCTGTTGGAACTCAACATGTCTCAAAATAAACCAAGGCCCTTCTTAAATGAGTCCATATAAACTTCCATGTCTTACGGAATCAATTGCCAAACAATAAACGTAGGTTATTTTCCTACAACATCATAAATACATAGAAAGTCGCACAACATTGCAAGACATTAATACCAACAATGATTTGAAAACCTCATTACCATGACATACATCTGCTCGAGGATGTTGTACTACTTTACCGTTGTTTCTTTAAATGACTAGAAACTTGACACCCATCTTGCATGACAAATAAAAAATGCCCAGAAGAAACCTTTCCTACTAATCTTGCTTTGTGATGAAGAATCAACTTGCTCAAATACCCTGATTCAAGAAGCATTACAAACTGACATAAACATACATAACATCTCTGCAATGTTGTGTGGTAAGAGAGTATTATGGCAATGACTCACATTAGGTCTTCCAAACTCTATTAGACATTGATTGGATACAACTATGAAACAAAAGACACATATGAACATTACAGACACATGTGCTCATGGACAACACAAATAGAATAAACATAGCACTCACAAAGGATAACACAACAAAACACAAAGAATATCTACGCAACAAAGAAGACATACACAAAATTATAACAAAACATAGTTATAAGTCATCAACATACAAAATTACAAACTCACCCAAAAATGGTTTCAAAATTTTATTCATCAATCGCATGAATGTACTTGGTTCAATAGTCAAACCACGACCATTATGTTTTCAAATTTCCAAGGCATTCCAAGCAAATTATGACAAACATCCATAGGCATTATGTCACATAAAACCTCATATTTACATTTACTAATCTTAAAACTTACCAGACATTGTTTATTCATTAGAACTTGATGCCCTTTCAATAACCAGGAAACCTTATATGTATTCGAGCAATGTTTGTTGTATCATTTTTCTTTTCTACATGTTAAATTCATGAACATATTTTCACACATCTACACTCATTTTTGTCCAAATTTTTTTCTACCGATTGTGTTAATGTTTTCTTATAACCAAAGTGCCCTATCATTCCTCCACTATGCTTTTCATTCATCAAATTTTGTTGCATTGAACTTCTCAGTATGCCTACTTGCCTTCCTTTAAATAACAAACCTTCTTAAATAAAATAATATAACCATAGTGTTCTATTTTTCCTATATTTATTGACTGGTTCTCTACATGACTTCCATGCTACATGAAAATCTTAATATTTTTTATATTTTTCTTTGATAAGATCAAATTCTCTGACTTTCACTCTCAACTCATTCAACGAAATAATTCTTCTACTCAATGCATTAGCAAATTTTTTAGACTTTCCACTTCTATTTTTTGAAAAAAATAACTCTGTAGGAATTCAACTCACTTCATGTCTTTGATTCAACTTGTGCTGACTATTAATGAACTATAAGGATTGATGATTTGTATACAATACAAATTCATTTGGCAACAAAGAAGGTCTCCATTTCTTTAGTGCTAACACAATTGCATAGAACTCATTATCATACACTGAATATTTACGCTTGGCATCTTTCAAATTTTTGCTTGTATACAGAATAGGCATCCCTTATTGATTTAATATTGCTCCTATTGCCATGGAGCTCACATCATACTTTCGCTGAAATAATTTGCTGAAATCTGGGATTGCCAACATTAGGTTCTCTATTATCTGTTTCTTTAACTGTTAGAAACTATGTTCTACTTCCACTATCCAAATAAATTCTATTTTATTTTTCATCATCACATCAGTGATCGGTGCACACGTCCCACTAAAATTCCCGATGAACTTGTTGCAAAAAATCGCTACCCAATGAAAACTATGTCCCTAAAATGTACTCTACGGTGATAGCCAATCCAACATACCTCTCACCTTCTCTGGATCCATCTTTAAACCTTCTTGAGATGTAATGTTCCCTTCCATTTGAAATACTTAATTATGGGATTTGTCAACAAACTATTTTTAAGAATATATATGAGATTCTAAATAAAACTTGAATTTTGAAAATTAAGGTTAAATCCCTTCTAACTTAGAATTTTATAGAAATAATGAAGGTGGCTTAATGACCACAAAGAGTAGAATTTTAATTGAAATAAGATTTCAATACAAAGTACAAAAGAGTATATATTAGCCAAAACCCTAGTGAAAATTATGCATGCAAAATTTAGAATTGTAACCCTAGATTTTTATGCCCACCTTAGATTTATAAACATCAAAATCTAAGTGTAGAACCTCTACTTGTATGACTGACCGTACAAAATGAATTGGTTGGCTGTAAATGGAGTCCACGCTAGTTGACAATGACATCACAAGCTAAAAATAACTGAATGGGAGGTAAAACTGGCTGAAAATGATGTACATATGGCTTAAGAATGATGCCCTAGCTGCAACGAATGTCTAGAAGTTATAAATGATAGGTCTGAAACCCTAGTACGACTGTAGCATCACTATAACAATCTTATTTAGGGCTAATATCATTTTAGCTAATTGATTTAGGGCTAAAAATTTTGATGTCAACAATGGAGCGATGTTACCCTAGCTGATACAACTGGTCAAAAACCCTACCATGAGCCTTAGAAGGAGCTAAAAATGTGATAAATTTAATTGTCAATTCTTCCAATGCTAAATTCTGATGATATCCTAATTTGAATGTTGTCATGTTTGTTCCATTTAGCTGAGACCCTTCTATTCGCATTATCTAGTGATAAAGCCCCCTTAAAATGTGCAAACTTGTAGTTCTTCATTTTTGATAACAATAGCTCATGATCTGAAATTATCAAAACAATCAACATAACACTAACATAATCACTGCAAACCTGCATATCCACTTGTATGAGTGTAATTGAAATAATGTGGTCACTGATAATGGTGATGGAAGCAAAATTAATGGTGGTAATTTATGTCATAATTGCATTTGGTATGTTTCTTCTATCACTTGACGGTAGTAACCCATCACCACACATTCCCTTGATGTCTTGTTAGTGATCCTTTGCATAAATATCCAAGTTTGGAGTTACTTCACCATGCTTATGATGCACTACTCTAGTATTAATGTGAACTTCCCCTTGAGATCTTTTTGTGGTGCTTATAACTTCCTCAATAAGAAGGATATATCCAACACAATTCCTCAACTTTTGATGGTACTCTTTACTCAGAGGCAATCTCAAAAATTCAAAATCAAACACCATGTAATCTGATCCAAAGTAGACCAAATATCATGATGTGAAGTTACCTCACCTAAACCCATGTCATAAGAGTCATTACACACCTTGTGTCTACCCCAAGTGCTAACAAATTTTTTCACCTTCGTGATGTAAGGAATGGTGAAGCCATCTTATAGTATTTCATCTTTCGTGAATTCTCTTTCACACATCTAGTGGTGACAAACATGTATGTAGCTTGATTCCAAAAACACCACACCATGCTTAGTCATAAATTATTAAATATCAAAATGACATCCATTATTCTTACCATTATCCATCATGAAACATTCTTCTTTGATTATCCTCGTTAGGCCATCATCTATAGCCTTGTTTTCAAGGGGAGAACTTGGCTCCAAGGAGTGACTTATGAATCCTGAGCATTGATCCTCCACAACTTCGTTAGAATGCACAACATACTCTATGTGATTCCTCATGAGCTTCTTTTTTATCCAAATGAATCGGATGAAGAATTCACTAGAAATAGTAATATTGATCTTATCAAAGCCTTTATCATTCTTGTATCTAAAAAGATCACTGGGATCCCATATGTAAAAACAATTTTGAATTTGAATCAAGGAATTTATATGCCCTATGTTCCAAGTTGTATCCTTAACCCTATCAACATTTTTAGAATGTTTTCCATGATGACAAGAATCATTTAATGGCATAGTATGAAGCCACAAATCTAAAATCTGACTATCCTTTACATACCTTGGGCTGTAATCAAAGTGTTCACCTTCTTTTGCCAAATTAGAAAATGTTGAGATATCCTCAACACCTCCATCCTAATGACTCAAAATTTTTGATTTAGGATCAACACTCTCCTCAATTGCATGCTTATCAACATGATATCCTAAAATTCAATCATATATGACAATGACTCACCTTTTGGAAGATCATTGGGTACCTCATGGATTGGCACATCTATTTCCATCTTTGGCTATTTGCATTCATCTAGTGATACCTTTTCCTCCTCGACTTCATTGATATACATGAAATCATAAAAAGTCAATAAAAAATCTTCTACTATCAAAGGATCTTTACCCGCATCTTGCATGTTGAATCCCTCCTATACTTGCTCGATGTCTTGTGGCTCTAAATTTGATTGTTCTTTTTATTTCCTAGTTACTTCCTTAGCAATATTTTGAGGTTGTGACCTTCCCTCTTTTTTCTTAAACCTTCTACTTCTATTTTCTTCGTATATCTCCAAGAATTTTTCAAAGGTATTATAAGATTTGTATATGTTAGAGTTTCTATCATATGCGTCAAATGTAAGAAATTGGTCCTCCTTTCTATCACATTGCTCTTCTAACCATGTCTCATGGATACAATTTTTATTTTGTGATCTTCTAATTGAAGTTATATCTTCATATCTAATAATAAATTGCTTCAATAATTGGTTCTTAAATTCTTGGCTCTTCATTCGCTCTAGGATAACCTCAATTGGATTTGTAGATCCTTTTCATTATCCATTATGCTGCATTAAAAATTTGATCTATCCCTACAGGTTGGCTAGATCGATGCTCTTATACCATTGTAATGATCCCTTCCGGTTGAAGTACCAAATTATGGGATTCATCAGCAAACCCATTTTAAGAATAAATTCGAGATTCTAAATAAACCCTAAATTTTGAAAGTTAAGAATAATCCCTTTTGACTTGGACTTTTATAGAATTAATTAAAGTGGTTGAACGCCCACGGAGAGAAAGATTTTTATTAAAATTAGATTGCAAGGAAAAGTACAAAAAAGAATATATTGGCTGAAACTCTAGCCAAAATTACTCAAGCAAAATTCAAAATTGTAACCCTAGATTTTTATACCCACTTGGCATTAACAAACCACAAACTTTAAGTGCATAACTTATGCTTGTATGACTGACCATATAGATTAATTGGGTGGTTGGAAATGGCATTCAAGCTCGCTGAAAATGATTAAATGGAAGGTACGATTCGATGGAGATGATGTATGAATGGCTGAAGAATGATACCCTAGCTACCAACAATGCCCAAAAATATGAAACGATAGGTTTAAAACCCTAGTATGATTGTAGCATTACTGTAGCAATCTTATTTAGATAAGATAAGATAAGATAAATATATTAATGTCCAACAAGTGACCACAAAAGTAGGTCAATGGAACTGCAAAGCCCGTAAAAGTCAGATACAAAGCGCATAAGCCAAAACACATATGAGAATAACAAAAAGTAAAGAAAATAAAGGTGAACACTATAAAAAAGAGTAAAACCCATTCAACTAGTGACCCAAGTGACAATGGTGCACTGAGAACATGCCAACCAAAAGTAGAAAGAGGAAAGAGGAGGGGAACATCACGAGATGGGCCCAACACTCCTAGCACTCAAGGTTGACAAGATAGAACACTGAATGAGAAGTAGCCTGGAAGAAGTGGAAGGAGGCAGGTGTCACCTACAATGATGTCATTTGGAAATGGAAGAATAATAATCCCTAAACTTGGAAGACATGGTTTAACTTCTAGTAAAAGTTCTAGAATGTATTTGACGTTGTGAACTATGTATGATGTCCTGAGCCTGAATAGATCTGAGGGTCGGGGCCTGGTTGTCCTCGCCCATCCTCTTGGTGCCCCTCATAGAAGGTATAACTGTAAGGAAATAAGTGATCTGATGGGTGGGGTGAGGTTTGGGAGGTGGCTCCCTCTTATGCTCTCGAAACCTCATGGCCTCCTGTATATACAATGCCAGACACCATTGGTCCTCAAATCTAAAAAAGTTGGTGAGAGACTGTGATCCCCTAAAAAGGCAATAAAATCTACCTCTGATCTTGTAGTTAGTTGGGCACTTGAAGATAAAGTGAAATTTCATATCAGGCTCTTGTGTGTGGCACTATTGATAGATCATGATATCCTGATCTAGGTGATGATTAGTCTCTCACCAAAACCTGTGTGAACCAACTCTAAACTACCCTAAAGGGACGCAGAGGGAATGCATCCATTCCCTTTGGGTATACTAAGGATGAACAATAAGATCATCTCGCAAAACTAGAAAATGCTCTACATAAAAGGCCATCTTGGATTTCAACCCCCCAAGTGGTCAAGATGTGTTGTTTGTAGATATTGTCTCGAATGGACTTATTCAGTACCTATTTGGAAGGAAGGAGAGGACCTGGACCATCCATGGAGTATTGGTATGGAGGGAGGTGGTCAATCTGGATGTCAACCTTCCCCAAGATATCATTGTAACAAATTGATTTAAGGCAGAAAATGATGATGTCAACAATGGAGGGATGTATGGTTGTTGTCCTTGTTAGTACAACAGGTCAAAAACCCTAGCATGAACCTTGGAAGGCATCAAGAATATGATAAATCTGCTTGATAATTCTTCCAATGTTGAATTTTGATGGTATCTTGTTTTGAAAGCAAAATTGTAGTTACTGAATAGAACCACCTCACAAGACCAAAGGATTTTCGTCTTCAAGTCTCCCTATCCACTAGAGGATTTTCATCCTCAAAGGCTAAAAGTTGAAGCAAATGTTCAAACTTGCAAAAGTGTAATTGATATTAAGCAAAAGATTATTTCCAATTGACCCACTAACTCCTATTCACTTGACACTTTTTCTAAGTTAAAGCCACAAAAGTAACTTTCCATCTTCTAATTTGATGTTGACTTGTTTTATTTGGAAAGTCACATTTATTTATTTTATTTATAATAATAAAGTAATATTAAGTTGTCACTTTTTAATAAAAAGACATCACTTAACTTTAAAATGTTAATTTTATTATTATGTTTTGATTCATTTGGCTCTCTCATTGTTGTGATTTAGTGCATGTTTCATTGAGTGGGTGTGCATGCCCACTAGTTGTGTTATAGTTATGTGGAGGTTGTATGGAAGTTCTACGGAGACAAAAGATCAGTGGAAGACTCCATGTTTTTGGCCTTCCTTGTTCTTTGGCTATTATCGAATTGTTAAGGACTTTTCTTGTGATATTTCTACAATGGAAGTTTTAGGGAAAGCTTTGTCATTATTTTATGTTGTTTGATCTGCTAAGGTTGTGGGATCCTTAAAATACTCTTGCTGTGATGGGAAAGAACAAGAGTACGAGGGTGATGACTCTGACTCAAATCTGGAAGGACTGGGTAAACAACCTTTTCGAGGACCTGCCACTAGAGGATAGATGTGTGTATCAAGGTAGTTTCAAAGTTTGGCATCCCTAAGTACATGAGTTGAATAATCTAGTTGGAATTTGGCAGAAAAGCCAGAACAAAAGATTCATTTACTCTAAGCGGCATATCTATGTGTTTCACACTAGGTTTGGTAAGACTACAAACTGGCATAATCTTTTTGATAGAACGGTGGAAATTTTTCAAAGGTGTGGCTACTTGATCTTGCATAAAGAATCCTGAAAGGTCTATTGGACGAGAAATAATAAGAGTGAAATATTCACGCACTCCAAGCATTTGATCTGTAGGTGTTGGGTAGGTTCTGGAAAAAAATATTAGAGCAAAAGTTTTCTTGCCTTCAGAGGATAGATCTGCAAGATTTAAACTATGCTTTGTAAGACAATGGCCTAGGGAAATATCGATGATAGACTCATGGAGCACCTATTTCTTCTCAAGGGCCACTTATATGACTGGTTGTTATTGTTTACCCTTTATGCTCTTGTTTTACAATGATATTATTGTAGATGAACTTGTTTCATATAATTTGATAGTTGTTACCTCCCTCTCCTGTTGGAAAATGGGGGAAGCTTGGTTGTTTTGATTTTTAGTGTTTATGTTCTAAAAAACATACTAGGTGGGAATGTCTTAATCTAAATTTTTGCTTACCTAGTGTGGAAGCTTGTATTTCTTCATCTTTCTTATGCAGTGGGTTTTCATTTTTCTCTATGGAGTGCGTTGTGGGTAACAACCCAAGAAAGGTTTTGACTATGGATGACAGAGGAATCCACTTCAAAGTGCTTTATTTCAATCTGGATGTTAGAGGAATCCACATCAACTTACTTGTGTTAATGTTTGAAGAATCCATATTGAACTTGTTGCAGACCCGATCTTGTGATCTGACTAATCTTTTGTAAATCCCTTGGTGATTTCAGACTGGCTTGGGAAGGCATTCTCTTTGTTGGGTGCCTCGTTGGATCCATGTTTTAATTCATTTGGCTACCTCATTATTGTGATTCATCTATTATTTGGCTGAGTGTTTTTGCATTCCCATTAGTAATATTACAATTGTGTAAAATTTTTGCAGAGACAGAAGATCAACAAAAGACTGCCTATTTTAGGCATGACTATGGATCATAGAAGAATCCATTTCAAAGTGCTTTCTTTTTGTGTGGATGTTAGAGGAATCCACATCAACTTGTGTGGATGTTTTAGGAATCCATGTTGAACTTGGTGCAGACCCGGTCTTAGGATTTGGCGATCTTTGGAAAATCCCTTGGGGATTTTAGTCTGGCTTGGGATGGCATGCTCTTTTTTGGGTGCCTAGCTGGATCCATGTTTCAATTCATTTGGCTCTATCATAATTGTGATTCAGTGACTATTTCGCTGAGTGTGTGTGCATGCCCACTAGTTTTTCTACAATTGTGTGGAGGTTGTATAGAAGTTTCATGGAGACAAAAGATCAGTGGAAGACTCCTTGTTTCAGTCATTCCTAGTTCCTTGGATGCTATCAAATTGCTAAGGAGTTTTCTTGTGATAGTTTTACAATGGAAATTTCAATGAAAACTTTGTTGTAATTTTATGTTGTTTGATATGTTAAGGTTTTGGGATCCTTAAAACCCTCTTGTTGTAACCCTTTATGGTCGTGGGAGGCTTTAAACTCTCTTGTGTTGATCTAGTATAGTTGTATGATCCTTCAAACTTTATTGGTTGTGGGACCAATAATCAAAACACTCACTTGTCTAGTTCATAGCTCCGATTTCAAAAGCATTTGTCCTATAAAATAGAAAATTATAGTAAACTAATATTAAGTTGTCACTTTTTAATAGAAAGTAAGTCACTTGACAACTTAAAAATATTAACTATATATTTTTTTAATTTATTTGAAAAAGTGGTCCTGACACGAGAAATTACAAATTCCAAATATACTAATTCTTTCTGTCGAAAACTACATTTCATCAAATTCAAAGAGTAAAATTTCATGTCTTAATTTTTCTAGCAGTTTACATAGATGTTGCAAATGTTCTTCGTCTATTCTACTGGAAATCAATATGTCATGAAGATACACAAAGACAAAATTACAAAAAAATGGTTTTATGGACTTCAATAATCAATCACACAAATGTACTTGGTGTATTAGTCAAATCAAATGGCATAACCAACCACCCATACAACCATTTTTGTTTTTTTAATGATGTCTTCTGTTCATCACCCTGATTTATGTGAATATGACGATATTTACTATTCAAATAGAATTTTGTGATGTATCTCACTCCACTTATGCAATTTTTCAAATCATCCATTTGGGGCAATGGAAAATCTATACCTAATAGTAATCTTTTCAATGACTCTAGAATCATTACACATTCCCCAGTTTCCATACTCCTTAGGTGTTGGTATTGTTGGTATTACACATGGGCCAAAGTTTTCTTTGATTAAACCCTTTCTCAACAACTCTTAAACTTTTCTTTTGCTCCTTTGCATTCTCTTTCAGGGTCAATTTATGTGTTGCTTTGTTCGATAAGCTCAAAGCAAAAATCAAATCCATGCGATGACTTATGCTTCTCATCGGCGGTAATCCATTTGGAATATCATTGATAGAATCTCCTCAAAAGTCACTTAATATCTCCTTTACTTTAAACAGTAATGTTTCTTCTTCTGTGGCTTTTTGCACTGGTTCACAATAGATGCATAACATTCACTTTTTTTCACATCCTTCAAAGATTTTATCCTAAAATTATCAACACTTTTGGACTCTTTTCCACTTTTTTGCACTTATCCTTCAATGGATTTAGCGTATGTTTTGCTGCATCTTTCCATAATGTATATGTGTTAGCATCACCATCATGTTGTGCCTTGCAGATAAAATGAAGATTTCTCATAGAACACATGTAAGCTGGAGCCTTCCTATAGAACACAAGTGTAAAATGGAGCTTTCCTTCAAGAATCTAGATCATGTCTGAGAAATCCAGTATACATAATCTTGGTGGCTAGGGAATAAGACATTAGCTTTAAAACTAAGATTGATCTATTGATTGAGTTAATGTCCTCTTGGATCAAGGTGCATTTTGATCAGAAAGAGGGATTGGATTAGGCTTTCTTTTGTGGTGGGTCTCAGTCAAGATAAAGAATGGCTAGGTAAACTTTATTTAAAAGCTTTGTCTCTAAGAACATTTCCAAAATTGTTTTCCCATTTCAAAAATGAAATTAAGGCAATTTAGTATGTGCTTAGAAGATGGCTAAAACCAAAAGAATGTCACAACAATGTTTTATGTCATAGATTTTGAAACAATAAAGTATTCTTGCACATAGTACCCTTTTGTGACTTTTTGGATCCAGATTGCAATGCAATGTACAAAAGAGAATAGATTCATTGAAAGCCTAGCCAGCTTTATGCGTTTAAAATTCATAATTGTAACCCTATATTGTTATGCCCACTTGGCATTAAAAAACAACAAACTCTAAGGAATGTTAAGTTATCTCCCTCTCCTGTTGGAAAAGGGAGGAAGCTTGGCTATTTTTATTTTTACTTATGTTTCAAAAAACCTATTGGGCAGGGAAGTCCTCTATCTTTTTGCTAACCTAGTGTGGAAGCTTACATTTCTTCATCTTTCTTATGAAGTGGGTTTAAATTTTTCTCTATGGGGTATGCCATTGGTAACTACTAACGCAGTGGATTGCACCCAGGGCAGGACGCCTAGATCCTGCCTTCTACACGTAAAAATGGAAACTCCCCTCTCGCCTGTGGGACTAGCAAAGCTGGAGGGGAGAGTCTCTAGGTAAGGGCTAGCTTCCTTTGATGTATCTAAGTTGTTCCAATAAGTGCTAATACATATATATAGATATATAATGGGGGGGGATGAAAAGGGAGAAGGATCACAGGGAAACAAAACTACTCTAAAAGAGGTGATGCACCAAATGATTTGACCTACTCACACTCACACTTGAAACCATACGAACACATACATACACTTTAAACTGGAAAAAGGACCAGGCTACATGAAGTTTCATATGGGGGCTTAAATGGAACTCATAAAAAATAGGGACTCACCGTAGGTGCTGTGGACAGGGCACACTATATAGTAACTTCTTCTGTCTCTGCGCTTCTAGGTGCAACTCTCCTTGTCACCTACAGGAGTGGCACCTTATAGACACTAGGTGCATTGGTGTTAATCCTGTGAAAGCATTAGGAAGCAATGACTAAATACAAAACTAACACTTAGACACACACAAAGATATCTAACCAGAATAGAGGTAAAAATGCATTTATTGATTTCAGGTGAAAATTGATAGGGCTTTGCCTTACAATGTGAAAGATGATTTTCCAAATGACAAGTCTAAAATATATAGAAGAAGAAAGGAGGCCTTTTGGCACCCTTTTTACAAATGACCCATGTGCGTTTTGATCATTGGGAAGAACAAGCCGCTTAAACATCATATGAGAAATTATGGGCCGCATCGTTTGTCTGCAAACAAGACCGCTCCTTCAAGACAATTATGCAGCTTGTCTGCTCATTAATTCAAAATGAAGAAAATGGGTCACACCGTTAATCATTTTCACCTCTTGATGATCAATTCATAGACATTGTATCACCTATGGAGTAACTGCTTGAGTCAATGCCTTCTTTCGCCACTTGGACTGCTTTGTCCATTTTTGCGCTTGGTCCTTCTTCTGCTTTTAAGCCTTTGAATTCCTTCGGGTTTGATTTAAGTTTGCAAAGATCAATAGCTACCTTACACAAATTTTACATCCTCGAGTCTGTCGTTCTTCTTGACAATTCATTTGTGTCTTTCCCACTTGCCTTGGCTGTTTTCCTACTGATTCTAATAAGTCACACGTGGCGTGTTCCATCGCTGAAACAGGCAGGACACGTGGCAGCATCCACTGAATTTATAAAAGCTTCAAACACCTTTGGAGAGTCCTGTGGAAAAGGATGTGTGGTGGCTTCTGCTCTCTTTAGCAGTTCATCGGGGCCCACCACAATGCTCGCAAGATAAAAAGGGGAGAGATGATGGGTGTTGACATTTGTCAACTTTTGCGATTGCCACTTGGCACTTTCTGCGCTCTGGCTTTCCCTAGTTTTGTCACTTTCAGGCTATCTTCTTGGCATGTTGCTGGTTCCTTGGCTCTTTTTTGGTTGGCACTCAGGCATTTTAAAAACAAATGGCTATTTCACTGCCTTAAACTTGACATTCATGGGCCTACCACTACTTGCAAACCAACGGCTAGTTTGTTGTGTTTAACTTTGATGTCCTTGGGCCCGTCACCCTTGGACCTTCCTTTGGCTTTCTGCTTTGGCCTTTTTTATCGTGGGCCTTTTTTGTGGGCTTTTTGCACAAAAAATTTTCTCGTAAACAAAAGTCCATGAGAATTGTCTCGGCCGCTTTGATTTCTTTGGAATCTTCCCTGGGTCCCTTTGAGCTCGCGGCCTCCTGAATTCCTTCAGGCCTTTTTTTGAAGGAATTCCTTCGAACAAAAATTCCAAAGGAATTCTGCCTTTGCCTTAACAAAATTCGAAGGAACTTACCCTTGCGGCTTTCTTTGGATTCTTTGAAGTGCTTCTTGCCCTCTGCAAAGGCTCTTGAACCTAGAACTGCCCTTCGTAAGGGCACTTGTCCTTCGGGAGGCTTGAACCTTCATTTGAACCGCTCCTTTGAACCAACCATTGAACCAATTGATTGAACCGATTCAACGGTTCAAAAAATTGTTAAACCAAGGCATCGAACTGTTTGATTGACCCTGTCGATGAACTTTGTGTTAAACCTTGTTGATGAACTTTAACATTGAACCAAAAACGTTGAACCAACGCATTAAACCAAGCTGATGAACAGATTGAGTGAACCAAGTGATTGAACCATCTGATTGAATCGAGACATTGACCCAAGGTGTTGAACCAAGCTGATGAACCATTTGATTGAACCAAAATGATGAACTTCACCGATTGAGCCAAGCCTTTAAAAATGAAGCGATGAACTTGCCGATTGAACCAAGGCGTTGAACCAAGGCATTGAATTGGTTCAATGGTTCAAAGATGTTAACCTTCCTTGTGAAATTTTGATGAGAGTTTGAAGAAGCTTTGCAAATCCTTGCACTCTTTGAACTGGTTCTTCATGTGCCAAAGGACTCACCTGCAAAGTTCATAGAAAAATCTTCTTTGCAGAATCCATAGAAACTTCACCTGCAAAGTCCATAGAAAATCCATGCCTACAAAAATGGTAGAAGGGTCTGTATAAATAGGCCTATAGAGTTCGTATAAATAGACCTGCAGAGTTCGTAGAAATTTCTAGACTTGTGCAAAATTAAAAAATGAATTGGCCCAGAACAGCAGGGGAAGAGGGGGACCGATTTTTGACCTATTGGACCAAAAATGGTCAAAAAATTGGTGAGTCCCAGGGTAAGCATGCCTGCTATGCTTAGAATACAGTTTCCTCAAAATCCATTGGGCATAGAGTCAGAATGTAATTTAAAGATCAGCAATAGCCTCGATAAATTCAAGAACCAAACACAAAGATTTACCCCAAAAGGAAACGAAAACACACACAAAGCTAAGAAAACTAGTAACATGTGCAAAAGCACTTAGGGGAAATAGGAGAAAATCAAGGAAAATATATACATGATGGAAAAGGGACTTAGTGGTAGTGCTTAAGATGTATCCCATTAACTGGGATATACAGTTCTTCACCATCCAACCTGGAGAGTTGGAATGCATTATGCTGCTTGCACTAAGTGATTACGTATGGGCCACTCCATAAGGCATCAAAATTTTCATGCTTTTTAGGCTTAGCTCAGTCCTCATCCCATTTCAAGACAATGTCTCCTTCAGAGAAACCTTTTGATGAAGATTTCTTGTCGAAGTGTCTCTTCATTTATTGTTGGCAGTTGGTCATAGAAGCCATAGCCTGGTCCTTTGTCTCTTGGAGCTCATCAACTTGCATAGCCTAACCTCCATGTTATTTCCTTCTTCTAATTGCAGCTAGTAAGCGAGGTCCAAGGCTGGCAATTCAAGTGAAATGGGGAGCCTAGCTTCCCTTCCATAGATGAGCGTGTATAGCGAGTTGCCAATTTCCCTCTTCGGGGTGACCCTATCTACCCACAGGGTTATTTTTAACTTGGCATGCCAAGTCCTCTAATTCTCCTCCATGGTTTGCTTGATGATCTTGATCAGGTTCTTATTTGTAGACTCAGCCAACTCATTCCCCTGTGGGTAGTAATTGGATGAAGTGCTGAGATAAATACCATATCTCAGTGCCCATTCACTTGTTTTGGTTCTCAAAAAAGCTAACACATTATTTGAGATTATGGTTGCTAGAACCCTGAATCTTACCACCAGGTCCTCATAAAAATTTAGGACCGCACTCAAACAGCACCCTAAAATTAAGAAATCGATTGGCCCATCATGGAACTCAAACAACACCCTATCAGTCTGACCTGCAGCTAAACATCTTAAAAGGACTCCTAAGAAATTCTTTTTGAACATCACTCCATCAATTAGGACATAAGGGAGACACTGGAGTCTGAAATATCTCCTCTTGGTCCTATCAAGGCCCTGTGGGCACTCACCAGTGAGAAGGAAATGCCTCACGTCTGATGTCCAATCCTTCATGATAGTTGGTTTCTCTATTGTAGCTACGTCATGAATTAGCAGACTGTCCTCTTTCTGCTACTTAAAGTCTACAACAAGGTGTTCACATAGGCCTCTTCCTCTTACCAGTTTGGTGATCTTGATATCCACATCATATTCCATCACCTTAGTGATCCACTCCATTCTCTTTTCATTGAGGTCTCAGTTGATCAAAAAATCCTTGATGCCAGGATACAGGACCATGAGGTGGATTCTGTTATTGGACATCATATGCCTAAATTTCTTTAGACTCCGTATGACTGCCAGGACTTATTTTTCCACATGTGTATCTAACCTCAAAACCCTCTAGGCCTTAGCTAAAAAATGCAATTGATTGCTCAAGGTTATCATCACTTGCTTGGGTAAGTATGGTGGAGATTACCTCTTCATTGCTAAAGGTGTAGAGGTTGAAATCCTTGATGAAGTTAGGGCTGATCAAAGTAGGAGCTTGGGTTATGACCTGCTTGATTTATTCGAAACTGTCTTTTCTTTGAGTTGGCCATGTGAACTCCTCACCCTTCCTCAGCATAGAGGTCAATGGCTTGACCACTTCTGCAAAATTTAGGATAAATCTCTAGATGAAATTTATCTTGCCGAAGAAGCTTTGTAGGCCTTTCTTGTGCTTAGGCAAGGACAGCTCCAGGATGGAACGAACTCTCTCTGGATCAATAGTCAGGCCTTCCGAAGAAATAATGTGACCAAGGAGGTTCCCCTCGTAGATAGTGAACATGCATTTCCTTAAATTGAGAGAGATACCAAACTCTCTACACCTCTCAAATATTTGCCTGAGGTGTTTCATGTGTTGGCTCGCTTCTTTGGAGAAAACTGTCACATCATCAAGATATACCAGCATAGTATTATTTATCAGGGCTTGAAAGGCCATGTCCATAGCTCGTTGGAAGGTGGCACTAGCATTAGACAGTCTGAAAGGCATTTTCCTATAAGTAAACATTCCCCACTTGGTTGTGAAGGCTATGTTGTGCTGGTCACAGCCTTGCACCAAAATATGGTTGTATCCTGAATACCCATCTAGGAGGGAGAAACGTTTGCTACTTGTCACCATTTTAAGGATCTACTCCATGCTTGGGAGAGGATAATGGTCTTTTAGAGAGACTCTATCGAGGTCTCTAAAATCGATGCATAGTCTGATCTCCCCATTCTTTTTTCGAACAAGAACAAGATTGGCCAGCCAAGAAGAGTGTTTGATTGGAAATATTATCCTAGACTCAATCAACTTGGTGAACTCCTTCCGCATGAGAGGCTCAATCATCGGGCTGACAGGCCTCTGCTTCTGCTTGATTGGCCTAACACCTTCTTCCAGCTCAATGGTATGATGGGCCAAGCTTGGGTCAAAACCCTTCAAATCATTATACTCCCAAGCGAAGATATCGGCAAATTCTTGGCACAACAAGATGAAGGCCTGTCTTTCACGGTCTGTGCACACTTTCCAAAGTGCAAGCAACTTATCCTTAAATATTTCCACCTTCTCACGGTGCTCCTCCTTTGTTGCGATGCATGCCTTGTTGCTTTTCAACTGGTCGTCTCCATTAAAGATATTCTCTAGAGTGACCAAACCTTTGGGGAGTTTATTGCTCTTCAACTAAACGATTTGGCTGCCATATTGTTGCTACAGCTTAACCTAGTTTTTTGTAGCAAACTCAGTGTCTTCTTGTAGAAAGAGTGATATTTGCTTATCACTATTGAAGACCTATCAATTAGTGACGTTGTCAAGTATAGAGGGCCGGATCACTACCTTCAAGTGACGTGAACTATGGTCTCGGCCTATCTCCTGAGGGATATCAAACTGGGCACCAACTGCTGCCAGCCTATTTGCTTACTTGTTCCATTCTCTAGGAATGGAGGAAATATTGAAAGCAAATAAATTTTCCACTAAGTCCCATACCCTATGTTTGTAGAACTTCAGTAAAGAATTCTTTCTCAAATTCTGGCCTCTTACCTGATTGACAATTAGCTCGTTGTCACCAAAAACTTGTAGCTCTTTTATTCCTCTTTTCTTCAACCACTCCAAACTGTGAATGAGGGATTCATATTCCACAACATTGCATGTGCAATAAAATTGGAACCAGAAAGCTGAAAAATACCTCTCTTTTGAAGGAGAGACCAACACTGCTCCACCACTATCTCCCAACTTAATTTTTGAACTGTCAAAGAATAGCTGCCATAGACCTAAGCTTTCCTAGCTGGGTTTCATCAGATTTGGTACAAAAGTACCCTCTTCATACATGCAATAAATTCCAATGCTTGCCTCCTCTATGAATTTGTAAGGATCATGCTCGAAGTTATCACTTCCCCATTCATCTAAGAGTAGGTCTGCAACTCCTTCAAGGGCAGAAGATGGATATTGGTCTACTTGGGACTCTTCTTGGTCAATGATGGCGTAGCTGACATTTGCTGCTTTAAGTGAGTAAGGTTCCAAATGATCTCTGTGGAGTGGCTCGAATGCAATCTTGAATTTAGTCCCATACTTGGTTCTAAAAACTAGATAAGACCAACTCGCTGCTAAGTAGTTGCCTATCTTGGATGTAAGATCCCTGGATAAGCAAATGGAAAAGTAAGGAGGGACATCGACCACTACCACATCATGAGGAACTGAGAAAGTCGGGCAAGCATGTAGCATCAAGCTCAAACTTCTTATCACCCCAACTATCTTTGCTGGGGTTCCATCAAGCTGTAGGACTCCCTTGGTCATCTCTTCGTATTTCAAGCCCAGCTTGTCGGCTATGCATTTGGGTATCACCGAGGTGCTTGCTCCACTGTCAATGATGTAATTATGCACCAAAACATCTCTTATGACCAAGGACACATAAAAGGAGGAACCTTTTCTTCTTTTCGAGCCTGACCTAAGGTGGAAGGTTGTCCATTCATCATCAAAACATTATCAGCTTTTGCTAGGACAGCTTGTTTACCTAGCTAATGCAATTCCTTCTGCAGCATGTCATTTTGCCCCGGTGTTGACAGTGAATCCAACAAGGAGATGCTCATGTGTAGCTTCTTCATTTGGTCAACCACATTGACTCAAGGATTTCCCTCCTTCAAATTTTCTTTGGAAATATTTACAGCCTGAGGCATAGGTCGAGGAGCTGGAGGTATAACTAGCAGTCTGAAACTTGGGACCTTTTAATTTACATGTGATGAAGAAGGTATTGCTAACATTTGGGAAGTAGCTTGAGATTTTTCCATTGATATCTTTTTGAATCTTGTGTTGGCTGCAACACGATCAGCCTAATTATTTACAGCACCCACATAATTGACTGAATAGAATTCTCCTTCCAAATGATTAATGAGAGTAGAATCAGGTTGGGTCTGACTGCTACTCATGCTGGGTTGCATTGGAGCCTCAAAGACTTGGGAATGGGCGGCTGCCTAATTATCTTGTACATTTGGATAATAACCCATCATTTCATTTGTATAAATAGCTTGCTCCTAACCATATCTCATGGTTGAACAACTTGGTTGTTCTTGCACCAGATTGTTTTGAATGGGCACCATAACCTTAGATGATGAAGAGGCACCTGGGTTGTAGCCTTGAAAGGGTTTGGTCTGAGTAAGTTGACCCTGTTCTTGATTGTAATGTTGGAAAGGGGGTCTAGGAGCTTGACCATACTGCTGATATCCTTGGTTGGGTCTGTTGCTTTGAGCTTGTTGCCTTCTAATAGCCATAAGTTCATTTGACATATTTTGCAACAAACTCTTGACTTCATGAAGCTCATTGGATGGAGTAGCAGTTGGTTTTTCTATGTTAAGCAGAAGAGCTAATGTGGGAGCAATGGTATAAATTAGAGGTAGCATTTCATGAAAAAGTGGCATATGGGGTCTAGGAGCTATTTTCCTAGCTTACACCAGGCAATTTTTAGCTGCTATAGCTATGTCATAAGTGGTAAGCAGCACATGTCCTCCCATGGACTGTATCATAACAATGATATCATTGTTTAATGCTCTTAAGTAATACAAGAAAGCATAGCTAAAATTAGGTCTTAACAGAATGGGGATTTTATCCCATGTCTTCTGAAACTGAGTGTTGAAATCCTGCATGTATTCATATGGGGCTCTTTTCATGGTAGTCAACTACTCAGCAAGTGAGAGGTGGTCGTTCTTTTCCCCAAAACAGTCCATCAAGTGAGTACCCAATTCATTTCAATAACCAATTAAATTTATGGCTAGAGTCCCATACCAGTCCAGAGCTTTGCCCTTGAGAGACAAAGCCAGCAATCTGGTTGCAATATTATTATCAATAATATTGTGAATATTGTAGAGGTTAGCAACATTTCTAATGTGTTTGATAACTATAATGGGCCCCTCTCCATCAAAGGAAGGCACACTTTTGAGGACTACCCCTGGAATTGGGTCATAACGTTGGAGATTCAAAGGACTCTAACCATAAAAAGTTACAAAGGGTAATGCCATAGCTATGACAAGATGTAACCACAGCCTTCTTGCGTAGGTGTTCTTTATAGCAAGTTTGGGAAAGTGGTTTGCTGAATAAGGATGGGTCCTCTCAAATCTCAGTCACTTTTCTAAGTTTAAAGGCAATTCAATAAATTTGAAAGGGACACCCTTAGAAGTAGACCTTGTGGTGACTTTAGGCATAGGAAGTCAGACTAGTCTTTGATTAGAAAATGAAATTCTTACCAGTGGAGTCGCCAGATGCTAAAAATAGTTGATTTGTTATAATAGGACTAGCATCAATCCTGAAACTTTACTGGGTGTAAAAACTTGAGTCCCATCGGGCGTGCCAAAAACTGTTGACACAGTGGATTGCACCCAGGGCAGGACGCCTAGCTCTTACCTTCCACACGTCAAAATGGAAACTCCCCTCTCGCCTATGGGACTGGCAAAGCCAGAGGGGAGAGTCTCTAGGTAAGGGCTAGCTCCCTTTGATACATCTAATTTGTTCCAATAAGTGATAATACATATATATAGATATATAATGGGGGGGATGAAAAGGGAGAAGGATTATAGAAAAACAAAACTACTCTAAAAGAGGTGATGCACCAAATGATTCGACCTGCTCACACTCACACTTGAAACCATACGAACTCATACATACACTTTAAACTGGCAAAAGGACCAGGCTGCATGAAGCTTAATAGGGGGGCTTTAATGGAACTCACAAAAAATAGGGACTCACTATAGGTGTTGTGGAAAGGGCACACTGTATAGTAACTTCTTCTGTCTTTGCGCTTCCAGGTGTAGCTCTCCTTGTCACCTACAGGAGTGGCACCTTATAGACACTAGGTGCATTGGTGTTAACCCTGTGAAAGCATTAGGAAGCAATGACTAAACACAAAACTAACACTCAAACACACACAGATATATCTAACCAGAATAGAGGTAAAAATGCATTTATTGATTTCAAGTGAAAATTGCCAGGGCTTTGCCTTACAATGTGAAAGATGATTTTCCAAATGACAAGTCTACAATATATAGAGGAAGAAAGGAGGCCTTTTGGTGCCCTTTTTACAAATGACCCATGTGCATTCTGATTGTTGGGAAGAGCAAGCTGCTTAAACATCATATGAAAAATTATGGGCTGCACCGTTTGTCTGCAAATAAGACCACTCCTTCAAGACGATTACGCGGCTTGTCTACTTATTAATGTAAAATGAAGAAAATGGGTCCTACCATTAGCCATTTGTGACTCTTGATGATCAATTTGTAGACACTGTATCACCTGCTGGAGTAACTGCTTGAGTCGACGCCTTCTTTCGCCACTTGGACTACTTTATCCATTTTTGCACTTGGTCCTTCTTCTACTTTTAAGCCTTTGAATTCCTTCAGGTTCACGCTTAAGTTTGCAAAGATCAACAGCTACCTTACTTCCACAAATTTTACGTCCTCAAGTCTGTCATTCTTCTTGATAATTCATTCATGTCTTTCCCGCTTGCCTTGGTTGTTTTCTTGCTAATTCCAATAAGTGACACGTGGCATGTTCCATCGCTAAAATAGGTAGGACACATGGCAGCATCTGCTAAATTTATAAAATCTTCAAACACCTTTGGAGAGTCCTACAGAAAAGGATGCATGGCGGCTTCCACTCTCTTTAGCAGTTTGTCGAGGCCCACCGCAGTGCTCATAGATAAAAAAGGAGAGACAATGGGTGTTGACACTTGTCAGCTTCCATCGAGCCTTACAGGAAATACATGGTGCATTCTACTTCTTTTAGAGAAAACAGGTCAAAGCTTCTACAGTTGCCACTTGGCACTTTCCATGCTCTAGCTTTCCCTGGTTTTGTCACTTTCTAGCTCCTTTGGCCTTCAGGCTATCTTCTTGGTAGGTTGTTGGCTCCTTGGCTCTTTTTTGGTTGGTGCTCAAGCATTTTAAAAACAAATGGCTATTTCACCACCTTAAACTTGATGTTTGCGAGCCCGCCACTACTTGAAAACCAATGGCTAGTTTATCGTGTTTAAATTTGACGTCCTCAGGCCCGTCACCCTTGGACCTTCCTTTGGCTTTTTGCTTCGGCCTTATTGCTTGCAGGCCTTTTCTGCGGGCTTTTTGCTTGGACAATTTTCTCGCAGACAAAAGTCTCCGAGAATTGTCTCAGCCGCTTTGATTTCTTTGAAATCTTCCTCGGGTCCCTTTGAGTTCACAGCCTCCCGAATTCCTTCGGGCCTTTTTTTCAAAGGAATTCTGCCTTTGCCTTAACAAAATTTGAAGGAACTTACCCTTGTGGCTTTCTTTGGCTTCTTTGAAGTGTTTCATGCCCTCCGCAAAGGCTCTTGAACCCATAACTGCCCTCCGCAAAGGCACTTGTCCTTCGGGAGGCTTGAACCTTCGTTTGAACCGCTCCTTTGAACCAATCGTTGAACTAATTAATTGAACCAATTCAACGGTTCAAACAATTGTTAAACCAAGGCATCGAACCGTTTGATTGAACCTATTGATGAACTTTGCGTTGAACCTTGCCGATGAACTTTAACATTGAACCAAAAACATTGAACCAATGCATTGAACCAAGCTAATGAATAGATTGAGTGAATTGAGTGATTAAACGATCTGATTGAATTGAGACATTGAACCAAGGTGTTGAACCAACGTGTTGAACAAAGCTGATGAACCGTTTGATTGAACCAAAGTGATGCACTTCGCCGATTGAACCAAGGCTTTGTAAACAAAGTAATGAACTTGCTGATTGAACCAAGGCGTTGAACCAAGGCATTAAACTGGTTCAATAGTTCAACGGTTCAAAGATGTTAACCTTCCTTGTGAAATTTTGACGAGAGTCTGAAGAAGCTTTGCAAAGCCTTGCACTCTTTGAACTGGTTCTTCATGTGCCGAAGGAGGACTCGCCTATAAAGTTCATAGAAAAATCTTCTTTGCAGAATCCATAGAAACTTCACCTGTAGAGTCTGTAGAAAATCCATGCCTGTAGAAATGGTATAAAAACACCTGTAGAGTTCATAGAAATAGACCTGTAGAGTCCATAAAAATAGACCTGCAGAGTCTGTAGAAATTTCTAGACTTGTGCAAAATCAAAAAATGAATTGGCACATAATAGCAGAGGAAGAAGGTGATCGATTTTTGACCTGTTGGACCAAAAATGGTCAACATTAACAATGCAAGAAAGGTTTTCACTATGGATGAAAGAGGAATCCAGTTCAAAGTGCTTTCTTTATATGTGGATGTTAGATGAATCCACATCAATTTACCTGTGTGGATGTTTGAGGAATCCACATTGAACTTGTTGCAGACCCGGTCTTGCGATTTGGGTAATCTATAGGAAATCCCCTAGGGATTTCAAGCTGGCTTGGGATTGCATTCTCTTTTTTGGTTGCTTGGTTGGATCCATGTTTTAATTATTTTGGCTACCTCATTGTTGTGATTCAGTCGTTGTTTGGTTTAGTGGATGTGCATTCTCATTAGTAATGTTATAGTTGTGCAGCGTTTTTGTAGAGACAAAAGATAAGCAAAAAAACTGCCTATTTGTGGCATGATTGTGGATGATAGAGGAATCCTTTTCAAAGTGCTTTCTTTCTGTGTGGATGTTAGAGGAATTTACATCAACTTACTAGTGTGGATGTTTGAGGAATCCACATTGAACTTGTTGTAGACCCAATCTTGGGATTTGGCGATCTTTAGCAAATCCCTTGAGGATTTTAGTCTGGCTTGGGATGGTGTTCTCTTTGTTGGGTGCCTAGCTTGATCCATGCTTCAATAAATTTGGCTCTCTCATTGTTGTGATTCAGTGATTACTTGGATGAGTGTGTGTGCATGCTCACTAGTTTTGCTACAATTTTATGGAAGATTCGTGGAGACAAAAGATTAGTGGAAGACTCTGTGGTTCAGGCCTTCCTAGTTCTTTGGTTGCAGTCAAACTACAAAGGAGTTTTCTTGTGATATTTATGAAATAGAAATTTTGAGGAAAGCTTTGTCATAATTTTATGTTGTTTGATCTGCTAAGGAATTAGGATCCTTAAAACCCTCTTGTTATGACCCGTTATGGTTGTGGGAGCTTTTAAACTCTCTTGTGGTGATCTGGTATGGTTGTGTGATATTTCAAACCTTCTTGGTTGTGGGACCAATAATCAAAACACTCACTTGTTTGGTTCATTGCTCTGGTTTTAAAAGCATTTATCTTATAAAATATAAAACTATAATAAAGTAATATTAAGTTGTCCCTTTTTAATATAAGGTATGTCAATTGACAACTTGAAAGTATTAACTTTATTTTTTTTGATTTATTTGAAAAAGGGGTCATGACATGAGAAATTACAAATACCAAATATACCAATTCTTTCTCCAAGAAACTACATTTTTTCAAAGTCACAAATAAAATTTCATGTCTCAACTTTTCTAGCACTTTACATAGATGTTGCAAATGTTCTTCCTCTATTCTATTGGAAATATATACATCATCAAGATACACAATGACAAACATATGAAAAATGATTTAAGGACTTCATTCATCGATCTCATGAATGTGCTTGGTGTATTACTCAAAACAAATGGCATAACCAACCACTCATACACCCCTTTTTGTTTTCTTAATGTTGTCTTCCATTGATGACTTGTACTTATGTGAATATGGTGATATTTACTCTTCAGATAAAATTTCGTGATGCATTTCACTCCACTTATGTAATTTTTCAAATCATCCATTTGCGGAAGTGGAAAATCTATACTTAATAGTAATCTTGTTGATGGCTCTGGAATTAATACACATTCTCTAATTTCCATTCTTCTTAGGTGTTTGTATTGTTGGTACTGCACATGGGCCAAAACTTTCTTTGATTAAACCCTTTAACAATAACTCTTAAAATTTTCTTTTGCTCTTTTGCATTCTCCTTCGGGGTCATTCTTTGTGTTGCTTTGTTCGGTAAGCTCGAAGCAAACATCAAATCCATGCGATGACTTATGCTTCTCATCAGCGATAATTGATATGGAATATGATTGATAGGATCTCTTAAAATTCACTTAATATCTCCTTTACTTCAAGCGGTAGTTTTTCTTCTTCTACGACATTTTTCACTAGTTTACAATAGATGCATAACATTCACTTTGTTTTACTTCCTCCAAAGTTTTCTTTCTAGAAATTATCAACACTTTTAGACTCTTTTAAACTTCTTTGCAATTATCCTTCAATGTATTTAGCGTATGTTATGCTCCATCTTTCGATAATGTATGTATGTTAGCATCACCATCATGTTGTGCCTTGCGGTTAAAATGGATATTTCCCATAGAACACATGCAAGGTGCAACCATCCTATAGAACACAAGGGTAAAATGGAGCTTTTCTTCAAGAATCTAGATCGTCTCTGAGACTAGTCTACATAATCTTGGTGGCTAGGGAATAAGACATTAGCTTTAAAACTAAGAATTATCTATTGATGGAGTTAATTTCCTCATGGATCGAGGTGCATTTTGAATAGAAAGAGGGATTGGGTTAGGCTTCCTTTTATGGTGGATCTCATTCAAGATAAAGAATGGCTCAGTAATCTTATTTAGAATCTTTTTCTCTAAGAAGAATTCCAAAATTGGTTTCCCTTTTAAAAAATGGCACTAAGGCAATTTAGTACGTGCTTAGAAGATGGTTTAAACCAAAATAATGTCACAACAATGTTCCATGTCATATATTTTGAAAGAAGAAAGTAATCTTGCACGCATTACCCTTTTGTGACTTTTTGGATCCAGATTGCAATGCAAAGTACAAAAGAGAATCTATCGGCTGATACACTAGCCAACTTTATGTGTGCAAAATTTAGATTTGTAACCCTAGATTGTTATGCCCACTTGGCATTAACAAACAACAAACTCTAAGGGATGTTAACTTATCTCCCTCTCCTATTGCAAAAGGGAGGAAGCTTGGTTGTTTTGATTTTTACTGTTTATGTTTCAAAAAACCTACTAGGCGAGAAAGTCCTCATCTAACGTTTTGCTTAACTAGTGCGGAAGCTTGAATTTCTTTGTCTTTCCTATGCAATGGGTTTACATTTTTCTCTATGGGGTGTGCCATTGGTAACAACCCAAGAAAGGTTTTTACTATGGATCAAAGAGGAATCCAGTTTGAGGTGCTTTCTTTCTATGTGGATGTTAGAAGAATCCACATCAACTTACTTGTGTGGATGTTTGAGGAATTCACATTGAACTTGTTGTGGACTAGGTCTTGGGATCTGGCTAATCTTTGGAAAATGTCGTAGGGATTTCTGACTAGCTAGGAATGGCATTTTCTTTGTTGGGTTCTTGCTTGGTTCCATGTTTCCATTCATTTGGATACCTCATTCCTATGATTCAATGGTTGTTTCACTGAGTGGTTGTGCATTCCCACTTGGAACGTTGCAGTTGAATAGAATTTTCGTGGAGACACAAGATAAACTGAAGATTGCCTCTTTTTGGCATGACTATGGATGATAGTGGAATCCATTTCAAAGTGATTTCTTTTTATGGGGATGTTGGAGGAATCCACATCAACTTGTGTGGATGTTTGAGGAATCCACATTGATCTTGTTGCAAATCTTCTCAATACATCCATCTGGGAGATCAACAACATTATTGGCCAAGGATGAAGCAACAATACGAACATTTGCTTCATATTTGATCCAAGACAATATAAAATATAAAATTATAATAAAATAATATTAAGTTGTCACTTTTTAATAAAAAGTAAGTCACTTGACAACATTAAAGCATTAACTTTATTTTTTGAAATTAATTTGAAAAAGGGGTCATGACATGAGAATCACAAATACCAAATATACCAATTCTTTCAAGATGAAACTACGTTTCTTCAAATTCACAAGTAAAATTTAATGTCTCAACTTTTCTAACACTTTAATTAGATGTTGCAAATGTTCTTACTCTTTTCTACTGAAAATCAATATATCATCAAGATACACAATGACAAACTTACGAAAAAAAGGTTTAAGGACTTCTATCATCAATCTCATGAATGTACTTTGGTGTATTATTCAAATCAAATGGCATAACCAACCACTCATACAACCCTTTTTGTTTTCTTAATGTTGTCTTCCATTCATCACCCTGTTTTATGCGAATATGGTGATATTTACTCTTCATATAAAATTTTGTGATGTATCTCACTCCACTTATGTGATTTTTCAAATCATCCATCTGGGGCAATGGAAAATCTATACCTAATAGTAATCTTTTTAATGGCTTTGGAATCATTACACATTCTCCAGTTTCCATACTTCTTAGTTGTTGGTATTGCACATGGGCCAAAACATTCTTTGATTAAACCCTTTCTCAATAACTCTTAAACTTTTATTTCGCTCCTTTGCATTCTCTTTCGAGGTCAATATATGTGTTCCTTTGTTTGATAAACTTGAAGCAAACATTAAATCCATGTGATGACTTATGCTTCTAATCGGCAGTAATCCATATAGAATATCCTCGATAGAATATCCTCAAACTCACTTAATATCTCCTTTACTTCAAGTGGTAGTGTATCTTCTTATGCGGCTTTTTACACTGGTTTTTAATAGAAGCATAACATTCACTTTGTTTTACTTCCTTCAAATATTTTATTCTAGAAATTATCAACACTTTTGGAATCTTTTCCACTTCTTTTCACTTATAATTCAATGTATTTAGCTTATGTTTTGCTCCATCTTTCGATAATGTATATGTGTTAGCATCACCGTCATGTTGTGCCTTGTGGTTAAAATGGAGCTTTCCCATAGAACTGATGTAAGCTAGAGCCTTCCTATAGAACATGAGGGTAAAATGGAGCTTTGATTCAAGAATCTAGACCATGTCTGAGAAATCCAGTATACATAATCTTGGTGGCTAGGGTATAAAACATTAGCTTTAAAACTAAGATTGATCTATTGATTGAGTTAATGTCCTCATGGATCGAGGTGCATTTTGATCAGAAAGACGTATTGGGTTAGGCTTTATTTTGTGGTGAGTCTCAGTCAAGATAAATAATGGCTAGGTAAACATTATTTAAAATCTGTCTCTAAGAAGAATTCCAAAATTGTTTTCCCATTTCAAAAATGGCATTAAGGAAATTTAGTATGTGCTTAGAAGATGGTTAAAGCCAAAAAAATGTCACGACAATGTTCTATGTCATAGATTTTGATTGAATAAAGTAATCTTGCACATAGTACCCCTTTGTGACTTTTTGGATCCAAATTGCAAAGCAAAGTACAAAAGCGAATATATTGGCTAAAACCCTAACCAAATTTATGCATGCCAAATTTAGAATTGTAACCCTAGGTTGTTATGCCCACTTGGCATTCACAAACAACAAACTCTAATGGTTGTTAAGTTATCTGCCTCTCTTGATGCAAAAGGGAAGAAGCTTGATTGTTTTGATTTTTACTGTTTATGTTTTAGAAATCATACTGGGTGGGAAAGTCCTTATCTAACTTTTTGCTTCCCTAGTGCAGAAGCTTGCATTTCTTCATCTTTCTTATGAAGTGGGTTTACATTTTTATCTAGGGAGTGTGCCTTTGGTAACAACGCAAGAAAGGTTTTGACTATGGATGAAAGAGGAATCTAGTTCAATGTGCTTTCTTTCTATGTTGATGTTAGAGGAATCCACATCAACTTACCTGTATGGATGTTTGAGGAATCCACATTGAAATTTTTGCTGATCGGGCCTTGGGTTTTGGCTAATCTTTGGAAAATTCCTTAGGGATTTTCATACTAGCTTGGGATGGCATTGTCTTTGTTGTGTGCTTATTGGACCCATGTTTCCATTCATTTGGCTACCTTATTCCTATGATTCGGCAGTTGATTGGTTGAGTGGTTGTGCATTCCCATTTGTAACGTTATACTTGTGCACAATTTTTATGGAGACAAAAGATCAGGAGAAGACTGCCTATTTTTGGCATGGTTATGGAGGATATAGGAATACATTTCAAAGTGCTTTCTTTCTATGTGGATGTTGGAGGAATCCACATCAACTTACTTGTGTGGATGTTTGAGGAATCCACATTGAACTTGTTGTTAACCTTCTCAGTACATCCATCTGGGAGATCAACATAATTGGCCAAGGATGAAGCAATAATACAAACATTTGCTACATATTTGATACAGAATAATACAAACATGATATCCTAAAATTCAATCATATATGGCAATGACTCACCTTTTGGAAGATCGTTGGGTAGGTCATGGATTGACACATCTATTTCCATCTTTGGCTATTTGCATTCAGCCAGTGATTCCTTTTCCTCCTCAACTTCATTGATATACATGCAATCATTAGAAGTCAATAAAACATCTTCTACTATCAAAGGATCTTTATCCCCACCCTACATGTTGAATCCCTCGTGTTCTTGCTCAATGATGTCTTGTGGCTTTGAATTTGGTTGTTCTCTTTACTTCATGATTTCTTCCTTAGCAATCTTTTGAGGTTTTGACTTTCCCTCTTTCTTCTATCTTCAAATTCTATTTTCTTCATAAATCTCAAAGAATTTTTCAAAGGTATCATAAGATTTGTAAATGTTAGAATTTTTATCATATGCGTCAAAGGCGAGAAGTTGGACATTATATCTTTCACACTGCTCTTCTAACCATGCCTCGTGGATAGGATTTTTCTTTCGTGATCTTCTAAATGAAGTTAGATCTTCATAGCTAATAATAAATTGCTTAAATAGTTGGTTCTTAAAATTTTAGCACTTCAATTGCTACGGGATATCCTCAATTGGATCTGTATATCTTTCTCTTTGATTTTCCATTATTCTACATTAAAAATCCAATATAACCCTACAAGTTGACAAGATCAATGCCCTTGTACCATTGTAATTCCCCCTTCTGGTTGAAATACCAAATTATGGGATTTCTTAGTAAACTATTTTTAAGTTAAAATATGAGATTCTAAATAAACCATAAATTTTTAAAATTAAAGATAAATCCCTTTTAACTTGGAATTTTATAGAAATATTTAAAGTGGCTGAAATCCCACGGCGAGCAGGGTTTTTATTGAAATCAGATTGCAATGCAAAGTATAAAAGAGAATATATATGTTGAAACCCTAGCCAGCTTTATGCGTTTAAAATTTAGAATTGTAAACCTAGATTATTATGCCCACTTGGCATTAACAAACAAAATACTGTAAACATTGGTATGTTATCTCCCTGCCTGTTGGAAAAGGGATGAAGCTTGGTTGTTTTGATTGTTACTATTTATGTTTGAGAAAACCTACTGGGTGAGAAAGTCCCAATCTAAAATTTTGCTTATCTAGTGTAGAAGTTTGCATTTCTTCATCTTTCCTATGTAGTAGGTTTTCATTTTTCTCTATGGAGTGTGTTGTTGGTAACAACCCAAGAAAGGTTTTGACTATAGATGATAGAGGAATCCACTTTGAAGTGTTTTATTTCAAAGTGGATGTTAGAGGAATCCACATTGAACTTGTTACGGACCCAATCTTTCGATCTAGTTAATCTTTGGCAAATCCCTTGGGGATTTCAGATTGGTTTGGGATGGCATTCTCTTTTTTGGATGCTTGGTTAGATCTGTGTTTTAATTCATTTGGCTACCTCATTGCTATGATTCAACGGTTTTTTCGCTGAGTGGTTGTGCATTCCCACTAGTAATGTTACAGTTATGCAAAATTTTCATGGAGACAAAAGATCAACAGAAGATTATTTATTTTTGGCATGACTACGGATGATAGAGAAATCCATTTCAAAGTGCTTTCTTTCTATGTGGATGTTAGAGGAATCCACATTAACTTACTTGTGTGGATGTTTAAGGAATCCACATTGAACTTGTTGTGAACCTTCTCAACACATCCATATGGCATATCAACAACATTATTGGCCAAGGATGAAGCAACAATACAAACATTTGATTCATATTTGATCCAGAACAATACAAACATGATATCCTGAAATTCAATCATATATGGCAACGACTCAGCGTTTGGAAGATTATTGGGTAGCTCATGGATTGGCACATCTATTTTCATCTTTTGCTTTTTGCTTTTAGCCATTAATTCTTTTTCCTCCTCTAACTTCATTGATATACATGCAATCATTAGAAGTCAATAAAACATCTTCTATTATCAAAGGATATTTATCCACACCATACATGTTGAATCCCTCCTGTGCTTGCCCAATGATGTCTTGTGGCTCTAAATTGGACTGTTCATTTTTCCTCATGAATTCTTCCTTAGCAATGTTTTGAGGTTTTAACTTTCCCTCTTTCTTCTACCTTTTACTTGTATATTCTTTGTATATCTCCAAGAATTTTTCAAAGGTATTATAAGATTTCTAGATGTCAAAAAGATGCGTCAAAGGCAAGAATTTGGACATTATATCTTTCACACTGCTCTTCTAACCATGCCTCGTGGATAAGATTTTTCTTTTGTGATCTTCTAAATGAAGTTAGATCTTCATAGTTAATAATAAATTACTAGAATAGTTGGTTCTTAAATTTTTGGCTCTTCAGTCATTGTAGGATATCCTCAATTGGATTTGTAAAACTTTCTCTTTGATTTTCCATTATTCTACATTAAAAATTTGATATAACCCTACAGGGTGACAAGATCAATGTTGTTATACCATTGTGATACCCCTTCCGATTGAAATATTGAATTATGGGATTTGTTAGTAAACTATTTTTAAGTATGAGATTCTAAATAATCCATAAATTTTGAAAATTAAGGATAAATCCCTTTTAACTTGGATTTTTATAGAAATAATTAAAGAGGATGAAAGCCCATAGAGTACAAGTTTTTTATTTAAGTTAGATTGCAATGCAAAGTACAAAACAAAATATATTGGTTGAAACCGTAGCCAACTTTATGCATGCAAAATTAAGAATTGTAACCCTAGATTGTTATGTCCACTTGGCATTAACAAACAATAAACTCTAAGCGTTGTTATCTCCCTCTCCTTTTGGAAAAGGGAGGAAACTTGGTTATTTTGATTTTTACTATTTATGTTTCAAAAAACCTAATAGGTGGGAAAGTCCTCATCAAACTTTTTGCTTGCATAGTGTGGAAGCTTGCATTTCTTTGTCTTTCCTATGCAGTGGGTTTACATTTTTCTCTATGGGGTGTGCCATTGCTAACAATCAAAGAAAGGTTTTGACAATGGATGAAAGAGGAATCCAGTTCAAAGTTTTCTTTCTATGTGGATGTTAGAGAAATCCACATCAACTTACTTGTGAGGATGTTTGAGGAATCCACATTAAAATTGTTGCGGACCCGGTCTTGGGATCTATGTAATCTTTGGAAAATCCCTTTGGGGTTTCAGACTGGCTTGGGATGGCATTTTCTAGGTAACATTTGGAAAATTCCTATGATTCAACAGTTTTTTGGCTGAGTGGTTGTGCATTCCCACTAGTAATGTTACATTTGTGTAGAAGATTTGTGGAGACAGAAGATTAGTGGAAGACTAACTATTTTTGGCTTGACTATAATTGATAGAGGAATCCATTTCAAAGTGCTTTCTTTCGAAGTGGATGTTGGAGGAATCCACATCAACTTTCTTGTGTGGATGTTTGAGGAATCCACATTAAAATTTTTACAAACCCAATTTTTGGATTTTGCAATCTTTGGCAAATCCCTTGGGGATTTTAGTTTGGCTTGGGATGGCGTTCTCTTTTTTAGATGGATCCATGTTTCAATTCATTTGTCTCTCTCATTGTTGTGATTTAACATCTGTTTGGTTGAGTGGTCTACAAGAATTAGACTGTGCTTGATAAGACAACGGCCTGGGGAACTATCGATGATAGACTCATGTAGCCTCTGGTTCTTCTCAAGGGTAAATTAATCCACTTATATGATTGGTTGTTATTGTTTACCCTTTATGATCTTGTTTTACACTAATATTATCGTACAGGATCTTGTTTCATATAGTCTAATAGTTGTTATCTCCCTCTTTTGTTGGATAAGGGGGAAAGCTTTGTTGTTTTGATTGTTGCTGTTTATGTTTTCAAAAACTTACTGGGCTTGAAAGTCCTAATCTAACTTTTTTCTTACCTAGTGTGGAAGCTTGCATTTCTTCATCTTTCTTATGAAGTGGGTTTCCATTTTTTTCTATGGGGTGTGTAGTTGGAAACAACCCAAGAAATGTTTTGACTATGGATGATAGAGGAAACGACTTCAAAGTGCTTTATACAATGTGGATCTTAGAGGAATCCACATCAACTTATCTGTGTGGATGTTTGAGGAATCCACATTGAACTTCTTGCGAACTCGGTCTTGTGATCTTGCTAATCTTTGGCAAATCCCTTGGGGAGTTCATATTAGCTTGGGATGGCATTCTCTTTTTTGGGTGCTTGGTTAGATCCATGTTTTAATTCATTTGGATACCTCATTGTTGTGATTCAGCGACTGTTTGGTTAAGTGGTTGTGCATTCCCATTAGCAATGTTACAATTGTGCGGAATTCTCATGGAGATTGAAGATCAATAGAAAATTGGCTATTTTTGGCATGACTATGGATGATAGAGGAATCCATTTCAAAGTGGTTTCTTTCTGTGTGGATGTTAGAGGAATTTACATCAACTTGTGTGGATGTTTGAGGAATCTACGTTGAATTTGTTGCAGACCTAGTCTTGGGACTTGGAGATCCTTGACAAATCCTTGGGGTAGTCTAGCTTGGGATGGCGATCTCTTTGTTGGGTGCCTAGCCTGATCCATACTTCAATTTATTTGGCTTTCTGATTTTTGTGATTTAGTGACTACTTGGCTGAGTGTGTGTGCATGCCCACTAGTTTTGCTATAATTTTATGGAATTTTTGTGGAGACAGAAGATCAACGGAAAACTCCTTGTTTTGTGCCTTCCTAGTTTTTTGGATGCTGTCAAATTGCTAAGGATATTTCTTGTGATAGTTCTGCATTAGAAATTTCAAGGAAAGCTTTGTTGTAATTTTCTTTTGTTTTATTTCCTATGGTTGTGGGTTCCTTAAAACACTCTTGTTGTGACCCGTTTGGTTCTGGGAGCGTTTAAACTCTCTTGTGGTGATTTGGTATGGTTGTGCAATCCTTAGAGCCTTCTTGGTTGTGGGACCAATAATCAAAACACTCACTTGTCTGGTTCATAGCTCTGGTTTGAAAAACATTTATCCTATAAAATAGACAATTATAATAAAGTAATATTAAGTTGCCACTTTTTAATAGAAAGTAAGTCACTTAACAACTTAAAAGTATCAACTTTATTTTTATTTATTTATTTGAAAAAGGTATCATGACATGAGAAATTACAAATACCAAATATACCAATTCTTTCGGTAGGAAACTACATTTCTTCAAATTCAAGAGTAAAATTTCATGTCTCAACTTTTCTAGTACTTTACATAGATGTTGCAAATCTTCTTCCTATGTTATACTGGTAATCAAATATATCATAAAGATACACAATGAAAAACTTATGAAAAAATGGTTTAAGGACTTCAATCATCAATCTCATGTATGTACTTTGGTGTATTAGTCAAATCAAATGGCATAGCCAACCACTCATACAACCCTTTTTTGTTTTCTTAATGTTGTCTTCCATTCATCACCCTGACTTATGCGAATATGGTGATATTTACTCTTCAGATAAAATTTTGTGATGTATCTCACTCTACTTATGCCATTTTTCAAATCATCCATTTGCGGCAATGGAAAATCTATACTTAATAGTAATCTTGTTAATGTCTCTAGAATCAGTACACGTTTTCAAGTTTCCATTCTTCTTAGGTGTTGGTATTGTTGGTACTGCACGTGGGCCAAAACTTTCTTTGATTAAACCCTTTGTCAACAATGCTTAAACTTTTCTTTTGCTCCTTTGCATTCTCTTTCGGGGTCAATCTATGTGTTGCTTTGTTCGGTAAGCTCAAAGCAAACATCAAATCCATGCGATGACTTATGCTTTTCATCAGCAGTAATCCATTTGGAATATCATTGATAGAATCTTCTCAAACTCACTTAATATCTCCTTTACTTTAAGCGGTAGTGTTTCTTCTTCTGTGGCTTTTTACACTGGTTTGCAATAGATGCATAACATTAACTTTGTTTCACTTCCTTCCAGAATTTTTTTTCAAAAATTATCATCACTTTTGTACTCTTTTCCACTTCTTTGCACTTGTCCTTCAATGTATTTAGCATGTGTTTTGCCCCATCTTTCCATAATGTATATGTGTTAGCATCATTATCATGTTGTGCCTTGCAGTTAAAATGGAGCTTTCCCATAGAACATGTGTAAATTGGAGCCTTCCTATAGAACACAAGGGTAAAATGGATATTTCCTTCAAGAATTTAGATCAAGTCTGAGAAATCTAGTCTACATAATTTTGGTGGCTAGGGAATAAGACATTAGCTTTAAATCTAAGATTTATCTATTGATAGAGTTAATTTCCTCATGGATCGAGGTGCATTTTGATCAGAAAGTGGGATTGGGTTAGGCTTTCTTTTGTGGCGGGTCTCAGTCAAGATAAAGAATGGCTAAGTAAATTTATTTTAAAGCTTTGTCTCTAAAAGGAATTCCAAATTGGATTCCAGTTTAAAAAATGGCACTAAGGCAATTTAGTACGTGCCTAGAAGATTGTTTAAACTAGAAGAATGTCAAACAATGTTCAATGTCATAGATTTTGATTGAAGAAAGTAATCTTGCACGTAGTACCCTTTTGTGACTTTTTAGATCCAAATTACAATGCAAAGTACAAAAGAGAATATATTGGATAAAACCCTAGTCAAATTTATCCGTGCAAAACACAAAATTGTAACCCTAGATTGCTATGCCCACTTGGCATTAACAAACAACAGACTCTAAGAGCTATTAAGTTATATGCCTCTCTTGTAAAATGGAGGAAGCTTGGTTATTTTGATTTTTACTGTTTATGTTTTGAAAAACCTACTGGGCAGGAAAGTCCTCATTTAACTTTTTGCTTACCTGGTGAGGAAGCTTGCATTTCTTCATCTTTCCTATGAAGTGGGTTTACATTTTTCTCTATGGGGTGTGCTATTAATATCAACCATGAAAGGTTTTGACTATGGATGAAAGAGGAATCCAATTAAAAGTGATTTATTTTTATGTGGATGTTAGAGGAATCCACATCATCTTACTTGTGTGGATGTTTGAGGAATCCACATTGAACTTATTGCAGACCAGTTCTTGGGATCTAGCTAATCTTTGGAAAATCCCTTAGGGATTTTTTGACTGGCTTAGGATGACATTTTATTTGTTGGGTGCTTGGTTAGGTCCATGTTTCCATTCATTCGGATACCTCATTCCTATGATTCAATGGTTGTTTGTGTGAGTGGTTGTGCCTTCACAATTGTAACGTTATAGTTGTGCAGAATTTTCGTGGAGACAGAAGATCAGGAGAAGATTGCCTATTTTTGGCATGGCTATGGATGATAGAGGAATCCATTTCAAAGTGCTTCCTTTCTAGGTGGATGTTGGAGGAGTCCACATCTACTTACTTGTGTGGATGTTTGAGGAATTGACACTGAACTTGTTGATAACCTTCTCAATACATCCATCTGGGAGATCAACAACATTATTGGCCAAGGATGAAGCAACAATACAAACATTTGCTTCATATTTTTTCCAAAACAATACAAACATGACACCCTAAAAGTCAATCATATATGGCAATGACTCCCCTTTTGGAAGATCGTTGGTTAGCTTATGTGTTGACCATTTTAGCCCTACAGGCCAAAATCGGTCTCCTTCTTCCCCTGTTGTTCTGAGCTAGTTCAAATTTGATTTTCACAAGTCTTTCAACAAAAGGATGAACTAGTTCAGTGGTTCGACGTCGAGGTCTAATGGCTTGATCTTTCCAAGAACTTTGAACTTGAACTTTGAACCATTGTTGGTTCAGTTCAGTTGGTTCAGTTCAGCCGGTTGAAGCAGTTGGTTTAACGGGTTGGTTCAAAGGGATGGTTCTAGAATTGGTTCAAGTCAAAAGGTTAAAAGGGGGTCTTCCAAAGCTTGAAGGACAAACACCCTTGTAGAGGGCAGTCCCAGACCCAAAAGTGCCCTTGCGGGGGACTCTTGGCTGCCAAAAGGAGGAACTTTCTCAAGGCCTGAAGGGGCACCTTCCCTGTCGAAGGTTCTAAAGACAAAAGCCAAAGGAATTGAATAAGGGATGATGGGCCCATAGACGTCAAAGTTGAGCATCATGGACTAGCCATTGGAATCTAGACATTGGATGACATCCCCATAGACATCAAGTTTAGGACAATAGAATAGTCGTTGGCTTTCAAATGGCTATAGGCGCACATATGTCAACTTTATGACCATGAAGTAACTATTGGTATTTAAATGAAAGGCATGAACTCGAAGGAAGTCAAAGGCTTAAGGCCAAAAGGAAGAGATCGTCGACAAGGGAGCCCAAAGAGCCAAAGATTTAGCAGAAGATAGCCCCCAAGGGCCGAAGGAGCCAGAAAAGACAAAGGCAGGAAGAGACAAAAGAGCCAACTATAGAAATGGACAAAATAGTCCAAGTGGCAAAGGAAGGTGTCGACTCAAGGAGTTACTCCAATGGTTGACATAGTATCTACCAAGTGGTCATCAAGGACTGTAAATAGTGAACAGTGCGACCCATTTTTCTTCACTTTGCATTGATGAAAAGACAAACCGCGTAAATGCCTTAAAGGAGTAGTCTTATTTGTAGATAAATAACATATCCTATGTTTTCACACATGACGTTTAATGTATTTAAATGCATAAAGTCAAAATCAGAACCGACACAACATTCTCTTTTAGTGGCATTTAAATGAATAAGCTACACATGAATATCTCCTTGTGGGATTCATTATCAATACTGGGACAAAAGGACATGCTATAAAAAGAATTGCATGAGCTGAATGAACAAGTTATCCCAGAAAATGTTGATGATGATCTGATGATGAATGGGCAGCCTTCCACATCAGGCCAAGTTAAGAGAGAGGAAAAGGTTCACCCTTTTTATTTATCATTGGTCATAAGAGATTTATCATTGATAGTGGATAAATCACCTCGGTAATGCCCAAATAGATAGCCGATAAACTGGGGCTAAAATATGAAAAGATGACTAAGGGAGTCTTGCAGCTGGATGGAACACCAACAAAGATAGTTGGAGTGGTGAAAGGTTTGAGCTTGACACTACACGCCTGCTCGACCTTCTCAGTTCCTCACGATGTGGTAGTGGCGGATGTCCCTCCTTACTTTGCTATTTGCTTGTCCAGAGATTTCACATCCAAAATAGATGGCTATTTAGTAGCAAACTGGTCATATCTAGTTTTTAGAACCAAGTATGGGACTAAGGTTAAGATTGAATCAGAGGCACTCCACAGAGATCATTTAAAACCATACTCGCTTAAGGTGACAAATGTCAGCTATGCCATTATTGACCAAGAAGACTTTCAAGTGGATCAATCTCCATTCTCTACCCTTAAGGAGTTGTTGACCTGCTCTTAGACGAATGGGGAAGTGACAACTTTGAGCATGATCCTTACAAGATCATAAAAGAGACAGGCCTTAGGATTTATTGCATGCATGAAGAGGGTAATTTTGTAGCAAATCTGATGAAATCAAGCCAAGAAATCTCAGGTTTATGGTAGTTGTTCTTTGACGGCTTAAGAAGTAAGTTGGGAGCTAGTGGTGGTGTCGTGTTAGTTTCTCCTTCAAAGGAGAGATACTTTTCGACTTTCAGGTTTCAATTTTCTTGCACAAGTAATGTTGCGAAGTAAGAATCCCTCATTCATGGTTTGGAGTGGGTGAGGAAAAGAGAAATCAAAGAGCTGCAGGTTTTTGGTGACAGTGGGTTGATTGTGAATCATGTAAGGAGCCAAAATTTGACAAAGAATTCTTTGCTTAAGTCTTACAAACACAGGGTATAGGACTTAGTGGAGAGTTTCTTTGCTTTCAATGTTACCTACATTCCTAGATAGAATAACAAGCAATCAGATAGGCTGGCAATAGTTGGTGCCCAGTTTGATATCCCTAAGGAGATAGGCTGAGACTGCAGTCCACGCCATTTGAAGGTAGTAATCTGGCCCTTTGTGCCTAACAACATCACTAACTGGCAGGTGTTTGACAGTGACCAACAAATAACACTCTTATTGCAAGAAAAAGTTGAGTTTGCTGCTAAAAACCAAGCTAAGCTACAGTAGCAGTATGGCAGCCAAATTGTTCAACTAAAGAACAATAAACTTCCCAAAGGCTTGGTCACTCTTGAGAGTATCTTCAATGAAGATGACTAGTTGAAAAGTGATAAGGCAAGCATCACAATGAAGGAGGAGAACTATGATAAGGTTGAAATATTCAAGAATAAGCTACTTGCACTTGGGAAAGTGTGCACGGACCATGAAAGGCAGGTCTTCACCTTGTTGTGCCAGGAGTTTGTTGATGTCTTCGCTTGGGAGTATAGCGATTTGAAGGATTTTGACCTAAGTTTGGCCCAACATACCATTGAGTTAGAGGAAGGCACCAAGCTGATCAAATAGAAGCAAAGACCTGTCAACCCAAAGATTGAGCCTCTCATGTGGAAGGAACTCACCAAGTTGATTGAGTCCAGGATAATATTTCCAATCAAGCACTCTTCTTGGTTGGCCAATCTTGTTCCTATTCGGAAAAAGAATGGGGAGATAAAATTATGTGTAGATTTCAAAGACCTCAATAGAGTCTCTTTGAAAGACCATTATCCTCTCCCAAGCATGGAGCGGATCCTTCAAATGGTGACAGGCAGTGAGCATTTCTCCCTCCTAGATGGGTATTTAGGATATAATTAGATTTTGGTGCAATAATGTGACCAGTACAAGACAGCCTTTACTATCAAATGGGGGATGTTTGCTTATATAAAAATGCCATTTGGACTATCCAATGCTGGTGCCACTTTTCAACAAGCCATGGACATGGCCTTTTAAGGCCTAATAAATAATATTGTGTAGGTATACCTTGATGACGTGACAGTTTTCTCTAAGGAGGTAGGCCAACACATGAAACACCCCAGATAAATCTTTGAGAGGTGTAGAGAGTTTAGTATCTCTCTCAATCTGAAAAATGCGTGTTTATTGTCCATGAGATTAAACTCCTTAGCCACGTTGTTTCCAAAGAAGGTTTTATCATTGATCTAGAGAGAGTTCACTCGATCCTGGAGCTGTCCTTGCCTAAACATAAGAAGGGCCTCTAGAGCTTCTTCGATAAAATAAATTTCATCTAGAGATTTATTTTTAATTTTGTGGAGGTGGTCAAGCCATTGACCTCTATGCTGAATAAGGATGAGAAGTTCATGTGGACAATGCAAAGAAATGGTAGTTTTGAAAATATCAAGCAGGATATCGCCTAGGCTCCTACCTTGATTAGTCCTGACTTCACTAAGGATTTTAACCTCTACACCTTTGAAAATGAAGAGGTAATCTCTGCCATGCTTACCCAAGTTAATGGTGATAACCTTGAGCAACCATTTGCATTTTTTAGCTAAGGCCTAGAGGGTTTTGAGGTCAGGTATACATATGTTGAGAAGCAAGTCCTTGCAGTCATACGGAGCTTGAAGAAATTTACACATATGTTGTCTAACAGTAGGATTCACTTCATGGTCCCACATCTCGACATCAAAGATTTCTTGACCAACCGTGATCTGAATGAAAAGAGAGCAGGATGGATCACTAAAGTAATGGCGTATGACGTGGATGTCAAGATCACCAAGCTGGTAAGAGGAAAAGGCCTGTGTGAACACCTTGCTATAGACCTTAAACAACAAAAAGAGGATAGTTTGCTAATTCATGATGCAACTACAGCAGAAGAACTACCTATTATGAAAGATTGGACATCAGACTTGAGGCATTTTCTTCTCACTAGTGAGTGCCCACAGGGCCTTGATAGGACCAAGAGGAGATATTTTAGACTCCAATCTCTCCCTTATGTCCTGATTGATGGAGTGATGTTCAGAAGGGATCTCTCAGGAGTGCTTTTAAGGTGCATAGACCCAATTCAAGCTGACAGGGTGTTGTTCAAGTTCCATGATGGGTCAGTTGGTGGTCACTTTGCTCTTAGGCCTACAACTGTAAGAATAATGACCGCTGGTTACTTCTGGCCTACTCTATTCAAAGATACCCATGCCTAGATATGAAAGTGCCAAAAGTGTGCGCTCTTTGATGGGAAGCAACAGCTAGCTGCCATGCCTTTATAACCTATTCAGGTGGAGCATCCATTCATGCAATGGGGCCTTGACTTTATAGGGATGATTAACCCTCCCTCTAGTTCTAGACACAAGTGGGTCCTGACCGCCACAGACTACTTCACAAGATGGGTAGAGGCTATCGCTTTGAAGGAAGCCAACGAAAGTGCAGTCTTAGATTTTTATGAAGACTTGGTGGCAAGGTTTGGGGTTCCAGCTACCATCATCTTAGATAATGCTTTAGCTTTTTTGGGAACTAAAATGAGTGAATGGGCGTTGAGATATGGTATCTATCTTAGCACTTCGTCTAACTACTACCCACAGGGGAATGGGTTGGCTGAGTCCACTAACAAAAAATTGATCAAGATTATCAAAAGAATAATGGAGGATAATCAAAGAACTTGGCATGCCAAGTTGAAAATAGCCCTGTGGGCAGATAGGGTCACCCCAAAGAGGGCAATTGGTAACTCACCATACACGCTCGTGTATGGAAGGGAAGCTAGGTTTCCTATTTCACTTGAGTTTCTAGCCTTGGACCTTGCTCACCAGCTGTAGTTAGAAGAAGGCAATAGCATGGAGGTTAGGTTATGCAAGCTGATGGAGCTTCAAGAGACAAGGGACCAGGATATGGCTTCTATGACCAGCCACCAACAGCAGATGAAGAAACACTTCTAAAAGAGATCTTCATCAAAAGGTTTCTCTGAAGGAGACATCGTCTTGAAATGGGATGCGAACTGAGCTAAGCTTGGAAAACACATGAAGTTTGACGCCTTATGGAGTGGTCTATACGTCATCAATCAGTGCAAACATCACAATGCATTCCAACTCTCCAGGTTGGATGGTGAAGATTTGTATATCCCAGTTAATGGGATACATCTTAAGCATTATCACTGAGCCCTTCTCCCATCATGTATATATTTTCTTTATTTTTTCCTTATTTTCGCTAAGTGCTTTCGCACATGTTAGTAGTTTTCTTAGTCTTGTGTGTGTTCATTTATTTTTGGGGGTAAAACCTTGCTGATTGTTTCTTGGATATCACAAGGCTGTTGCTAACTCTTTCAAAGCTGCATCTTGACTCCGTGCCCAATGGAATTTGAGGCTATTGGTTTCTAAGCATAGCAGGCATGCTTCCCTTGGGAATTGCCATTTCGTTGACCATTTTGGCCCTGAAGGCCAAAATCAGTCTCCTTCTTCCCCTGTTGTTTTGAGCCAGATCAAATTTGATTTGCATAAGTCTTTCGGCAAAAGGAGGAACCAGTTCAGTGGTTCGATGTCGGGGTCCAATGGCATGATCTTTCCAAGAACTTTGAACTTGAACTTTGAACCATTATTGGTTCAGTTCAGCTAGTTCAAGCAGTTGGTTCAACATGTTGGTTCAAAGGGATGGTTTAAGAATTGGTTCAAGTTGGAAGGTTCAAAGGGGGTCTTCCAAATCCCGAAGGACAAGTGCCCTTATGGAGGGCAATCCCAAACCAAAAGTGCCCTTGCTGGGGACTCTCAGCTACCAAAAGGAGGACCTTTCTCAAGGCCTGAAGGGGTACCTTCCCTTCGGGAGGTTCCAAAGACAAAAGCTAAAAGAATTGACCAAGGGGTGATGGGCCTATGCATGTCAAAGTTAAGCATCATGGACTAGCCATTGGAATCTAGACGTCTGATGACATCCCCGTAGATTTCAAGTTCAAGACAATAAAATAGTTGTTGGCTTTTAAATGGCAATGAACGTGCAAACATCAACTTTATGACCATGAAGTAACCATTGGTATTTAAATGAAAGACATGAACCTGAAGGAATTCAAAGGCTTAAGGCCAAAAGGAAGAGACCATGGAGAAGAGAGCCCAAAGAGCCAAATAATTAGCAGAAGATTTCCCCCAAGGGTCGAAGGAACCAAAAAAGACAAAGCCAGGAAGAGACAAAAGAGCCAAGTGCAAAAACAGACAAAATATTCCAAGTGGCAAAGGAAGGTGTCGACTCAAGGAGTTACTCCAGTGGTTGACACAGTATCTGCCAAGTGGTCATCAAGGAGCGCAAACAGTGAACGATGCAACCCATTTTTCTTCACTTTACATTGATGAGCAGACAAACCGTGTGAATGCCTTTAAGGAGCGGTCTTGTTTATAGACAAATGACGTGGCCTATGTTTTCACACATGACATTTAATGTATTTAAATGCCTAAAGTCAAAATTAGAGTCAACACAACATTCTCTTTTAGTGGCTTCCTCTTCCCAGTGCTCTCAGCACACGTGGGCCACTTGTCAAAGGGCGCCAAAGTCTTTTCCAAAAGGGGCACTTTTGCTTTCTTCTTCTCTATATATATTGTAACTTCTCATTTGAGAAAGATATATCTCATATTGTAAGGTGAAGCCCTGCCAATTTTCACCTAGAATCAATAGAATACACATTTTTTTACCTCTATTTTGGTTGGATATATCTCTGAGTGCATCTAAGTGTTAGCCATGTGTTTAATCATTTATTTCATAATGCTTTCACATACTTGATACCAACACACCTGGTATAAACAAAGTGCCATTCTTGCAGGTGACAAGAAGAGCTGTATCTAGAGTGCAGAGGCAGAAGAAGGCTACCAAATAGTGTGTTTTTCCTATAGTGCCTATGGTAGGTTCTTTTCTATGTGTTTCCATTAAAGCCTCCTTATTAAGTTCCCTGCAGTCTGGTCCTTTTACCAGTTAAAGTGTATGTATGTGTTATTATGGTTCAAAGTGTGAGTATGAGTAGGTCAAACTTATTTGGTGCATCACTAGCTTTGGTTAGGTTCTATTTTTTAGTAATCCTTCTCCCTTTTCAACCCCCCAATTATATATATATATATATATATATATATATATATATTAGCCACATTACTGGAATAACTCAGATGCATCAAAGGGAGCTAACCCTTATCTAGAGACTTTCCCCTCAGTTTTGCCAAACTCACAGGCAAGAGAGGAGTTTCCATTGTGATGCGTGGAAGACAGGAGATCATCCTCCTGTCAAGGGTGCAATCCACTGCATCAACATCATGGATTGGCACATTTATTTCCATCTTTGGCTATTTGCATTCAAAGAGTGATTCTTTTTCCTCCTCGACTTCATTGATATACATGCAATCGTTATAAGTAAATAAAACATCTACCTTCAATAATCTTGAGGTTTTGACTTTTGCTCTTTCTTCTATGTTTAACTTCTATTATCCTCGTAAATCTCCAATTATTTTTCAAACATATTATAAGGTTTGTAGATTCCAGATTTTTTGTGATATGCGTCATATATTTTGATTGAAGAAAGTAATCTTGCACGCAGTACCCTTTCGTAACTTTTTAAATCCAAATTGCAGTGCAAAGTACAAATGAAAATATATTGGCTGAAACCCTAGCCAACTTTATGTGTGCAAAATTTAGAATTGTAACCCTAGATTGTTATGCCCACTTGGCACTAACAAACAACAAATTCTAAAGGCTATTAAGTCATATCCCTCTCTTGTTCGAAAAGGGAGGACGCTTGGTTGTTTTGATTTTTACTGTTTATGTTTCAAAAAACCTACTGGGCATGAAAGTCCTCATCATATTTTTGCTAACATAGTGCAGAAGCTTGCATTTCTTCGTCTTTCATATCCTGTGGATTTACATTTTTCTCTATGGGGTGTGCCATTGGTAACAACCCAAGAAAGTTTTTGACTATGGATGAAAGAGGAATTGAGTTCAAAGTGCTTTCTTTCTATGTGGATGTTAGAAGAATCCACATCAACTTACCTATTGTGGATGTTTGAGGAATCCACATTGAACTTGTTGCAGACCCGATCTTGGGATCTAGCTAATCTTTGGAAAGTCCCTTAGGGATTTCAAAGTGGCTTGGGATGGCATTTTCTTTGTTGGGTGCTTGGTTGGATTCATGTTTAAATTCATTTGGCTACCTCTTTCCTTTGATTCAAAGGTTGTTTGGTCGATTGGTTGTGCATTCCCACTAGTAATGTAATAGTTGCGCAGTAGTTTTGCGAAGACAGAAGATCAGTGGAAGACTACTTGTTTTTGGATTGACTATGGATGATAGAGGAATCCATTTTGAAGTGCTTTCTTTCTAGGTGGATGTTATAGGAATGCACATCAACTTAATTATGTGGATGTTTGATGAATCCAAATTGAACTTGTTGCAAACCCAGTCTTTGGATTTTGTGATCTTTGGCAAATCCCTTGGGGATTTTAGTCTGGTTTGGGATGGCGCTCTCTTGGTTAGGTGCCTAAATGGATCTATGTTTCAATTCATTTGTCTCTCTCATTGCTATGATTTAGCATATGTTTGGTTTAGTGGGTCTGCAAGATTTAGACTACTTGGTAAGACAACAACCTGGGGAAATATCGATGATAGACTCATGGAGTACCTATTTCTTCTTAAGGGTAGATTTCTCCACTTATATGATTGGTTGTTATTATTTACCCTTTATGCCCTTGTTTTACACTGATATCATCGTACAGGAACTTGTTTCATACACTCTGATAGTTTTTATCTCTCTCTCTCCTGTCAAAAAAGGGAGGAAGCTTGGTTGTTTTGATTGTTGTTGTTTATGTTTTTAAAAACCTATTAGGCAAAAAAATCCCAATCTAATTGTTTCCTTACCTAGTGCAAAATCTTGCATTTCTTCATCTTTCCTATGTAGTGGGTTTTCATTTTTCTCTATGGGGTGTGCAGTTGGTAACAACCTAAGAAAGGTTTTGACCATGGATGACAAAGGAATCCACTTCAAAGTGCTTTATTTCAATGTGAATGTTAGAAGTCAATATAACATATTCTACTATCAAGGATCTTTATCCCCACCCTACATGTTGAATCCCTTGTGTTCTTCCTCACTGATGTCTTGTGGCTCTAAATTTGATTGTTCTTTTTACTTCATGATTTCTTCCCTAGCAATATTTTGAGGTTTTGACTTTCCCTCTTTCTTCTACCTTATACTTCTATTTTATTCATAAATTATCAATAATTTTTCAAAGGTATTATAATATTTGTAGATGTCAGACTTTTTATCATATGTGTCAAAGGCAAGAAGTTGGACATCATATCTATCACACTAATCTTCTAACCATGCCTTGTGGATATGGTTTTTCTTTCATGATATTTTAAATGAAATTTAGGTCTTCGTAGCTAATAATAAAATGCACCAATACTTGGTTAAAATTTTGGCTCTTCAATCACTACAGGATATCCTGAATTGGATCTGTAGATGTTTATCTTTGAATCTCCATCATTCTATATTAAAAATTTGATATAACCCTATAGGATTTTAAGATCAATGTTGTTATACCATTGTAATGGCCCCTTTTGGTTGAAATAACAAATAATGGAATTTGTCAATAAATTATTTTTAAGTTTAAATCTAAGATTCTAAATAAACCATAAATTTTAAAAATTATGGATAAATCTCTTTTAACTTTGAATTTTATGGAAATAATTAAAGTCACTAAAAGCTCATGGAGAGCGGGATTTTTATTGAAATCAGATTGCAATGCAAAGTACAAAAGAGAATATATTGGTTGAAACCTTGGCTAACTTTATGCGTGCAAAATTCAAAATTGTAACCCTAGATTGTTATGCCCACTTGGCATTAATAACAACAAACTCTAAGCGCTGTTAAGTTATCTCTCTTGTTGGAAAAGGGAGGAAGATTGGTTGTTTTGATTTTTACTATTTATGTTTCAAAAAACCTATTGGGAGGGAAAGTCCTTATCTAACTTTTTTCTTACCCAATGCGAAAGCTTGCATTTCTTCATCTTTCCTATGTAGTGGGTTTACATTTTTCTCTATGGGGTGTGCCATTGGTAACAACCCAAGAAATGGTTTGATTATGGATGAAAGAGGAATCTAGTTCAAAGTGCTTTCTTTCTATGTGGATGTCAAATGAATCCACATCAACTTACTTGTGTTGTTGTTTGAGGAATCCACATCAACTTACCTGTGTGGATGTTTGAGGAATGCACATTGAACTTGTTGTGGACCAATTCTTGGGATATGGGTAATCTTTGGAAAATCCCTTAGGGATTTCAGATTGGCTTGGGATGGCATCTTATTTGTTGGGTGCTTGATTGGATCCATGTTTCCATTCATTTGGATACCTCATTCCTAAGATTCAATGGTTGTTTGGCTGAGTGGTTGTGCATTCCCACTAGTAATGTTACATTTATGCAAAAGTTTCACCGAGATATAAGATTAGTGGAAGATTGCATGTTTTTTGTTTGACTATGGATGATAGAGGAATCCATTTCAAAGAACTTTCTTTCTATGTGGATATTAGAGGAATCCACATCAACTTGTGTGGATGTTTGAGGAATCCACATTGAACATGTTGCAGACCTGGTCTTGGGATTTTGTGATCTTTGGCAAATCACTTGGGGATTTTAGTTTGGATTGGGATGGCATTCTATTTGTTGGGTGCCTAGATGGATCAATTTTTCAATTCATTTGGCTCTCTCATTCTTGTAATTCAGCATCTGTTTGGTTCAGTGGTTATGCATGCCCACTAGCTGTGCTATAGTTGTGTGAAGGTTGTATGGAAGTTTTGCAGAGACATAAGATCAATGGAAGACTCCTTGTTTCAGGGCTTTCTAGTTCCTTGGCTGTTGTCGAATTACAGAGGAGTTTTCTTGTGATAGTTCTGCAACAAAAGTTTTGGGGAAGGCTTTGTTGTAATTTTCTGTTAATCTGATCTGCTAATGTTGTGGGATCATTAAAACCCTCTTATTGTGATGGGAAAGAACAAGAGTATGAGTGTGATGACTCTGACCCAGATCTGGATGGCCTAGATCCACATCACCTTTTGGAGGACTTGAGGTTGGAGGATAGATGCATGTATCAAGGCCGTTTCGAAGGGTCTTATGTTGAGACTCATAAATTCGAATGGCCTACTAGGTGGGAAAGAACCAAAGTGGAAGTTTAGCATTCCCTAAGTATTGGAGTTGAAGATTATGGGTGGAGATTAGCAGAAAAAGCTAGAGTGAAATATTCCTCTACTCTAAGTGGCATATCCATGGGTTTCATACTTGGTTTGGTAAGATTACGGACTTGCATAATCTCTTTGACAGAACAGTGGTCCTTTTTCAGAGGTGTGGCTACTTGGATTGTCTTGAAGATTCCTAAAAGGTCCATTGGATGAGAAAGAATAAGCACTGAAGATTCATGTACTCCAAGCATTGGATTTGTAGGTGCTGGGTAGGTTCTGTCAGAAAATACCAAAGCAGAGGTTCTGCTTCCTCCACACGATAAATTATAATATCCCTAACAAGGATATTGCAAGAATCAATTGAGAAACTTGATGTCATTAAATTGCCCTCAAGGAAATCATTGCATATGTTCAATCAATGCTATTATATCTTTGCCATTAAATCCCTGCACTCAAATAAGATCATTAATTAATGACAGTGATTGGAAAAGTCATCACATTTGAGAGAGTCATCACTTTTGGGAGGAGACATATTTTTAGTGGAAGGCTTGATGGTATAAATACTCAAACTTTGTTTTGGAAGAAGGCATCGAATAAAATACATTACAACATGTAACTTTGTACAAACATCGATAAAAGCTCTTAAGGACGTAACCCCTTATTTGCAATCTTGATCTCAAGGATGAAAACCCTTGCTATCAAATAGACCAAGATCAAAACCCCTTGTGGATTAAATACTTTATTATTCAAAATTTCTAATTTAAAATCATTTTACTATATAAATTTTTATATCAAGTTTAAATTCTATATTTCTTTTTAAAAGGATTTCTAAGGAATCCAAGTTCTTCCATAATATTTTGATTAGGAATATTACATAGATCTGCAAGATTTACACTGTGCTAGGTAAAACAACAGCCTGAGGAAATCTTTATGATAGACTCATAAAGGACTTGTTTCATCTTAAGGGTAGATTACTCCACGTATACATTTGGTGGTTATGATTTAACCTTTATGCTCTTGTTTTATAATGATATCATCGTACATGAGCTTGTTTTATATAGTTTGATAGTTGTTATCTCCCTCTCCTATTGGAAAATGGAGGAAGCTACTGGTCGAGAAAGTCCCAAGCTAACTTTTTGCTTACCTAGTGCATAATCTTTTTTTTCTTCGTCTTTCCTATGTAGTGGGTTTTCATTTTTCTCTATGGGGTGTGCCATTGGTAACAAACCAAGAAAGGTTTTGGCTATGGATGACAGAGGAATCCACTTCAAAGTGCTTTATTTCAATGTGTATGTTATAGGAGTCCACATCAACTTACTTGTGTAGATGTTTGAGGAATCCACATTGAACTTGTTGTGGACCCGGTCTTGCGATCTAGCTAATCTGTGGCAAATCCCTTAGGGATTTCATACTAGTTTGGGATGGCATTCTCTTTGTTGGGTGCTTAGTTTTATCCATGTTTTAATTAATTTGGCTACATCATTGCTATGATTCAGTGGTTGTTTCGCTAAGTGGTTGTGCATTCCCACTAGTAATGTTTACAGTTATGCAAAAATTTTGCAGACAGAAGATCGGCAAATGATTGCCTATTTTTGGCATGAATATGGATGATAGAGGAATCCATTTCAAAGTGCTTTCTTTCTATGTGGATGTTAGAGGAATCCACATCAACTTGTGTGGATGTTTGAGGAATCCACATTGAACTTGTTGTGAACCTTCTGAATACATCCATGTGGAAGATCAACAACATTATTGGCTAAGGATGAAGTAACAATACAAAAATTTGCTTCATATTTGATTTAGGACAATGCAAATATGATACCATGAAATTCAATCATATATGGCAATGACTCACCTTTTGGAAGATTGTTGTGTAGCTCATGGATTGACACATCTATTTCCATCATCGGCTATTTGCATCCAAAGAGTGATTCCTTTTCCTCCTTGACTTCATGGATATACATTCAATCATTAGAAGTCAATAAAACATATTCTAGTATCAAAGGATCTTTATGCCCTCCTTACATGTCAAATCCCTCCTGTTCTTGCTCCATGATGTCTTGTGGCTTTAAGTTTGAATATTCTTTTTACTTCATGATTTCTTCCCTAGCAATATTTTGAGGTTTTGACTTTCTCTCTTTTTTCTACCTTCTACTTCTATTTTCTTTATAAATCTCCAAGAATTTTTCAAAGGTTAAGATTTGTAGATGTCAGACTTTTTAGCATATGTGTCAAAGGCAAGAAGTTGGACCTCATATCTATCACACTACTCTTTTAACCATGCCTCATGGATAGGAATTTTTTTCATGATCTTATAAATGAAGCTATATCTTCATAACTAATAATAAATTGCTCCAATAGTTGGTTATTAAAAGTTTGGCTCTTCAATCACTCCAAGATATCCTCAATTGGCTATGTAGATCTTTCTTTTTGATTTTCCCATATTCTACATTAAAAATTTGATATAACCCTATAGGGTGACAAGATCAATGCTCTTATACCATTGTAATTTCCCCTTCTGGTTGAAATACTGAGTTATGAGATTTGTTAGTAAACTATTTTTAAGTTTTAATCTCGGATTCTAAATAAACCATACATTTTTAAAATTAAGGATAAATCCCTTTTAACTTGGTATTTTATAGAAATAATTAAAATGGTTGAAAGCCCATGGGGTGCAAGATTTTTATAGAAATCAGATTGCAATGCAAAGTATAAAAGATAATATATTGGTTGAAACCCTAGCCAACTTTGTGTGGAAATTTCATAATTGTAACCCTAGCTTGTTACACCCACTTGGCATTAACAAACAACAAATTCTAAGGGTTGTTAAGTTATATCCCTCTTCTACTGGAAAAGGGAGGAAGCTTGGTTGTTTTGATTTTTACTATTTATGTTACAAAAAGCCTAGTGGACGAGAAAGTCCTTATTTGACTTTTTGCTTACCTAGTGTGAAAGCTTGCATTTCTTCATCTTTCCTATGTAGTGGGTTTACATTTTTCTCTATGGCGCGTGGCATTGGTAACAACCCAAGAAATGTTTTGACTATGGATGAAAGAGGAATCCAGTGCGAAGTGCTTTCTTTCTATGTGGATGTTAGAGGAATTCACATCAACTTTCCTATTTGAATATTTGAGGAATCCACATTGAACTTGTTGCGGATGGGGTCTTGGGATCTAGGTAATCTTTTTGGAAAATCCCTTAGTGATTTGAGAATGACTTGGGATGGAATTTTCTTTGTTGGGTGCTTGGTTGGATCCATGTTTCCATTCATTTGGCTACCTCATTCCTAAGATTCAACGGTTGTTTAGTTGCGTGGTTGTGCATTCCCACTAGTAATGTTACATTTATGCAGAAGTTTCACTGAGATAGAAGATCAGTGGAAGACTGCTTGTTTTTGGCTTGACTATGGATGATAGATAAATCCATTTCAAAGTGCTTTCTTTTTATGAGCATGTTAGAGCAATCCACATCAACTTAATTGTGTGGATGTTTGAGGAATTCACATTGAACTTGTTGCAGACCTGGCCTTTGGATTTTGTGATCTTTGGCAAATCCCTTGGGGATTTTAGTTTGGCTTGGGATGACATTCTCTTTATTGTATGCCTAGATGGATCCATGTTTCAATTCATGTGGATCTCTCATTGTTGTAATTTAGCATTTGTTTCATTGAGTGGGTGTGCATGCCCACTAGTTGGATTACAATTTTGTGGAGGTTGTATGGAAGTTTTATAGAGTCAAAATATCAATGGAAGTCTCCTTATTTCAGGCCCTCCTAGTAACTTCGTTGTTGTCAAATTGCTGAGGAGTTTCCTTGTGATAGTTTTACAATGGAAGTTTCAGGGAAATCTCTATCATAATTTTTTATTATTTAATTTGCTAAGTTTTTGGGATCCTTAAAACCCTCTTGTTGTGATAGGAAATAAAAAGAGTATGAGGGTGTTGTCTACAACCTCCTGATGCCCTGGATCCACATGAGCTTTTGGAGGACCTGCGATTGGAGGATAGATGCATGTATCAACGCAGTTTCAAAGTGTCTTATGTTGAACCACAAAAATTCAAATGGATTACTAGGTGGGAAAGAACCAAAACAAAAGTTTGGCGTTACCCTAAGTATTGGAGATGAAGATTCTGTGTGGATTTTGGTGTAAAAAACTAGAACAAAATATTCACCTACTCTAAGTTGCATATCCATGAGTTTCATACTGGGTTTCATAAGACTACGAACTGAGATAATCTCTGCGACAGAATCATGATCCTTTTTCGGTGGTGTGGCTACTTGGATTGGCCTAAAGAATCCCAAAAGGTCTATTTGATGGGAAAGAATAAGAGCAAAAGATTCGTGTACTCCAAGCATTGGATTTGTAGGTGTTGGGTAGGTTTTGGCAGAAAATACTAGAGCAAAATTTTTGTTGCCTCCAGATAATAGATTATAATATCCCCAATAAAAAGATTGCTAGAATCAAATCAAAAACTTGTCATTAAATTGCCCTCAATGAAATCGCTGTAATATGTTCAATCAATTTTATTAAATCGCTACACTCAAAGAGGAACACCAAACTCAAAGGAGGAAATCATTGTCGTAAAGGGAACATTGGTATATGCCATTAATTAATGACAACCATTGGAAAAGTCACCACATTTGGGAGAGTCACCATTTTTGGGAGGAGACATCTTTTTAATAGAAGGCTTGATGCTATAAATACTCCAACTTTGTTTTGGAAGAAGGCATCAAATAAAATACATTAAAACATGAACTTTGTACAAACACCAATAAAAGATCTTAGGGACGTAACCCCTCAATTGCAAACTTGATCTCAAGGATGAAAACCCTTATTTTCAAATAGTCTAAAAACGAAACCCTTTGTGAATTAAATACTTTATTATTGAAAAATTCCAATTTAAATTTATTTTATTGTATAAATATTTATTTCAAGTTTAAAATCAATATTTCTTTTAAGAAGAATTTCCAAGGAATCCAGATTCTTCAATAATATTTTGATTAGGAATATTACATAGATTTGCAAGATTTAAACTATGTTTGGTAAGACAATAACTTGGAGAAATATTGACGATAGACTTGTGTAGCCCCTGTTTCATCTGAAGGGTAGATTACTCCACTTATACCACTGGTTGTTATTGTTTAACCTTTATGCTCTTGTTTTACATTGATATCATCGTACATGAGCTTGTTTCATATAGTATGATAGTTGTTATCTCCCTCCCCTAGTGGAAAAGTGAGGAAGCTTGTTTTTTTTAATTGTTATTGTTTATGTTTTTAAAAACTACTAGGCTGGAAAGTCACAATCTAACTTTTTGCTTACATAAAGACAATGAATTTTATAATAGAGTAAGGGGAAGAAAATAATGCTTACTAGAGAGATTACATGCAATACGTTATTTTTTAGTGCTTATATTTTTTTATGAAATTTATTTTCATGATATTATTATGTATTGATAATGAATTATGTATAAAATTTAGTAATGGAATTAGATCTCTTTATTTTTAATGCTATAATCTAAATTTGTGTTTTTTAAATTATAACAATATGATATATTTTTTAACTATTAAAATAATTATAGATTTATATAATATATTATTACATTAATTTAATATATAAATAATTATATTAAACATACATAAAGTATATATTTTTATTGTATATTAAATAAAATAATAAAATAATAATATATATTAATAATATAAATTAAATTAATATATATTAATTATTTAATTTTTTTATATATTAATAATAATAGTATATATTTATAATTATAATATAATAATATATATTTATATTATATATAACATAAAATTATAAAATTATTATATATATTAATAATACAATATTTTAATACATGTAAAATTAATATTTAATATTATTATATTAATCATATGATGTTAATTATTAATATTATTATATATATTTATAATATACTATATTATTAATGTATTATATATTACACATATTACATTTTAATAATTATATATATATATATATATATATATATTATAAAAAATAATTATATATTAATTTTTTTAATAGATTAATAGAGGGGTTAAGCCCATCTATTTATATAATAATTAATTTTTTTGATAGAATTAGGAGTATACATATGATGTTCATAATCAGTTGGTGGAAATTAAAACAAAAACACTATTATCTTTGTGAGTTTAATTTTCAATTATCAAAGCTATTAAGAATTTAACAAGTTTGGAGTCATCATTGCTGGAGACGAGGATGCCCAAACTACCACAAATAGGATTTAGCTTTCGGCGTTTTGAGATATTAACAATGACAATAAGTTTTAGAAGTTTTCATAGTTGGTCCATCCTGATGCCAATCTCAATACCAAATTGTTTAGAAAAGATATGATCGTGATTACCATTCTTAATCATAAGTGGCATCATAAAATGTGAAATGAGAGCACTCTTTAGCAATTAGATCCTTAACCTTACTATCCAAATTTGGCAATGAAATAAGACCCAATGAATGATCCTATTAAATAAGAGTGATTAAAACTTTCCTGAAATTTCATGTAGTCCTCTATAATGTTGGAATGATTCAAAAATTTAATGCTCCCTTTCTTCATAGCTTCCACTATTAACTGGGAATCACCCTCAATATCAATATTAGTCCAATTATTTTGCAAAGCAATTGATAAACCCTCTAAAGGGCATTGGTTTCAACATGATTGTTTGTGCATTGACACAAAGCTTCACTAAAATTGAGGAGAAAATAACCTTTGGAGTCCTTGAAAATGCCTTCGATGATAGCGTAACCCATGTTGCCCTTTGATGCTCCACCGAAATTTAGTTTGATCACTTGACCCTGAAGAGGATTCTAACAAGTTGAAGTTCATCCTCTAAATATTCTACCAACCCTATTATTAAGGAATATTAATACTATTAATATATTACTATATGATTATATAATTAGTATATTAAAATATACTATTACCACATAACACATTTTGAAATATTTCACTACTTATATGTTTTATATGGCTTTACCCTTTGTCATTGCTTAAGTAACTGTGAAACAAAACATCTCCTTATCATGTCATATAAAGAAACATTAACCTTCATTTTCATCATCACCTCCACCACCAAAAATATTAAATTATTATTACTTAATACTTTATACACCAAATTAGGGTTGATTTTTTAGTGAACCCGACTCCGTTTTACACTTTTGTGCCTTACAAAACCTAATTTTACCAAAACAAAAAATTACATCCTACAAACTTGAAATAAAATGATATGGGAAATCACTAGCAGATGAGATTTGGACTAAGACACCCACAAACTTGAGGTTTCAATTGCAGGGCAGAGGATTGATCCCTTGTGCAAATAAATATGAAATTACAGATCTGGAATCACCCTTTTCACTATAGAACACAAACCCATGATGACATCCAAAACAAATACGCTATCAAACACTGGCTACTCCTCCCAACTCTCAAAATATCCATACTCTTCCTTGCTCCATTACTTTCTCTCCTCAATCCATCTCTGAAACTTGTCATTTTTCTGCTCAATTACTTAAAGATCCCTCAGTTTAGCAATACAAGATAAATAGAAAAAGGAAGAGAGAATTTTTTTTGATGTTTTTAGAGTCTATATTTTCACAATCTATAAGATTGAGAAAATAATTTTGGAAAATAATTATGTGTTTAATTTTTCATCGATATATTTCAAATCATTATCTATGATTTATAAAAAGAACACATAATTATTTCTTCTTAAAAAAATTTGATTATCATTTTTTAAACAATTTTTATGTCATTAATCATGTTAGCACCCTCAAATACCCAAATAATTATAATTTGAAAAATAATTAAATTTTAATTAAAGTTGATTTTAGTTTTATGAAACATGATTTATTTTTGGGTTCTTCAAGTCCCATCAAACGAATACGCTCTTCTTGATTTTGAAAATCGTACATCTGCGATTTATGTAGATGGCCTTTTCGTATGGAGTACGTTAAACACTTGTCACTTTTTGCGGGTATACGTGTGTTCGTATGGCGGTGGGCATGGCGGTGCATATGTATCGTATGGCGGTGCATTTAAGACATCATTACATTGCAACCTTTGATCTCTACAATTTTCATGGAGGTCTCCTGCGAATTTGAAGCTCTTCTGAGAATGTGAAGAATGTGCCGAAAACGGTAAACCCTTATAATTTTTGGTGCAAAGTTTTTGAATATAGGGATCTAATTTTTCATTGATTTGTTTTGTCAATTCTTATTATTGCAACAGGTAACCTTTGCTATGTGAGAGTCAGATCATGGCCAATGTTTTCTAATCCTCCTAAATTATGCGACAAATGTATAGAAGAATCATGAGTCATTTGTCATTCACAGGGCCGGATAGAAGAATCTTTCTGCCAAAAGGTCTGCTTGACAGGGCCGATATACCTGATTATCTCAACGGGGAGGTCCCTGGCGAGTAAGCGCATTCTCATTCTCATTCTCCAACATTCATTTCTAGGGCTTCAAAACTCATATAAATTTTTTGCACTTTGCAATTAAGGATATGATCCCTTCGGATTGAGCAAGAAACCAGAGATCTTTCACAAGTAAGTTATGAGATGAACACCCTGAGGACCTCAGTATTTGTAAATGTATTTAATAAAAAATATTTGTAAAAGCAGGTACCAAGCATACGAGTTGATTCATGCAAAATGGGCAATGATGGGAGGTGCATGGTTCAGTATCCCTGAGGCGTTCAACAAGTTTGGTGCTCTAACCAATTTATTTTTCCCTTTTCCATAATCAATAAATAGAGATTATAGATAGTGATGTTTGCAAATGCAAATGCAGACAAGGGATCTTCTTCTTGATGGAGGTACTCTAAGTTACTTTGGGGCCAATGTTCCCATCAATTAAGTGGTTGCTGTTATAGCAAAAGTGATCCTTGTTGGTGGAGCAGAATACTACCGGGCAACAAATGGATTGGTAAGTTGCACTCATTTCACTTATCACTTTTCAGCTGCATATTTCTAATAAATTAATGAATTATGAATCCAGGGTTTGGAGGACAAGCTTCACCCAGGGTTTGGAGGACAAAGTTCATTTGATTTTATCACATCGGCTGCGAAAATGAAAGGTTCATTTGATTTTATCGGCATTAACCATTACACCGCATTATATGCCCAGGACTGCCTCTTCTCACCATGTTGGAAAATAAGCTATGCCCCAGATGTTGTGTTTGAGGTGGCCGTGAAGCTGTTGGGAAGGTCATGGGTTCAATGCTTGGGAGGAATTCACAATGGCTGCGGGATTTCCTCCATCATGTGGCTCGTTTACTCACTAGTAGAAATCCTCCACCATCGCGAGACTACTCCAGATGAGATTATAGGCACTACAAAAACCATACTAAGCCTGCCAGTGATAACTTCAGTGGCAGCATTCCTTCTTGTCTGCCATCTGCTCCACAACGTCTTTGAAAGATTCCATGGTTTTGCCAGTTGGACTGCCCTCGCTTTGCTTTGGGTTTTCCTCATACTCATAGCAACTGACAATCTTGCTCACAATTCTTATCATGTAAGCATACCAGTTCTTGCAAAGAAGGAAGAATTATGGTTCACTCTACTCCTCACCCTCTTTATAGTCCTTCCATGGGTGACGATTAGAAAAGTTCCAGTCCAAGTCTCGACACAGTCCGGTCATGCAAGTTTGATCATTTTCCTGGGCAGAATAAAAGCGGGGATTCTTGGCCACATTAGCAGATCATCGCTATCAGACTTTCATGTTTTTGGAATAATCTCCGACGAAAGAGATGAGCACATGATGTTGACGGGAGCCGTTAACCGTCTATACAACTGGTAAGCCAACCCCATAAAATAAATGCCTTAGAATCTTTTTTGTTGTGGACAATTGTTAATAAATATAATATGCTTCACAGGGGAGACAGACGAAATTCCTATAGGCGAGCCGATAAGCCCTTTTCTTCCTTCAAATTCATGGAAAATCAGCTTACAGGAATACTTGGTAAATTCAATGTTCTTTATGATTATTGTGGTGTTGCCGACAGCGATACTGGGTCCTTTGTTGTGCCATATGGCATGGACAAAAATAGTGATGTACGTGAAGGACAGATGCAACAACCCTATTATTATCATCACAGAAAATGGTGAGTGCATGAACATGAATTTACTTGATCCATGAGCTCCTACTATATCATCCTTGGTTATTCTAATAATTGAAACGGCATACAGGTTATGATCAAGAGACAGTCCCCATGGCAGATGCTATAAATGATAGTGGAAGAGTCAACCAAATGAAAAGCTACCTTGCCTATTTGACAGCCACAATAAGGTACCTATCCCTTTACGCAATTTCTATTCCATTAACATACGACTTTAGGTGGATTATTCCCATTAAAATTGAGATTTATAAGTGGATTTGACAGCCGCAATAAGGTACCGAACCCTCCACCCAATTAACATACGACTTTAGGTGGATTATTCCCTTTAAAATCCGAGATTTATATTGAGATTTATAAGTGGAAAGGATATTAACTATGAAAAATATCATGGATTTTAGAATATTAAGATATTAATAATGGTTATGCAATAGGTGGATTACTCCCATTGTTTTGGTTATGCATTAGGTGGATTACTCCTATTATTAAAAATATCATGGATTTTAGAATATTAAGATATTAATGTCATGGATTTTAGAATATTAAGATATTAATAATGGTTATGCATTAGGTGGATTACTCCCATTATTTTGGTTATGCATAAGGTGGATTACTCCTATTTGCATAAGGTGGATTACTCCCATTAAAATTGAGATTCATAACTGAAGAGGATATTACTTATGAAAAGTTTTGTGGATCTAGTTAATTAGGATATTAATTATGACAAGTTTATTAACAATAAGTAGTATGTTGATTAAAAGTATTTTAACAGTAAAAAGTATTATGAATCATGGATCATATGTAATTGCATATTATTTATGGATTATATATTAATAATTAGTTATCCACAAGATGGATTATTAATTAGGATATTAAAGTATCAAGTATCATGATGAAAAGTATATTAACAATAAAAAGTATCATGGATCATATAGAATATGGATCATATGTAATTACATATTAATTATGGATTATATAGATCATATGTAATTACAATTTAAGTATGGATTACATATTAATAATGGTTATCCACAAAATGGTTTACTAGTTAGGATATTAACTATGAAAAGTGTATTAACAATTCATATGACAAGTATATTAATAACAAAAAGTATCATGGATCATATGTAATTACATATTAATAATGGATTGCATATTAATAATGGTTATCTATAAAATACATTACTAATTAGGATATTAACTATAAAAGGTATATTTTCAATAAAAAGTATTATGGATCATATGTAATTACATATTAATGATGGATTACATATTACTAATGGCTATATATTTCATGGATCACTCCCATTAAAATTGAGATTCGTAAGTGGAAAGGATATTAGCTATGAAAAATATCATGGATCTTAAGATATTAACTATGAAAAGTATATTAGCAATGAAAAGATTGATGGATCACTCCCATTAAAATTGAGATTCATAAGTGAAAAGGATATTGGATATGAAAAATATCATGGATCTTAAGATATTAACTATGAAAAGTATATAAACAATGAAACGTATCATGGATTATGTAATTATATATTATATTAATGATAAATTACATATCATGCATATTATATGAAAAGTATATTAGAAATGAAAAGTATCATGGATTATGTAATTATATATTATATTAATGATAGATTACATATTAATAATGGTTATTTATTTGATGGATCACTTCCATTAAAATTGAGATCTATAAGTGGAAAGGATATTAGCTATGAAAAATATCATGCATGTTAAGATATTAACTATGAAAAATATCATGGATTTTAAGATATTAACTATGAAAAGTATATTAACAATGAAAAGTATCATGGATTTTAAGATATTAACTATGAAAAGTATATTAACAATGAAAAGTATCATAGATCTTAAGATATTAACTATGAAAAGTTTATACTCTTGTTTTACACAGATATTATCGTATAGGAGCTTGTTTCATATAGTTTGATAGTTGTTATCTCCCCCAAGTGTCAAAAAAGGGAAGAATCTTGGTTGTTTTCATTTTCACTGTTTAGTTTTAAAAAACCTACTGGGTGGGAAAGTCTTAATCTAACATTTTGCTTACCTAGTGTGGAGTCTTGGAATTCTTTGTCTTTCCTATTCAGTGGGTTTACATTTTTCTCTATGGTCTGTTGCATTGGTAACAACCCAAGAAAGGATTTGACTGTGGATGATAGAGGATTCCACTTTAAAGCGCTTTCTTTTGATGTGGATGTTAGAGGAATTCACATAAACTTACCTATTTGGATGATTGATGAATGCGCATTGACCTTGGTTGTTTTGATTTTTACTGTTTAGTTTCAAAAAACCTACTGGGTCCTAATCTAACTTTTTGCTTACCTAGTGCTGAATCTTGCATTTCTTCGTCATTTCCATGTAGCAGGTTTACATTTTTCTCTATGGTGTGTGTCGTTGGTAAAAACTCAAGAAAGGTTTTGACTATGGATGATAGAGGAATCCAATTAAAAGTGCTTTCTTTTTATGTGGATGTTAGAGGAATACACATCAACTTACCTGTGTAGATGTTTGAGGAATCCACATTGAGCTTGTTGTGGACCCTGTCTCGAGATCTTGGTAATCATTGGAAAATCGCATGGGGATTTCAGATTGGCTTTTGATAGATTTCTCTTTCTTGTGTGCTGCCTTGGATCCATGTTTCAGATCATTCAGCCACCTCAATTTTGTGATTCAATTACTATTTCACTGAGTGGTTGTGCATGCCCACTAGTAATTTTACAATTTTGTGGAAGTTCCACGTAGACAGAAATTTAGTGGACGACTGCGTGTTTTTGGCTTGACTATGGATGATAGAGGAATCCATTTCAAAGTGTTTTCTTTATATTTGGATGTTAGAGGAATCAACATCAACTTGTGTGGATGTATGAGGAATCTGCATTGAACTATTTCTTCTTAAGGGGAGATACTCCACTTACAAGATTGGTTGTTATTATTTACCCCTTATACTCTTGTTTTACATAGATATTATCGTATACGAGTTTGTTTCATATAGTTTGATAGTCGTTATCTCCCTCTCGTGTCGAAAAAGGGAAGAATCATGGTTGTTTTGATTTTCACTGTTTAGTTTTAAAAAACCTACTGGGTGGGAAAGTCCTAATCTAACATTTTGCTTACCTAGTGTGGAATCTTGGATTTCTTCGTCTTTCCAATTCAGTGGGTTTAAATTTTTCTCTATGGTGTGTTGCATTGGTAACAACCCAAGAAAGGTTTTGACTGTGGATGATAGAGGATTCCACTTCAAAGCGCTTTCTTTCTATGTGGATGTTAAAGGAATCCACATCAACTTACCTTTTTAGATGATTGATGAATGCGCATTGAGCTTGGTTGTTTTGATTTTTACTGTTTAGTTTCAAAAAACCTACTGGGTCTTAATCTAACTTTTTGCTTACATAGTGCGAAATCTTGCATTTCTTCGTCGTTCCTATGTAGCGGGTTTACATTTCTCTCTATGGTGTGTGCTGTTGGTAACAACCCGAGAAAGGTTTTGACTCTGGATGATAGAGGAATCCACTTCAAAGTGCTTTCTTTTTATGTGGATATTAGAGGAATCCACATGAACTTACCTATGTAGATGTTTGAAGAATCCACATTGAGCTTGTTGTGGACCCTGTCTCGAGATCTTGGTAATGTTTGGAAAATCGCATGGGGATTTGAGATTAGCTTTTGATAGATTTATATTTGTTGTGTGCCTCCCTTGATCCATGTTTCAGATCATTTAGCTAACTCAATTTTGTGATTCAATCGCTATTTCACTGAGTAGTTGTGCATGCCCACTATTAATGTTACAGTTTTGCGGAAGTTCCACGGAGACAGAATACTAGTGGATGATTGCGTATTTTTGGCTTGACTATGGATGATAGAGGAATCCATTTCAAAGTGTTTTAATTCTATGTGGATGTTAGAGGAATCCACATCAACTTGTGTGGATGTATGAGGAATCTGTATTGAACTATTTCTTCTTAAGGAGAGATACTCTAGTTAGAAGATTGGTTGTTATTATTTACCCTTTATACTCTTGTTTTACACATATATTATCATATAGGAGCTTGTTTCATATAGTTTGATAGTTGTTAGCTCCCTCTCGTGTTAAAAAATGGAAGAATCTTGGTTGTTTTGATTTTCACTGTTTATTTTTAAAAAACCTACTGGGTGGGAAAGTCCTAATCTAAAATTTTGCTTACCTAGTGTGGATTCTTGGATTTGTTCCTCTTTCCTATTCAGTGGGTTTACATTTTTCTCTATGGTGTGTTGCATTGGTAACAACCCAAGAAAGGTTTTGATTGTGGATAATAGAGGATTCCACTTCAAAGCGCTTTCTTTCTATGTGGATGTTAGAGGAATCCACATCAACTTACCTGTTTAGATGATTGATGAATGCACATTGAGCTTTGGTTGTTTTGATTTTTACTATTTAGTTTCAAAAAACCTAGTGGGTCGTACTCTAAGTTTTTGCTTACCTAGTGAAGAATCTTGCATTTCTTCGTCGTTCCTATGTAGCAGGTTTACATTTTTCTCTATGGAGTTTGTCGTTGGTAACAACCCAAGAAAGGTTTTGATTCTAGATGATAGAGGAATCCACTTCAAAGTGATTTCTTTTTATGTGCATGTTAGAGGAATCCACATCAACTTACTTGTGTAGATGTTTGAGGAATCCACATTGAGCTTGTTGTGGACCCTGTCTCGGGATCTTGGTAATCTTTGGAAAATCGCATGGGGATTTGAGATTGGATTTTGATAGATTTCTCTTTGTTGTGTGCCTCCTTGGATCCATGTTTCAGATCATTTAGGTACCTCAATTTTGTGATTCAATCGCTATTTCGCTAAGTGGTTTTGCATGCCCACTAGTAATGTTATAGTTTTGCGGATGTTCCACGAAGACAGAATATTAGTGGACGACTGCGTGTTTTTGGCTTGACTATGGATGATAGAGGAATCCATCTCAACGTGTTTTATTTCTATGTGGATGTTAGAGGAATCCTCATCAACTTGTGTGGATGTACAAGGACTCTGTATTGAACTATTTCTTATTAAGGGGAGATACTCCACTTACAAGATTGGTTGTTATTATTTACCCTTTATACTCTTGTTTTACATAGATATTATCGTATAGGAGCTTGTTTCATATAGTTTTATAGTTGTTATCTCCCTCTTGTGTCGAAAAAGGGAAGAATCTTGGTTTTGATTTTCACGGTTTAGTTTGAAAAAACATATTAGGTGGGAAAGTCCTAATCTAACATTTTGCTTACCTAGTGTGGAATCTTGGATTTCTTCATCTTTTCTATTCAGTGGGTTTACATTTTTCTCTATGGTGTGTTGCATTGGTAACAACCCAAGAAAGGATTTGGTTGTGGATGATAGAGGATTCCACTTCAAAGAGCTTTCTTTCGATGTGGATGTTAGAGGAATCCACGTCAACTTACCTGTTTAGATGATTGATGAATGCACATTAACCTTGGTTTTTATTTTTACTATTTAGTTTCAAAGAACCTACTGGGTCCTAATCTAACTTTTTGCTTACCTAGTGCGGAATCTTGCATTTCTTCATCGTTCTTATGTAGCGGGTTTACATTTTTCTCTATGGTGTGTTCCATTGGTATAAAACCCAAGAAAGGTTTTGACTATGGATGATAGAGGAATCCACTTCAAAGTGATTTATTTTCATGTGGATGTTAGAGGAATCCAAATCAACTTACCTGTGTAGATGTTTGAGGAATCCACATTGAGCTTGTTGTGGACCCTGTCTTGGGATCTTGGTAATCTTTGTAAAATCGCATGGGAATTTGAGATTGGCTTTTGACAAATTTCTCTTTGTTGTGTGCCTCCTTGGATCCATGTTTCAGATCATTTAGCTACCTCAATGTTGTGAGTCAATTGCTACTTCACTGAGTGATTGTGGATGCCCATTAGTAGTGTTACAATTTTGCGGAAGTTCCATGGAGACAGAATATTAGTGGATGACTGCCTGTTTTTTGGCTTGACCATGGATGATAGAGGAATCCATTTCAAAGTGTTTTCTTTCTATGTGGACGTTAGAGGAATCGACATCAACTTGTGTGGATGTATGAGGAATTTGCATTGAACTATTTCTTCTTAAGGGGAGAAATTCCACTTACAAGATTGGTTGTTATTATTTACCCTTTATACTCTTGTTTTACATAGATATTATCGTATAAGAGCTTGTTTCATATAGTTTGATAGTTGTTATCTCCCTCTCATGTCGAAAAAGGGAAGAGTCTTGGTTGTTTTGATCTTCACTGTTTAGTTTTAAAAAACTTACTTGGTGGGAAAGACCTAAGCTAACATTTTGCTTACCTAGTGTGGAATCTTGGTTTTTTTCATCTTTCCCATTTAGTGGGTTTACATTTTTATCTATGGATGATAGAGGATTCCACTTCAAAGCGCTTTCTTTCTATGTGGATGTTAGAGGACTCCACTTCAACTTACCTGTTTAGATGATTGATGAATGCACATTGAGCTTGGTTGTTTTCATTTTTACTGTTTAGTTTCAAAAAACCTATTGGGTCCTAATCTATATTTTTTCTTACCTAGTGCGGAATCTTGCATTTCTTCGTCATTCCTATGTAGTGGGTTTACATTTTTCTCTATGGTGTGTGCTATTGGTAACAACCCAAGAAAGGATTTGGATATGGATGATAAAGGAATCCACTTCAAAGTGATTTCTTTTTATGTGGATGTTAGAGGAATTCACATAAACTTACTTGTGTAGATGTTTGAAGAATCCACATTGAGTTTGTTGTGGACCTTGTTTCAGAATCTTGGTAATCTTTGGAAAATCGCATGGGGATTTGAGATTGGATTTTGATAGATTTCTCTTTGTTGTGTGCCTCCTTGGATCCACGTTTTAGATTCTTTAGCTACCTTAATTTTGTGATTCAATCGCTATTTCGCTGAGTGGTTGTGCATGCCCACTAGTAATGTTACTGTTTTGCGGAAGTTCCACGGAGACGGAATATTAGTGGATGACTACATGTTTTTGGCTTGACTATGGATGATAGAGGAATCCAGTTCAAAGTGTTTTCTTTCTATGTGGATGTTAGAGGAATCCACATCAACTTGTGTGGATGTGTGAGGACTCTGCATTGAACTATTTCTTCTTAAGGGGAGATACTCCACTTACAATATTGGTTGTTATTATTTACCCTTATACTCTTGTTTTACACAAATATTATCGTATAGGAGCTTGTTTCATATCATTTGATAGTTATCTCCCTCTCGTGTCGAAAAAGGGAAAAATCTTGGTTGTTTTGATTTTCACTGTTAAGTTTTAATAAACTTACTGGGTGGAAAAGTCCTAATCTAAAATTTTGCTTATCTAGTGTGGAATCTTGGATTTCTTTGTCTTTCCTATTCAGTGGGTTTACATTTTTCTCTATGGTGTGTATCATTGGTAACAACCCAAGAAAGGTTTTGACTATGGATGATAGAGGATTCCACTTCAATGCGCTTTCTTTCTATGTGAATGTTAGAGGAATCCACATCAACTTACCTGTTTAGATGATTGATGAATGCACATTGAGCTTTGGTTGTTTTGATTTTTACTCTTTAGTTTCAAAAAACCTACTGGGTCGTACTCTAATTTTTTACCTACCTAGTGTGGAATCTTTCATTTCTTCGCCATTCCTATGTAGCGGGTTTACATTTTTCTCTATGGTGTGTGTCGTTGGTAACAACCCAAGAAAGGTTTTGAATATGGATTATAGAGGAATCCATTTCAAAGTGATTTCTTTTTATGTGGATGTTAGAGGAATCCACATCAACTTACCTATGTAGATGTTTGAGGAATCCACATTGAGCTTGTTGTGGACCCTGTCTCGGGATCTTGGTAATCTTTGAAAAATTGCATGGGCATTTGAGATTGGCTTTTGATAGATTTCTCTTTGTTGTGTGCCTCCTTGGATCCATGTTTCATATTATTTAGCTGCCTCAATTTTGTGATTCAATCGCTATTTCACTGAGTGGTTGTGCATGCCCACTCCTAAGGTTACAGTTTTGCTGAAGTTCCACGGAGACAGAATATTAGTGGACGACTATGTGTTTTTGGCTTGACCATGGATGATAGAGGAATCCATTTCAAAGTGTTTTCTTTCTATGTGGATGTTAGAGGAATCCACATCAACTTGTGTGGATGTATGAGGAATCTGCATTGAACTATTTCTTCTTAAAGGGAGATACTCTGCGTACAAGATTGGTTGTTATTATTTACCCTTTATACTCTTGTTTTACACATATATTATCATGTAGGAGCTTGTTTCATATAGTTTGATAGTTGTTATCTCCCTCTCATGTCGAAAAAGGGAAGAATCTTGGTTGTTTTGATTTTCACTGTTTAGTTTTAAAAAACCTAATGGGTGGGAAAGTCCTAATCTAACATTTTGCTTATCTAGTGTGGAATCTTGGATTTCTTCATCTTTCTTATTCAGTGGGTTTACATTTTTCTCTATGGTGTGTTGCATTTGTAACAACCCAAGAAAGGTTTTGACTGTGGATGATAGAGGATTCCACTTCAAAGTGCTTTCTTTCTATGCGGATGTTAGAGGAACCCACATCAACTTACCTGTTTAGATGATTGATGAATGCGCATTGAGCTTGGTTGTTTTGATTTTTACCGTTTAGTTTCAAAAAACCTACTAGGTCCTAGTCTATCTTTTTGCTTACCTAGTGCGGAATCTTGTATTTCTTCGTCGTTCCTATGTAGCCAGTTTACATTTTTCTTTATGTTGTGTGCCGTTGGTAGCAACCGAAGAAAGGTTTTGACTATGGATGATAGAGGAATCCAATTCAAAGTGCTTTCTTTTAATGTGGATGTTAGAGGAATCCACATCAACTTACCTGTGTACATGTTTGAGGAATCCACATTGAGTTTGTTGTGGACCCTGTCTCAGGATCTTGGTAATCTTTGGAAAATCGCATGGGGATTTTAGATTGGCTTTTGATAGATTTCTCTTTGTTTTTTGCGTCATTGGATCCATTTTTTAGATCATTTAGCCACCTCAATTTTGTGATTCAATCACTATTTCGCTGAGTGGTTGTGCATGCCCACTAGTAATGTTACAGTTTTGCAGAAGTTCCACAGAGACAAAGTATTAGTGGAGAATTGCGTGTTTTTGGCTTGACTATGGATGATAGAGGAATCCATTTCAAAGTGTTTTCTTTCTATGTGGATGTTAGAGGAATCCACATCAACTTGTGTGGATGTATGAGGAATCTGCATTAAACTATTTCTCATTAAGGGGAGATACTGCACTTACAAGATTGGTTGTTATTATTTACCCTTTATACTCTTGTTTTACACAGATATTATCGTATAGGAGCTTGTTTCATATAGTTTGATAGTTGTTATCTCCCTCTGGTGTCGAAAAAGGGAAGAATTTTTTTTGTTTTGATTTTCATTGTTTATTTTTTAAAAGCCTATTGGGTGGGAAAGTCCTAATCTAAAATTTTGCTTAACTAGTGTGGAATCTTGGATTTCTTCGTCTTTCCTATTCAGTGGGTTTACATTTTTCTTTAAGGTGTGTATCATTGGTAACAACCCAAGAAAGGTTTTGATTGTGGATGATAGAGGATTCCACTTCAAAGCGCTTTCTTTCTATGTGGATGTTAGAGGAATCCACATCAACTTACTTGTTTAGATGATTGATGAATGCGCATTGAGCTTTGGTTGTTTTGATTTTTACTATTTAGTTTCCAAAAACCTACTGGGTCGTACTCTAAGTTTTTGCTTACCTAGTGTGAAATCTTTCATTTCTTCGTCGTTCTTATGTAACGGGTTTACTTTTTTCTCTATGGTGTGTATCCTTGGTTTACATCAACTTACCTGTGTAGATGTTTGAGGAATCCACATTGAGCTTGTTGTGGACCTTGTCTCGGGATCTTGTTAATGTTTGTAAAATCGCATGGGGATTTGAGATTGGATTTTGATAGATTTCTCTTTGTTGTGTGCCTCTTTGTATCCATGTTTCAGATCATTTAGCTACCTCAATTTTTTCATTCCATCGCTATTTCGTTGAGTGATTGTGCATGCCCACTAGTAATGTTACAGTTTTGCGAAAGTTCCATGGAGACAGAATATTTGTGGACGACTGCGTGTTTTTGGCTTGATTATGGATGATAGAGGAATCAATTTCAAAGTGTTTTCTTTCTATGTGGATGTTAGAGGAATCCACATCAACTTGTGTGGATGTATGAGGAATCTGCATTGAACTATTTCTTCTTAATGGGAGATACTCCACTTAAAAGTTTGGTTGTTATTATTTACTCTTTATACTCTTGTTTTACACATATATTATCGTATAGGAGCTTTTTTCATATAGTTTGATAGTTGTTATCAACCTCTCGAGTCGAATAGGGGAAGAATCTTGGTTGTTTTGATTTTCACTGTTTAGTTTTAAAAAACCTACTGGGTGGGAAAGTTCTAATCTAACATTTTGCTTACCTAGTGTGGAATCTTGGATTTCTTCGTCTTTCCTGTTTCGTGGATTTACATTTTTCTCTACGGTGTGTTGCATTGGTAACAACACAAGAAAGGTTTTGAATGTGGATGATAGAGGATTCCACTTCAAAGATGTGGATGTTAGAGGAATCGACATCAACTTGAGTGTTTAGATGATTGATGAATGTGCATTGAGCTTGGTTGTTTTGATTTTTACTGTTTAGTATTAAAAAACCTACTGGGTCCTAATTTAACTTTTTGCTTACCTAGTGCACAATCTTGCATTTCTTCGTTCATTCTTATGTGGTGGGTTTACATTTTTCTCTATGGTGTGTGCCATTTGTAACAACCCAATAAATGTTTTGACAATCTATGATAGAGGAATCCACTTAAAAGTGCTTTCTTTTTATGTGGATGTTAGAGGAATCCACATCAACTTACCTGTGTAGATGTTTGAGGAATCCACATTGAGCTTGTTGTGGATGCTGTCTTGGGATCTTTGTAATCTTTGTAAAATTGCATGAGGATTTGAGATTTGCTTTTGATAGATTTCTCTTTTTTGTGTGCCTCCTTGGATCCATGTTTTATATCTTTTAGCTACCTCAATTTTATGATTAAATCGCTATTTTGCTGAGTGGTTGTGCATGCCCACTAGTAATGTTATAGTTTTGCGAAAGTTCTACGGAGACAGAATATTAGTGGACGACTGCATGTTCTTGGCTTGACTATGGATGATAGAGGAATCCATTTCAAAGTGTTTTCTTTCTATGTGGATGTTAGAGGAATCCACATCAACTTGTGTGGATGTATGAGGAATCTGCATTGAACTATTTCTTCTTAAGGGGAGATACTCCACTTACAAGATTTGTTGTTATTATTTACCCTTTATACTGTTGTTTTACAGAGATATTATTGTATAGGAGCTTGTTTCATATAGTTTGATAGTTCTTATCTCCCTCTCATGTTGAAAAAGGGAAGAATCATGGTTATTTTTATTTTAACTGTTTAGTTTTAAAAAACCTACTTTGTGGGTAAGTCCTAATCTAACATTTTGCTTACCTAGTTTGGAATCTTGGATTTATTCGTCTTTCCTATTCAATGGGTTTACATATTTCTCTATGGACTGTTGCATTGGTAACAACCCAAGAAAGGTTTTGTCTGTGGATGATAGAGGATTCTACTTCAAGGTGCTTTCATTCTATGTGGATGTTAGAGGAATCCACATCAACTTACCTATTTAGATGATTGATGAATGCGCATTGAGCTTTGGTTGATTTGTTTTTTACTGTTTAGTTTCAAAAAACCTACTGGGTCTTAATCTAACTTTTTGCTTACCTAGTGCAGAATCTTGCATTTCTTCGTCGTTCCTATGTAGCGGGTTTACATTTTTCTCTATGGTGTGTGCCCTTAGTAACAACCCAAGAAAGGTTTTGACTATGGATGATAGAGGAATCCACTTCAAAGTACTTTCTTTATATGTGGATTTTAGAAGAATCCACATCAACTTACCTGTGTAGATGTTTGAGGAATCCACATTGAGCTTGTTGTGGATTCTGTCTCAGGATCTTGGTAATCTTTGAAAAATCGCATGGGGATTTGAGATTGGCTTTTGATAGATTTCTCTTTGTTGTGTGCCTCCTTGGATCCATGTTTCGGATCTTTTAGCTACCTCAATTTTGTGATTCAATCACTATTATGCTGAGTGGTTGTGCATGCCCACTAGTAATGTTACAGCTTTGTGAAAGTTCCACGGAGATAGAATATTAGTGGACGACTGCGTGTTTTTCGCATGACTATTAATGATAGAGGAATCCATTTCAAAGTGTTTTCTTTCAATGTGGATGTTAGAGGAGTCCACATCAACTTGTGTGGATGTATGAGGAATCTGCATTGAACTATTTCTTCTTAACGGGAGATACTCCATTTACAAGATTGTTTATTATGATTTACCCTTTATACTCTTGTTTTACACAGATATTATCGTATAGGAGCTTGTTTCATATAGTTTTATAGTTGTTAGCTCCCTCTCATGTTGAAAAAGGGAAGAATCTTGGTTGTTTTGATTTTCACTGTTTATTTTTAAAAAACCTACTGGGTGGGAAAGTCCTAATCTAAAATTTTGCTTATCTAGTGTGGAATCTTGGATTTCTTCGTCTTTCCTATTCAGTGGGTTTACACTTTTCTCTATGGTGTGTTGCATTGGTAACAACCCAAGAAAGGTTTTGACTGTGGATGATAGAGGATTCCACTTCAAAATGCTTTTTTCTATGTGAATGTTAGAGGAATCCACATCAACTTACCTATTTGGATGATTGATGAATGCACATTGAGCTTGATTGTTTTGATTTTTACTGTTTAGTATCAAAAAACCTACTGGGTCCTAATCTAACTTTTTGCTTACCTAGTGCGGAATCTTGCATTTCTTCGTCATTCCTATGTAGCGGGTTTACATTTTTCTCTATGGTGTGTGTCGTTGGTAACAACCCAAGAAAGGTTTTGACTATGGATTATAGAGGAATCCACTTCAAAGTGATTTTTTTTTATGTGGATGTTTGAGGAATCCACATCAACTTACCTGTGTAGATGTTTGAGGAATCCACATTGAGCTTGTTGTGGATGCTATCTCAGGATCATGGTAATCTTTGAAAAATCGCATGGGGATTTGAGATTGGCTTTTGATAGATTTCTCTTTGTTGTGTGCCTCCTTGGATCCATGTTTTAGATCATTTAGCTACCTCAATTTTGTTATTCAATCACTATTTTGCTGAGTGGTTGTGCATGCCCACTAGTAATGTTACAGTTTTGCAAAAGTTCGACGAAGACAGAATATTAGTGGATGACTGTGTGTTTCTAGCTTGACTATGGATGATAGAGGAATGCATTTCAAAGTGTTTTCTTTCTATGTGGATGTTAGAGGAATCCACATCAACTTGTGTGGATGTATGAGGAATCTACATTGAACTATTTCTTCTTAAGGCGAGATACTCCACTTACAAGATTGGTTGTTATTATTTACCCTTTATACTCTTGTTTTACACAGATATTATCGTATAGGAGCTTGTTTTATGTAGTTTGATAGTTTTTATCACCCTCTCATGTTGAAAAAGGGAAGAATCTTGGTTGTTTTGATTTTCACTGTTTAGTTTTACAAAACCTAATGGGTGGGAAAGTCCTAATCTAACATTTTCCTTACCTAGTGTGGAATCTTGGATTTCTTCGTCTTTCCTATTTAGTGGGTTTACATTTTTCTCTATGGTGTGTTGCATTGGTAACAACCCAAGAAAGGTTTTGACCATGGATGATAGAGGATTCCACTTCAAAGCGCTTTCTTTTTATGTGGATGTTAGAGGAATCCACATCAACTTACCTGTTAAGATGATTGATGAATGCGCATTGAGCATGGTTGTTTTGATTTTTACTATTTAGTTTCAAAAAACCTATTGGGTCCTAATCTAACTTTCTGCTTACCTTGTGTGGAATCTTACATTTCTTCATCATTCCTATGTAACGGGTTTACATTTTTATCTATGGTGTGTGCCGTTGGTAACAACCCATGAAAGGTTTTGACTATGGATGATAGAGGAATCCACTTCAAAGTGCTTTCTTTTTATGTGGATGTTAGAGGAATCCACATCAACTTACCTATGTAGATGTTTGAGGAATCCACATTGAGCTTGTTGTGAACCCTGTCTCAGGATCTTGGTAATCTTTGGAAAATCGCATGGGGATAGTTGACCATTTTTTGCCCAATAGGCTGAAAATCAGTCCCCCCTTTTTTTATGTTGTTTTGAGCTAGTATATTTTGATTTTGCACGAGTCTTGCATTTTCTATGGACTCTGTAAAATTTCTATGAACTCTGTAGGTCCATTTCTATGCACTCTGTAGGTTTTATATGGACTTCATAGGTACTTCTATGAACTCTGCATGTGTAATCTTTCGACAGTTGAAGAACCAGTTCATAGAGTGCAAGGTTTTACAAAGCTTCTTCAAACTCTTGTATGAAGAAATTCATAAGGAAAGAGAGCTAAAATGGTTCAAAGACACTTTTCCTTAGGGTTGGAAGAGTGGTTCAAAGACATAATCTTTCCAAGAGTTAGCACCTTTGAACCGTTGAACCATTGAATTGGTTCAATGCGTTGGTTCAACGCATTAGTTCAACCGCTGACGTTCATCATTTTGGTTCAATCAAACAGTTCATCGGCTTGGTTCAACGCATTGGTTTAATGTTTCGATTCAATTGGATGGTTCAATCACTTGGTTCACTCAGTCGGTTCAACGCCTAAGTCCATCGGCAAAGTTCAAAGGCTCAGCTCGATTCAAACAGTTCATCACTTGGTTTAACACTTAGTTCAAAGCCTTGGTTCAATAATCATTTAAACCGTTGAACCGGTTCAATGGATTGGTTCAACGGTTGGTTCAAAGGAGTGGCTCAATGCAAAAAGTTCAAGCCTTTCGAAGGACAAGTGCCCTTGCAAATGGCAGTTCTTGGTTCAAGATCCCTTGCAGAGGGCAAGGAACATTTCAAAAGGCTGTAAACAAAATCCCACAAAAGACTAAGGCATTGAATTTCTTCAGACTTTTTGTCCGAAGGAATTCCTTCAGACAAAAGTCCAAATAAATTTGGAATGGAAGATAGCCCCGGGGAAAGTGGTCAGGCAGAAAACTGAAGGAATAAGCCCGCAGAAAACCCGATAGAAAATAATCCTGCAGAAAAGGCCCGCGGGGAAAGAGGCCGAAGCAGGAATCTGATGAAAAGTCCAACAGTGACAGGCCCGCAAACGTCAATTTTACACCAGGAAAAGCAAGGGTGCAGAAGGCACCAAGTATAAAATGCAAAAGGATTTGACATGCTTTTCTAAGAGCAGTAGAACGTGCCACATGTCCCCTACAAAGCTTGGCAGAAGCCGACAGGTGTCAACATCCGTGGTCTCTCCCTTTTATCTCGCGAGAACTATGGTGGGCCCTGAATGAATTGCTAAAGGGAGAGGAAGCCACCACGTGTCCTCCATAGGACCTTCAAAGGGTGCCTAAAGCTTCCATGGGTCAAGCGGATGCTGCCACGTGTCCTGTCCATTTTACAGTGAAATGTGCCACATGTCACTTATTTGAAATTGGCAGAAAGTAGCCAAGGCAAGCAGGAAGAGCCCCAGGAATGCAGCGACCTACCATAAAATATCCCTGAGGGTCGAAGGAGCTGGAATGAGACAATGCAAGAAGCAGACAAAGCATCCAAGTGGTGAAAGAAGGTGCCAACTCGAGCAGTTACTTCAACAGGGGATACAGTGTCTGTGATTTGATCATCAAGAGGTGCAAACAGCTGACGGTGCGACTTGATTTCTTCATTTTGAATTAATGAGCAGATAAGCCGCGTAGTCACCTTGAAGGAGTGGTCTTGTAAGTAGACAAATGACATGGCCCATAATTTCTCATATGATGTTTAAGTGGCTTGCTCTTCCCAAGGCTCAGAGCGCACATGGGCCACTTGAAAAAAGAGTGCCAAAGTCTTTTAAAAAAAGTGCCAAGTTCTCTTCCTCTTTCTATATATTGTGAATTTCTCATTTGAGAAAGGATCCATTCTCTCAGCGTTAAGGCAAAACTCTGTCCCAAAATCTCTCAAGTTGTAAGGCAGAGCTCTGCGAGATTTTACCTTGAATCAGGACTTAGCATTTTTACCTATATCTGGACTTGCACTTTAAAGTATATGTTTGTGTTCTTCTTTTGTGTTAAGTCATTGTCTTTCATGCTTTCCACAGATTGATTACATGTCCAGTGCATTGTGAAGTCTCCTTTCTATAGGTATGCCAGAAGTGTCTACAACAAGAATATAGGCGAATGTGAATAGGCTGTCAAAGTGTGTCTCAGAACACCTTTGCTAGTTCCTTCCCTGTATCTCTATGGACCCCTGACTCACTAGAACAGAAGAGTTTCCCACATCAGATGAAGTGTATGGGTGCTTCTTCCTGGTGAAAAGTGTATGTTCGGGCTGAGTGGGTCAACATTTTCTGGTGTATCACCTTTTTCATCTTTTAGGCTTAGGTTCTATTTTCAGCATCTCTCTCCCTTTTCATCACCCCCTTTTTTCCATTTTATTTGTTAGCAGTAGGAGAAACCAAGGCCTAAAGGATACATTAGAGGGAGCTAGACCTTATCTAGAGACTATCCCCTCTAGCTTCGTCGGTCCCACAGGTGAGAGGGGAGTTTCCATTGTTGCATGCGGAAGGGCGGGAGCTAGGTGTCTTGCCCCCGAGTGCAATCCACTGCGTCAACAGGGATTTGAGATTGGCTTTTGATAGATTTCTCTTTATTGTGTGTCACCTTGGATCCATGTTTCAAATCATTTAGCTACCTCAATTTTGTGATTCAATCACTATTTCATTGAGTGGTTATGCATGCCCACTAGTAATGTTACAGTTTTGTGGAAGTTCCATAGAAACAAAATATTAGTGGATGACTGCATGTTTTTGGCTTGACTATGGATGATAGTGGAATCCATTTTAAAGTGTTTTCTTTCTATGTGGATGTTAGAGGAATCCACATCAACTTGTGTGGATGTATGAGGAATCTGCATTGAACAATTTCTTCTCAAGGGGAGATACTCCACTTACAATATTGGTTGTTATTATTTACCCTTTACACTCTTGTTTTACACAGATCGTATAGGAGCTTGTTTCATATAGTTTGATAGTCGTTATCTACCTCTCGTGTCAAAAATGGGAAGAATCTTGGTTTTTTTGATTTTCACTGTTTAGTTCTAAAAAACCTACTAGGTGGGAAAGTCTTAATTTAACATTTTGCTTACCTAGTGTGGAATATTGGAATTCTTCGTATTTCCTATTCAGTGGGTTTACATTTTTCTCTATGGTGTGTTGCATTGGTAACAACCCAAGAAAGGTTTTGACTATGTATGATAGAGGATTCCACTTCAAAGCGCTTTCTTTCTATGTGGATGTTAGAGGAATCCACATCAACTTACTTGTTTATATGATTGATGAATGCGCATTGAGCTTGGCTGTTTTGATTTTTACTGTTTAGTTTCAAAAAACCTACTGGGTCCTAATCTAACTTTTCTTCTTGCCTAGTGCAGAATCTTGCATTTCTTCGTCGTTCCTATGTAGCGGGTTTACATTTTTATCTAGGGTGTGTGCCGTTGGTAACAACCCAAGAAAGGTTTTCACTATGGATGATAGAGGAATCCACTTCAAAGTGCTTTCTTTTTATGTGGATGTTAGAGGAATCCACATCAACTTACCTGTGTAGATGTTTGAGGAATCCACATTGAGCTTGTTGTGAACCCTATCTCGGGATCTTGGTAATCTTTGGAAAATCACATGGGGATTTGAGATTGGTTTTTGATAGATTTCTCTTTGTTGTTTGCATCCTTGGATCTATTTTTTAGATCATTTAGCTACCTCAAATTTTTTATTCAATCGCTATTTCGTTGAGTGGTTGTGTATGCCCACTTGTAATTTTACAGTTTTACAGAAGTTCCACGAAGACAGAATATTAGTGGATGACTACCTCTTTCTGGCTTAACTATGGATGATAGAGGAATCCATTTCAAAGTGTTTTCTTTCTATGTGGATGTTAGAGGAATCCACATGAACTTGTGTGGATGTATGAGGAATATGCACTGAACTATTTCTTCTTAAGGGGAGATACTCCACTTACAAGATTGGTTGTTAGGAAGGGGACTTAAGAAGTTTTCCTTTTGATCCAGGAGAGAGTCAAATATACCTGGTTAGTTGTATATAGTAGTTTGCTTTCAGTTTGTTTTCCTGCTTTCCCTAAGTGTAGTTTGCACAAGTAGTGTTTCTAGTCTTGTGTGTGTTTTCCCTTGTGTCTAGGGTAAAAGTCTACATGATTGATTCTTAGATCTTTTGGGGCTGTTTCTAACCTTTCTTCAAAGCTGCATTCTGACTCTGTGCCCAATGGACTAGAAGGCAACTGGTCTTTAAGCATAGCAGGCATGCTTCCCCTGGGAGTCGCCAATTTTTTGACCATTTTTGGCCAAAAATTGGTCCCCCCTTTTTTTTCATGATGTTCTGAGCCAGTACTTTTGATTTTGATCGACTCTGCAGGGTTTCTACGAACTCTGCAAGGTTTCTACGGACTCTGCAGGTCCATTTCTACGAGCTCTGCATGTTTTCTATGGACTCTACAGAGCTTGGATTTCTACGGACTCTACAGAGCTTGGATTTCTACGAACTCAATAGTGAAGTTTCTATATACTTTTCAGGTCCATTTCTATGGACTCTGCAGGTGCTTCTCTACAATTTTTACAGACATGGATTTTCTATCGACTCTACAAGCGAGTCTTTCGACACATGAAGAACTAGTTCAAAGAGTGCAGGGTTTTGTAAAGCTTCTTCAGACTCTTGTCTAAAAGAACCAAGGAAGGTTAGTTTTTTTGAACCATTGAACCGGTTCAAGGCCTAAGTTCATCGCTTCGGTTCAAAGCCTTGGTTCAATCGGCAAAGTTCATCACTTTGGTTCAATTAAACGGTTCATCAGCTCGGTTCAACACGTTGGTTCAACGTTTTGGTTCAATGCTTTGTTTCAATCGAATGGTTTAATCACTCAGATCACTGAGTCGGTTCAATGCCTAGGTTCATCGACAAAGTTCAACTCAAAGTTCATCGGCAAAGTTCAAAGGCTCAGCTCAATTCAAACTGTTCAACAAGCTTGATTCAACGCTCGATTCAAAGCCTTGGTTCAACAACCGCTTGAACCATTGAACCAGTTCAATTAATTGGTTCAAAGGAGCGGTTCAATGCGAAAAGTCAAGAAAGCAAAAGTACCCTTTGGAAGGGTCATTTTCAATAAACTTGAAGGGCACTTTGAAGGCAGCCGAAGGAAAACAAAAATCTCGGAAAAGGACTCAGGAAAGAAACGAATTCTTTCAGACTTTTGTCCGAAGGAATTCCTTCGAACAAAAAGGCTGAAGAAACTTCGGGGAAAGACGAGCCAAAATCTTGAAAGGAAATTTCCAAAGGTAAAGCGGCTAGACAATTGTCACGGACATTTTGTCCGTGGGAAAATTGTCTGCGAAAAAATCTCGCGGGGAAGAAATCTGAAGGAAAATGTCTGCGTAATAAGCCCAAAGGAAAGTGGTTGCAAGAAACTCAAAGGAATAACAAAAGGCTGAAGCAGGAAGCCAACGGAAGGTCCATGGGTGACTGGCCCAAGGACGTCAAAGTTAAACATGACGAACTAGCCATTGGTTTTCAAGTAATGACGGGTGCATGAGTGTCAATTTTAACATGGTGAAATAGCCATTTGATTTTAAAATGCTTAAGCGCCAACCAGAAAGGAATCCAAAGAACGCAGCGACTCGCCAAAAGATAGCATCGAGGGGATGAAGGAGTCAAAAAGGGACAAAGCCAGGATGAGACAAGTGCAGGAAAAGACAAAGCAATCCAAGTGACAAAGGGGAGTTTCCATTGTTGCGTGTGGAAGGGCAGGATCTAGGCGCCCTGCCCCGGGTGTGATCCACTGCGTCAACAGGTGGGAAAGTCCTAATTTAACATTTTGTGTACCTAGTGTGGAGTCTTGGATTTCTTCGTCTTTCCTATTCAGTGGGTTTACATTTTTCTCTATGGTGTGTTGCATTGGTAACAACCCAAGAAAGGTTTTGATTGTGGATGATAAAGGATTCCACTTCAAAGCGCTTTCTTTCTATGTGGATGTTAGAGGAATCTACATCAACTTACCTATTTAGATGATTGTTGAATGCACATTGAGCTTGGTTGTTTTGATTTTTACTGTTTAGTATCAAAAAACCTACTGGGTCTTAATCTAACTTTCTTCTTACCTAGTGCGGAATCTTGCATTTCTTCATCGTTCCTATGTAGCGGGTTTAATTTTTTCTCTATGGTGTGTGCCGTTAGTAAAAACCCAAGAAAGGTTTTGACTATGGATGATAGAGGAATCCACTTTAAAGTGCTTTCTTTTTATGTGGATGTTAGAGGAATCCACATCAACTTACCTGTGTAGATGTTTGAGGAATCCACATTGAGCTTGTTGTGGACCCTGTCTCGTGATCTTGGTAATCTTTGAAAAATTGCATGGGGATTTAAGATTGGCTTTTGATAGATTTCTCTTTGTTGCGTGCCTCCTTGGATCTATGTTTTAGATCATTTAGCTACCTCAATTTTGTGATTCAATCGCTATTTTGTTGAGTGGTTGTGCAAGCCCATTAGTAATGTTACAGTTTTGCAGAGGTTGCACTGAGACAAAATATTAGTGGAGGATTGCGTGTTTTTGGCTTGACTATGGATGATAGAGGATTCCATTTTAAAGTGTTTTCTATCTATGTGGATGTTATAGGAATCCACATCAACTTGTGTGGATGTATGAGGAATCTGCATTGAACTATTTCTTCTTAAGGGGAGATACTCCACTTAAAAGATTGGTTGATATTATTTACCCTTCATACTCTTGTTTTACAGAGATATTATCGTATAGGAGCTTGTTTCATATAGTTTGATAGTTGTTATCAACCTCTCGTGTCGAAAAAGGTAAGAATCTTGGTTGTTTTGATTTTCACTGTTTAGTTTTAAAATACCTACTGGGTGGGAAAGTCCTAATCTAACATTTTTCTTACCTAGTTTGGAATCTTGGATTTCTTCATCTTTCCTATTAAGTGGGTTTACATTTTTCTCTATGGTGTGTTGCATTGGTAACAACCCAAGAAAGGTTTTGACCGTGGATGATAGAGGATTCCACTTCAAAGCACTTTGTTTGTATGTGGATGTTAGAGGAATCCACATCAACTTAACTGTTTAGATGATTGATAAATGCACATTGAGCTTGGTTGTTTTGATTTTTCCTTTTTAGTTTCAAAAAACCTACTGGGTCCTAATCTAACTTTTTGCTTACCTAGTGCGGAATCTTGCATTTCTTCATCATTCCTATGTAGCGAGTTTACATTTTTCTCTATGGTCTGTGCCATTGGTAAGAACCCAAGAAAGGTTTAAACTGTGGATGATATATGATTCCACTTCAAAGCGCTTTCTTTCTATGTGGATGTTAGAGGAATCCACATCAACTTCCCTATTTAGATGCTTTATGAATGCGCATTGAGCTTTGGTTGTTTTGATTTTTACTGTTTACTTTCAAAAAACCTACTAGCTCATACTCTATGTTTTTTTTTACCTTGTGCAGAATCTTGCATTTATTCATCATTCCTATATAGCAGGTTTACAAGTTGTTATCTCCCTCTCATGTCGAAAAAGGGAAGAATCTTGGTTGTTTTGATTTTCACTGTTTAGTTTTAAAAAACCTACTGGTTGGGAAAGTCCTGATGTAACATTTTGCTTACCTAGTGTGGAATCTTGGATTTCTTCGTCTTTCCTATTCAGTGGGTTTACATTTTTCTCTATGGTGTGTTGCATTGGTAATAACCCAAGAAAGGTTTTGACTGTGGATGATAGAGGATTCCACTTCAAAGTGATTTCTTTCTATGTGGATGTTAGAGGAATCCACATCAACTTACCTTGATTAGATGATTGATGAATGCGCATTGAGCTTGGTTGTTTTGATTTTTACTGTTTAGTTTCAAAAAACCTATTGGGTCCTGTTGTCAACTTGGAGTTGCACCCTGATTGGAGGACGTGCGCGAAATGGCCAGTCCTCTATCCGGCTGAAACAATGGGATCTTCTCACGAGGGTGGGTGCCTCAATAGTGAGAAGAACCTCCAGAGAAGGCTGGTTCCTGTATGATGTATCAATGAAGATTCCTACTCTATGTTGCTGACTACCATGGAAAAGGGAGAAATAAAACTTAAAGGGGAAATCCTACCTAAAAGGGGGTGATACACCAGAATTATGATCCTACTTAGTGTGGAACCTTGAACACTGAACGAACAAGAGAGAAGGAAGACCTTAGACTTCAAACTAATCACTTGTGCATAAGTATTTCATGCAGAGGTTCGATCTAATAATTAAAACCTGAGGGAAAATGATGGAGAGAGGTCCGATACAAGACACTTCACAGCCACCTAACATCCACTTACAATTTTAGCAAAAGACAATAAAGAACACTTTAACATGACCTACACACGGATAATATAGTAACTAAGTACGAAACAAAATTTGGGAAGGGAGAAAACTCTACCACTTATGCAAATTTCTGAAGAAATATACACTATGCCACGCTTGAAATCTTAAAGTACAGTCCTTATTGATCGAAGAGGTTACACAACTCTTAATGTCAGAGTCTGGTCTAACAAAGAGAGATTGGATGATTTTTAATCAAGGCTAAAAGCCATTATATAGCCAATTACAAGAGGCCAAAGATAGGCATATAAACTTGAAGAGAAAGATTTACTTTTGTTAACTCCAAGCTTTACTTGGCCTTAAAATAAAATTTATTTTTCTTTTGTCCTTGCATGAAGCCTATTCGTTTGACGAAGCGCACTTATCCTTGTTATGAACCATCCACCTCTTCTTCGCATGTAAATCCACGCAAATGTTAAATTTAGAACTCCATGTGAGCTGCTTGATTGCCAAGTTGTAGCGTTTGAAAATTGAGTTAACTATTTGATACGCTGAGGTGGATGAAGAGATCATTCTCCTTTGCATGGAAAGCTTCGAGTGGATGCAGTGTTTTAATCAATTAGTTAACTTCAAATCTAGAATAGTCAACTCATCGTTCGAATTCAAAACTCTTGCTGAAGCCGGAGTTAGACTTTCAGATGCATGAGCTGGCTGGAGATGAACAAGACTTTAATAATCAGTCAACTGAAGCTTTGACTGCTTATTCAAAAAATAGCTCTTGCTTGCATGTATTCTGTCCAATTTTGATCTTCTATTTGTGTTTATTTCTGGCAGGATTCTATATTCGGATGTATTAGTCTAATTATACCCAGTTCATATTTTCTTACAGAATTTTGACTTTATCCTGCTCCAATGGTTACTTCCCGTAGGCAAAATTTGACGGCCTGCGGGACATCACCCCTAATTTTCTTATTCCCTTCGGATTTATCTACTTGGCAATTTCCTTTACTCTTATTCGTTCAGGCTTTTTTCCCGCGAGTCTTTTGTTCTATCGGCTTCCAAATTCCTTCAGACAAAAAGTCCGAAGGAATTCATTTCCGTTGTTTTGCCTTGTCTTTTGTCTTGGTCTTTGTTTTTCTTCGGGTTTATTTCTTGCGCAAGCTTTTCCAAATTACTTTGGAATTTTTGTCCGATGGAATTCCTTCGGACAAAAAGTTTGAAGGATATGTCTTTGCCTTTGCTCTTTTTATTTTTGTGCCCTTCAGGATTTAAAAAAACACACCCTTCCGCCAGCCAGTGTCGTCCGCACTGACCTTCAAAAAAATTGGAGGGCACCCAATATTTTTGCAAAGGTCCCTGAATTTGATCTTCCTCCTACCCGAAGGGTAGGTGCCCTTCAGGAATATTGTAAGTGTCCCTTTTGAAGGGTATTCAGCCCTTCGAAACTATTGAAACTGTCTTTTCTGAAAAAATTCCTGGCTTCTTTGTGTGGACTTTCTGTCTTGTGGTCCTTCGAATTTCCTCGGACTATTTGTTCGAAGGAATTCCTTCGGACAAAAGTCTGAAGGATATCCCTTATTACTCCTAAGTGCTTTACCGAGTGAGTTCGTAGAAAATTTGACATAGCGCGTAGAAAATTGCCTCCCTAAGTCCGTAGAAAATTTTGATTGAGTCTGTAGAAAATTTCCTCTGAGTGAGTCCTTAGAATTAGCAAAGGAAAACAATGCATTCTTTCTTACTTGGCTAGAGATGATAACTTTCCAAGTGGCAAAAAATCTGACTCATGGAAGATTTGTCAACAGGTCCTAGTCTAACTTTTTGCTTACCTAGTGCAGAATCTTGCGTTTCTTCATCGTTCCTATGTAGCGGGTTTACATTTTTATCCATGTTGTGTTGTTGGTAGCAAACCAAGAAAGGTTTTGACTATGGATTATAGAGGGATCCAATTCAAAGTGCTTTCTTTTTATGTGGATTTTAGAGGAATTCACATCAACTTACCTGTGTACATGTTTGAGGAATCCACATTGAGCTTGTTGTGGAACCTGTCTCGGGATCTTGGTAATCTATGGAAAACCGCATGGGGATTTTAGATTGGCTTTTGATATATTTTTCTTTGTTGTCTGCGACCTTGGATCCATATTTCAGATCATTTAGCTACCTTAATTTTGTGATTCAATCACTATTTTGTTGAGTGGTTGTGCATGCCCACTACTAATGTTACAATTTTGCGGAAGTTCCATGGAGACACAATATTAGTGAACAACTGTCTGTTTCTGGCTTGACTATGGATGATAGAGGAATCCATTTCAAAGTGTTTTCTTTCTATGTTGATGTTAGAGGAATCCACATCAACTTGTGTGGATGTATGAGGAATCTTCAGTGAACTATTTCTTCTTAAGGGGAGATAATCCACTTAAAAGATTGATTGTTATTATTAACCCTTTATACTCTTGTTTTACACAGATATTATCGTATAGGAGCTTGTTTCATATAGTTTGATAGTTATCAACCTCTCGTGTCGAAAAAGGGAAGAATCTTGGTTGTTTTGATTTTCACTGTTAGTTTTAAAATACCTACTGGGTGGGAAAGTCCTAATCTAACATTTTGCTTACCTAGTGTGGAATCTTGGATTTCTTTGTCTTTCATATTCAGTGGGTTGACATTTATCTCTAGGGTGTGTTGCATTGGTAACAACCAAAGAAAGGTTTTGACTGTGGATGATAGAGGATTCCACTTCAAAGCACTTTCTTTCTATGTGGATGTTAGAGGAATCCACATCAACTTACCTGTTTAGATGATTGATGAATGCGCATTAAGCTTGGTTGTTTTGATTATTACTGTTTGGTTTGAAAAAATCTACTGGGTCCTAATCTAACTTTTTGCTTACCTAGTGCAGAATCTTGCATTTCTTCATCGTTCCTATGTAGTGGGTTTACATTTTTCTCTATGGTGTGTGTCGTTGGTAACAACCCAAGAAAGGTTTTGACTATGGATGATAGAGGAATCCACTTCAAAGTGCTTTCTTTTTATGTGGATGTTAGAGGAATCCACATCAACTTACCTGTGTAGATGTTTGAGGAATCCACATTGAGCTTGTTGTGGACCCCATCTCAGGATCTTGGTAATCTTTGGAAAATCACATGGGGATTTGAGACTGGCTTTTGATATATTTCTCTTTGTTGTGTGCCTCCTTGGATGCATGTTTCAGATTATTTAGATACATCAATTTTTTGATTCAATCGCTATTTTGCTGAGTGGTTGTGCATGCGCATTAGTAATTTTACAGTTTTGCAAAAGTTCCACGGAGACAGAATATTAGTGGATGACTGTGTGTTTTTGGCTTGACCATAGATGATACATTAATCCATTTCAAAGTGTTTTCTTTCTATGTGGATGTTAGAAGAATCCACATCAACTTGTGTGCATGTATGAGGAATCCTCATTGAACTATTTCTTCTAAAGGGGAGATAATCCACTTACAACATTGGTTGTTATTATTTACCCTTTATACTCTTGTTTTATACAGATATTATTGTATAGGAGCTTGTTTCATATAGTTTTATAGTTTTTATCAACCTCTCATGTCGAAAAAGTGAAGAATCTTGGTTGTTTTGATTTTCACTGTTTAGTTTTAAAAAATCTATTGGGTGGGAAAGTCCTAATCTAACATTTGTCTTACCTAGTGTGGAATCTTGGATTTCTTCATCTTTCCTATTCAGTGGGTTTACATTTTTCACTATGGTGTGTTGCATTGGTAGCAACCCAAGAAAGGTTTTGACTGTGGATGATAGAGGATTCCACTTCAAAGCGCTTTCTTTCTATGTGGATGTTAGAGGAATCCACATCAACTTACCTGTTTAGATGATTGATGAATTCTCATTAAGCTTTGGTTTTTTTGATTTCTACTATTTAGTTTCATAAAACTGACTGGGTCCTAATCTAACTTTTTGCATACCTAGTGTGGAATCTTTCATTTCTTCGTCGTTCCTATGTAGCGGGTTTACATTTTTCTCTATGGTGTGTGCCGTTGGTATCAACCCAAGAAAGGTTTTGACTATGGATGATAGAGGAATCTACTTAAAAGTGCTTTCTTTTTATGTGGATGTTAGAGGAATCCACATCAACTTCCTGTGTAGATGTTTGAGGAATCTACATTGAGCTTGTTGTGGACACTCTCTCGAGATCTTGGTAATATTTGAAAAATCGCATGTGGCAAAGGGGAGTTTCCATTTTTACGTGTGGAAGGGCAGGATCTAGGCATTCTGCCCCCGGGTCTGATCCACTGCGTCAATAGGTGGAAAAGTCCTAATTTAACATTTTGCTTACCTAGTGTGGAATCTTGGATTTCTTTGTCTTTCCTATTCAGTGGGTTTACATTTTTCTCTATGGTGTGTTGGATTGGTAACAACCAAAGAAAGGTTTTGACTGTGGATGATAGAGGATTCCACTTCAAAGCACTTTTTTTCTATGTGGATGTTAGAGGAATCCACATCAACTTACTTGTTTAGATGATTGATGAATGCGCATTGAGCTTGGTTGTTTTGATATTTACTGTTTCGTTTTAAAACACCTATTGGGTCTTAATCTAACTTTATACTTACCTAGTGTGGAATCTTGCATTTCTTCATCGTTCCTATGTATCAGGTTTACTTTTTTCTCTATTGTGTGTCGTTGGTAACAACCCAAGAAAGGTTTTGACTATGTGTGGATGTATGAGGAATCTACATTGAACTATTTCTTCTTAAGGGGAGATACTCCACTTACAAGAGTGGTTGTTATTATTTACCCTTTATACTCTTGTTTTACACAGATATTATCGTATAAGAGCTTGTTTCATATAGTTTGATAGTTGTTATCTTCCTCTCGTGTCGAAAACGGGACAAATCTTGGTTGTTTTGATTTTCACTATTTAGTTTTAAAAAACCTACTGGGTGGGAAAGCTCTAATCTAAACTTTTGCTTACCTAGTGTGGAATATTGGATTTCTTCGTGTTTCCTATTCAGTGGGTTTACATTTTTCTCTATGGTGTGATGCATTGGTAACAACCCAAGAAAGGATTTGACTGTGGATGATAGAGGATTGCGCTTCATAGTGCTTTCTTTTGATGTGGATGTTAGAGGAATCCACATGAACTTACTTGCTTGGATGATTGATGAATGCACATTGACCTTGGTTGTTTTTATTTTTACTCTTTAATTTCAATAAACCTACTGGGTCATAATCTAACTTGTTGCTTACCTAGTGCAGAATCTTGCATTTCTTCGTTGTTCCTATGTAGCGGGTTTACATTTTTCTCTATGGTGTGTGCCGTTGGTAACAACCCAAGAAAGGTTTTGACTATGGATGATAAAGGAATCCAATTCTAAGTGCTTTCTTTTTATGTTGATGTTAGAGGAATCCACATCAACTTACATGTGTAGATGTTTGAGGAATCCACATTAAGCTTGTTGTGGACCCTGTCTCAGGATCTTGGTAATCTTTGGAAAATTGCATGGGGGTTTCAGATTGGCTTTTGATAGATTTCTCTTTGTTGTGTGCTGCCTTGGATCCATGTTTCAGATCATTTAGCTACCTCAATTTTGTGATTCAATCGCTATTTTGTTGAGTGATTGTGCATGCCCACTAGTAATGTTACAGTTTTGCGGAAGTTCCATGGATACAGAATATTAGTGGATGAAAGCCTATTTTCTGGCCTTACTATCGATGATAGAGGAATCCATTTCAAAGTCTATTCTTTCTATATCGATGTTAGAGGAATCGACTTCAACTTGTGTGGATGTATGAGGAATCTACATTGAACTATTTCTTTTTAAGGGGAGATCCTCCACTTGCAAGATTGGTTGTTGTTATTTACCGTTTATACTCTTGTTTTACATAGATATTATCGTATAGGAGATTATTTCATATAGTTTGATAGTTTTTATCTCCATCTCGTGTCAAAAAAGGGAAGAATCTTGGTTGTTTTGATTTTCACTGTTTAGTTTTAAAAAACCTACTGGGTGGGAAAGTCCTAATCTAACATTATGCTCACATAGTGTGGAATCTTGGATTTCTTCGTCTTTCCTATTCAGTGGGTTTACATTTGACTCTATGGTGTGTTGCATTGGTCACAACCCAAGAAAGGTTTTGACTGTGGATGATAGAGGATTCCACTTTAAAGTGCTTTCTTTCTATGTGGATGTTAGAGGAATGCACATCAACTTAGCTATTTAGATGATTGATGAATGCGCATTGAGCTTGGTTGTTTTGATTTTGACTGTTTAGTTTCAAAAAACCTACTGGGTCCTAATCTACCTTTTTACTTACCTAGTGAGGAATCTTGCATTTCTTTGTCGTTCCTTTGTAGTGGGTTTACATTTTTCTCTACGGTGTGTGCCGTTGGTAACGACCCAAGAAAGGTTTTTACTATGGATGATAGAGGAATCCACTTCAAAGCTATTTCTTTTTACATGGATGTTAGAGGAATCCACATCAACTTACCTGTGTAGATGTTTGAGGAATCCACATTGAGATTGTTGTGGACCCTGTCTCGGGATCTTTGTAATCTTTGAAAAATGGCGTGGGGATTTGAGATTGGCTTTTTTTTAGATTTCTATTTGTTGTGTGCCTCCTTGGATCTATGTTTCAGATCTTTTAGCTACCTCAATTTTGTGATTCAATCATTATTTCACTGAGTGGTTGTGCATACCCACTAGTAATGTTACAGTTATGTGGATGTTCAATGGAGACAGAATATTAGTGGACGACTGTGTGTTTTTGGCTTGACTATGGATGATAGAGGAATCCATTTCTAAGTGTTTTCTTTCTATGTGGATGTTAAGAGGAATCCACATCAACTTGTGTGGATGTATGAAGAATTTGCATTAAACTATTTCTTCTTAAGGGGAGAAATTCCACTTACAAGATTGGTTTTTATTATTTACCCTTTATACTCTTGTTTTACACAGATATTATCGTATAGGAGCTTGTTTTATATAGTTTGATAGTTATCTCCCTCTCATGTCGATAAAGGGCAGAATCTTGGTTGTTTTGATTTTCATTGTTTAGTTTTAAAAAACCTACTGGGTGGGAAAGTCCTAATCTAAAATTTTGCTTACCTAGTGTGGAATCTTGGATTTCTTCGTCTTTCCTATTCAGTGGGTTTACATTTTTCTCTATGGTTTGTATCATTGGTAACAACCCAAGAAAGGTTTTGACTATGGATGATAGAGGATTCCACTTCAAAGTGCTTTATTTCTATGTGGATGTTAGAGGAATCCACATCAACTTACCTGTTTAGATGATTGATGAATGCGCATTGAGCTTTGGTTGTTTTCATTTTTACTTTTTAGTTTCAAAAAACATACTGGGTCGTACTCTATGTTTTTGCTTACCTAGTGCAAAATCTTGCATTTCTTCGTCGTTCTTATGTAGCGGGTTTACATTTTTCTCTATGGTGTGTGCTATTGGTAACAACCCAAGAAAGTTTTTGACTATGGATGATAGAGGAATCCATTTCAAAGTGCTTTCTTTTTATGTGGATGTTAGAGGGAAAATGTCTGCACAATAATCCCAAAGGAAAGTGGCCGAAAGAAACCTGAAGGAATAACAAAAGGCCGAAGCAGGAAGCTGACAGAAGGTCCAAGGGTGAAGGGCCCAAGGACGTAAGAGTTAAACATGATGAACTAGCCATTGGTTTTCAAGCAATGACGGGTGCGCTAATGTCAATTTTAAGATGGTGAAATAGCCGTTTGATTTAGTTAAAGGATACGCAATGACCCGCCAAAAGATAGCCTCGGGGGGCTAAAGGAGCCAAAAAGGGACAAAGCCAGGATGAGACAAGTGCAGGAAAAGACAAAGCAGTCCAAGTGGCAAAGGGGAGTTTCCATTTTTGCGTGTGGAAGGGCAGGAGCTAGGCATTCTACCCCCGGGTCTGATCCACTGCATCAACAAGTGGGAAAGTCCTAATTTAACATTTTGCTTACCTAGTGTGGAATCTTGGATTTCTTTGTCTTTCCTATTCAGTGGGTTTACATTTTTCTCTATGGTGTGTTCCATTGGTAACAACCCAAGAAAGGTTTTGACTGTGGATGATAGAGGATTCCACTTCAAAGCACTTTCTTTCTATGTGGATGTTAGAGGAATCCACATCAACTTACTTGTTTAGATGATTGATGAATGCGCATTGAGCTTGGTTGTTTTGATATTTACTGTTTGGTTTTAAAAAACCTATTGGGTCCTAATCTAACTTTCTACTTACCTAGTGCGGAATCTTGCATTTCTTCATCGTTCCTATGTAGCGGGTTTAATTTTTTCTCTATTGTGTGTCGTTGGTAACAACCCAAGAAAGGTTTTGAATATGGATGATAGAGGAACCCACTTCAAAGTACTTTCTTTTTATGTGGATGTTAGAGGAATCCACATCAACTTACCTGTGTAGATGTTTGAGGAATCCACATTGAGCTTATTGTGGACCCTGTCTCGGGATCTTGGTAATCTTTGGAAAATCGCACGGGGATATGAGATTGGCTTTTGATAGATTTCTCTTTGTTGTGTGCCTCCTTGGATGCATGTTTCAGATCATTTAGCTACCTCAATTTTGTGATTCAATCGCCGTTTTTCTGAGTGGTTGTGCATGCCCATTAGTAATGTTACAGTTTTGTGGAAGTTCGACGGAGACAGAATATTAGTGGACGACTGTGTGTTTTTGGCTTGACTATGGATGATAGAGGAATCCATTTCAATGTGTTTTCTTTCTATGTGGATGTTAGAGGAATCCACGTCAACTAGTGTGGATGTACGAGGAATTTGCATTGAACTATTTCTTCTTAAGGGGCGATACTCAACTTATAAGATTGGTTGTTATTATTTACCCTTTATACGCTTGTTTTACATAGATATTATCGTATAGGAGCTTGTTTCATATAGTTTGATAGTTTTTATCTCCCTTTCATGTCGAAAAAGGGAATAATCTTGGTTGTTTTGATTTTCACTGTTTAGTTTTAAAAAATCCACTGGGTGGGAAAGTCCTAATCTAACATTTTTCTTACCTAGTGTGGAATCTTGGATTTCTTCATCTTTCCTATTCAGTGGGTTTACATTTTTCTCTATGGTGTGTTGCATTGGTAAAAACCCAGGAAAGGTTTTGACTTTGGATGATAGAGGATCCCACTTTAAAGCACTTTATTTCTATGTGGATGTTAGAGGAATCCACATCAACTTACCTGTTTAGATGATTGATGAATGTGCATTGAGCTTTGGTTGGTTTGATTTCTTTGTCATTCTTATGTTTACAATGGATGATAAAGGAATCCACATCAACTTGTGTGGATGTATGAGGAATCTGCATTCATCTATTTCTTCTTAAAGGGCCATACTCCACTTACAAGATTGGTTGTTATTATTTACCTTTTATACTCTTGTTTTACACAGATATTATTGTATAGGAGCTTGTTTCAAATAGTTTGATAGTTTTTATCAACCTCTCATGTCGAATGGAGGTAAAAATGTTGTGTTTCGATTCAAGGTAAATTTCTGGCAGCTCTGCCTTACAAGCCCGAGAGATTTTTGGGCAGAGTTTTGCCTTAAGGCTGAGAGTTGGATTTCCTTCTCGAATGAGAAGTTTACAGTTTATAGGAAGAGGAAGAAAACTTGGCACTTCCTGGAAAGATTTTTTGGTGCTCATTTTTGCAAGTGGCCCATGTGCGTTCTAAATCTTGGGAAGAGGAAACCACTATTACTGATGTCATTATTCAAAAAAGCCCTGCCAAAACCATGCTTTTGTTTTGGGCTATTTTCTCGCAGGAAAAAGACTGCAGGAATTGGCTGCTCTTTGTCCTCTCTGTCGGGCTCTTTGAAATGTTATCTACCCTCTGCATGAATTTTTAGACCCTCGATTGCCCTTCGGCTGTAGGGCACACCCTTGAACCAAGCCATTGAACCAACCTGTTGAACAAAAATTGGTTCAACGGTTCAATCGATTCAATCACTACGCGTCGATGCCGTTGAATTGAGCCTTTGAACCGATTCGTTGAACCTCCTTGTTGAATCGCCTTGTTGAATTGAAGTGTTGAACTTAAGCGTTGAACTAAATGATTGAACCAATTTGTTGAACCGGTTCAACGGTTCAATGAAGCGCGCTGATGCCAAGTGAACCAAGTGTTTGAGCTTGTCGATGAACCAAACATTGAACCAAGGCCTTGAACCGGTTCAATGGTTCAAAGAAGCCAATTTTTTTGTGATTTACTTCAGACTAGAGACCGAAGAAGCCTTTTAAAACCCTAAACTCTCTGAACTGATCCTTCATGTGCCAAAGGACTAACGTGTTGAGTCCGTAGAAATTTTGTAGAGTCCATAGAAATCGCCAGATTCATGCAAAATCAAAAAATGAAAATGGCCTAGCATAGCAGGGGCAGAGGGGGACCAATTTTTGGCCTATTTTTGGCTTGACGACTGCGTGTTTTTGGCTTGATTATGGATGATAGAGGAATCCATTTCAAAGTGTTTTCTTTCTATGTGGATGTTAGAGGAATCCACATCAACTTGTGTGGATGTATGAGGAATCTGCGTTGAACTATTTCTTCTTAAGGGGAGATACTCTACTTACAAGATTGGTTGTTATTATTTACCCTTTATACTCTTGTTTTACACAGATATTATCGTATAGGAGCTTGTTTCATATAGTTTGATATTTATTATCAACCTCTCGTGTCGAAAAAGGGAAGAATATTGGTTGTTTTGATTTTCACTGTTTAGTTTTAAAAAACCTATTGGGTGGGAAAGTCCTAATCTAAAATTTTGCTTACCTAGTGTGGAATCCTGGATTTCTTCATCTTTCCTATTCAGTGGGTTTACATTTTTCTCTATGGTGTGTTGCATTGGTAACAACCCAAGAAAGGTTTTGACTGTGGATGATAGAGGATTCTACTTCAAAGCACTTTCTTTCTATGTGGATGTTAGAGGAATCCACATCAACTTACTTATTTTGATGATTGATGAATGCGCATTGAGCTTTGGTTGTTTTGATTTTTACTGTTTAGTTTCAAAAAACCTACTGGGTCGTACTCTAAGTTTTTGCTTACCTAGTGCGAAATCTTGCATTTCTTTGTCGTTCCTATGTAGCGGGTTTACATTTTTCTCTATGGTGTGTGTCGTTGGTAACAACCCAAGAAAGGTTTTGACTACGGATGATAGAGGAATCCACTTCAAAGTGCTTTCTTTTTATGTGGATGTTAGAGGAATCCACATCAACTTACCTGTGTAGATGTTTGAGGAATCCACATTGAGCTTGTTGTGGACCCAGTCTCAGGATCTTGGTAATCTTTGAAAAATCGCATGGGGATTTGAGATTGGCTTTTGATAGATTTGAGATTGGATTTTGATAGATTTAAATACCTCGATTTTGTGATTCAATCGCTATTTCACTGAGTGGTTGTGCATGCCCACTAGTAATGTTACAGTTGTGCGAAAGTTCCACGGAGATAAAATATTAGTGGATGACTGCGTGTTTTTGGCTTGACTATGGATGATAGAGGAATCCATTTCAAAGTGTTTTCTTTCAATGTGAATGTTAGAGGAATCCACATCAACTTGTGTGGATGTATGAGGAATATGCACTGAACTATTTCTTCTTAAGGTTAGATACTCCACTTACAAGATTGGTTGTTATTATTTACCCTTTATACTCTTGTTTTACACAGATATTATCGTATAGGATATTTTTTCATATAGTTTGATAGTTTTTATCTCCCTCTCATGTCGAAAAAGGGAAGAATCTTGGTTGTTTTAATTTTCACTGTTTAGTTTTAAAAATCCTACTGGGTGGTGCTGACCATTTTTGGCCCAATAGGGCAAAAATCGGTCCCCCTTTTTTTTTCATGTTGTTTTGAGCCAGTACTTTTGATTTTGCACGAGTCTTGCATTTTCTACAGACTCTACAGGTTTTCTATGAACTCTGTAGGTCCATTTTTACGGACTCTGCAGGTTTTCTACGGACTTTGCAGGTCCATTTCTACGGACTCTGTAGAGCTTGGATTTTTATGGACTCAGCAGTGAAGTTTCTACGAACTCTGTAGGTCCCATTTCTACGGACTTTGCAGGTGCTTTTCTACCATTTCTATAGGGATGGATTTTCTACTGACTCTGCAGGCGAGTCTTTCGGCACATCAAAAACCAGTTCAAAGAGTGCAGGGTTTTGTAAAGATTCTTCAGACTCTTGTCTAAAAGAACCAAGGAAGGTTAGCTTTTTGAAACCATTGAACCGGTTCAATGCCTTGGTTCAACGCCTAAGTTCATCGCTTCGGTTCAAAGCCTATTTTTAATCGGCAAATTTCATCGCTTTGGTTCAATCAAACGGTTCATCAGCTTGGTTCAAGGTTTTGGTTCAATGCTTCAGTTCAATCGGATGGTTCAATCACTCAGTTCAATCAGTCGGTTCAACGCCTTGGTTCATTGGCAAAGTTAAACGCAAAGTTCATCAGCAAAGTTCAAAGGCTTAGCTCAATTCAAACGGTTCAATGAGCTTGGTTCAATGCTCGGTTGGAAGCCTTGGTTCAAAAATTGCTTGAACCATTGAACCGGTTCAATCAATTGGTTCAACGGTTTGGTTCAAAGGAGCGGTTCAATGCAAAAAGTCAAGAGAGCCTCCCGAAGGAAAAGTGCCCTTGCGGAGTGAAAGATCCCTGATGGATCTCTTCTATTGAACTGCTGTACCTTTTTTTGTATTTTCTATTGAAATTTGTGTTTTTATTTGTTTTTGGTTTTTTGATGAATTTTGCAATAAGAAAAGAATTTAAATGCAAATGCATAAACGATTTATGGAAATTAAACCTAGGTACAACCAAATCCAGATTTGAAGTAGTAGAATTTCTAAATATTTAATCAAATACTAGCTGATTACAGAATGCCAATAATTCAGGTGGAAGACAATGTAAAATAGCCAACCTAAATCGATGTATATTCATGAATCTAGAAGAGAAGGGTGGCCAGCTAGTTGACTTTTGATAGATGTGCTATGGTGATGAAAATCACTGTCAAGTACAGCTATACGGATTCAGGTTCTGTCAGGTACAATAGCACCAAAAGATTCTTCCCAACTTGAAGTCACACCTTTTTGACTGCTGCGTTCTGCCCAGCACAGTCCAGCACCTTGCCAAGGACAATAGACAATTTCCTACGGTCTAGAATAGACACGAACTAATGTGGGGGCTACATCCCACAAGTCAGCTCTTGGGGTTTGCATCCCAAAGCTCCACACCTTCCAAGTGCACTCTCCAAAGGAAATGAAATATTAATCGATGCCTCCTTCCTTTCCTATAATCGCCTCTTATAGCCTTTTTCAAACTTATCCGATCCCCTAAAAGTGGACCAAGGGTGCTTAAGTCATGATTATTATAATTTCCTTTTAAGAGGTCGAGTGCATAAAAAATAATGCCTTTTTCCAATTTAACATAAATCCATTCCCCGAAAGGCTCTGACTTATGAATGAAATATTTAGGAAAGTCTGAGACCTTTCCAATGAGCTATTACACTCCAGTACACGCATCCAGAAGGGGCCAAAAACTCCTTATAACCCCAAATTGGCTATAAACTTAGCCTTATTTAAATAAAAGACGAAAACTTAGGTAATATTAAAAATATAACCCAAGTAACCAAAAAGTGCCCAACTGACCTTACGAACCATCAAAACAACTTGTCACCTATCTGTGACTGAAGTCAAAAATCAAGGAGCTAATGGCAGTCTCATCCCTAAAATCTAGGGATGCTCCTAAAAACTAGGGAACAAGCCCTGTCTCCCTGAAACTGAACCCCAAAGAGTAAACTCATGGAGTTTCAACCCTAGGCCTGACCATGCCTCCTAAAAAGTAGGAATGATCTCCATAAAACAAGGAATGCCTCCCAACTGATCCATAACTGCCAGAGTACCAAGTCCCCAACACTGAATAACCAAACTGGGTCTCTATCCAACCTTGTCAACCTACAATACCCCATAATAGGATGACTCACAAGTCACTGCTGAATTGGCTAGAGTGGGGACATGATAGTCCTCCTCTCTCGGAGATGCTTGCCCTCAAGCAACTATAATGCTGGATGCTGTAAAATGCTCTCACCCTCCCAGGTGGCATCTTTTATGGGAAGATCTCTCCACCGAACCAAATACTCTCGAATCACCCGTCTCCGTAGTTGCCGTTCCCTTACCTCAAGAATCTCATCAGGAACCAAAATCAATTTACCTTCTTCATCCATAGGAGGTAACTCGGGTGAAACGGTTATATTCTATCCAAGGGCCCATTTTAGGTGAGAAACATGAAATACATTATGAATTATGCTGCCAGCCAGTAAGTCAATCTCATATGCAACCTCTCCTACTCGTCTGAGTACCCTGTATGGACCATGGAAACGTGGTTTGAGATTTTCAGCTCCTCCCTTTTTAAGGATGCTTTGTCAATATGGTTGTAAATGCAGAAAGACCATATCATCCACCTCAAAGGCTCTCTCAATCCGGTGTCTGTTGGTGTACATCTTTTGCTGATTTTGGGCCTGCTGTAAATTCTCTCTGAGGGATCTCATGACATCCTGGTTTTCCTGTAACCAATCCTGAGCCAATGGTACTGTCGCCAAGTGCCAAATTAGTGAAAGATAATGCCTCATATCCATAGAGGGCTCTAAAAGGCATCATGCTGATGGACATATGGTGTGAGGTATTATAACAATACTCGCCCAAATACAACTTAAGAACCCATGCCTTTTGTTGTCCTGACACATAGTTACACAAATATCCCTCAACCCACTTATTGACTATTTCGGTATGCCCATCCATTTGAGGGTGGTAACTAGTACTAGGTGTCAACATGGTGCTTGTAAGCCTGAAAAGTTCTTGTCAAAAGGAACTCATGAACCTGCTATCCCTGTCACTCACAATGGTCTTGGGAAGACCATGGAGTCTAAACACCTCTCTGAAAAATAACTCAGCCACCTGTGATGCTGTAAAATCTAGTGCAATGGGAAAGAAGTGGGCATACTTTGTTAACCTATCCACAACCACATAAATACAATCTTTCCCCTGAACCTGAGGAAGACCTGTAATGAAATCCTTGTCCACTTCTATTCTGGTATAGGTAAGGGCTGCAATAATCCTGTCGGGTAAGTATGTTCTGACTTGTTCTGCTGACAAGTCACACACTCCCAAACATGCCTCAAAACATCATCTTTGAGACCCTTCCATGAGAATCTCTCTCGAATCACCTTATAAGTCTTCACATGTCCTGGATGTCCTACGATAGGAGTATCATGATGAGCCTGCAAAATTTGTTCCTTCAACTGTGAACCTGGAACAAGATAAACCATGCCTTTGTAGTAGATAATGTCATCTACCACACTATATCTGTCATCTACTACCACACCCTCCATGATCTCACAAGCATACTAATTCTTGGAATACTCAACTAAAATTTGAGCCTTCCAATCTGTTGAAATCTTGCTCAATGAGCAAAGGGCAGCCAATGAAGGTTTCCTAGAGAGTGCATCAGCCACAATATTATTCTTACCCTTAATGAATTCGATATCGAAGTCATAAGCCTGAATTTTGCTAATCCATTTTTGTTGTCTATCATTGAGCTCCTTCTGATTTAGTAAATATTTCAGACTATTGTGGTTAGTTCTTACCATAAATTTGCTGCCAACAAGGTACTGTCTGAACTTGGCCAACGTATGCATGATAGCCAACATTTCCTTGTCGTAAGTAGAGTATAACCTTTAATTATTTTGAAACTTTCTACTCTCATAGGCAATAGGATGTTTGTTCTGCATCAACATGGCTCCTATACCCAATCCCGAAGCATCACACTCTAGGACAAATGGCTGTGAAAAATTAGGTAGTGCCAAAATAGGGCAAGTGCTCATAACCTCTTTGAGTCTATCAAAGACCCCCTGTGCAAGTTCTGTCCATCTGAAGGCTCCTTTCTTAGTAAGATCTATCAAAGGTGCTGCCAACTAAGAGAACCCCTTAACAAATCTTCTATAATAAGCACACAATCCAAGGAATCCATGTAACTCAGTAATGTTCTGAGGGACAGGCCAATTCTGAATTGCCTGAATCTTCTCTTCATGCACCTTAACCCCATCAACACTGATTACTTTTCCCAAATATAGCACTTCCCTTAATCCAAACTCACATTTGGAGAGCTTAGCAAATAGAGACTGGTCCTCCATTATGCTAAGTACCTCCTCAAGATGTCGGAGATGATCCTCCCAAGTATCACTGTAAATCAATATATCATCAAAGAATACTAGAATCGACTTCCTCAACTGCTTGTTGAAGATATGGTTCATATAGGACTGGAAGGTAGCAGGTGCATTGGTAAGGTTGAATGGCATTACCAAGAACTCATAGTGTCCATAGTGACAACGAAAAGCAGTCTTGTGTACATCCTTTGCTCGTACACGAATCTGATGGTAACCAGAGTGAAGATCAATCTTAGAGAAATATAGAGCCCCATGAAGCTCATCATATAACTCATCTATGCGAGGAATAGGATATCTATTTTTGATTGTTTTCTTGTTCAAAGCTCTGTAATCAACACACATCCTTAGAGTCCCATCCTTCTTCTTAACCAACACTACAGAAGAAGCAAAGGGGCTGGAACTAGGCCGAATGAACCCCATATCCAATAATTCATGAATAGTCTTCTCAATTTCATCCTTGTAAGCTCTAGGATGACGATACGGAGTAGTAATCACTGGCTTTTCTCCCTCCTCCAACTCTATTCCATGCTCAAAACCTCTATCTGGAGGCACTCCAGGAGGTATATCACCAAAGACTCTACCATGACGATCCATCACTGACTGAATGTCCACATGAAACACACGGCCGTCTTGAGGTGTGGGTGTTTTGGGCTTAACCAAACAATGCGTAGCCTAGAGTACATCATTATGCCTAAGGATAGCCTCCATCCTATGAGAAGTCACCTCTTTAGGCCCACCATCAGAAGCTGCCCTCAAAATCACCTTCTTCCCTCCAGAAAGAAACTCTAATTGCATAAGACGGTGATCAATAATGTAGTGTCTAATACCTTGTAACCACTGCATGCCCAAAACCACATCATAATCCTCTATAGGAAGTACATAAAAATCATCAGTCAAAGTATGGTCCCCCATCTGAATACTAAGCTGTGGAATCCATTTGGTACAACTCAAAATTGCACCATCCGCTACCTTTACTCCAAAACCGCCAAACTCCTCATACTGTAAACCGCGCCTCTCAACTAATTTATGGTCAATAAAGTTATGTGTAGCACCAGTGTCTACCAGGCCAGTGACCCGCTTACCCTTAAGTGCACCTTTCAGTCTGAAGGCGTGAAACTTAGGATAACTGGAGAGGATAGCCATGGCCACTTTGGCTAATGCCAAAGGCTCAAGGGTGTCTAACTCCAACTATGTCTGACCCTACTCAACATCTTCTATATTATCCTCAATATCAGTATCAGGAACCTCCTCATCCCCTAGCTCAGAAGTTACCTCAATCAAATGAACCTTTCCTTTGCCCATGCAACGGTGTCCTAGTTCCCATGGATCTTTGCAGGAAAAACATAACTTTTTCCTTATTAATTCATTCCTTGTCTCCTGATTCTTCCAAGGGATTTTAGATGAAGTCCCTCCTTGGTTTTGTGATGTATTGGCTTTCTGTGTAGGCCGTGAATCTCTAAAAGGTTTCTTATCTGCCTGATAAGAGGTGGGAACAATATCCAATCTCAATGTCACCTCGATAGCCTCCTTAAGAGTTGCTAGTTGAAAAGCACGAACCAGGCCCTTAAGTCTGTCTTGTAATCCCTCAATAAATAACATCACGCTCTATCTCTGAGGCATGTGAGGTACCATGACCGCTATACGTTGAAACTCATTAATATAAGCTTCTGCGTGACCAGTCTGTCTTAGATGAGCCAACTCCATGTAGTAAAGTTTTGGATCCTTACGGTCAAATCGTGCAATGAGTCGCTTAGTGAACTCAGCATAAGAGTGAACTAAAGCGTGATCCTAGGTGACCAAACCATGGTGCCACCAATTATATGCAACCCCCTCTAAGTGCAACACCGCAAACTGAATAGCCTCACGCTCAGGCATGGGCCTCAAGAAAAGATATATGTCTAGCTTGTGGACCCACGCTCTTGCACTAGTGTCACCAGAGCCATTATATGGGGCCAATGTAATCTTCCCAGTAGCTCTATTGAGGTAATGATTCTGCTACTGCTAGGGTGGTCTATTACCCCAATCTCCCCTGAATCTGGCTGCATCTCTATGTTGAGCACAATACTGAGGAAGAGGAAAGACGTCCTAAACCTCAGGAGGCAGAGCTCTCCACTCAGCTATAACCGCCAAAATTGACTCCTGAAATCCACTCTCTGGTGGTTCCACCTGTGCTGGCTATTCTCCTGGTATGAATTGGGGTAGCAATGGCCTATTCGGAGTAGGCGTATGATGGCGATGTCTCCTACTGGACTGAATGGAACTCCCTGTCAAAGAGTGGGAATAATGGCTGCATTGACTTCCTGCTACTGAAATAGATTTACTCCGCCTGCCTCTATGTCTATCCATCTCTAACCACTCCAATGTACCCTGTAATCGGTCTAAGGTTTGGGCAATCCTGGGTTGAGTGGTGATGAGAGTCCTCATCATCTCTCTCTCTACCGCATCTTGATTCCTCTGAGCATCCCTCTTTTCTTTTGCCATAATAGGCTCCTGTTTTGTTCCAAACTCCTGCTCGTACTGAGCTCTTCTACATGTATAATATCTGTTTAAATCAGCTCTTTTCAGATGCATAGAAAACAAATTCACTGAACCCCTCAGGCTGGCAGGACAGAAGCTCAGATACCACTGAAAGATCCCTGATGGATCTCTTCTATTAAACTGCTGTAACTTTTTTTGTATTTTCTATTGAAATTTGTGTTTTTCTTTATTTTTGGTTTTTTGATGAATTTTACAATAAGAAAAGAATTGAAATGCAAATGCATAAATGATTTATGGAAATTAAACCTAGGTACAACCAAATCCAGATTTGAAGGAGCAAAATTTCTAAATATTTAATCAAATACTAGCTAATTACAGAATGGCAATAATTCAGGTGGAAGACAATGTAAAATAGCCAACTTGAATCACTATATATTCATGAATCTAGAAGAGAAGGGTGGCCAGCTAGTTGAATTTTGATAGATGCGCTATGGTGATGAAAATTGCTATCAAGTACAGCCGTACAGATTCAGGTTGTGTTAGGTACAGCAGCACCAAAAGAGTCTTCCCAACATGAAGTCACACCTTTCTGACTGTTGCGTTCTACCCAGCACAGTCCAGCACCTTGCCAAGAACAATAGACAATTTCCTACGGTCCAGAAGAGACACGAACTAATGTGGGGGCTACGTCTCACAAGTCAGCTCTTGGGGTTTGCGTCCCAAAGCTCCACGCCTTCCAAGCGCACTCTCCAAAGGAAATGAAATATTAATCGATGCCTCCTTCCTTTCTTATAATCACCTCTTATAGCCTTTTTCAAACTTATCCGATCCCCTAAAAGTGGACCAAGGGCACTTAAGTCATGATTATTATAATTTCCTTTTAAGAGGCTGAGTGCATAGAAAATAATGCCTTTTTCCAATTTAATAGAAATCCGTTCCCCGAAAGGCTCTGACTTATGAATGAAATATTTAGGAAAGTCTGAGACCTTTCCAATGAGCTATTACACTCCAGTACATGCATCCAGAAGGGGCCAAAAACTCCTTATAACCCCAAATTGGCTATAAACTTAGCCTTATTAAAATAAAAGACCCCAAGTTGGAATCCAGAGAGAGATTCCTCAGCCAATGTGTGATGGATGGTTCAGACCCAACGACACATTCCATGTCTGAACACACTCCATCTACACACCTCCAAGAGAGTTATCAGGCCACACCTGATATAAATGAAGTACTAACCAAATGGAAGGAGGAGAATCATACAATTCTAGCTCAAGGATTGCCTCCTCTACCACTTGGTTTTTCTACTTCATCCCTTTTCAAGGAGGAACTTGTTCTACAAGAGGCGAGTGAGGAGCAAAATATCTAATTTGCAGCACTCAAAGAGGCTATCATGAGCAATAATGAAGAATAAATCATCATCGATGCTCCTTTTGAAGACATCATTGGCAATGGAGAAGACACAGGGCATGCATACATGCAAATGTTCTAGCAATACGAAGAGGAACATAAGCATGGTGAGCTCTCTCCTCCTTTGTTTGATGAACTTCCTTGTTGCTTCGATGAGGAGGACGACTACGCCAAGGAGCCTAAGTTGGAAGAGGACCAGATGAATGCCTTTGAACATCTAGAAACTCTGGTCCTTGAGAAGGAAAAGGAAACGCTGGTCTCCCTTGAGGAAAGCCTTGAAGAAGAAAGTTTTAAACAGAGAGGTGACGTTCTGTGGGATGAGCAATCAGTTTGTGATTCCTTTTCAGACATCACAACAGTCACCCTTCTTCAAGAAGGCCAAGAGGGAGCAGAGGATGAGTTTGATAGGATCTCCAACGAAGCAGAAGGAAACAGGTCAACCATGATGCATTGCAGAGGAGCTGTACATATCAAATGGCCTATGGTGATGAGCCAACAACAATTGATTTCTTGGTGAAACGCACCAGCATGAAGGAAAAACATTCAATAAGCTTCTAGGAATAAAAGGAATACATGTATGTTGGAAGCATGTTTGAATCTGATCCACTCGGATACGAGCCAATCAATGTGATAGGCAAGAGGAGGAGGTCACCAACTCTCCGTTTCATTCAGCCGCTTTTCTGGCACCATAAGTTTCCTTTCCAGGTAGGGGACTTAAGAAGTTTTCCTTTTGATCCAGGAGGGAGGAAAATATACCTGGTTAGCTGTATATAGTAGTTTGCTCTTAGTTTCTTTTCCTGCTTTCCCTAAGTGCAGTTTGCATAAGTAGTGTTTCTAGTCTTGTGTGTGTTTTCCTTTGTGTCTGGGGTAAAAGGCTTCATGATTGATTCTTGGATCTTTTGGGGCTGTTGCTAACCTTTCTTCAATGCTACATTTTGACTCCGTGCCCAATGGACTAAAAGGCAACTGGTCTCTAAGCATAGCAGGCATGCTTCCCTTGGGAGTCGCTAATTTGTTGACCATTTTTGGCCAAAAATCGGTACCCCTTTTTTTTCATGCTGATCTGAGCCAGTACTTTTGATTTTGCATTTTCTACGGACTACAGGTTTTCTATGGACTCTGTAGGTCCCATTTCTACAAACTCTACAGAGCTTGGATTTCTACAGACTCAGCAGTGAAGTTTCTACAAATTCTGCAGGTCCATTTCTACGGACTCTGCAGGTGCTTTTCTACCATTTCTGCAGGCATGGATTTTCTACGGGCTCTGCAGGTGAGTCTTTTGGCACATAAAGAACCAGTTCAAAGAGTGCAGGGTTTTGTAAAGCTTTTTTGGACTCTTGTCTAAAAGAACCAAGGAAGGTTAGCTTTTTTGAACCATTGAACTGGTTCAATGCCTTAGTTCAATGCCTAAGTTCTTCACTTCGGTTCAAAGCCTTGTTTCAATCAACAAATTTCATCACTTTGGTTCAATCAAACAGTTCATTGGCTTGGTTCAAGGTTTTGGTTCAATGCTTCGGTTCAATCAGAAGGTTCAATCACTCGATTTACTCAATTGGTTCAATGCCTTGGTTCATCGGCAAAGTTCAACGCAAAGTTCATCGGCAAAGTTCAAAGGCTCAGCTCAATTTAAATGGTTCAACAAGCTTGGTTCAACGCTCAGTTCAAAGCCTTGGTTTAACAACCGCTTGAACCATTGAACCTGTTCAATCAATTGGTTCAACGATTTGGTTCAAAGGAGCGGTTCAATGCGAAAAGTCAAGAGAGCCTCCCGAAGGACAAGTGCCCTTGCGGAGGGCACTTGATTGGCAAAAGTACCCTTTGAAAGGGTTGTTTTCAATAAACCCAAAGGGCACTTTGAAGGCAGCCGAAGGAAAACAAAAATCCTGAAAAAGGACTTAAGGAAAGAAACAAATTCTTTCAGACTTTTGTCTGAAGAATTCCTTCAAACAAAAAGTCCGAAGAAACTCAGGGAAAATGCGAGCCAAAAGCTCGAAAGGAAATTTCCAAAGGTAAAGCGGCCAGACAATTCTCACAAACTTTTTGTTCGCAGGAAAATTGTCCACAGAAAAAGCCCGCGGGGAAGAAATCCGAAGAAATTTTTTGGCGCAATAAGCCCGAAGGAAAGTGGCTGCAAGAAACCCAAAGGAATAACAAAAGGCCGAAGCAGGAAGCTGATGGAAGGTCTAAGGGTGACGGGCTCGAGGATGTCAAAGTTAAACACGGGGAACTAGCCGTTGGTTTTCAAGCAATGACAAGTGCGCGAATATCAATTTTAAGATGGTGAAATAGCCATTTGATTTTAAAATGCTTAAGCGCCAACCAGAAAGGAGCCCAAGGAACATAGTGACCCACCAAATGATAGCCTCGAGGAGATGAAGGAGCTAGAAAGGGACAAAGCTAGGGTGAGACAAGTGCAAGAAAAGACAAAGCAGTCCAAGTGGCAAAGGGGAGTTTTCATTGTTGCATGTGGAAGGGCAGAAGCTAAGCGTCCTGCCCCCAGGTGCGATCCACCATGTCAACAGTTTTTGGCACGCTCAATGGGACCAACTAGGACAAGTTGTGTCCAAAGAGTTGAAGAATTTTTGGTGTGTTCTTCAACCAACCAGCCTTTAGAGGCTTTTGCATCAACACCAATGGCGACTCTGAGTTGAATCAACTGGTTAAGCAGTTCTGGTGCCATCAAAAAATCTCATCTTTATATGGTTTTGATCAAGCTCAGGCTGTCATGAAACCACCTCAAACTCCAGCGTTACTTCCCTCATTGTTGAAAGGTAACTAGGAGAGTTGTTTGAGGTGATTTCATGAAAATCCTGAGCTTGATCAAAACATATGAAGAATTATAAGGTACATGGTCCTAAGTAATGGATTATACATGCCAAAATGCACCTTCATTTGAAGCAGTGCTTCTTATGCATCATCAAACCCTTCCCAGTCTCCCTCAACTCGCTCAGGTTACTGATCCTAATGGCAAGCTCCTGACCTGGGAAGAAATAGTGGAATCATGGGGCAGGTAAGAGGAGAAGCAAGGTTTTGCTCAAAACCTTGAAGAGGATAGAGCTGTTCCTACCCATGATGATGATTATGATCTCCAAGAAAGGCTCTTCCAGGAAGATATAGCCAGGAGAATTGCAGAGTTGGAATCCAGAGAGAGATTCCTCAGCCAATGTGTGATGGATGGTTCAGACCCAACGACACATTCCATGTCTGAACACGCTCCATCTACACACCTCCAAGAGAGTTATCAAGCCACACCTGATATAAATGAAGTACTAACCAAATGGAAGGAGGAGAATCATTTGATTCTAGCTGAAGGACTGCCTCCTCTACCACATGGTTTTTCCAATTCATCCCTTCTCAAGGAGGAACCTGTTCTGTAGGAGGTGAGTAAGGAACAGAAGATCCAATTTGTAGCTCTCCAAGAGGCTATCATGAGCAATAATGAAGAAGAAATCATCATCGATGCTCTTTTTTAAGACGTCATCGGCAATGGAGAAGACACAGGGCATGCATACATGCAAATGTTCTAGCAATATGAAGAGGAACATAAGCATGGTGAGCTCTCTCCTCCTTTGTTTGATGAACTTCATTGTTGCTTCGATGAGTATGACAACTAAACCTAGGAGCCTGACTTGGAGGAGGACCAAATGGATGCCTTTGAACATATAGAAACTCTAGTCCTTGAGCGGGAAAAGAAAAGGCTGGTCTCCCTTGAGGAAAGCCTTGAAGAAGAAAGTTTTGAACAGAGAGGTGACGTTATGTGGGATGAGAAATTAGTTTGTAATTCCTTTTTAGACATCACAACAGTCACCCTTCTTCAAGAAGGCCAAGAGGGAGCAGAAGATGAGTTTTACAAGATCTCCAACGAAGCAGAAGGAAACAGGTCAAACCATGATGCATTGCAGAGGAGTTGTACATATCAAACGGCCTATGGTGATGAGCCAACAACCATTGATTTATTGGTGAAATGCACCAGCATGAAGGACCAACATTCAACAAGCTTCTAGGAACAAAAGGAATACATGTATGTTGGAAGCATGTTTGAATCTGATCCACTCGGATACGAGCCAATCAAGGTGACAGGCAAGAGAAGCAGGTCACCAACTCTCCCTTTCATTCAGCCACTTGTCTGGCACCATAAGTTTCCTTCCCAAGAAGGGGACTTAAGGAGTTTTCCTTTTGATCCAGGAGGGAGGCAAATATACCTGGTTAGCTGTATATAGTAGTTTGCTTTTAGTTTCTTTTCCTGCTTTCCCTAAGTGCAGTTTGCACAAGTAGTGTTTCTAGTCTTGTGTGTGTTTTCCCTTGTGTCTGGGGTAAAAGGCTTCATGATTGATTCTTGGATCTTTTGGGGCTGTTTCTAACCTTTCTTCAAAGCTGCATTCTGACTCCATGCCCAATGGACTAAAAGGCAACTGGTCTCTAAGCATAGAAGGCATGTTTCTCGTGGGAGTCACCAATTTGTTGACCATTTTTGGCAAAAAATCGGTCCCCTTTTTTTTCATGTTGTTCTGAGCCAGTACTTTTGATTTTGCATGAGTCTTGCATTTTATATGGTCTCTATAGGTTTTCTACGGACTCTGCAGGTCCATTTCTATGGACTCTGCATGTTTTCTACAGACTTTGCAGGTCCATTTCTATGAACTCTGCAGAGCTTGGATTTCTACGGACTCAGCAGTGAAGTTTCTATGGACTTTGCAGGTCCATTTTTACAGACTCTACAGGTGCTTTTCTACAATTTCTATAGGCATGGATTTTCTACGGACTCTGCAGGTGAGTCTTTCGGCACATGAAGAACCAGTTCAAAGAGTGCAGGGTTTTGTAAAGCTTCTTTGGACTCTTGTCTAAAAGAACCAAGGAAGGTTAGTTTTTTTGAACCATTGAATTGGTTCGATGCCTTGGTTCAATGCCTAAGTTCATCACTTCGGTTCAAAGCCTGGGTTCAATCGGCAAAGTTCATCGCTTTGGTTCAATCAAACGGTTCATTGGGTTGGTTCAACACATTGGTTCAACTTTTTGGTTCCATGCTTCAGTTCAGTTGGATGATTCAATCACTTAGTTCACTCAGTGGGTTCAATTCCTTGGTTCATCGATAAAGTTCAACACAAAGTTCATCCGCAAAGTTTAAAGGCTTAACTCATTTCAAACGGTTCAATGAGCTTGGTTCAATGCTCGGTTCAAAGCCTTGGTTCAACAACTGCTTGAACCATTAAACTAGTTCAATCAATTGGTTCAACGGTTTGTTCAAAGGAGTGGTTCAATGTGAAAAGTCAAGAGAGCCTCCCAAAGGACAAGTGTCCTTGCGGAGTGCACTTGATTGGCAAAAGTACCCTTCGGAAGGGTCGTTTTCAATAAACCCAAAGGGAACTTTGAAGGCAGCCGAAGGAAAATAAGAATCCCAAAAAAGGACTAAGGAAAGAAACGAATTCTTTCAGACTTTTATCTGAAGGAATTCCTTCGAACAAAAATTCCAAAGAAACTCTCGAAAAATGTGAGCCAAAAGCCCGAAAGGAAATTTCCAAAGGCAAAGCGGCCAGACAATTCTTGCGGACTTTTTGTCCGCGGGAAAATTGTCCGCGGAAAAAGCTTGCACAGAAGAAATTCGAAGGAAAATGTCTGAGCAATAACCCTGAAGGAAAGTGGCCACAAGAAACCCGAAGGAATAACAAAAGGCCGAAGCAAGAAGCCGATGGAAGGTGCAAGGGTGAAGGGCACAAAGACGTAAAAGTTAAACATGATGAACTAGCCATTGATTTTCAAGCAATGATGGGTGCGTGAATGTCAATTTTAAGACGGTGAAATAGCCGTTTGATTTAGTTCAAGGATACGCAGCGACCCACCAAAAGATAGCCTCGAGGTGCTAAAGGAGCCAAAAAGAGACAAAGCCAGGATGAGACAAGTGCAGGAAAAGACAAAGCAGTCCAAGTGGCAAAGGGGAGTTTCCATTTTTGCGTGTGGAAGGGCAGGAGCTAGGCGTTCTACCCCCAGGTCCGATCCACTGCATCAACAGGTGGGAAAGTCCTAATTTAACATTTTGCTTACCTAGTGTGGAATCTTGGATTTCTTTGTCTTAACTATTTAGTGGGTTTACATTTTTCTCTATGGTGTGTTACATTGGTAACAACTCAAGAAAGGTTTTGACTGTGGATGATAGAGGATTCCACTTCAAAGTGCTTTCTTTCTAGGTGGATGTTAGAGGAATCCACATCAACTTACCTGTTTAGATGATTGATGAATGCGCATTGAGTTTGGTTGTTTTGATATTTACTATTTGGTTTTAAAAAACCTATTGGGTCCTAATCTAACTTTCTGCTTACCTAGTGCAGAATCTTGCATTTCTTCATCGTTCCTATGTAGCGGGTTTACTTTTTTCTCTATTGTGTGTTGTTGGTAACAACCCAAGAAAGGTTTTGACTATGGATGATAGAGGAACCCACTTCAAAGTGCTTTCTTTTTATGTGGATGTTAGAGGAATCCACATCAACTTACCTGTGTAGATGTTTGAGGAATCCACATTGAGATTATTGTGGACCCTGTCTCGAGATCTTGGTAATCTTTAAAAAATCACACGGGGATTTGAGATTGGATTTTGATAGACTTCTCTTTGTTATGTGCCTCCTTGGATGCATGTTTCAGATCATTTAGCTACCTCAATTTTGTGATTCAATCACTATTTTTCTGAGTGGTTGTGCATGCCCATTAGTAATGTTACAGTTTTCTGAAATTTCGACGGAGACAGAATATTAGTGGATGATTGTGTGTTTTTGGCTTGACTATGGATGATAGAGGAATCCATTTCAATGTGTTTTCTTTCTATGTGGATGTTAGAGGAATCCACATCAACTAGTGTGGATGTACGAGGAATCTGCATTGAACTATTTCTTCTTAATGGGCGATACTCAACTTACAAGATTGGTTGTTATTATTTACCCTTTATACTCTTGTTTTACACAGATATTTTCGTATAGGAGCTTGTTTCATATAGTTTTATAGTTTTTATCTCCCTTTCATGTCGAAAAAGGGAAGAATCTTGGTTGTTTTGATTTTCACTGTTTAGTTTTAAAAAACCTACTGGGTGGGAAAGTCCTAATCTAACATTTTTCTTACCTAGTGTGGAATCTTGAATTTCTTCGTCTTCCCTATTCAGTGGGTTTACATTTTTCTCTATGGTGTGTTGCATTGGTAACAACCCAAGAAAGGTTTTGATTGTGGATGATAGATGATTCCACTTCAAAGTGCTTTCTTTCTATGTTGATGTTAGAGGAATCCACAACAACTTACCTGTTTAGATGATTGACGAATGTGCATTCAGCTTTGGTTGTTTTGATTTTCACTGTTTAGTTTCAAAAAAACCTACTGGGTCATAATCTAACTTTTTGCTTACCTAGTGCGAAATCTTGTATTTCTTCATCGTTCATATGTAGCGGGTTTACATTTTTCTCTATGGTGTGTGCCGTTGGTAACAACCCAAGAAAGGTTTTGACTATGGATGATAGAGGAATGCACTTAAAAGTGCTTTCTTTTTATTTGGATGTTAGAGGAATCCACATCAACTTACCTGTGTAGATGTTTGAGGAATCCACATTGAGCTTGTTGTGGACCCTGTCTCAGGATATTGGTAATCTTTGGAAAATCGCATGGGGATTTGAGATTGGCTTTTGATAGATTTCTCTTTGTTGTGTGCCTCCTTGGATGCATGTTTTAGATCATTTAGCACCCTCAATTTTGTGATTCAATCGCTATTTCGCTGAGTGGTTGTGCATGCCCACTAGTAATATTACAATTTTGTGAAAGTTCCATGGACACAGAATATTAGTGGACGACTATTGTTTTTTGGCTTGAGTATGCATGATAGAGGAATCCATTTCAAAGTGTTTTCTTTCTATATGGATGTTAGAGGAATCCACATCAACTTGTGTGGATGTACGAGGAATCTGCATTGAACTATTTCTTCTTAAGGGGAGATACTCCACCTACAAGATTGGTTGTTATTATTTACCCTTTATACTCTTGTTTTACATAGATATTATCGTATAGGAGATTGTTTCATATAGTTTGATAGTTTTTATCTCCCTCTCGTGTCAAAAAAGGGAAGAATCTTGTTTGTTTTGATTTTCACTGTTTAGTTTTTAAAACCCTACTAGGTGGGAAAGTCATAATCTAACATTTTGCTTACCTAGAGTGGAATCTTGAATTTCTTCATCTTTCCTTTTCAATGGGTTTACATCTTTCTCTACGGTGTGTTGCATTGGTAAAAACCCAAGAAAGGTTTTGACTATGGATGATAGAGGATTCCACTTCAAAGCGCTTTCTTTCTATGTGGATTTTAGAGGAATCCACATCAACTTACCTCTTTAGATGATTGATGAATGTGCATTGAGCTTGGTTGTTTTGATTTTTACTATTTAGTTTCAAAAAACCTACCGGGTCCTTATCTAAGTTTTTGCTTACCTAGTGCTGAATCTTGCATTTCTTCGTCGTTCCTATGTAATGGGTTTACATTTTTCTCTATGGTGTGTGTCGTTGGTAATAACCCAAGAAAGGTTTTGACTATAGATGATAGAGGAATCCATTTCAAAGTGCTTTCTTTTTATGTGGATGTTAAAGGAATCCACATCAACTTACCTGTGTAGATGTTTGAGGAATCCACATTGAGCTTGTTGTGGACCCTGTCTCGGGATGTTGGTAATCTTTGGAAAATCGCATGGGGATTTGAGATTGGCTTTTGATAGATTTATCTTTGTTGTGTGCCTCCTTGGATCCATGTTTCAAATCATTTAGCTACCTTGATTTTGTGATTCAATAGCTATTTCGCTGAGTGGTTTTACATGCCCACTAGTAATGTTACAGTTTTGCGGAAGTTCCACGGAGACATAATATTAGTGGACAACTGCGTGTTTTTGGCTTGACTATGGATCATAGAGGAATCCATTTCAACGTGTTTTCTTTCTATGTGGATGTTAGAGGATTCCACATCAACTTGTGTGAATGTACGAGGAATCTATATTGAACTATTTCTTATTAAGGGGAGATACTCCACTTACAAGATTGGTTGTTA